>CM060955.1:89864080-91064080 GCA_030765055.1 Mantis religiosa | reverse complement strand
TTACTTCACTATTGTTATCTAATTCAACTTCATTTTTCTTCGTGGCTTAGCCGCGCAACGAATCATTCACGAAGAAGGTTCCTCTTTCTGCTTCACTAGGTGGAAAGTCTAGCACAAGACTTTTCTAGTGTCTTACGCAGCAGCATTTACACCAATTCACAATAGTCATCACACACTCACAGGTAGGAATCACTTATGTTCCTATAGAAATATACTCGTCTACTCACGAAAACGTTCGCTTGAATTTTCCACAGAGTCCTAGAATGTTCGGGACGGGGAGAATAGTTTCAGATGAATGCCGTTATATGCCGATAACGCGTCCTGCACTTACACTTGGAGAGAGTGTTATTCTGTCGGCTTATCTTTTCTCGATTGGCCGATGAGTTGGAGCTTTGTTGATAAGCTCGGGCCGTAGGTGCTGCGTCATAATATTTTGAAGAAATTTGGTGCTTTACGGTGCACTCACAAATAAAATCTAATTGGCTGTGACTAATTCCAGAACAAATTGTTCTTAGAAAGTTACTAAATGCAATATCCCAAAACTAATTAATAATTACCTCCTTGCAATAAAATATTTACAAATTACTATACAACATGTAAAATTTTGTAACGTATGATAAGAAGTTATTTCCACCATGAAGGATGAGATCATAGAGCACTTCTCAAAAATACTTGTTACACTCGCATGGTTTTCTCAACCCATTATTATTTATACCTATACAGCGTTAACCGATTGTTTATGAATCACTTCTGTAACATTGGGGTACCGTGAATGTCTCATATTCAAGAAGTTTGGAGTTCCAATTACGTTTAGGTTGAGTTCCTTCAACATGGTTTATTCCGAGGTTTTTCCCTTCTCTGAGAAGATGGGGGCCACGCCGTGGCTCAGTGGTTAGACCGCTGGGCTATCACCAAGGCGGCCCGGGTTCGATCCCAGGCGACCGCAAAGTGAGATTTGAGCTGGACAACACGGCGTTTGGGCGGGTTTTCTCCGGGACCTCCGGTTTCCCCCGCCATCTCATTCCACCGGTGCTCCATCTTGATCTCATGCATCATCACTGTCACCGCCTGCGGTGCCGTATGTAGTAAAAGCGGGCGTTAAACACTACACATTTCATTTTCTGAGAAGATGAATGTTAGCTGTTGGAGACCAACGCAAAGTAAGTCCCTGAAAGGAATGCAAGCTCTTACACAGTGGGAGAAGGTAATCGAATGTGTGTGACAGAGAACGCTTGCTGCACAAGGAGCAGAACAGTTAAAAAAGCACTCACCCTATTCACTCTGTACACTAAAACCGAGAAGATTCATTAACAAAATTAGAAGCCGTCAGAATGTTTTTGAATAGTCTGTAACTGAACTGACATGGGTATCATAAACTACTGAGGGAGGGTGTAGGAACCTTTTCCAACCCCCCTGCTTCTCATCCCTCGGAGACTTTCTTTCCTATGGTATACTATATAGCTCTTAACCTCTAGGGACTCTCAGCCCATTTTAGCAACACTTCAATCATTTATTTCATTCAGCATCCGATATCGTCTACTCCATTAAAGCAGTTCAATTAATAATTTAAAAAAGCGATTTCAAATGCCTATAAGCCTCTGCAAAATTAACTGCATTATACGTTTCCTTGTAGATACAATGGCATTAAAGAAAATCGAATTGATGATCAAATGTTTAATAGAGTATAGCTATTATCTGGTCTTCATTAACTCGTATTTACATAACATGAGGAGAAACAACCGAATAGCCACGCAGCTTAAACAGTTTTTTTTTTAATTTACGTCCTCCAACCCTAAGTCATATCGGATGATGAATGAAATGGGTGAAATGATGCTCAAATGAGTCCGGATCCATGGAGCTTAGAGTTACCTGACATTCGTCTTTCAGGATAAGGGAAACCCCCGGAAAAAAACCTTATCCAGGTAACTCACCCTGACCGAGATTCAAACTCGAGACCTCTTGGATGTGAGGCAGACACGCTACCATCTACGCTATCGAGGCGGGCTTATAGCCTTTCCCACTCATTCATTCAAACGCACATTCTTCTAATTCTACCATAGTACAGTTAAATCCTCTTCCCATATTTAACATTCACGCATGTGATGTAGGTATAAACAAAATACAGTAAACTAAATTGACAATCAAATCTTTTAAAGAGCGTTTCCATATACTTCGACTCAGAAATTTCAATCTCTTTACATGGCTAACAGAAAAAAAGGAAAATAAAGGTAAAAAAATATATATATAAAGATTTTGGATAGATAGAGTCAAACTGAAGAATGCAATGCCGTGGCCGGGATTTGAACCACAACCTGGCACGTTGGCCATGGTAGCTCAATGGGTTAGAGCGACTGGTCGGAAACCAGGAGGAGATCGATGGTTCAAATCCCGGCCACGGCATTGCATTCTTCAGTTTGACTCTATCTATCCAAAACCTTAGCCTATATACGGCTAGTGTGTAGAAATGATTAATTTCCATTCATTAACTAAAGTAATAGAAATTTTAATTTGAAGATGTCTTGTTATATCATATGACTGTCTCTGCACATTAAGTTTTACTTTTGTGTATATTCTGCAAAATATTGTTGAGAAAACTTATTTTTATACCTATTTCATATTAATCGAGGTAATCCTTTGTGGGAATGGCTTCATTCACATTTTGTTATCCCGCAAGGGCATCCATAGTAAGATGTTCATGCTGGCCTTAAATTTTCATACTCTTTCCATTGGACTGTGGTAAAATATTCTTTTCGAATGAACACTTCAAGCGCAATTCCCAGAATATTTAACATAAACATTTTGGTATGTACCTTAGATATGTGGTATTGTTTGACATTTTTGATCAAATGAAATATTTAGAAAAATGTCTATGTAAAATGTGATTTGGGATGGGGGATTAATTTGAAAGTCTTTGTGTCGATCCTCGTATACTGAACTCAAATACCAAGTTTTTAAGTTATTCGACTGTTTACACACACACACACACACACACACACACACACACACACACACACACACACACACACACACACACACACACACACACATTCGATTAATTACATGAGTTTTATAATGCGGATATACAATTAAGATTTACTACACAACTAGAAATATTTGGTCCTGTTAAATGATCCTGCACAACAATGATTGTACGAGGGCTGTTCAATAAAGAATGATCATATTTTACGGACATATTTTTGCGCACTAATATTCAATCTTATTATATTCTGTTAGCTTAATGTAATAAAAACACGCCGTAGTAGTTTCATTGTTGGCACTCGTGGTTACCGCCTGTGAGAACCAGGCACTTCAGACATGTTCAGTACCACCTACCGCTGCAATGGAGGTAACATGCAGTTAAAGTTGATGTTAGAGGAAGATCAGGAGTTTCTTTCAAACGTAATCACTGCTGATGAAACTTGGCTACATCATTTTGATCCCCAGAGCAAACAGCAACGCTCAGTGTGCAAATCTCCTTCATCACCAACCTCCAAAAACTCAAAAGTGCTTGCTTCTGCTGGGAAAGTTATGGTCATCTCATTCTTTGATATTCATGGAATGGTTTATCAGCATGTTGTACCTGCACACACATCAGTAACTGGACAATACTACAGGGATGTCCTGAAAACATTGCAAGTCCATGTCAGACGCAAAATACCATAATTCGATGAAGCACGCTGAATGCTGTACCACGATAATGCGCAGCCGCATATTCCCAATGTTGTTGCTGAATATCTTGCAAAAATCAACATGAAGTGCATTCCTCACCCTCCCTATAGTCCGGATTTCGCCCCATGTGACTTGTTTCTATTCCTTAACTTGAAGAAACGCTTTCTTGGGAGGCATTATCCATCATCAGAAGCAGTGGTGAAGGCTGCGGAGGTGATTTTGAAGGATCTCTCAAAAATGGTTTCCAGCATGTTTTTGAAGACTGGCAGAAACGCTGGGACAAGTGCATCGCATTCAGGGCAGACTGTTTTGAGAAGGGCCATCAAACTTATGAGGATGAGTAAAGGTAGGTTGTCAAACAAAAATGTGATCATACTTTATTGAACAGCCCTCGTAGTATTGGAGAAGTTTGTCATATTGCCTTTTCTAATACGTTTACTGAGAAAAAGTAATTTAATTTTCATTATACATTTGCATAAGCGAATAACTTTGTGTTATATTTCATGCCTTGCAACATGGAGCTGGGGTGGGTCTTCTCCGAGTCCTCCGGTTTCCCCCACCCCTATTCTACCAATTGCTTCATTATCGTCTTTCCTATCACCTTATCTCTCTCGTACTTTCACTTCCGGCGATGATATTATCACTCATCCCGGAATCTCTCTGATCAGAAAACTCTGACCTGTTGCCTACGAGCCTCTAGGTTACGTGGTTCAGAAGGTCCGTGTTCCACTTAAAGGAAATACAGGAATTTATTCATTCATTTTTCATACCTTGTAGGTATTATTTTACTTACAATTTTACTTACTTTACTTGGAACATCATGAGTATTGACATCAATTTTAAAAAACACCAAATATTTGGGGGGGGGGGGAGAATGAAAAGTGTATGAAAGTAACGTATTTTTTTATCCTTCCTTTGGGCTCATCAATACACACGAGTTATATTCTAAGCCAGGAAATTGTTAATGTTGTTAATGGTTTAATTGTAAATTTCTTATTCTATTGTACATTTAATTCTTGTATTTAAATAGCATTTATGTTTACTTCGATGAGGAATAATCCAAACATCCCATGCGACCATTCGCGAGTTATTTTGTCCGTGAGCGAAGTTGTACCTCACTATCTAAAAAAATTAGTATACTTCCTTGTCCATTAATCATAATATGGTCTCTGATTCGATCTAGAATGCTTCATGCTAGTTGTAAGAAAAAGAAATAAGCATAGAATGAGGTTTTAGTAAAAACCCGTGAAAATGCGGTAGCACATGCAAATGTCACGTTTCCTATAAGGATTCTTGAAGTAAAATAGAGGCGCTACGCCAACAAAAGACTGCAAAGGCACGTTCCCGCTACCCATGATGCCTTGTTTTCACAACAAATTCTTCTGTCATTGCTTGCACCCAGCAGGAGAATGCATTTACAACGTTCTGCTTCGTCAGTTCCATCACCAGCTAAATGAAGGTCTGAGGTTCGGCTACCCCTTTATGTCGTGAAATAAATTTCTTGGTGAATAATCTGATCTGCATGCAATGAAAACGAAGCAGCAGTGTTTTCATTAATAAGCCTAAAAGTTGATTAGCACCTTTTAATATAGGAGCTCCCCATGTAGTTTTCCCTGATTAAGTACAAGATTATAATTCGCCTGGTAATGTCAACTAATTCAATTTTCCTATACCTCACTAACCAGTAAAAACATTTTAACAATTCAATTCACAATAATTTAAATTTAATTAATCCTCTTGTATGTATTAGCCCCTAAAAGAAGAGAATCCTCCACCGCTTATTGACTTTCTCTTGTTACCTCGAGATGGGTCTTCATTTATTCCGGGAGAATAGTTACCTATTCCGCGCGTACGCCAGTTGAAGACTCCGCAGCCCTGGAAAGTAATCCTTACAAGGATTCACAAATTGATAAAAAAATATAATTAAAACAATTTTATTAATAGCAACCTTGGAAATTTATGCTGTTTCCCGGTTTAACCTACAAAACCAACACAGTTAGATAGAGTCAACATGCAAAATTCAATGCCATGGCCGGGATTTGCAACACGGATCTCCTGCTTTCCGTCAAGTCGCTCTAACCCATTGAGCTACCATGGCCAACTTGCCGTCACGACATTAAATTCTCCATATGACTCGTATATTTCCCCGGTAGACCACTAGGATCTCTCGCATTCGAAATACACCGTTTGTGGCGACTTACTACCGTAAGTACTTGAGTTCCAGGCTTCATCATTTAACTGTTATTATTTTAGTTAATTGATGGAAATTAATCATTTCTTCACACTAGGCCGTATACAGGCTAAGGTCTTTGATAGATAGAGTCAACCCGTTAGTGTCAGAGGTTATACTCCCATTAGTCCTGGACCTGTAGGCTCAAGGACCCGGGAGGCCGTGCCGTGGCTCAGTGGTTAGACCGCTTGGTTCTCACCAAGGCGGCCCGGGTTCGATCCCAGACGACCGCAAAGTGAGATTTGTGGTAGACAACACGGCGTTGGGACGGGTTTTCTCCGGGACCTCCGGTTACCCCCACCATCTCATTCCACCGATACTCCATCTTCATCTCATGTATCATCAGTGTCACCGCCTGCGGTGCCGTATGTAGTAAAAGCGGGCGTTAAACACTACACATTTCATTTCATTTCAAGGACCCGGGCCTCCTTCGACCAGGGAGTTACCGAGCTGTCCCAAATGGTTGCCCGGTGCCTCCCCATCTAGTCCTATGGACTTAAGTCGGGATGGAAGTGGATACGCCACTTACGCGCGCCAACTCCAAAATTGGAAGGCTACCGATATGACCTCGGTAGGGCCGCCTGGTGATCTAGCACACCTACTACCTATGCTGGCTAGTACGCGGGAATATTAATGGCTTCCCTCAACCCCGTCCGGAGACGTACCCGATCACCCACGGGTATCGGGAACCACTGCCCCCTCGAGTCCAACCCAATCCGAACAACTCCCAATCAGGGAGGGGCTCGAATGTTCGGCTCGAGGTTCCTCTAGTAATGTCAGATATACTAAGAGTCCGCAGCATCCGCACCACGGCAGCTGAAGGGGACGGATCCCCTCCCCTACGGGGAGATAGAGTCAACATGAAAAATTCAATGACATGGCTGGGATTTGAACCACAGATAGCCTGGTTTCCGTCCAGTTGCTCTAACCCATTGAGCTACCATGGCCAACAGGCCGTCACGACATTAAATTCTCCATTTGACTCGTGTATTTCACTAGCTGTTGGTGTGTATCTCTCTGATTTTAAGTGTAATATATTTATAAATTTCATTAAAACATAATTAGATTAAATCTGAAATAGGTAATTTTAAAACGCCAACTAAAGGTTATAGTACTAAATCTACATTTAATATACTATCCCGGTATTAACAAATATATTTTTAATAATGACAAAGTATTAAACAACCCAAGCCAATAACAACTAATAGCTCGAAAATGGATGATGCGACAACAAAACTTAGTTGAAATGTGTAGCAGGATTTATGGTGATTATGATGGGGTTTTGACGATCATGTGGAATGGGTTTATTCTCACCTGATTTCGTCCGGCTTTGTGACAGAGGTTATGGGTTGTATTCAGCCCCCTGGGAAGACGATGACGATGCCGCAAGTTGCTAACTCTTCTTGGTCCAATCTGGCACTCTGATACATCGATGTATCTAAAACATCTCCACATCTGCTTCAGTCTGAGCTATGAGAACACTTAATTGTCAAACGTGGTCTCGAGTGAAGAGGGTCAACTTTCTAAATAAACTTCGAAACCAATAAATTCTTTTTACTTCAAAACTATCAGGATGTTCAATTTAATTTGTATTATTTATACAATTTTTCGTATAAAACTTGACAATAGTATTGTATACCTTGTTTACAATTGACCGAAAACTGATATTAAGTTTTTTACAAGGTTTTGTGGCGGCACTGAATAAACCTTAATGTTCTTCCATCAAAAGACGCCTTCTTTCCTCGCTGTTTTACCAAAATTATTGATTTTTCATTCTCTCGTTGCCATCACTACCAATCGAACTTAATTTTTACGGTCCACGTCACATATTACATAATCTCATTTTAAAAAAAAAGCGATCATAAAACATTCACATCAACACTTACTTGTGTGTGTGTGTGTGTGTGTGTGTGTGTGTGTGTGTGTGTGTGTGTGTGTGTGTGTGTGTGTGTGTGTGTGTGTGTGTGTGTGTGTAATTTTACGTCCTCCAACATTAAGTCATATCGGACGGTGAATGAAATGATGCTCAAATGTGTCCAGGGTCCATGGAGCTTAGAGCTACCCGACATTCGTCTGTAAGGGAAAACCCCGGAAAAGACCTTATCCAGGTAACTCACCGTGACCCAGATTCGAACTCGGGACCTCTTGAACGTGAGGCAGACATGCTACCATCTACGCTACCGAGGCGGACATAACACTTACATGTTGCGTCATCTCATGACCTACTGAATTTTAACAGTTTCCTTTCTTATTCACTTCTTTAGCATGTGCATATCGATTCTTAAACCACATATTTAAACATTTTTCAACTCTCTAGGCCAAAACAAAGCAACCGTTACAAATGAATTCTGTTTTAAGTGAGTATATTTGCTTTGTTTGCGTATTAAAGCTTTGTTTATATTTTAAAGAAAATTATTCAAATTGTATTAGGAATGAAGTAAACTTCAGCTGTATTCGCAGAAAATCCATGTAACAGTTTTAATCTTCAACAAATATCTTAAAAATATGGCGTTTTCATCAAAAACGTTAAAGCTATTTTGAGAAAATATATTTTTAATCTTCTTGTCGAAACTCTGGAAGATGCTAAACTTAAATTTGACTTTGGTATTAATCGATTGATAATTCATTTCGGTTAGGTCTTTCACGCAGTGTTTTTTAAATTGGATTCCTTGATCAGAAAATATTATTTGCAATGCATTGGTAGCTCAATAGATAAGAGCAACGGCACGGAAAGCTGAAGATCTGTGCTTTAAATCCTGCTATGATATTTCATTTTTTATTCTAATTCTACCTTTTCTGTTTTACTTTGTCCCTCTGTAAGAGTGTATCTTATACAGGTTGTTTCAAAACAATAGCGAACCATTATAGCCATTTCGTAGTCTATTTCTTAACTAGTACGAATTTCAGTGTCGCAGCTTCGAAGTTTTGTTAGGTATAATTTTATACAGCAATAAATATTACATGATTTTGTGATTAGGCAGCGCAGGAACCACTGGTGTGCGAACCTCACAAGTTGTTATTGGGACGCACTGCCCACGAAAACAAAAACATTACTCCTATTAGTGACCCTAGCCTACTTTTCAGGTAATTGGGCAATGGGTAGTTATTTGTGCAAAAGTCGACTAATACTTCGGACTGTTGTAAGTTTGCGCTTCAGTGTAAAACTACACATTCCGTGCTAACAGGGAGGATTTTGCGCGTACTTAGATAGCAAATCCAAGCAATATGGAGCGCTATACGAACGCCGAAATGACATATATGGTTTTTATGGATGGAAGAGCTTAAGGGACTTCAAGGAACGTACGATTAATATAGTTTCACATAAAATATGAATTGTAAAAGTAGTTACATCACTGATAGTAGTTATTTGTTTAACTTCAGAGCATTTTGTTATGATCTTAATTGTACAATACTTTCAACCACTTACTGTAAATATCAACAGCTTCCTTTCCAGTTGCAAATACTCTATTTAGTATCATACACACGTGAAATAAAATGCTCGTCTCATTGCATAAGGCATTAAGCTTTGGTTAATTTATCTACAATTCTTTGATGTTGTTTTCTATTCTGTTTATCATTTATGCTTCCATCCTCAACCTCACAACATGAACTTCCCTCTAAAAGGTATAAGTTGCATATGTCCACCAGCTTATTTGTCATCATGGACTGCTATAACGGAATTTTGGAACACATTAAACATTCATGAGCAATAATTAAGCAATAGCTTCTTTATTACGGTTTTATAAGCCAAATAAATCCTTAATAGTAGCAAGAAAGCTACTGCGGAGTATGCTGGTATGTTTACAAACAGCTACAGCACACGTCACGGCTTGTGACCTATACCTGCGAACTCCGACAGCGTGAGACACGCGTCGTTGTTCCTGTTACTGCCTAATGCAAACTCATTCTGGAGCATTTTTATGCAGCTCTATTGGCGGTAAAACTATCTATATGTGTCACATAGAAGCTGAGCAACTACTTCTATATGTTTCGTTCGGTATCGTTTTGAAACACCCTGTACACGAACTGAAACTTTGACATTCCGGAGAACACTTAAGCGAATATAGGAGTCCTTAATCATGTTGCTCTCCATCGCCTTTTTGTTCCGTAATGTGAATTGTCGATGTTTACCAAGAAGGTGATTGGCTGTTAATCGCTTTAATGAAGCAGAACATGTTGGAAGATAAAACATATCTACAACTACAAAGCACTCAGGTCTAATTGGTGGCCTAATGAGTAGAGGTACATACATTTAAAGTATATGCTTCGTAATGGTATGTGTGATTTAACCTTACTTCTTGAGAATGTAACAGCTTTATGTGAGTAGATATACTTACCAAGTTATTTATAGCATTTACACCCAATCTAAAAACTAATGTGCTGCACGTTTCCTTTAATAACTTTACGCTGCTTGATCGATCACGTTCATTCTAGACGAGAAGTGACAGATGGTAAAGCAGGCGTTCACTTATTCATCTCGGAAGCCTGAAAACATTGTTGCCAATCCCTGCAAAGTTTTGTTTGGATGTATTCAACGGAAGCGAGCGGAGGTGTAGACATCTTCATCAATCATCAGCTCCTTTGTGATGCTGAGAGCTTGCGGTAAACAACATTATTACTATCATCACCATATTCGTAAACCAAACAACAGGCAAACGTGTTTTTATAACTCAATGCGAGAACTGTATAATGTGCACAAATAAAAATCATGGGAAGAAGAACAAAATTACTTCTGATTTTAGCATCTAAACCAATAAAAACGTTCAACTGAAGATAATTGGATTGCAGTAATACGTTCTTAATTCTACAAAGTTCAAAAATACATAGTTTTAAAATGATCTGATTTTGGAAGTTGTATCTATTTCTGATATAGAAATATTGTTGATTATATTAATTGAATTTATATGCTGGCAAAATTATTTTCTATTTACATTGTCTTGACTTTATGCAGATGTTTTGACTAGGCAATTGAGTGACCAAATAAAAGGCTAAACCATTTATCATGCATCATATATGCTATATAGTTTTATTTGTTTCAGTCACTTATAAGATGTAGAGTGAAACAGTTCAAATAAAATAGTATTCACTTGTTAAAAAATAAACTAAAAGTGTTAGGGCTAGCTATCACTGAAGACCACACAGAGGTAAATTTGTATCTGCTTGATTTATTAATGCAATATTCGTACACGTTTCGGGATACCGTATATCAAAAATAAGCATTTTTAAGAAAAGTTTCGTGGTTTCTTTTTTTTTTCTTTTTTTTTTAGGGAAGGTATAATGTATGAGCAAGTACGTGGATACCGCAAAGAGATAATGACCGACCTATGACCAATGCAAAGACTCCACAGAAATGCGACAGTCCTCTAGCATCACTAGATTACTCCCAGTTCCTCACTGAAATATGAAAGGACACTTCCTCCACGGTCGTTTGTTCACGTTGGAAATGCCTACCTTATTTTACCTGGGCCCTCCCCATCCTAACCCACAAGCATGGTACAGTCTGATTTTTAAAAGAAGATACGTGAAGGTCATCAGGAAAGCGACGCGAAGGGTAACAAGGGAAGGTCGTTGCTATGGTAACGTACACAAAGGTTGCCAGACTGCTTACACTGGTGAAGTGGGTGAATCACATACTCCTCAGCTGTTATCGCTAGTTGTATGCGGGAAACAGAGTTTGCCCATTAGGCGTTTCAAATGGGAAGAGTTCTGGAGTCCAGCTAATCAGATGCCGTATCACACTCAGCGTTGCCAGCTTGTTACCCCACTCCTTTTATATTTCCCTCTCTCTCGCACGTGCACGTCTACTTGGCGCAGACATAAGGGTAAGAAAATTATATTTTAAAACTTTTACAATGATTCAGTTGCCAAAACCAAAATTGTCTAAAGCATTTTCACTAATTATGTATATTTTAAAATACTATAACTATAATTATAGTTTATGAATTGCCTGTTTTTCTAATCCAATGGAACTTCCAGTGGCTCATCCATATCGCTGTCAATGTTACTTCCGTTAAGAGACAATTCGTCATTGTTACTGTCTTCATCGTCTGAGTCTTGCAAATTTATTGAACATCTGCACCCAAAACTAATCTTAATCCAACATCGAGGTCATAATCTCCTTTTTCGATATTAACTGTTAAAAAGAAAATTATAGATTCCAAAATCTCGTCACGTGTTATTTATTTCTTAAAATCGTCTTCTTGAAGGTTTTCTTCATGCCTCACGCAGTTTTCCCAGTCCTATTGTGTTACCTTGTCAATTTCTTCGTGAACAAGTCGTTCAACGTCAGTTAGTTTAAACGCAATCCCCCGTTTTATTTGAGCCCACACAAACTCAATTGGATATTGGCAGTGGTAAGGTGGGAGGCGTATTACCTCGTATCCCGTTTCAATTGCAAGTTGATCCAGCTGATACACTTTTTCCGTGTTTTTAAACGGAAGTACTCTTTGCAATAACTAATTTTTAGTTTCTATTTCCAAAACATTTTTGAAGAACCTGTACACCTTAAAAATAATGCTTCGAGCCTGACTTCGCAAAACCTGCCCTTTTGACTCGCCACTAAATTCACCGTAAGAAGCCATTGCACTATTTAACTCTTACTCCACTGTTGTGTAAAGTAAATAAACACTTCCTATCCAGCATTCATTCATAAACATAAGCATACAGTATTCCACAGGCTAACAGTAAATGAAGTGTTTGCTCTTTCTCCAATTTTACACCTTTACTTATTCACAGTAATTCTTTTATCACGTCATGTCAGTAGTTTAAATTTCAGTTCCGAGTAATGAAAAGTATATGTACATACATACACACCAACCACTTTGAACTCTCTAGAGTAAATACAAATTACGAACCATTCATAAACAAAGATATAATGTGACCAGACACGTTCTGCCAGAGCAGCAGGAAATTTGTTTCCTTTCGCTCGAATTGGATTATTCAAAGTAATTCTTTTATTACGTCATGTCAAACATTTACGTTTCATTTCTGAGTAATTACAAATATACGTTCACGCATACATGCCAAATTCATACAGTGCTTACGTCGCGATTTATTGTTATAATACAGGTAATAGTGGTTTATTTATTTGTATTAGAAAAACTATTTGAGCTAAAAATATGGGGTTTTCATGGTTATGTTAGATACATTACTCTCTACCTTCCACATGGATCAGTTTCAGCAAAATCTGAATTTTTGTCTTAGCGCGAATAGTATTTCATACAGATTGATTAGGTTGGCGCTCCTCACATAGCGAGAATGCAATACGACAACACCGCAAGACTCCGATTTCTTACTCACCTAGTAGCGCTCAAGGACAAACACCTTCCCATTGCGCTGTGTATTGTTAGCCTACTTTGTTAAAACACAATTAAAATACGTTTTTAAGGAAGCAAGACGTAGTGGCTGTAGGATTAGAGGTAGACCGAGAAATCATGGTCCAAGGCAAAGATCAGCTTACGGTCGGGTTGTTACATTGCACAGCCAAGCTACAGAATTTGTCTGTTCCCTTAGAGAATTCTTCCAACATGAAGACGAGAGTTTGCTCCTTGTCAATTAACAGCGTATTCCTTTTATCCAAAAGCGACAGTCCCATGTCAGTATATATGCTTGCACGTAAAAGAATTCCTGTGGGTCAAAATTCCAGCATATCGGCGACGTTGATATGAACATGTCAATTAACATAGTCGTTAATAATAGTATATTGCGATATTAATGTATACGGAATGAGGAAGGTTTGAAAAAAGAGGCACTTGCACCGAGTATTTTGAATTCTCGAGATTCCATTATGTGCTTCCACATGTATATTGCACATTATTTTTTTGCACTATGTGTATTTATATGGCTCTGAATTTTAGTAGTTAAGATATTAGCTGAAATATTAGTAAATATAATTGAAGATAAATGTTAGATTTTAGAACGTACATCGTATGTATGTGTTTCTATGGAGAAATACCGCACTAGTGCGGCAATGTCAACTTACGGTGCATAGCAACAATAACGGTAAGTATGGAATTTGTTACATAGTGTAAACAATTATTTAAAAGAACTCACATGTGAAGATCCTACAACTCAGTGAATATGTGAACAACTTATTCCTGTTTTAAAGTAGGCTAATACAGATTAACTGTGCATATTTTTGTTGAGGAGAGATAACTCGAACCCTTGATTATATTTCGAGTGTTGAGAGGGTAAAGAAAGGAGATCTGGTTGGCAATATTGCAATACCCACATGGAGAAACAGATGACCTTTACGTATCTTCTTTTAAAAATTATACTCTAGAAGCACCCGGTGAGTCTCCCTGCACATCCGCCAACAGTATATTCCTGGCCATGGCGTAGAAGCTGTCATAAGGCAGAGCGCAGTTTGACTCAAAGCATTCGGTCGATTACAAACGTCCGTGAGAGTTACCTTAATTCATAAAATTAAATGTTAAACTGCATAACCATAATCTTGACATTACTGAAATTAATCCAAAATTAAAACTTGGTACACTAAAGAAAACTCCATTTTGATGACTAAATAACAGCTCATTGCATTCCTGCTAAAGCACTTTAAGGTTGTCCATGAATTCGCGCGCTAACCCTCTAGTCTTTTTGTAGTGTTAAACGCCTGCATTTACTACATGCGGCACAGCAGGTGCTGACACTGATGATACATGGCGGGAGAAACAGGAAGTCACGGAAAAAACTCGCGCCGACGCCGTTTTGTCCACCATAAATATCACATGCGGTCGCCTGGGATCGAGCCCGGACCTTGGTGAGAGCTAACTTTCCTAAGGACAAGTGGAGACAGAAGTTTATGGTCCGCATGTTCTAAATTAATATTTTACAGGATATAGACATTGAGAAGAACCTATAAGTAGATATGATATTCCATCATAATTAAGAACTACACTCTAGACAACCTGCTGTTACTAACCTTCAAACATGCTGGTCCGGCTACCTGGCTAAAGGTCTGGATCCTTCCAAACTCACAGTATCTTCAATTACGCATGCGGAACGGGAGAAACAGGGGCAAATATAGATTGGAATATTTTCTTTAAAATCCTCCTGTCGCATCCTTGGTCAACATAAAAATTGGTATTTAACCCAGTTTTCATCTTTAAGTTATGCAGTGCAGATAATGGAGCACGTAATCTTTTTGCTAAGAATGCTTTCGGGAGAGGGGGATCCATTAGATCCCAATGTGTATTTCCGAAAATCTTGATATCGAATTTTTGGCTGCAACGCAATACTTCCTCTTATGCTTGTTTCTGCGGTAGAGCATTTAGCTAATAAAAGTCACTTCAGATTTCCCTCAATCGCACATAACTTTGAACTCTTTACTTTCAGTTGCAGTGAACCGAATGCGATGGTGCACGGGTTCGACGTACATCGACCGCGCACTCTGACAAGTTTTTCGTGGTTTCCCATTGCCACTTGAGGAATAATGCGGTGCTTACTTTCACACAACGATTTTCTTTCAATAATTTCTGCTTCATTCCATTTCTTTTTCATATTTCAGGTGTAGGTACTTCCAGCTTCATGGCATATGGCAGTACGGGCGAATGACGCGGATGCTTCCATATTGTAAAATAATATTGGGCGCTATTTTTTCATGGGATGGAAAGTTCGAGGCCCGGGCCCGGGTTGTTGGATGTTGTGCATCCAAAGAACTCTCAACAGCGTGTCTTTATGGCTTGTGGCCTCCTGCAGTCCTCTAACTTCATCCCTTCTTCTTGGTTGGGTTAGTCACAACAGATAGGTTTAGGTCACAAAAGTTTTCCACCATCGCTCCTTATCTTCAATAGCAGAGAAGTCAGATGGGTTTTAATTTTCTTCATTTACATTGCACTTCTAAAGAAAAACGTGTTTTCTCTTAGATCTGATTTTTCTTTTAAAGCCTTCGAAATGCAGAAAATAGCGCATTAGATCATTACCTAATCCAATTTCCCGAGATAATCAGTAGAACTTGGGTGGCAAATAAACATTCTGTCGGTGTGCGCGATTCTTCTCGCTTTTTATGAATCCTTCGAAATCCTCGTTTCAGGAAAGATGTAATCTTTTTTTCTAGGAAGAAGCACGTATAGCTTAAACCGCTTGGGCGAGCAGGTCATACAATTAACTTTTTTTTCCCTTAACGCTATAACAACATCGTGTGGCATTCCGTCACATGTTGGAAGTAAAATGTCAGAACAAAATAAAAAGAATTTAAAAAAGAATTATCTGGGTCACAGTTAATGTTATTTGTTGCTCCCTCTGTAAACATGATAATATCTCAAAGTAAAATATTCATCACAAAATTCACTTTACAAATAAAGTTGCTATAACTTTTTTCTCCCTCACCAACGCTAGTGCTAGGAGTCGCTCGAGTTCCCTCAGAGCGAGGGAGCCGAAGCATATGTACCTGATAGATGACGTTTGGGATGAATTGCTCCTGGGCGAGGGAGCAATTGGTGGAATGATTGTGGGGTAAACCGGTAAACCCAGAGAAAAACCACTCCAGCGCCATGTCGTCCACCACAAATCCCACTTTGCGGTCGCCTGGGATCGGAACCGGGCCGCCTAGGTGCTATAACTTTTACCTTTTTAAAACCATCCACATATGAGGGCAGAAGCAAACCTTGTGTAAAGGTAGTTACTGTATGGAGGCACCCCATATCTTTGGTTTTGTACAGTCGCATGGCGTTCATATGACGGCTTAGATTAGCTACTCTCCTACCGGTAATGCAAACTAATACTACCAGATGACAGTAGGGTAAATATTTCTATCAGATTAAACTAAATACTGGATAATAACAGGCGGTAGCCATGTCTCCCTTTAATCTTTGTGAAACCTTGATCCCTCCACTATTTTGCTACTGGAACTAAAAGGAAAACCTATCTGCAATCCTTGCCCACTTAGCGTAGGTAGTAGCGTGTCTGCCTCACATTCAAAATGTCCCAAGTACGAATTCCGGTCAGGGTGAATTATCGTGATAAGGTTTTTCTCCGGAGTGTTTCCTTATCCTGAAAGGCGAATGTCTGGTAACTCTAAGCTTTATGGATCTGGGTTCATTTGAGCATCATTTCACCCATTTCATTCATCGTCCGATATGACTTAAAGTTGGAGGACATGAATTAAAAAAGAAGTAATAAAGTTGTTAAAACCTTAATAAGAAGATACAATAATAACATTGTGTCCCTTCATTAGTGATAGAATTAAGATTAGGATTTCATTACGGAGGGGATTTGTTACATAGGCCACCATGCTGAGCCCATTGTCTCTATTGTGATTTTGCGGGTTCGTAAAATTAAATGTTCAGGTTACAAACACTAAAAATTGCTCTTTATTTCCGTAGAAACACAATTACGTCACATACACAATACAGCTTGCAAGGTCATCGACCACAAAACAAAGTCCACTTTTACAGCTGTTCACGCGCACGCGTCCAACTACCGACTGACTGACAGTCCAGAGGTCCAGAGGTAGTCCTAGTCGGGCGGCGCTTCTGCCCGCCCGGGTGTCTTTATGCTGCAGTGCCTAGCCGCTTTGCGGCTTTACCTGCGAAATGAGCAAAGTGGTTTCATGTTCTGCTGGGGTGTTTGTTTGAATTTTTGGGAAATTTGGAATGGAATGCCCTTGATTAATCTCAAAAGGCAGCTGCACTTAGGCGTTCCCCCGTTTTGGGAGACACGATTTAAAGTTTTTGCTCCGTTTTGATTACGGGTTGCATATCGCTTGAGCCATCAGGCGTAAATATGGGTCCTAGAGACATCTGGTATTTCTCTTGGGTTAACCAAGGGGCCCCAAGACGTCTCTTGGTAGTTTGAAGGATGGCAAGCGTCTTTATTCCCTCTGGTCATACCTGCCCACTAAAGGGTTGTTGTGATTCTGGATTTTGTCGTACATTGATCGTGCCCTCTCGTGGATGACATCGACAATGTACGGGATCTGGGAGTGCTCATGTAGGATAGGAGCAGGAAATCTCCAGTCTGTATCGTATATGATACGAAGTGCCTTGTTCTGCAGCTTCCGGAGCCTGACGAAAGTGGTATTAGCCACTGTTCCCCTGGCCTCACAGCCGTACAGAATCATAGGCGGAATGATCGTCCGATACAGCTGGAGTTTGAGTTGGATGGGCATAGTTGAGTGGAAAATAGGGTATAGGCTCCGGAGTGCGACGTGCCCCAGCTGGACCTTGCACTTGACGTGAGAAACGTAAGTTAATTCACGGTACAGCGTCACTCCGAGATACTTCGCCGTTTACACCCATGGGATTCTACGGCGCCGTAAAACGAAGTTCTGCTGTAACCGGTTGGCTCTGGTTTTAGCCAGGAGAATTGCAGAACTCTTCTCCGGGCAGGCGGCGGCTCCTTTTATAGCTACTCACTATTCCAGAAATTCGTGGAATGTTCTCAAACAATCAAGGCGTCGCTAGAAGAAAGACGAACTCTCCAGAAATCCGCCTCCTTCCCTCCACTGTTTCGGCGAGCTTTTATCTCCGCACTCCACTGCTTGTCTCTTTGAACTCGTCTCTCGCACCGCCTCGCTTTAACAATGCGGTCATGACACTATGCCCCCTAGAGGGGCACCCCCGGGAGGAAGAATGAGGTGAAGGAGACAGAGGGCGGCCGACCCAAAGAGCCACGACAGTACAGAGATCAGGGTCCCTACAGTTTACTTGGATAGAGACTTCCCCCGACAGGCCAGGACAACCAACACGCTCCCCTACTGCGAGACTGCAGCGAACCCATCAGCCGAGCCCCAAAGGTCATTGGCTGGCGGTCCCGATATGGTCCCAGCAGAGGAGCGGAGAACGGCAACCAAGCTACCAGAGGAGGACGTAGAGTATCTCATCCTGCCATGCACCGCCGAGACATCCACCGACACTTCTACCCTGAAATAGACCGCCAGATGAGAGATGATATGAAATTATAATGGAGATGAAATGGAAGGACAGGACATTTGGAGAATGTAATTAACCTACCCGGCATTCGCCTAGCGACCCAGGGAAACCCCCTAAAAAGCCCATGGGTCAGGTAGGTTGGTCACGGGAATCGAATCCGGGCCTCCCGAATGCGGGGCACAGATGAAACCACCTGAGCCATCGCGCTCGGTCATCATTAGTGATATTGATAAGGCAATTTATATACTGATAAAATATGTAGTATGTAGTTAGTATGTTTAATTCATTAAACGCATAAAACTGTCATTATAATGTAATTATGGAATATTATACGAATAACTATCGAATGTGATAATAAAAGTTTTAAGGAAGCGTACTGTCTTTGTACTTCACTCTGGAACTTTTCGAACATCCAGGATGGATCAATAGCGTGCACAGCATCAGAAAAGATAAACCTGTTTTTGGAATATATCAGCCAAACCGCGATTCAAAAGTGTCTGTACAACAGGACAAGTTCAACTGTCTTATGTAAACAACAGGTTACCAACTACCAAAATACATTTGCTATACTTTTTGTCGTTTATATATGCAGCTCCTACAAAGAACTTTAAATTGAAAGAAACATTGTGGCGGTGGATTTATAAAGGCATATATTTGGTTTATTCGGATAAGCCAGTAATCGCACTTAAACCAGAGAAGAAAGTGTTTGTACACGCCTTAAAATGTTTGTTGTCAAATTAATCGATAGCGAAAAACAATAATGCTCTAGTACTTAAGAATTGTTTTTTAAATTTCACAAATATTTTAATCATTTAATGGGGTACTTTCGAAATTTATCTTAAAGTATTTAGCATAGTTTTGTTATAATAACTGAAAACCTCATGTAAATAAATTGACGAAGAAAAAATAATGCAGTTATGAAGAAAAAATTCATGCAGTCCTGAATAATAAACGGTTTTGCTGAGTGT
Source organism: Mantis religiosa (assembly GCA_030765055.1). Classification (NCBI taxonomy): domain Eukaryota; kingdom Metazoa; phylum Arthropoda; class Insecta; order Mantodea; family Mantidae; genus Mantis; species Mantis religiosa. Next base: position 91,044,344 of record CM060955.1, on the reverse strand, counting down.
ATTTGTTAATGCCTTGATTTTCTGAAACATTCATTATGATTAATAGGAAATATGGTAAAAAGTTATATGAATAACCAACTGTCTTACCCTGCATTGCATTTAAGGCTGTATCAATTATTTTAATTAATTTATCTTATCTCGCAGTATATTCTTAATGAATTTATTATTCACTGATCTAGAAACTTTTAATGGTGAGGTCCTACCTATGAGCTATTACCTCTTTTGTAAAGCTCCAGTGATGTAAAAAAGCACGAAAATTCCTGATATTGTCAAAAACAGTATGAAGTAGCATATGTTGTGCTTCTCTTTCTTCAATTATTTCGTGATACTTTCTATGATCATGGTTTTAGGATTTTTACAATATATTTCCATATTATAGCCATGTAATATTCTTATTTATATTTGTGATTTCTGTACCTCGTAGCCTTATAGTAATTTAGGAATTGAAATTAAAAGTTAACTTATATTCTCTGTCTATTGGGAGGAACTGTGATTTTCAATGGTGTAAGAATAATAAACATCGGTTGGATGCTTCAGATATTATTTTACACGCATGAAGGAACGTCCACATTTCTGTATTTTAGCTGTATTTATTTGTACAAAATAGCTTCATTATGTACTCGCTGATGGTATCAAATTAGCCGCGATTAATTCCTGGAAAAGTGGTTCTGGTAAGACATATGGCCATTAAAAATATATTAACTCATTAGTAGACTCTCTTCATTTTTATTTCTATTTACTCCCTGCAACGTTGTCATATCGGACGATGAATGAAATGGCGAAGGGTCCGTAGAGCTTGGACATAGCAGACATCCATCTTTCAGGATAAGGAAGAACCTTACCCAGACAACTCGGCCTGGCCGAGGCTCTATCTCAGGACCTTTTGTACGTAAGGCAGACACGCTACCACTTACCTATAGATGCGAGCAAAACCGAGAATTCACAGAGAGAATGGTCTCGGCAGAGGCACTAATATCCTTACACTATAAGTAGGTGCTGGAAATGCTATCCATGCACTCTAAAATGCATCATATCTAGTAAAAAAATGTTCTCGTTTACTCTACTAAAAGGAGTAGTCTAAAATGAATTATTATACTAAGTTTCACAGATGTTTTACAAAATATTACCCAGCAATCCGCGATTTAGTAGATATAATGAGAAATAATTTTGTATAACTGTTTTCAACTTTCGTTAACGCTTATCCAAAAACTTAAAAATCATAGGCATACGTACCTCTTCCGTGTGATGTGGAAGAAAACAAAATATTTTGAACATAACATTCATAAATATATTTCACTTCTTTAATTGCTCAGATATAAATGGATTGTCATTTGTAGTGATTACAGTTTAAATTGCTATGATTCTCCCAGAATTAGATAAGATTATATTAGCTTTTTGTTTGATCTTCAAAAACAAAAGGTTATAAACAAAGTCACAGTTTTTCACATATACATAATAATATAAAATGCAAGTAGAAGTCAATTAAAAACAATTTCAAAATTACATTGAACCGAACATGGTTTTGAACATGCTATTGCTACCAAAAGCATATAATTGTACTAAAGATTCTTTCACAGTTTTCCTAAACGTTCTTTTCCCTCTGATTTAATATTTTCAGGTAAATTTTTAAGCAATTTTAAACCTAGATTAATGAGATACTTATTCCACTTGGACCAATTATTTTTCAGTGTTGGGTACATGTTACAGTTTCTTGTCCATAACCGTGACATTTTCCACCAGAATTATAATCAGTGATATTAGGTTGGATTGCTATACACATATTCAATAAAGTTTTAAAAATACACCGTCAGCACTTTAAAATAGTCTTGCAAGAACTCATGGCTGTTATTTCATAAATCAGATATTTGATCACAAATTTTATTTGTAATCTAGACGGGCAGTATATTCTTAATGCATTGTACAAGCATTTTAAAGAAAGACTTGTAAAAGATTTGTAAAGATTTTAGTAATTTTAGAGCTTTTACAACCACTATAGTGCGATCCCTATAAACCTGAACCATTTCAATAGACCATAAATTTTGAACCAATCATAGGACACACATGCGACTTTGGAAGAATATAATACATAATTTGGAGATTACATTACACTATTTACATCTCGGAGAAAATGCTTGAAGTGTCCTCCACCTGCATCTATGGATGTTTGCACTCGTCTTAGCATATTCTCTGAAGTTTTACAGAGATGATATCGAATTCAGAGGTTATTTCCAGCAAGATGGAGCAACGTGCCATACATCTAATGACACCATGGAACTTGTAACCAGTTTCTTTGATAATCGAACAATCTCAAAAGGTCTGTGGCCCCCAGATCCCTGACATAACCTTATCGGATTCTTTCTTGTGGGGGTATCTAAAAAATAGACTGTACAAGAATAGGCTACGGACAACTGATGTTCTCAAGGAGTTCATTCGAACCGAAATAAGTAACATTGGCGAGGATACTCTCCGTAAAACTTCAGAGAATATGGTGAGACGAGTGCAAACATGTATAGATGCTGGTTGGGGACACTTACAACATTTTCTCTGAGATTTAAATAGTGTAATGTAATCTCCCAATTATGTATTATATTCTTCCCAAGTTGCATGTGTGTCCTATTATTGGTTCAAAAGTTATGGCCTATTGAAATGGTTCAGATTTATATGAATCGCATTGTAGTACTGGCTTCACTTATGTTAAGTCAGTTCGTATTAATGGCAATATTGTGATAGATTAAATAGGTAACGTTTTTATTAAAAGTCGGCTTTATACTCTGGCTGTATCGTACGCTCGTATTTCTCTATTAAGCTTTTTTTTAACTTAACGTTTAAAGTCCTTTAACCCGATTGAACAGTTAATGAATGATGAAGTGGATGAACTGATGCTCAAACGAGACTGTGGTCAAGAGCTTAAGAGTTATACTCAAGATAAGGAAAAAATGCCAAAAAAAGAGAAAAAAGAAACTAAATTCGCACTCTGGACGTTTAGAGTATATGGCAGACGCGCTATCGCCACGCTACTATGATTTGTTGACAACTGTGATGACGAGCGAATATTTCACATAGTAAATTCATCGCCTACGTTTATGTACGGTGACAATGACATAAAGGGACGTTCTTTAAGAAAAGGTGACCCACCTGTTTCACACAAAGGATGCTGTCATCAGAGTGACAGGGCACCCTGTAATACACTATCATTATGTAACATTTGCCTGCCGAGCAGTAGGTACCGTTTTCTTGTTTCTGGGTTACCAGTGCAGGAACTTACTGCACACCTGGTGTCTGGCATTCATAATCATTTTCATTGTAAACTTAAAGTTCTATAAAAATAAACTAAGGTTTTTCAAAATGTTTGGAGAGTAACAATAATGTACACATGCATAAACTTCCCTCTCCATTACATTTATCAGATGTGCTGTATGCTATACAATTCATGTAAAGTGATTCTTCTATTCTGTAAATTATTTGCTCTTTCATACTGGTCGTGTGTAGGCTAAAGTATGGCAATGTAGAATTTTTCAGTCTGACTCTACGTTTCCACACTTTAGCCTACACACAGCCAATGTGAAAGAACAAATAATTTCCATTAATTGACCTAAAAGTGGTTAACTATAAAGCCCGGGCCTTAAAGTTATTACATGTTATAAGTCGCCATTAAGGTAGTTTTCTCATGTGTTTATGAGAACTCCTAAGTGGTTTACCGGGAAAAATACGAGTCAGTTGGAGAATTGAATGTCATATCGGCACGTTGACCATAGTAACTCAATGGTTAAAGCGCCTGGGTGGAGACCAGAAGATACGTGGTTCAAATCCCGGCTATGGCATTGAATTTTTCAGTCTGACTCTACGTTTCTTCTATTCTGTGTTAGCATCCAATCAATAACGTACCTCACCAAATATAAAAAACCAATGTGTTACATTAACAGGATTTTTTCTGCCCTCCCTTCTACATATCATTCTTACATAAGCTTATTTTTCTATCCGCTTAATTTTAACTTTGCACAGATAGTTCCATTTAACACTTCGTTGCAGCTATACAGAGCCGAAGCCATAAAGCCATTTAAAAAGCAGCTTTGCTATATGCTGCCTTTTGAATTCCATAACATCCCGAAAAATCCAAATGATTATAGCACCTTAAAAAATATAAAGTATGAAAACTCAAACTTAAAACAAATATCTCAAATATCAGAAATGTAATTTTTGTGCTTCCCTTACGACTTACAGCTTACAAGTTCTCCGAAAAAGAATGCAAAAGCTATTGCAAAAATGTCTTTGAAAGCCTTTCTCAGAAAATTGGAGATAATTTTATTTTTCATGTAAACAATAGCACCTTCAACACACTATTTTAATCAAACCTAAAAATACTATTTTTATGTAGGAGACTTTAAAACGTGCATATACGTTGAAATATTTATACAAAATTATTGAGTGAAGTGCTATAGTTCCTCTACTTACTCTAGGAAAGTAGTAAAGAAAGTAAAAGATATATTTTAGTTAATATTCCTTCAAATGTACCATCGTGAAAAGAGAAACAATGTTCAAGCTGACAAAAAAATCAATGGCCCAAAGCCTAGAAGAAAATTACTTTTAAAATATGAACTCCGGTCCTGCAAGCCTACGAAATTATAAAATAGTTATTACACACTTGCAAGCCTAAACATAAGCGAAAGAAATCTAGTTTTCCCCAATATTTATGATTGGTAGTTAAAACATTTGAAAAATGCTCCCAGGTATTTCCTTTGTTTTCCATCTCTAATTTAATTCAATGTTTAACAGCACTTTGGCAGTGCAACTGTATCATTAAGAGGGGCCAAAAGAGAGAAATAAAAAGAGAAGCTGCAAAGGACCAGGGACAAGGAGCTGACTAGAGTTGTGAGATATTTTAAATATGCAACCGACTTCATAAATAATAAAAACAACACATTTCTGTTCTCGTTTTCCCAGGCTCTTACTTTTTCAACACATTTTTCTCAGAAGCTTTTTGAGATACTGAAATAAAATTTTCACTTAATTATTTCCTAAAATGATAAAAATTTTACTACAGCAATTTTACTTATTTTTAACTGCGAAATACACAAAATCTTGAAAGAAACTTACTTGCACTGGAAAATAATTTTAAAATTACTGAAAGGAAGTTCTGAAAAACTTTTAAGCAAAATATATAATGGATTAAATACTTTATGTCCGTTAGATTTCATGCAACGTCTTCACAGAAACAGTGAGAAAAAGGTTGTAGGATATATTATAATGTATGAAAAATTTATTATAGTGATAAATTTTACTTTATTAATCACATTATTTATAAAAATGCAGAGTAATAGAAGATATAAATTAAAATTACTGTAGAAAGTCATATTATTTCAGGGTAATTGCAACTATAATGGAGACTTTATTGCCCTCGTACCTTAAAGAATACCCAGGTCTAGATCTCTTAAGAAAAAAGAATCGTTTAAGAAAAGAGGTTATGGTTTTATTGAGATGAACACGTTAACGGTTACTCCGCCGTTGCCGAATGGGGCCAGGTATTCTCTGCGATGTTGAGATTAATTTCTCACATTGGACTAGCGCCTTTGTGCTGGTGACAGCGACATTTCTTTTCGCCCAGACGAAGACACACGTGTGCACGGCAAATTGGTGGATGTGGGACAGGACTGCACCGCTGACAAATGGCTTGCCCGTCATTCGCTCTCATGAATTATGGAGATCTTGTGGTCCAGCATGGCCTTTTGTTATGACACTGTGCAGCTGTCTAACAACAGGCACGATGATGCCGCAGTATTACTTCTCACCTACGTCCTCATATTGTCAATTTAATAGAAGTTAAAAACAAATCACATATATACCTGCATTATCCCTATTGTATACAGGAACATCCCTGTAACTTGCTCAACATTCAAGTAATGCCCATTTTATATTAACCTTTAACAGAAGTTAGGGGTTATATGATATTAAGGAAACTGGATACCTCTTTAATATTTACTTCCTCTCTAAACATTTATGTGTAATTTTCCGTATAGTCAAGGGTAAACTAAATGTCCAGGAGTAGCTCACATACTTACGCGTACTTAAAGTCATTGTGGCTACGACCCCCAGGAAGAAGGAGTTAAGTGAAGGGGCCAAATGATTACAGACTGCAGGTAGATTCCGCCCCACTACTCGTTGCCCAAAAAGGGAGATGAACGACCTGTCGATCAAGCAGCCCACTATCGGAAGTACTGTTTCCTCTGAACAGCGATCCGCGCCATCTGTCCGGCAAGGCTGCTAAATCTAGAAGCACATTAAGAATAATCCATTGGCGGAGCTTTGACTGCTTTTCTCCGTTTCTTCTTTACTCCCATTAATAGCGAAAACATCTATCCCCACAATACCAGCAGCATCCTTGAATTCTTTTCTGTGACTATCAGTTCTGAAAGTACTTTGGTCGGCGTCAATGGCTCCTGGAAATTATTTTTGGGAAGTTTTGAACATAATTGAGGTAAACGCTTATATAATACATTTAGAAACTGAAGACTAGGTGTGACCTGCTTTGAATTTCTAAAATAGCAGACAAATTATTCTTTTATAAAGGAAAGACTTGTAAATGATCAAAACCTAAAATAACTAAGAATTACCATTTCTAGTATTTTGAAGAAACTTCTAGCAAATAACCAAATCTCGAACCTGGAATGTAATGTGCTCTTAAGTCCTTGTTCCAGTAAATAAACCGTTGTGATTTAACAAAACGTAATGCCATTTGAGATAGTTAATTCATAGAATATTACTTCATTATATACTCCTACTCTTCTCTGCGTGTTATACTGATATTGGTTAAATATTATTTATGAACAAAGTACGTGGTTTACTCGCCTTTCTTAAATATGAGCATAGAATTGTATGTTATATTTTATAATTGAGGTTATCTTTTCGGTTTCACTTATATCACACGAGAGGCACAACAGGTGAGGGATAAAACCTTTGGAGGACTTAATTAGATCTCATCTTTGGTTTGAAACAGTCACTTTATTAATCTTTCATTGGTAACTTTATTTTGTGATGTCCAACAGCCAATGCATTTAGAACAACACGTGTTCGTTTACATTATAATTAATTTTAGCAGTGGACTTACACATAGGAAATGGTTATAATAGAATTGAGAAAAATTTTAAAAGTGAGAGACGATTAGGATTAGGATTAGGATTACCACGGAGGGGATTTGGTACCAAAACCTGTGGTTTATTGCACTTAAGCTTCAAGTGGGGTATTCCCTGGGAGTAAGGATGACAGAGGGTGGCCGACCCAAGCAAAAAAAAATGTGCAGTGTTAAACGCCCGCTTTTACTACATACGGCACCGCAGGTGGTGACACAGATGGTACATGGAATGAGATGGCGGGGGAAACCGGAGGTCCCGGAGAAAACCAACCCCAGCGCCATGTTGTTCACCACAAATCTTACTTTGCGGTCGCCTGGGATCGAACCCGGGCCGCCTTGGTGAGAGCCAAGCGGACAACCACTGAGCCACGGCGTGACCGCCGACCCAAGCAGTCACGACATTAAAGATGACATGTTGGCGCGAGGTCTACCCGAAAGTCGGAAGACTCCGGCCTCTATCAGTCCGGGAGCGATGGAAAACTCCGGAGTTCATTCCTTGGGGCAATATCTTGAGTCTAAAGCCCCCCCCCCATCGACAACGTCAAGACGGGTGGAAGTGGTTACGCCACTTATGCGCGTCAACCCCGCAGGGAAGACTATCGAATAACCTCGGTGGGTTCGCCTGGTGATCTAGCACACCTTCTACTAGCTCTGCAGGCTAGTATCCGGGACCTTTTAGGCAACCCTCTACCCCCTCCAGGCGGCCGAAGCCTGGCTGAAGGTACCCGATCTCTCACGGGTTACGGGAACACACTGCCCCCTCGAGTTCAACCCAATCCGAATAACTCCCATTCAGGGAGGAGCTCAAATGTTCGGACTGAGGTTACTCTAGTAACGTCAGAGGTACCACGAGTACTAAGAGTCCGCAGCGCCCACACCAGGGCAGCTGAAGGAGACGGATCCCCTTCCCTATGGGAATTGCAGATGACAAGGTGCCTAGGTGTCTACTGTTTACCAGCAGGAAACTCCCCGACAGAGTAGTACAGTATACCACAGCAAAGAAGGTCTCCTGGTCATGAGACGCAGGGGGATTAGAGAAGGTTCCTACACCATCTCTGGTTAGATTTATGACAGGTCATGCCAGCTCAGTTACAGACCATTCAAAAACATTCTGACGTCTTCTACTTTTGTGAATGAATCCTCTCGGTTTTAGTGCACAGAGTGAATAGGGCGCGTGTAGTTAACGGTTCTGCTTGTAGCATGCGTTCTCTGTCATACACATTCGCTGCCCTTATCCCACTGTGTAAGGGTGGCACTGGGTGGCAAATTCCTTTCAGGGACTTACTTTGCGTTGGTGGACAGCACAGCTGGTATACCGTGGTCCGGAAGCGGCACCAGGCCGGCCCGGAGACCAAGGCCCGTCCAACGGAGGAGGTGTTTACCAGCAGTATATCATCCTGCCATGAGCGCCCGAGATTCCCGCCGACACTTATAACCTGAAAGAGGCCATCAAATGAGAGATGATGTGAAATGATAATGGAGAGGAAATGAAGGGACAGGAAAGTTGGGGGATGAAATTAACCACCCAGCATTCACCTGGTGACCCCGGAAGACCCCCGAACAAAGTCTAGTCAGGTAGGTCGGCCACATGAATCGAACCCGGGCCTTCCAAATGCGGGCCACAGACGCAACCACCTGAGCCATCCCACTCAAAGATTTTCATTCATTAAACTCCGGTTTATTCCATACTGTTTTTGGGCGATCGAGGATAATTATGTTAATTGTAATGCTATTTAATTAGTTGCTCATTAATATCAGGTTTAAGTAACAATATGGCGCTCGGGATCAATCTTAGAAAGCCTGTTTTATGAACATGTAAATAAATGCCGCATCAGGGAAGTCGAGTCACGAAGTTACTATCGATATTAGGAAAATCGTTATCATAACAAGCTGGAGTCGGGTAATGAAGAGGCTCATATACAGGATGTCTTGTATGGTTCTTAATAAATTCAAATCAAGATATATGCGAAAAGCATATGAACGCAATTCATAAAATGGTTAGATGAAAAAAGTGAGACTATGAAAATCATTCGACTAGTTTCGCCTGGTGTGCTAAACTGAAATTATACGCATATTACCGACAGGGTAGTCGAGGCTACTAAGGCAGAGTCCTGTATATACTTGATTCGCTGTTTAAATCCTGTCTGAACTAGATATAGTATATTACCATGATAATTGGACACGAGTGAACGTTTGACGCGTGAGTGTAAGTGAACGGACTAATTTTCACATTGGACATTTCACACGAGATTCGATTTTCATTTTTGGAAAATTATTTCCTTGATAAATTAGTACATAGTACCACAAAATATGTTTTCTGTTGTTAGTTAAATAATTCGATGACAAAAATCTTAGTCAAAATGATTGAAATTTGTAGCAATTCTAATAATAATAATAATAATAATAATAATAATAATAATAATAATAATAATAATAATAATAATAATAATAATAATAATAATAATAGTAGTAGTAGTAGTAGTAATAATAATTATAATTATTATAATAATATAATATTAGTAGTAATAATTATAATTATTATTATTATTATTATTATTATTATTATTATTATTATTATTATTATTATTATTATTATTATTATTATTATTATTATTATTATTATTATTATTATTATTATTATTATTATTATTATTATTATTATTATTATTATTATTATTATTATTATTATTATTATTATTATTATTTATTATTATTATTATTATTATTATTATTATTATTATTATTATTATTATTATTATTATTATTATTATTATTATTATTATTATTATTATTATTATTATTATTATTATTATTATTATTATTATTATTATTATTATTATTATTATTATTATTATTATTATTATTATTATTATTATTATTATTATTATTATTATTATTATTATTATTATTATTATTATTATTATTATTATTATTATTATTATTATTATTATTATTATTATTATTATTATTATTATTATTATTATTATTATTATTATTATTATTATTATTATTATTATTATTATTATTATTATTATTATTAATCTCCTTTTGGAGTGCTCTAAACAGAGAGGTCTCTCATCTAAGCCATGTATACGGAGTTTGTCATTTTTGGACCACGTACCCTTAAGAGGGACACCTCGCACACCTACCTCTCAGGAGGGAAGGATAAAGTGAGGGAACTACAGGAGGCTGCAGTCCGCAGGCAGACAGGTTAGAGTAGCTCGAAAATCCATAACAATTCCTGGCTCAGAGACCGTCCCACTGCTGAAGGAGTTATGTACTTAAAAGGAGTGATGAACTACTCGTTCACTCAAGCAACTACCTACGGAATTCTCTCATCTTTGTGGCATTTAATCGGCACCGCTGTACGCCACGGAACCTAGGAAGAGATTTCTGTTATACAACACAATTTATAGACGAATGATATTATGCAATATGATTTTCTTAGTTGTTTCCTGTAGGAAATATAATTGCACGAAAAGTGTGCAAACATTTGAGTATTACTGAAACACTAAGAGTATTTATAAGGAAATGTTTGGTTTGTCCCCGTGCATGATCAGCCCCTTAGCGAATAAATTCTTCTCCTGTCGTTTACTCCTTAATCTGCTCTGAAAGTTTGCATTTCTATCTTCTTATTAGCAATTGAGAGAAACATTTACAGAAATTGTTGCATTGCACATTTCGTATGGGTGCGATAGGGATACCAAATGTTGAGGCGATAGTCAAGTGTTTAAAAGAGATCGCTATATGCTGGTTTACAAATTGGACTCCCTGTACGGTACCGCGAGATACGTTATTACCTCAAAATATGTGCATTAAAAGGAATGAAAAATTCAAACCGATAGCAGTCAACATTTTGTCTCTAGTGTTCCGACGTATATGGTCGCGGGTTCGAGTCCCACCTTGGGCATGGGTGTTTATGTGTATAGTGAATATTTGTGAAATTAGGAAAATAGATAAGACAATAAACGGAAATAATAAAAATCGGTTAAATAAGAAAAAGAGAAAAATATATATCTATATACATAGATATATAATTTTATCGTTAAAAAGAAAAAAAGAAAAAAAAACATACACTTGGTTTATACCACAAAAAATACATACATATATTTTGTGTAAAAAATACATACACATGTGTGTTTTATGAGATTTAAAATGTTAGTAACCTTTTGGATATTTCTGGTGACTTATCACTTATACAAAATTATGTAACATCCAATCAGAAATAAGAGGAATTTAACTGCCTTCCGTGCTAGGGGTCCCGGATTCGATGCCCGGCGGTAGGTGTAGGAATTTTTCTCCGATCAAGATAATTCATCTTCCCCAGAGTCTGTAAATATGAATGAGAGTGCGAATATGTGCGTGATCTAATGATTAAAACCCAATGAATACGAGTTAACACATTCGATATGTTCCAAAGGAGAACGGCTGCCGATACGACCATTGGAGTTAAAGGCGGGGTATAAATGGAGAATAAAAAACAAGAGGAATTTATAGGATAATAATAGAAAAATTAGAATATGCATTTTTATACGAATATCTTAAACTATGTTAAAATATTGTATGTTATAGCCATTTTGAGAACATCCAAAAGAACAAAAGAAGTATGCAATTATAAGAGTACGTCATCTACGTAAAGAGTGTATGGAGCAGGAAAATGTGTGTTTGTGTATTTATGTTTATATACAATTTCTGTGTTTCATCTTTGGAACATGTTGGTCATAAATAAAATTGGTATTCCATTTTCTTTCCTGTAAAATTTTTATATGAAATATTTAGATGGAATAGAGTAGTTCCTCTCCTTATAAGCAAGTGCTAAGAAAGTAGATCTTGTCTTCTACAGTTCCATTGTGATAAATCCAAAGGTTTAATCAAATAGAAGTCGTGAATGCCATTTTACTCTAACAGCAGTATTATTTATATGTGCAGGAAGGAAGAGCGAGCATGATACTAACTACGTCACTGCTTCTTGTCGCGGTGACAGCCATCACATGCCAGAACACAACCAGCACGGTGAACAGTACCGACGCAACGACCCCGAGCAGCACGACACCCATCACTACCGCCTTACCTCGGAAGTCTGCCCGCAATTTCCAGCCAAGCTCGTATCAGTATGAGCCCTCCAAGAAGAAATTTGGCTACTCTCCCTCAGAATATCATGCCTCTCAGGGACATCTGTACAGCGGTAGTCATGCCTACGTCTACAACACATACGGCAGTGACAAGACCAAATCATCGCCAACTGCGTCCTCTACGGGCGAGTCCAAGTCCACGGCGGGCAAGATGAAGCATCCGGGCTCCACAATCTTGCTTCCAACCACAAGTAAGTAGACCCACTGTAAAAACTAATAATCGATACCGTGTGAGTACTAACTTAAGACGATTAATGTAAATAAAGAAAGGTTCCTTACCTGAGTTTAGGATTAAAGGACTTCTGGCCAAAAACACTAAGAAATATGTGACATTCATTTTTATTAAATACATTTTTAAAGTACAATTCAAAGTGCATTGGATATGAATAGGCTTTAATTTATCATATCCTGTTATTTTTTTTTTTTTTTTGTATTGTTTTACTACATGTATTTTTCAATATAAATTAAATTGCGCTGTAATTTGAATGAAAAATTGTGAATAGTACTCGATAAAAATTTTTATTTAATTACTTGTCTAGGTTTATTTATATAAGTACTGCCCACCTTCCTGCATTCGTTTAAACCTGGGAACACTTCTCCAAATGCACAAACTCTGTAAGTCAGAGCCATTACGTAAAAATATAAACAAAACATCAGATAATATAATATTGATAAAGAAGTATGAATATTTTGCCAAATGTATATAGGTAATAAAGAGAGAGAGAGAAATGTGTTTATATTACTGTGTGAGGGTGTAATCCAAAAGAAACATATCCAACCAATTTGGGTAATTCTTTCACCACAGAAAAGCCCTATTGTTTCTGAAGTACATAGGCATTTGTAAATTACTAAGACTAATTAATAGGTTTTCACAAAGCCTATGTACTGGAATACAAAAAAGTAGTTTAAAAGAAGAAGGCTTTTTGTTGAAAATCTCTTGAGTAGAAAGTAGTTGATATTCCATAGAAATGCACAAAAAAGAAAACAAATGCCGTGGATAATTCATTTCAAACAATATACTAAAATGACCACAATTTACCAATTAACGGACTATCATACACCGATACATGCGATACTGTTAACACAATATTTTAATACCCCGTCAAGTAACAAAATTTGTATTTGGTAATCAAGTTTGGCAAGGGCAGTCGTTCGGAATTTTACGGAATCAACTTGGAGTTTCCCTGTTTCTCTCCTGGACAGTTATACGTCACGTGTTTCCCCATCGGAAAACCATCATTTTTATATATTTACGCACCACACAAAGACATAATATTTGTTTATCAGAAAGCTTTAAATCGATTTACTTAATTACAACTGTGTTGTATTTAAACTTCACCCCAATGGCAGAATAAATAACTAATAACTAATCCAAATTTGTTTTATTTATATAGATTAGTTCAGGTAACTTTTATTGGCAGTAGGAAGTTCGCCGAGTCAGGTAGATAACTAAGACATTATTTTTCTAACTGGTTACAGACTGTCTTTTTCAAAGCGCTTAACTTAATTACTCTATACATGGAATCTTATTTTGCCAACTTCACCTCTATTTCGTTTTATATGTTAAAGGTTATCTTTGTTGTATACAAAATAAACAAATCTGTTGTGTTGCAATTACATACTCTTATAAAAACTATTCTTACAAACAATTATTTCTTTAACCAAGATACACGTTATCTTGTTATGTAGGAATACAATAGAATTTAAGTAATAGTCAAAGCTTTCAAAGCTGGTCGCTGTTTTATGCCTTTGAAATTCCGTTCTCTTGGCATAAACTAGAGACAAAAGAAAAACGCATTTGAGAAAATTATAAGTAATGGAAAGTTGGCTGGCCCTGCGAATGTAGGCGTGATCTAATGATTAAAATCCAGCGAATACGAGTTAACACCTCCGATATGTCCCAAAGGAGAACAGCCGCCGATATGACCATTGGAGTTAAAGGCGGGGTATAAATGGAACAAATAAAAAAAAATACCGGAAAGTTAAGAAAAACAACGGAATATCTCGGAGTGTTTTAAGAAATTTACATTTTTCGTGCAGTAAGATTTCTCTCTCTTATGGTTTCCTAGTTATGCAAAAATCATCCAAAATATAAAGGACTCTTAGGACCTAGCACAAAATTCAAGATACGTATTTAATGCTTAATAAAAATATCTTAAACATATATTTTGATCAAAATAATTAGCGCAATTTTTTAGATAACCAATATTTTGGAACAATGTTCCCTTTAAAGGGTATCATGAGGTGAGGAAGGGTTTAATTAAAAATCTTTGTGTGTATCCTTGGAAGACGCTGAACTTAAATGCCAAATTTAGTATTTGACCGTTTTTGAGTTATGCTGTCCACAGAATTTTGTCTAAAAATGCTTTTTGAGACTTGCAACCTGAAATCTCGGTATTGAATTTTTAGATGGAATGCAGTACTTCTCCTATTTATTGTATGTAGTAGAGAAATTAAAAAAAACTATATAATACAGAAAGTTATCAATAATCATTAAATAACACCAATCATCCTGACCGATGATTGTTCCACAGCCAAGTGTTGTAACTGATAATTACACCATTACAGAACTTGCAAAATGTCTGAGGAATTTACGCTGACATTTGCGTGAACATTAGGGCATAGGAATGTCTGTACAACATTAAATTATTAGGGGTAAATATGAGGATTCACTATAAAACAGCTACATCATTGCACACAATGTCTAAAGCACAGTAACCGGTGAATGAAATTATCATTTGAGTTTAAAAAGCTACCATGAAATATTTGTAGTTAGCTTGTGCTTTATAAAGCGAAAAAAAAACAGTCTTCTCAATCTCTGAATTTTCAACGTGGTGAAATGCACTCATGTACACGCAAAGAATTTGAAGTTCTGTATAAATCCTTACTGTACTAGAAATATCCGCAACCGCTCAATGGTGCATGACCCCCGAGGAGACGTTAAATTAAGTTGCTTTTTACTGTATATTGTCATTTTCGTGCAAGTTTTACAATTTCCTGATTATAACCACGTAGTGCTATCGATATAGCTAAATAACAGTGACTGTTCTTTATTTCCAAGGCAAGCTGGATCGCCTGGTGCACGACAGCAATGACGGTTTGATGCACCACCAAGACTATGGTTCACCTTCCTCCTCTCAAGGTGGAGGACTACTCTCCTCGTCCAACTCCAGGCATGGATACTACGATGATCACAGTGCCTCTGACTATGGGGTGGAAGAGGACGACTGGGGAGGCCATTATCACTCGGAGCCCTCCTGGCATCACCATCACCACGGATTTCATCATCATGTGCCCCCACCATCGGTCTACTATCCAGCGTACCACGAGAAGCACCATGATCGTGATGACGCCTACCACAAGCTCGGTCTCCTGGCCATCGCCAAAGTCGTGCTGGCCAAGATCAAGGCCCTCGGTGTTCTCAAGATCATTCTAATTCTACTTGCCAAAATTCCATTAATAGCACTGAAGATAGCCCTTAAGTTCTTCTTCCTCTTCAAGGCAGTAAAGTTATTCAAGTTGCTGACATTCTCTGCGATATTCCCGTTGATTCTGGTGCCATTGATTCCACTACTGTTGCTACCCTTGCTGTTGCTGCCTCTGGCGCCTCTATTGCTGATCCCACTGCTACTTCCATTGCTGTTACCACTACTACTACTGCTTCCGGTTCCCGTACTGGCCCCCAACAACACGAGGTCGGGCAGCAGCGGACGTCTACAGATGGACGCCAGTGATAGTGACTTCGCCTCTCTCACCAGAAGCGTCCTACAATCCCAGGAATGCTTAGAACGCCTTGCATGTAAGATGGCTGCCAAACATGATTCCTCCACATACACCAGCGTTGTATTATGGCAAGTAGCATCTCATATACTTAAGATAACGTTTTAATTCTTCAGTCCTGATAACTTTAGTTGTACTGATACATATAGTAGTACAGATACCTTCTGTAGTTCTCTGTTATACAAGACATTTAATTGCATCTTGAAGAATATAAACATGATTGCATTTGGAGTATTCCTACAAACAATTTTAAATAGGTTTCTGCACCTTTTAAAGCACTGTCATGGCATGGAGGCAGTACCTAGATTCCGCCCCTATTAGTAACATGTATAATTTCTTACACTTTGTTTATGGAATAGTCTTAACAAATTCGAAATTGCGAGATTCATCAGGTACATTCATAACCTCTGGTGGGACTGCCTATAGTAAAAGTAACCTCCATATAATCAAAATTTATGGTTTTTATTTTCTCTGCAGAGCTTTAACGATATCAATGCTTTTGGTTTACAGGTTGCTGGAGAAGTTTGAAGGTATGGCACCATATAAGGTGAGAGACCGTATCAAATCATATACTGAGGCATTCAAGACGGGAACTTCGAGAAAAGGGAGTATATCATGTGCCCAGCAGTACAAATGTGACAAACCCAAGCTTATGATGGCCCAAGGCGATACGTATTATAACCTCATCTGACGAAGATCTTAAAACATGGTCATATTTCCTGTATCATTCCCTCCAATACGCTGTGAGAGCGTGAAACCAAAGACATTATAAGCTAACTGCATTAACACAAAGTAATCTTGAACAACTAACGCCTGAATAATTGACTAACGAAAAACACACGCTGAATCGCAAATAATGCACGAAATATGACCATGTTTTAGGATCTTCGCCCGCCTAAGGACTGATACCTACCTCGTTTGTGCAGCAGTGTCTAAATTTACGCTTAGATCTTTCCTTGGTTGTTTATTTAAGCTGTATGTCATAAGTATGTAAAGCATATCTGCCTACTATTTCTCCAAATGAGTCTTTAGTGTATCGAAAAAGCGTTATAATCACATTTAGTTTTCTAAGTCCCTTTGCTTTTTGAATCTGATACTACGGTTCCTTGTGTGATTTCTTACCACTAAAATAAAATTGAAAAATTTAACTTCTCGTTAATAACGCCATTAACAAGCTTTCCTTTATTTCTAGGAGATGAAGAAAAGAAGATAAAAAGTCTAAAAAAACTAAATTTCTCTCAAGCTTCTAGCCAGGTAAACGATTGGTTTGAAACCACGTTTCGAAATTTCAAACCAACCATTTACATAGAAGCCTGAGAAAATTTAGTGATTATCTTGTCATATAAGCTTCAGCTTTTATTTTAACTGTAAAAGAACTTTAAGTTTTCAATTTCAGGTCTGACATGTTTACTATTTTGTTACACATACACAAAGGCGTTACTAAATGTTTTCTAGTTATTTCAACACCATAGCTCCGTAATCTTAACTGTGCACATATGGGTATTATCATAGTATCCAATGTTAATTGTTATTTATTTTTGTGACGAAAGTATTTTACGCATGGCATGCTGCAGCCAGATTATTTTATGTAATTATTTATATGAAGTAGGTATTTGTAATTGTTAATTATGTGCAAAATTATTGTCATGTATTACTTAATGTACTATCACGTGTAAAATTTATTGTTGTTATTTATTAAACAATTTATTTATTACTTAATTTATTGTACTTATTTATTGTGCTAAAATAAATGTGTCAAGTAATAAACACCTCATCTACCAATGTATGTATTAGCAATTTAAACCTTCAGTTCCAAATATATGCAGGATGTTAATGAACTATACCGAAATATTTTCAAAGCAAGTGGAGATATCTTAAACAAGTAATTTGAGATGGAAGAGTTATGGCCTGTTGGTTCAAATGTGGAAGTTACGCATATAAGTTTCTGAAGTACCAGTACGTCACTATACACTTGAGTGCACAACACACAAAACGTATCGGAGCACTGGTTCTGGCACAATGATTCCGACATTAGCTTTCAAATCAAACGTTAACAAGTTCGAGTCTCCTAAATCTTTATGTCCTTTTCACTTTTGTTTTGTTTGTTTGGTTGTTTTTTTCGATGTTTTGTGTAAACTTTTAATTGTATAAATGTGTGCATTTTACGGCGTAATTTCACCTTGTTCAGTGTAATTAATTACAATTCTTTCTCACAATGGTTCAATCCTCCTTAATACTTTCACATGTTGTACGTCTAAATGGAAGGTGATTTAAAGGGTGAACGAACTTACATAAAATAAAAGTAAATGCAACTCTTTACGTCAGGTTTATAGGAACTGCTCGAAATGGCGACCTGCATTTTGAATGCAAAGTTAACAGCGATGAAGGAACCACTGTCTTGGTGTCCAAAATTTCTTGTGCGTGTCGAATAACTTCATATTGTAACTTTGTGGGTTCGCAAAATTAAAAGGCCGAGTTGCAGAAATTAAAAATCTCCTTTATTTCCGTAGCAATACACTGTCCAATTCTCACGTAACAACATTACATCACACAATCTTCCAAGGTCAAGGAAAATAACAAGCACTTGCAGCTGATTACATTAGCTCTCGTTACAACAACACTGACTGTTACACAACAACTGCTTCACAACTACAACTGTCCTGCTAGCGTGTCACAATCCCTTTTATATCTCCATTCATGATTACCAGACTGTTCTGTCAATCACTAGAAGTTTCTGGAAACAAGGCATTTAGTTACATAATTCGAACATTCTATCACCTTCCAGAAACGTAACTTAATCTACCCGGCGAGGCCTTTGATTCAGTTATCATGCCTGCCGGCACTATCTGTTTACACACGTTCGTTATCTACGTGAAACCTATCCGTCTATTGTGTGCCAAGCCGCCTTATCGCTATCGGGCTCGCGACAATATGCTGGTATTATTCAGACAGTTAGGTCCTGTTTTGAGGTACGTATTAAAAAGACGAAGAAAAAATTAACTACATGACAGGAACCGAACCAATTACTCTTGGCACCCTAGATTTCGGCGTTATGGGTTGGCCACTAGGACCTTTAGAGAAACATTGCTAGAGTACGCTACATGATGCAAGAATGCAGTTAATCGCTGTTCAGTGTCGCACTGGCAGATAGTTTGGGATTTGAGAATTTTTGAGGCGTTAAATCTTAAGAACGCCAATAAAAGCTTATAAAACTCGATGTTTCCACATTCGGGAAGCAGTTTTAAAGACATTCTAATCCAATAATTTCACCCAACTTGTTAAAAATACGAACTTATCAGCATCTGATGCTAATTCGGTTTAACACAACCGCGTTGTGCTTAGGCGCAGACCATGTATCCCCTATCTGAACTGGTTTATATTAGTCACGTCTAGAATCATTGAAATTATTTCTGTGTAGCTCATTAACACCCTGTCCTGTATTTATGCTCCTGAAATGTATTTTGTTGTGTCTTAGACTATCAGAATTTTAAGGATACAATTAAATCGCTTTAAACTCACTATGCATATGATTATGCCTTATATATTGCAATTATTCAAAACTACATTTTATACCTTACTACTAGTAACCTATGCATAAGCTAAGTGCATTGCTGACAACGTTGTGGCTTCCTGCAGAAATAGTTTTACAATTTCCCTAATACGGAAAGATTAAAAAGCGATATGTTCCCCAAAAGGGATGGGGTTTTAATCCACGGTGATCTGTAAATTCCAGCTTCACCTCCAGGCTGCAATCAAGGGTTCGTGGAAATCATTAATTGGATTTCAATATGCAGTCTCGTTTTGCATTTAGAGCGTTATGCAAATTTAATTACTCCTCATTTCAATAACGTACGTAACGAGCTTTCAAGTTTTGTGAATGATATTGCAGTTATCTATGCTAATTTATTATGTCATTGACTAGCATAACATCTTTTAAATAAGTCTAAATAAGATTATATTTACACAAAGTATAGCATACTGAAGTGTAATATAGCAGTAAACACACGTTTGATTTGTAATCCGTCATTGCACTAGTGTTAATCAACTTTCGTCTTTTAATAAGACAAAGATAAACCATCAGTTTGAACTAGAAAACATTGGACATCCGTAGCATACCCGAATCTTTCCTATCATCTTGACCAGGGCGGGCAAGATGAGCACCCGAAGTGTCAAGTGCTTTACCCCTACAATCACTTTTTCCCCTCTATCTGGCAGGTAAACTATATCTCAACCTAGTTTAACCCTGCTGTAAACATCGGGTAGGAAGAGAGACAGAGATATTGGGACAGCAAACGGTTAAGCTGTTGATTGGTTTAGCCAAGTTAATTGCCGTTTTCTTTTATTTGCATGCGTACGATAAACCCCTCCTTTAAGTACAGTACTGCAAGTAGTTTTCTGATCACTGCTCTGTGCGAGCTAATTTCGGAGAGAGAAAAGTATGCAAATGTTTCGATTCTTATAAATGTAATAGCCCCACATTTTATCTTTCTGCTTTACTTGCCACATAGATGTGTTCCTTGTACTATATACAGATTAGACAGAAGACAAGTTAAATTATACCTAATAACTTATTATGTTAAATTAAGCTTCATTTTTGATAGAGTCAACATGAAAAATTCAATACCATGGCCGGGATTTGAACCACGGATCTCCTGATCTCCATCCAGTCGCTCTTACCCATTGAGCTACCATGGCCAACTTGCCGTCATGACATTAAATTCTGCATTTAACTCGTATATTTCCCCGGTAAACCAGTAGGGGCTCTCGCATTCGAGATACACCGTTTGTGGCGACTTACTATCGTAAGTACTTGAGTCCCAGGCCTTATCATTTAACTCCTATTATTTTAGTTAATTATGGAAATTAATAATTTCTTCACACTAGCAGCTTATATGCTAAGGTTTTTAATAGAGTTGACATGAAAAATTGAATACCATGGCCGGGATTTGAACCACGGCTAGTGAGAAGAAATGATTAACTTCCAAGAATTGATTAAAATAAACTACGTTTATTTAACAGTTACTAAAGGACACTGCTTTTATATATTTTTGCATTACTATACCAGACAGCTCTTTCGCAACGAGGTCTGTATCGAGTTGAATGCTGATTAAGATGTTATTGTTTATAGTGTGGAGTTGCTTCTGATAGTTAACACTGTATTTCCTGTACATCTCGCGTACCTCACAAGCCCAAGAACACTTATGTATATGTAATTTAAAATCAGTAAGCTTTTCATCATGGAGCAGGCCGGTGCTTCAGCCGAAATGAAACACAATCGAGGCAAACCTTAAAAAAAGTGGCGAGGGGCAAATGATCGCACATTGTTTCGCGGGAATCATTTAATCAAAAAAATTATAAAAAAATGTTGAGAAAGAAACTGGTGATCCTCTTTCTTTTATTTTTTTTTTTTTTTTTTTTTTTTGTAATTTACGTCCTCCAACGTTAAGTCATATCGGACGGTGAATGAATTGGGTTAAATGGTGTTCAAATGAGCCCAGGGTCCATAGAGCTTAGAGTTACCTAACATTCGTCTGCAAGGATAAGGGAAAACCCTGGAAAAACCTTATCCCGATAACTCACCCTGACCGAGATTCGAACTTGGGACCTCTTGAACCGTGAGGCAGACTCGCTACCATCTACGCTACCGAGGCAGGCATCCCCTTGTTGTTTCCGCAGGTAGTATACATAGTGTTAGAATGGAACAGCAAACATCCGAAACTCTAAGAACAGCAGGGAAATTGCGCAAATGTGTGGAGAAGTACGACGATTTTACGAAAAGTGCTATACGCAGTAAAGTTCATTATTATTTTTTCAGAAATGAACCAACACATAGATTTAATAAGTTAATTGTAACCCAACTCTATTTATTTATTGTCTAGAAGTTAGCGCTACTATACTGGTAGTGTTGCAAAACTTATGTGCGTGCATATAGTGTCTAACACGTGGCGAGTTGAGTCAACCTTGCAGCCTTGCTGTTTACAGCAGGATTAAACTAGCGTGAGATAGAGTATAATAGCTTATCCGTGCCACGATGGCTGCCATTCGAGTTTTAAGCAAAAGTCCTATGCGACGTAATCAAATGCACACCTTTGAACGCAAGATTTGGCTAGAAAAGCAAGAAGGGGATTAATGACACTTGATAATGTGAGTGATGCACGTAACAACAATCCTAATCCTTGTTTCACATAAGGTTGCCCCGTATCTCTAAACGGTCACCTGACCTTATCACCTCTCATTGGCTGTTATTGCAGTATAGACTGTTGTGCGGTGAAAATTAGTTCGTTATTCAACATGGTCATATATCTTTATATGTTGGAAGATAATAGTCAAATTTATATTTTCGTAACTGTTTTAATTAAATATATTACGCAACAGAATTTATTTATCTGAAATGCATGTTAATTCTTAAACGAAGTAAAGAGGAGGTTCCTTTGCTTTCACGCACGTGCACACGATAGCACGTGATTTAGCGGTAGTATTGATATATTTGTTTATTTGACTTTAGTCACTGACCTTGTTTTGAACTGGATTAGTCATATCTCGCCATTCGAAGGTGTGTTGTGCCGAGTACGAGATCTAAATTATTTTATTGACGTTTTTTGCCCGTGTACTTATTATATGTATAATGGCAGAGTCTACCGCCAGTTCTTCGCTGAAGCATCGCAAGGGAAAACCTTTACAAAGCGGCGAAAAAAAAATTGTGTTGCATGTATTTACTGCACTCACAGAAAGGAATCCGTCTTTATCAGTGAGAGAAGTCGAACAGCTTGCTCTGAATCGCAAAATATACTACCTTGACGAGACTTGGGTGAATGAAGGATACACGACAAGTATGGCGTGACACGACTTTTAAGACTTAAAGACAATCATTTTTGCAAAGTATGTGTGCTGGTTTTAAAAAATCCCAGTGGAAAAGGCCGAAGGCCTTTCATTATAAACTTGTTTCAGTTTCATTGCTCAATCATTCAGTTTCAACTTGCTCAGTTTCATTATGAACTTCATTATTTTTGCATGCCTTCATATTCTGATTTGTATGATTTTATCTATCTTCCTGGCAATTATTATGACGTTTACTTCAGGTTTAAATGGGACGGGAAGGCCCTGCCTATGGCGCGTAAGCATTAGCCAATTAGGATGAGGGGGAAGGTAGTTGCATGCGGAGTGATATATGTCAGCGGGGCAAGGTTATATATGAAACAGAGATTAGGCAGCTCATATTGGCATAGTGTGAGAAACCGCCCTCTCACAACTTTACTGACCTTAGTCAAACCTTAAGCTGATAAAGACAGCTCTGTGGTATTAACATATTTATTACAGGTCGCACGACTGTTCTTGACGAATGAAAGTTTTATATGAAAGGTTGTGTGCGAGTCACTGATCGCCTTTAGTGGGAACGCTGGTATCGAGAGAGAGAGAGAGAGAGAGAGAGAGAGAGAGAGAGAGAGAGAGAGAGAGAGAGAGAGAGAGAGAGAGAGAGAGAGAGAGAGAGAGAGCTACAGTCTGCAGTGAGATGTGCGTTTACATTCATGCTTTTAAGTTGTTTGGCTTCTTCCTTTATATACTCATAAATATTAGCAATAATATCGCAACTTTGACTATTTTCTAATTTTATTTTTGACACTGTAG
Organism: Mantis religiosa; assembly: GCA_030765055.1. Lineage (NCBI taxonomy): Eukaryota > Metazoa > Arthropoda > Insecta > Mantodea > Mantidae > Mantis > Mantis religiosa. Next base: position 91,020,680 of record CM060955.1, on the reverse strand, counting down.
GAGGCATTGTCACATTAGTAACTAACACGTAACTAGCACTTGTTAAAACACTTGCATGCATACACATAACCACATCGTATCAAACTTTTGCAGTCTACTGTATACAGAAACGCAAGAGAGGAAAGAAAAGTTGTTTGTTATCGTAACATAAACTACTGACCTGTTTATTAAGGGTAGGCCAGCTCACTGGATTTCCACTGAAAGCCATTCGTCAAGAACGAACGCGCAACCTATACCTATGTTTTGTTTTGTTATCCAATAATTGTTATGAGGGGGATAATTATTTTCCTTATACTGCTAAATACATTTAAATATTTTCTATATGTATTCTCAAAGCTAAACGTCATAATTTATCTCATAAATGAATTAAATTTTGTTATAATGTACATTGTTATACCGTGGCGTACACAATGATACTTCTTTAATTTATACTATGCTGCTTTTTAAAAAAGCATCAGTGTTTTCAATATCCGGCTGCAAACTACAGGGTTCTTCATTTAAAACCTAACGGGCGCATGGCTTTCGACTGTGTGCGTTTGTGTGTGCCACAGCCTAAATAAATTCCGCGCGTAAAGCACGTTTAATACTCTTACTATAGGACAGTGATCAGTAGCAGTGTGCACCCTTGTGCTGCCGTATCTTACCCGCATGCACACTATTATGTGTTTCAAATGGGAAGGGCTCTGGAGTCCAGCTAAACAGATGCCGTATCACACCCAGCGTTGCCAGCTTGTTACCCCACTCCTTTTATATTTCCCTCTCTCTCGCACACTCATACAACAAATTATATGTTATAAACTTTTACAATGATGCAGTTGCTAAAATCAAAATTGGAAAAAGCATTTTCGCAAAATATGTATATATTAAAATTCTATAACTATAATTATAGTCTATGAATTACCTGTTTTTCTAACACAATGGAACTGCCAGTGGCTCATCCACATCGCTGTCAATGTCACTTCCGTTAACAGACAATTCGTCATTGTCACTGTCTTCGTCGTCTGAGTCTTTCAAATTTATGATTATAGGTTCCAAGATCTCCTTACGTGCTATTTGTATTTTAAAATCGTCTTCTTGAAGGTTTTCTGCATGCCTCACGCAGTTTTCCAAGTCCTGTTGTGTTACCTTGTCAATTTCTTCGTAAACAAGTCGTTTAACGTCCGTCAGTTTAAAAGTATTATTTATTTTTGCAATCCCCCTTTTTATTTGAGTCCACACCAACTCAATTGGATTATATTGGCAGTGGTAAGGTGAGAGCCGTATTACCTCGTGTCCCGTTTCAATTGCAAGTTGATCCAGCTGATACACTTTATCCGTGTTTTTAAACGGAAGTACTCTTTGCAATAACTCATTTTTAGTTTCTGTTTCCGAAAAAGTTTTGAAGAACGCGTACACCTTAAAATAATACTTTGAGCCTGACTTCGCCATACCTGCCTTTTTGACTCGCCACTAAATTTATCGCAAGAAGCCACTGCACTATTTAACTCTTACTCTACTGTTGTGTAAAGAAAAACTGAATGATATTGATCTGAACTCCCCAGAGTAAATAAACACTTCTTATCCAGCATTCATTCATAAACAAAAGCATACAGCATTCCACAGGCTAACAGGAAATTAAGTGTTTGCTCTTTCTCCAATTTTACACCTTTACTTATTCACAGTAATTCTTTTATCCGTCATGTCAGTAGTTTAAATTTCAGTTTTGAGTAATTAAAAGTATATGTACATACATACACTCCAACTACTTTGAACTCTCTAGAGTAAATAGAGATTACGAACCATTCATAAACAAAGATATAATGTGACCAGACACGTTCTGCCAGGGCAGCCGGAAATTTGTTTCCTCTCGCTCGAATTGGATTATTGAAAGCAATTCTTTTATCACGTCATGTCAAACATTTACGTTTCAATTCTGAGTAATTACAAATATACGTGCACGCATACATGCCAACCAATAATGATATTCATACAGCGCTTACGTCGCGATTTATTGTTATAATACAGGTAATAGTGGTTTATTTATTTGTATTAGAAAAACTATTTGAGCTAAAAATATGGGGTTTTCATGGTTATGTTAGATACATTACTCTCTACCTTCCACATGGATCAGTTTTGGCAAACTCTGAATTTTTGTCTTAGCGCGAATTCATACAGATTGATTAGGTTGGAGCTCCTCACATAGCACTTAGCGGGAATGCAATACGACAACACCGCAGGACTCCGATTGGTTGCTCACCTAGTAGCGCTCAAGGACAAACACCTTCCCATTTGAAGCACATAATAGTGTACTCGTTACTGTTGACGGGTAAGCAGTGGTGCAGTGACGGCTTTTGCGTAGTGTCATACAACTCCTTAGTCACGTTCAGACACAATCGAAGCATACAATGTTCACGGTATTTAAATAAATAAGTATATGTTATGCAATTACATGCCAGTGATTCAGCCGCTTCTTTTAGGAAATTAATAGGCTCACATAAATATACATATATACTCTAGGACAGTCTTATTAAGGCTGTGCATAAAACAGCTAAATAATAATAATAATAATAATAATAATAATAATAATAATAATAATAATAATAATAATAATAATAATAATAATAATAATAATAATAATAATAATGATAATAATAATAATAATGATAATGATAATAATAATAATGATAATGATAGTAATAATAATAATGATAATGATAGTAATAATAATAATGATAATGATAATAATAATAATAATAATAATAATAATAATAATAATAATAATAATAATAATAATAATAATAATAATAATAATAATAATAATAATAATAATAATAATAATAATAATAATAATAATAATAATAATAATAATAATAATAATAATAATAATAATAATAATAATAATAATAATAATAATAATAATAATAATAATAATAATAATAATAATAATAATAATAATAATAATAATAATAATAATAATAATAATAATAATAATAATAATAATAATAATAATAATAATAATAATAATAATAATAATAATAATAATAATAATAATAATAATAATAATAATAATAATAATAATAATAATAATAATAATAATAATAATAATAATAATAATAATAATAATAATAATAATAATAATAATAATAATAATAATAATAATAATAATAATAATAATAATAATAATAATAATAATAATAATAATAATAATAATAATAATAATAATAATAATAATAATAATAATAATAATAATAATAATAATAATAATAATAATAATAATAATAATAATAATAATAATAATAATAATAATAATAATAACAGACAATAGAACTGCTCCAGCAATGTGATTCATTTATCACCTAATTTGTCGTAATCACTAGCACGGCAAGTGTCATAGATGCGCTGGACATTATATTTTCGTATCACATTCAGGGCCTTATTGCATATTAAACATCGCACAGCATTATCAAATGGTGTAAAACATATGCCTACTCCTATGAAAGGTTAAATAACGTAGGGGTAGAAGACCTTCGTGAACATATAGCCATCTTGTACACAACGTCCATTCATAGGTAACTAACGAGCCTGTACTGATCCCCACAAGCTAACAGGTTGCCCCTCTGGGCCCTCCCCTCCAGCGCTATAGTGCATTCGCTGGTGCACTGCTTACCCAATACCGTTTTAGCATATCGTGAAGACCGCTGCTATAGAAGATGCTGGAAATGTGTCCATCCTCGGCTAAACAAGCATTATATCGGGAGAACACACGATTAATTTGGATCACTGTAATGTTTTAGATTTCATTTCTAATATTCTGTTTCAGTTCTTATAATGTATGAGGATTTGTTTCGTAAACTCTGTCTTTAAGGTTACTCCACAAGTAAAAATCACATACTGTTATATCGAGGGAGCGAGAGGGCTATAACAAGCACTAATCACTCCAGCTTCAAACACTTCCATAATTTCATTCATTTACTCCTCTACTATATGGGCAGTAGCAGAATCTTGTTGAAACCACCCATATGATTTCCTCCGTCAGTTCATGATAAAATAAGATCAAATAGTAATTTCGGTGTCTGCATTCATAGTACAATATTGGACCGATTATGCGTCTAGAGCTAGGAGCACACTAAACTCCAATTTCCGATCATAATGAGGGATTTCGTGAACGAGATGAGGATTTTTGGAGGCCCAGTACCAACTGTTAGAGTAAAGGTCGGAGGCGTGTGCGTTTTTCCATAGGTACACCGCACATAAACAACTGCAGGTTTGTTCAACTTGAGCATGACAATCGCTTCACCGCGTTATACCTTGACCTTGCTTCTGTATATACGTGAAAGACAATGCTTCACTAGTTCGCAGAGTACTATGTTATCTTGTTTTCGACGGTTGCACATGAATTAATTATATACTGTTTAGCAGCAACCTATACATAAATGATCTAGCAATATTCCTTAAGTCTCTTCACAGTATGCACGACATCACATTACTTGCGTGAAGTTCAACGTAGTATAAACACCTCGCATGATATTTGTGTATTTAAGGGCACTCAACTATGTACTTGGTCATCAGCGCCCTTCGCAGCAAGAGTTGGGTTCAGCTTTGTGCTTGTGTCAAAAAGAGGAGGGGAGATTAGGTCATCAGCCTGTAACGAGCCGCAGTGAAGCTGTATTGTTCAGATTTAAGCCGAGGTTAACTCAAGTTAGTCGGTGGATTTAGTCGGCTTCGTCGGTCGGTTTATTCGATTTACTCACTCGGTTTAGTTAGGTTTACTTAGTCTAGTGAGTTGGCCAGTCCATTTAGTTGGTGTAGCTTAGCTTGTGTGTGTGCGTGTGTGTGTGTGTGTGTGTGTGTGTGTGCGCGCGCGCGCGCGCGCGTGAGAGAGTGAGACAGACACATCCTTTACATATGTATGTACATGATGTAAACAGACTAGAAATAAATTGAAATTGAACTCGCAGTTGGTATGTTCCTGCTGTGAAGTAGTGCTTCATTGTCATCTAACACCACAATGGGATGCATTGCGTTAACCAAACTTAGATTTCTGCCAGAGCATTCCATTGCCTACTCCGAAAAGAGGAACAACACACTCGAAAGATTCCAAATAAATTTGAGCATGACCTTAATAGAAAGCTCACGTTGTTTTTTTTATCCTTAGTACGTCCTTTTTATAAAATGCGTTTTATTCAATACAAGATATAAAGAAAGACGGAAAGAAGAAAACAGAGACCAGAAGAGGAAACAGAGCCTAAAGAAATGTATGCACCCATAGAGTATCAAATGAATGCAATTGCTAACAGCGCCGTTCAGTTTTTTTTCAGTCATCTGTTAATCTCCTCTGAAACAAGTGATAGTCTATGAACAAAAGCTGTGCTGGCAAAAACATTTTGTGTTAAAAGCAAATTTAAATACTTTATTAGCATATATTACACTCAGTTGACATCATGAAGAAGAGAAAAGATTACATATGGGATTCAGGTATACGAAAATATTCATTTATTTCGACTCATAAACATGTAAACGATAATTTAGAAACAATCTAGGTGTTAGCACAGGAAAGTGAATCTCCGAATGTAAAGAAAACTTGTCGTTTGATGTGAATATCAATACGATAGGTACAGCATTGAGGGGCGGAAGTTAAGCGAGCTGAAACGAGGACGAAATGTAACAAATATACCTAATATCCTTTCTCGTTATTGTTCCAGTCTGTTAAGTGTGAATATTCTGGTTTTCATGCCGTTTTCAATGAAAAATTGTTGCATACGCATAATGGTTAACACAGTTTCTTATTCGCACGAAAGCCAATATTTTCGGTCACTTCACTATACGTTGGCACTTTCCTCGGCACAGTTGAAAGAATGGAAACGGTTGATTTCAGACCTTCAAATTTATCACCTCTGTATTTTTAATTTCTTACTTGAATTTTCATTATTTTAGTTGCATTTTCTTCCACGTTTACTTTATGGTTTAAGAATGAAACCTTTACCTTCTTCCAAGCATTCGCTTGGAAAACGGGGAAAACCCTCCCCACAAGAAAAAAAAAAGTGGATTAGGAAGTTCGGCCATAGAAATCAAAACTACGACCCCCGGAATTTGGGCACAGATGCTATCTCCTGAGCCATCCCGCTCAAGAGTGTGCAAGATGCCTCACAATGAATAAATAAGCCTTTCCTGTCAAGCAGGAACATTAACACGTTCTTTCGTGACCAGATTGATACGAAGGCCCATAAAAGTAAGTACTTTGTATACACCGCCACCTAACTTAAGTAGGTGTTGTACAAACCAATCTTGACCACAAGAATTGGCCAAAACAAAATGTGGATCATCTCATATTGCTTGCACAGCTAACAATAAGTTGTTTGTACACTGCCTTGATCACAGAGGTTAAGGTTATTAACATCAAACTGAAATACTCCAAAAAGTTCTAATTAGAGAATGTAGAAATTAATATTAAGAAAGCAGTGATAGTAAATCTTCATTTTCCTAGAGAAGAAAGAGAGATTACCAAACGGAATGAGCAATGTTATCCTAGAACTAGTTAAAGATTACAATTCATGAATGTGTAAACTGGGTCTTGTAATTTTATAAATATAATTTATTGGTGTAAAGTAATTAAAAAACTGGATTTAATGAATCACAGTTTTATCCATAGAAAGGTCTTTTGCTGAAAACCCTGCCTCCTTCATTCTTCGCTCATGTACACTTTCCTTTGCATATCCACATTCCTTCATAGAAATTGTATCATCTAGTAACTTTTATCTGTGCCTTTTTCTCCCTTTTTATTTCTTTTAGTTCATTTAACAGTAAGTGATTTCTAGTCGATCTCTGTCCCAGCCTTAAATTAAGATTATTTGATTCAAATGCTAAATAAATGTTACTATACGGTTGTGAAACTTGAAAAGTAACCAAGCAAATTGGAAGGAAATTACAAGTCTTTGTAAACCATTGTCTGAGAAATATCATGAGCATTTGGTGACCAGAGATTATAACTAACAAAGAACTATGGAAACGAGCAGATCAGCACAAAAATCTCTAAAGAAATTAAATTTAGAAACTGGAAGTGGATCGGTCATGTGTTGAAGAGAGAAAAGACATCACAAAAATGGCATTTGATTGTAAACCCCAGGGACTGAGTAGACGTAGGGGAAGACCTAGGGCAACATGGAGTAACACAGTCAGAATTGAAGCGAAACAGGCAGGGAAAAGCTGGCATGAGATTAAAGCACTGGCAAACAACAGAGTTCGATGGTGTACTTTTATCAAGACCTTATGCTTCCCTGTGGAGTCACTAGAACTACCATTACTACCTACTCAGCAATTTATTTTTCTCTCACTCCTAAGATTCTGTATGCATTTTCTTCATTCACATTCTCTCTAAAACAACTTCAATCTTATTTTGACCATTACACATGCATTGTTGACCATATCTATATACCAAATATTTACAATAAATTTTGCTTGCTTTATCACAACTTAAAGTATATTTGTTATGCCCACGTATATTACTGTATGCTATCCTACACAGTAAATTTCAAAATGCAAAATTGGTAGATGTTATTTTTGGTATGGAGGAAATGTTTGTAAGTTATAAATCCTTGAAAGAAAACCATGGATATGATCATGCTGAATATTTTAACACATTGGGAAGGAACAATCAAGAGTATATAACTTTCTGATGTGTGCGTGTAAAAAAGGCCTTCAAAGTGTATAGCAAGAGGCATTCCACTCAGGGAGAAACTTGGATTATTGTTGCCAAACCATGGTCTTGATTGTTAGTAAAATTGACGAAAATATTCCACTCGAGAAGAAAAGCCAAAAGTAATATGTTCATTAATTATGGCAGTGAAATAATTCTTAACATGTTCTTTAACAACGTAATTTAACACTATGTTCATCTTCATTAAAACCAAAGAACTCTCACTATGTCCTTGAAGCATTACCCTATTCTGGTGGATTTTGGATATGGGAAGTGATTCTAACTTGTGAGTAGGGAGTAGGTGTAATATATACCAGGACTTTTCACTCATTCTCTATATTTTACATCTGTTTCGTATCTTGTTTGTAATCAATTTTCCTATCTGACAAAAAAATATGACCTTAAAATAGATATATCTGTGGACTAGGAATGGTGTTAGTTGGGAAAGTGGAGCATTACCTTTCCCATTACAAAAACTGATTGATACATCAGTCTGTGCACTGATTGATAGTTCTGAAATGTATGGTCAATACATGATTATGGGTGAAACATCTACAGCAGTAAAGTGCCTGAAAATCTATAACTACATATAGTTTCCAATTTTTTCAAGTATGAATAAATACAGCTATTGCATAAGTTAATTGATGGAAATTAATCACTTCTTCACACTAGCCATATATAGGCTAAGGTTTTGGATGGATAGAGTCAAATTGAAAATCCAATGCCATGGCCGGGATTTGAACCACGGATCTACTGGTTTCCATCCATTTGCTCTTACCCATTGAGCGACCATGACCAACGTGCCGTCTTGACATCAAATTCTCCAAATGACTCATATATTTCCCCGGTAAACCACTAGGGGCTCTTGTATTCGAGATACACCGTTGGTAGCAACTTACTATCATAAGTACTTGAATCCCAGACTTCATCATTAAACTTTTATTATTTAAGTTAATTGATGGAAATTAATCATTTCTTCACTCTAGCCATATATAGGCTAAGGTTTTGGATAGATAGAGTCACACTAAAAAATTCAATGCCATAGCTGGGATTTGAAACACCGGTCTCCTGGTTTTCATCCATTTGATCTTACCCGTTGAGCTACCATGACCAACGTGCCGTCCTGACATCAAATTCTCCAAATGACTCATACATTTCCCCGGTAAACCACTAGGGGCTCTTGTATTCGAGATATACCGTTTGTGGCGACTTACTATTTTAAGTACTTCAGTCCCAGGCTTCATCATTAAACTCTTATTATTTAAGTTAATTGATAGAAATTAATCATTTCTTCACTCTAGCCATATATAGGTTAAGGTTTTGGAAAGAGGCAAACCTAAAAATTCAATGCCATGGCTGGGATTTGAACCACGGATCTCCTGGTTTCCATCCAGTCACTCTTACCCATTGCAGCTATTGTAGTTGATCTTTGGATTTGATAGATACATTTGCAATTCATTTGTTATTAGCTTCAGCGTAAATATACAGTGCATGTGGGTGTAATATGAGAAGAACTTAATAATTTTCCTACTCACATTCATTGCCACATTTCTAAGGACCTATTTTTTCAACTATAGTAATTTTTGTGTGCACTTTGATAACTAAAAGCAGACGAAAATACACTTTTACTTTTAATACTGTAATTTTAGCCTTCCTTAATGTTTTTAGAAAAGGATCCTTGTGTGTATGAGTATTTGTGTACAAATAGTATAACTCACAAGTTTCAAATACAAAACTTGATATATATGTTAAACATCTTCTAAGAATATTCAAAGAAATTTTCAACAAAATTCCTCTCTCCATACTATCTTTTACATGGAAAACATTTTTATTTTTTATTCCTAAAAATGGCTCTAACAAAATTGATTTATGTACCATGTTCAAGACATTTACCCCACAAATTGTATTTCTTGAATAAAAGTAAGAAGCAAGCTCTTGACAATGAAGCAAGTATAATTCAATAAATTCTAATAATTAATCACTAACTTCTCTTATCTTTGATATTAATAGTAAAATAAAGTTAAGTCACTAATTATTAAACATAATTTATTGAATGTTTATCTTCAATTAATCTGTAGATAATATGCAAAGTCCTCAGTATTAGTTTCACATGATTTGCTTCTTCAAATCTTGAGTTAGAAATAAATAACTCAGCTGATGTAAAAGATGTAAATGATATGTTTGTAAAACCAGTCCTGTTAATACATATATCAAAGATAAGTGAAGTTTAGTCACTACCTATTTATAGTTTATTGAAACAAATTGGTTGAATAAGACCTGAAGCTTTTCTGGCGACAAATATGCTAAAGTACTTCTCGGGAAGCAAGCCAGGTGAAAAGATGATTAGAAATCGACGTTTCGGGAACGTACACCTCTCCCATCATCAGGATATTTATTAAATGTTATAACCACAAATGTATCACTGGATATAACACAATTATAAACAAGGACAAAACACTATCAAAATTTGTATTATGGAACAAAAGACTGTTTTCAGTAAATTAAATGCCAGGTCAGGAGATGGCGTGAGTATAGAAAATTAATTGTGTCAAAGAAACGTAACTAATTGATTATCAAGCTGTATAGATCCGTGCTTCTTTAAGTCGACAGATTTCCATTTTAAGGCCCCAGCATCACAATTAAGGTGCTCCTTTCGGAGGAAATGGCCAAAGCCTCCTTAACTCTCCGCTCCCACTAACTGTTGCATTTTGCCAAGAAGGCTCGACTCTCAAAAGTTGGCTCTATGGTTGTTATCAAAACAATGCTCTGCCAGTCCAGACTTCTCAGGTTGCATTAAACGAATGCTCTGTCATGTTGGTTGGTTTATCAACTTTCTGTTTTTGAATTACAATGTTTACATGCACAAATACACCCCCCCCCCCCCACACACACACACACATACACACATGTGCATGTAAACATATCCGCATACTCACAAATCATTTTCCAAGCAGAGTGCCTCACCATGGCCGATTGGCTCACCAAGGTGGCCCAGGTTTGATTCCAGGTGATCACATGTGAGATTTGTGGTGAGCAACATGGCGCTGGGGCTGGTTTTCTCCGAGATCTCCAGTTTCCCCCGCCATCTCATTCCACCAGTGCTCCCATCTTCATCTCATGTATCAGCAGTATCACTGCCAGCAGTGCTCCATGTAGTAAAAGTAGATGTTAAACACTATGCATTCATTCATTTTCCAAGCATGTTCTTTTGGGATTTGAGGAATCTGAAAATGTGTGTTTCTGGTGAAAATTTGAAATCGAAATTTTCTCTATTTACAGCTAATAACCAGAAGAGAAAGTAAAAATGAAGAATTAATTTCTAAAATCAAAATATCAAAGCTGATCTGCTTTTTAATATTCTTTTATTATGTAGATACAACAAAATGTCTCATAAAGCCTACCTTGCTAATATTCAGCTTAAGTCAATAGAAACCTTCCAACTTATTTTGTTTTGATCCAGTAAAAAGTAATTTTATGATTATAGTTTGAAAATACATTACAGTCTGCTAAGGAAATAAATTGATTCAGTTTCACTGCAATTGGAAAAAATAACATATGAATCTACTGTAGATTAGTATAACAACAAATACAAACAGCAAGAAATTAAGATGATTGAGTTGATGGTAGGTGTATGTGATACTCTAGCAATTTAAATTATCTACTTTCTTCTTTAAAAAAAAAATGTATATGTATATATGAAATTTTATTAATTTTTATTTATATTTAAGAATAATTTTAGCATTTTTAGGTATTTTAACTAAATACCTTCAAGTTCTTCACTATCATGCAGAGTTAATCCAATTGCTCTAATTCATACAGTGGGGTCCAGGGAAATACCTAGTTTGTTATTTGCAGGTGATTTAGTAGATAGATAGATAGATAATTCATTCATCTTGTAAATCATACATTGTACATGAGTACTATGATATAAGACACGTCAAATTGTGAATTTACAGTGCAATTAACTATACTTGTAAATTAACAAGTCACATCCAATAAGGACAAGTCAGTGTTTGTACAAAATAATGTTTCATAAAGATATCTCAGAATTTTATAATATACACAATTAATTCAGAAATGTAACAATATTATAAACTTTCCATAAATTCACTAACAGAATAAAAACAGTGGTCTACCAAGTATGCCAAAACTGACTTTTTAAATGCTGAAAAATTGCAAGTGGTTTTATTGTGGCAGTTTATTAAAAAAAAAAAGTGATTCCAGGTTTATTACACTGTTTTGATGAGCTCTTGTGTTACTTCTATTCATATGAATATCCATTCTCTGTCTAGTATTACGATTATGAACTGTGTCATTAAAGGTACAGTGGTCACTTCCTTTCATTAAATTTGTCTTTATAAATTTTAAAATTTCAAAAATGAAAATACATGGGAGAGATAAGATTTTAAATTTTTTAAATAATGGTCTGCACGTAGATGTTGATTTAACTCTTCCAAGTATTCTTAGAATCCGTTTTTGCATTATGAATAATGATTTACAATGTGGTGAGTTACCCCATATTTTAAAATGGAGTGAGTACATGCAAAATACATGCTTCTGAGAGTTTTTATGTTAACTATGTGAACCAGTTGTCTGAAATCATAAGAAATTGTACTCAGTTAAAAAACTGATGATCAACATGTGTCCCCCACTTTAGGTTACTCTATATCCAAAGACCAAGAAATTTCGTTGTATTTACATACTTAATTACTTTATTATTACATATTAATTAATTGTGATTGTACAAGAGACTTATTCTGAGAAAACTGAAAATTACTAATTACATGTGTCTTATCCAAGTTTACAATTAAATTATTATTGCTGAACCATTTAGAAATATTACTGAACATTCTGCTCGATAAGATTTGTAGCTCTTCAAGTGCATTGCTTTCAATTAATATGTTTGTGTCATCAGCATATTGAACTATTGTTTTAGCTGTAATATTTGACTGTGAATCATTTACAAACAATAAGAAACGAATAGGACCCAAAATAGAACCTTGCAGTACACCAAACTTAATATATTTTGTGTCTGATCGGTATTCTTTAATGTGATCTTTTTCTGTATGTGAAATTTCTACTATTTGCTTCCTGTCCTTTAGATATGATTTGATCCATTCCAAAGCATGCCCTCTAATACCCATATATTCTAATTTTTGGAATAATAAATTGTGGTTTAGTGCATTGAATGCTTTAGTTAGGTCGAAAAATACACCTAGTATTTTGTCTTTGTTATCCTAAGTATTTATTACACTGTTTATAAAATCAAAAAGTGCAGTTTCTGTTGATTTTTGTTTACAAAACCCATGCTGAGTTTTAGATATTAAATCATTCATATCTATAAATGCTATAAGTCTTTTATAGAATATCTTTTCCAGTGCTTTAGAGAAGCTGGATAAGAGTGAAATTGGCCTGTAATTTAGTTAATCGCTTTTATCTCCTTTTTTGTATAGTGGCTTTACTTTAGCAGTTTTTAGAGCTTCTGGAAACACTGAATTTTCAAGTGAGCTAGTAGCAGGAGATATATCCAAAGTGGAATAGATAGAGCAATTGGAGCAATAAATAAATTTTGTAAGGAATGGAGCCTTTGAATTAACATAAACAAAACCAAAATTACTTTATTTAAGAAAGGCAACAAGTTAAGAAAAGAGGAGAAATGGTACTGGCAAGGAAGAGAAATTGAGGTGGTCAATATATTTAATTATCTAGGAGTACGATTAAGTGGTAAGGGCAGAAGAGCAGAAGAGAATGGCAATAGCAAAAGGTAAAATTGCATTAAAAGCTATTAAAGCATGTCTAGATAAATTACCAGGAATGCAAATAAAACAGCTGGAGAGAATTTACAAGCTGTAGTGGAAGCAAACATACTGTATGGGGTGGAGATATGGGATTTGGAGAAGGAGGGTGCAATATGAATGTGATATACAGAAACTTTTGAAAACAAGTTTTGGACTTACCACAAGCTTCACTAAATAGAGTGGTGCAAGCAGAATTGGGAGGACTGGGAACTAGAGGGATAACGGTGGAAAGGGTGTTAAAATATTGGGCAAGTATTAGTAGTTTAGATGTGCAGAATATTCTACGTCAGTGCTTGATAGTACAGGAAAGGAAAGATTCATGGTTAAATAAGATAAAGGAAATGTTAAAAATAGGGTTTGGTGTCATGTAGGAAAGCCGGGAATTATTGCAAAGGGGATTTTGGAAAGAACTTAGGTTAAGAACGGAAGATATTGAAAGGCAAGAAATGTTAGGAAGCTTCAGTTAGAAAAGTTCACTGGAAATGTATAAAGAGATTAAAGTGTTCTGAAACATGGAAAATACATTGATATTCATGATAAAGTATCAAGAAAAGGCTTTGCATGGGCCAGAACAGGGGAGACTGAAAGGTTTGGGAAGAGAGAGGGATCTGGAGAAATGCCCATTGTGTTACCAAAGAGATAAAGAATGGCATTTGCTTTTAGCATGTGAAAAAACTAGGTTGCTTAGGGAGAAGATAGGTAAAAAAGAATGGGAAAGGCTACCAAAAGAAATTCAAGCAATGAAGTTAATGAGTGTAAAAACTAGGAAAAATGTAATTGAAATTGGGAACTTTTTGGGCAGAGTAAGAGCCAAATGGTTGAGGAAGATAAGTAAATATGACGAAAATGAAGATCAAGTTATTTTAAATAAGATGCCAATAGGTACCCATTAGCTCGACAACCTCAGAGTTTGAGTCTATTGGGCCCATGGGTAACCAGCAACTCAGCGTAGTAATAAGTATGAATAAATGAAAATAAATGGTTTGAGCCCTTTCGGTCCCTTGCATGTAGGCTGCCCCATTGTGCCCCTCTTACTGGAGTGCTTATTCAAGTCCCGTGGCCTCCAAAAAGGACAGGATAAGTCTTGGATGAGCACTCCTTATATCATCGTCTCAGTTTATCTGAGCCCAGAATAAAGTGCCTAAGTGCAGCAAGTGCTTCACATTCACACAAAATATATAGAGAAGACTCGTCCTCTCCACCGCACTTCGTGCATGTAGAATCTGCACTATGCTTCATCACATGCAGGTGTCTCTTTAGGGTGTTGTGCCCTGTCAACAGGCCAACAACACTTCTAAGTTGTACCCAATTGAAGGTTAGCAGAATCCTGCTGTTCTTCTTGCTAGGTCCCTCGATCATAGATCGAGCCTGCCTAGCCGTGGTAAGATTACGCCATGAAGTACCATGTTGAAGTGATACCCAATCAAGGATCTCACATCTGGCCCTTCTCGGTGTAATATCAAGGACAGATTCTGGACCAATAAACGTGTTGGTCGAGCCCTCCCTGGCAAGCCTATCAGCTAGTTCATTTTCTCTGATCCCAGCATGCCCAGGAACCCAGCAGAACTGTACTGGTCGGCAAGAACAGAGAATATTCAGGGTCTCTTGACACTCTCGTATCAACTTAGACCTTGTTGTGCTAGCACATAGTGCCTTCAGGGCAGCCTGGCTGTCAGAATAGATACTAATCCGACCATTCAGCCAGGGCATCCCTAAGATATGATAAACACAGGCCAAAATAGCATATATTTCGGCCTGGAATACTGTAGAATAACCTCCCAGTGAGTACGATAGCCTCATCTTAGGCCCATAAATGCCAGCCCGGTCCCCGAGTCGGTCTTGGAGCCATCTGTATACCAGACGGACCCCTTGACACACCCAGGAACCCGTGGGCCATGAATTCATTCCTCTCTGGGCGGAAAACTAACTCTATATTCAGAGTCAAAGTTATAAATAGGTTTCATATTGTCGTAACCCATCGCTAGGATAGTCCGCGACTTCTGAAGCCTGTTCAATATCTCTCTGTGTCCTTTAACTGGATTTTTAAAAGACCAACAGCCCAGACTCCAGAGATGATGAGCAGTCACCCTGGCCTCTCCTTGGATAAACAAATCCAGAGGAGGCAAACCAAGCAGTGCCTCTAGGGCACTGAGTGGGGTGGTGCACAGGGCTCCAGTAATCCCTAAACACGCTAAGCATTGGATCTTATTTAGTTTGTTTTTGGTAGCCTTTGTCATAGCACAAGGCCACCATACCACCACAGCGTAAGTGATGGAGGGTCTGACGATGGAAACATAGAGCCAATAAACCACTCGTGGTTTAAGTCCCCACCTCACACCAACGGCCCTCCGACAGGCCCACAAAGTATTGCAGGCCTTAATCACTTTATGTTCAATATGCTCTCTCCCCGTCAGTCTAGAATCCAGTATAACTCCCAGATACCTGACCGACCCGGATTGAAGCAACTTCTTCCCAAAAAAGATCGGCTCACACAAACCATCAAGCCACCTCTTCCTTGTAAATACAATGAGGTTAGTTTTATCAGGGTTAGCTGACAATTCTACTTCATGGCACCATTTTCAACAGCTTCAAGGGCCTTTTGCATAAGGCCCGAAACTGTATCTGCAAATTTGCCTCTGACTACAACACAAATGTCATCTGCGTAGCCTTGGGCATATACTCCACTTTCATTGAGCCTGACAAGTAACTCGTTCACCACCAGGCACCAAATGAGTGGAGATAAGACACCTCCCTGAGGGCAGCCTATGAGCATCAACCATCAACCTACTCTGGTTGAGCTACACTATTGCCCAGCGGCCCTCCAGGGATGCTATAATCCATCGAGTTACACATATGTTAACTCCATGTCTAATCAGTCCTCTATAGATAGAGCCATATGAAGTAAAATTGAAGGCCCCCTCTATGTCTAAAAATACTGCCATAGCCAGCTCTCCTTGGTCAAGCACTTCCTCAGCCCTGAAAACCAGCTGATGAAGTGCCGTATCCACAAATTTGCTAGCCGGTAGGCATGCTGTTCAGTACTCAGAGGCCTTTCAATAAGTATAAGTCCTCTAATATGTCTATCTACTAGCCTTTCCAAAGTCTTAAATAGAAAGGAAGTCAGACTAATAGGTCTAATATCCTTAGGCCCAAGGTAGGAGCTCCTCCCGGGCTTAGGAATGAAAACTATTCTTGCCTGTTTCCACAATGGGTGTACATAACCCATTGCCAGGCAAGCTCTAAAAATTCTCACCAGGTTAATCCCACTTTATACGCTTATAGGTGACAATTTCTTTGGCAGTTTGCCAGTCCTGCATAACAGGTCAGCAAGCTTGCCCAGAAACCGCCTCATTAACCTGTGATCCAGGGAAATGTGTTTCTACTAAGGTTTGTAAAGTATGCATAATAATTTGTAATTGAAATGGAAATAAAGATTACTTACTTACAATGGGGCCTTTGAGTATTTTAAAACCACATTTGTATAGTTTTTAAAAATTATAACCAGTTGAACAAATTCATTTGAAAATAACAGTTCTTTTAATTATTTATATATCTATTTATGTTAATGTTTTACCCTTTCTATATGTTTTTAACTTTTCTACTGCAGAAAAGGAGTATTTACTTACAGCAAGCAAGGGAAGTATTGCATTATACCTGAAAATTCAAAGCCGAGATTTCCATGAAGTTTTGAAGTTCCCTGAATCCAAAAAATAAATTTGTGTGTGCATGTGTAAGTGAACAGAATAACTCTAAAAACAAAAATCTGGTAAATTACTAAACTTGGTTATGCATGTTTGGAGGAATTTAGTAACAGGGATGTCCAAATTAATTGAAAAAACTATTTGTAGTCTATCGAGATTTAACTGTATTGGAACACCACAGTGAAGCAAAATAATTATTAATTTATAGATGAGCTGCTTTACTTACGTGCCTATTTTGAGAACATGTTTCGCAAATCATTGTTTGCATCTTCGGCTCTTATGCGACTAAAGCCAGAAGAGAACCCCGCATTTAAGTTCATCACTAAATCAATAGATGACAGCACTAACTCCAGAATTACCCACACCACTGGATCAAGCTTTAGTCGCATAAGAGCCGAAGATGCAAACGATGATTTGCGAAACATGTCCTCAAAATAGGTACGTAAGTGAAGCAGATGTATAATAAATATGACTCATCTATAAATTAATAATATTTGTAGTCTGTTTTTAACACTCTGTCACTTACATTTTTATTTTTTGAGGGACTAGTTTTGGACTCTATTGCTTTTCAACCTCAAAATAGTTATTGTTGTCTGCTTCTGCTGTCTTCTCTCTGGTGGTGGAACTATGAACTTCAGTGGATAACTTTACTGAAATTCATACTTCTACCACCAGAGAGAAGACAGCAGACAACAACAGATGACAATCAGACCTTCGATATTGAGAATAGAAGCAACAGCCTCCAAAACTACTACCTCAAAAAATAAAAATGTGAGTGTGTTAAAAACCGACTACAAGTACTTGGTGTTCAAGTACTTGGTGTTCAAGTGTTCAAGTTCAGCATCTCCCAAGAATGTGATACAAATATTTTCAAGAAAAACCTTAGACAAATCTTTATATGGAACATTTTTCAAACATTTTGGTTTCCATAAAAATGGCTAGAACAAATTTAACAATTTTTTAGTACAGATGTAGTATGTCTTGAATTTTCTAAGAAGGTTCTCAGAAGTCTTCTTCATTTATGAGTTCAGCATACTCATAAACATAAGAGATGGACATAGTCTTGTTATATAAAAAATGAGTACCTATTTAAAATACACAATTTTTTTCTATTACTTTCTTTTGTGAAGCGAAAATTTTGGAGATATTCTGTACTATTTGTGTGAATTTTCCAATACTTATATTTTTCTCAAATGGGAAGTCATTATTCATTTTTTATCTCTTGGCCATCCAAAGAAAACTGAATTTCATAGCTATCACATAGCTATAGTTAAATGTTTAAAAATGTGTATGCTATATGCTGACCTCAATGTTCCATATTCTTTTCCTGCATTGTAAGAAACAACTGAATGTCAACAGGACTTTAAAAGAATGACAATTTTCACTAATTCCAATTAAGAATAACAGATATTTTAGAACTGTCACAAAAAAATGATTTGAAGTAAATTGTGTGCTTCAAAGAGATTTTCACTTTTCTGTATAACATGTCACACATATATCTATGCACATTTTTTGCCTATTACCTAACCTTTAAGATTTACCCAACTAGATCATACAAAATTTCTTTGGTATAAAGAAGACCATAGGCTTTTCCCAGAAAATTCATATATATAATGTGTGCTATTTTAATCAGAATTATTAGACGTTTTGAGAAGATAAAAAATTTCAGAAAAAAAAATATATATTTATATTTTTATATATAATAAACACATACACCTTCTACAATTTTTTTTATATTCAGCTTTATTTATTTCAGTTGAAATATACTATTTAAATATGAAGAAAGTTAAATTCAATTATTAATGAAATGTTATTTGTAAGTACATTTTTAAACCCACTTAGTTCAATGAAAAACCAGGTGTGTTTAATTTATGAAGCAATAATTCACAGATATCACAATAAAAGAAAAATATACTTCTTTTCCAGAAAGAGGGGTATACTATGATAAAAGCCAGTTTGGAGAAATAGGCTCCACTCCAGTATATGAAGAAAAGATTTTTCCGCCAAATAAAGGTGAATTTTAGTCATTTTATTTTAACATTTATTTTTATGCATTTAATAATTTAGACTGACAGTGATAGATAGCTCTGTAGAAGCTAGTAATTTGAAACAACCAGTGGTTTATTGGGGCTAGTGATCTCTCTGTCTCTCTGGTAGTTCAAAGTTACTTCTAAATGAGTAACTTAGAAGATCTCTCACAGAATCCTCTTAAAGTGGTAAGCGGGGAGGCGGGATGTGGGGGGAGGGAACTTTTCTTCCTTTGTGTAATACTAATTATAATACTATCCTTTGATAAGTGGTGGGTTCAAACCAAGGTCAGAAGTAGATTCAAGCTAAGATGCTATCCAGAGCAGCATTTTTGGGGGTGGCCAAATTTTAAAACATAAGATAATAAAAATAGTACAGACTTAAAAATGGTATGTGTGTTTGGAGGAATTTAGTAACAGTGACTTCAAAATTAGTTGTAAAAACTATTTGTAGTCGGTTTATTGACACTCATCACTTTTCTTTGAAATCCCACCAGTAGATAATTTGACAAAAGTTCATAGTTCCACCACCAGAGAGAGGAGAGCAGACAACAACAGACGCTAGTTGGAGAGAGGTTGAAAATGGAGGCTTTGAAACTATTCCCTCAATAATATAAGAAAAGTAAGTGACGAGTGTCAATAAACCTACTACAAATAGTTTTTACAATTACAAAAGGTATTTTAAAAGTACCTGGTGATCATTACTAAAAATCATATAGAATATCTTTGATATTCTGAAACATGAGTAGCATCCATTAATTTATGCATGAGTAAATTTTGAATTTTAGTTGATAATTGTGGTTGTATGTATTAAATCAGTAAGTAACAAACAATTTTGTATGAAAATAATTTCAGGTATTTGGAACTGCTTGCAATGGCCACTAGTTTGGGATTTGTGGTCATTAATCGGTGTCCGAAAGCTGCTTTGTGAAATGTTCTGGAATCATATTAAACATTTTGCATGCATTATCTTCTCAATTATTTTGTTTACAGGTAGGAATTTCTTATGATACTACATAAAATATAACTATTTGTCACAAAATTTCACTTATCTTTTAATAAAAATGAAATTTTCACAGACTAGTTTCACAAAAATTCATTGTATCTTCAGTCAATGTTTCCTTCGTTGCCATCATTAGTGCTTCCAGATGTCATATTTATTTTTATATTTATTACCAATCTCTGGAAATCAAACAAACTTAGACAGAATTGATTGGCAGTATTTCAAAATTCACTACGCAGTTTTTATTTTTTAAAGTAAATATTTTCTCCCAAGTCATTAAATATATTGGACCATTTAACTGCTTTAATAATTTAACATATGTACATTATTTTATGGTTAAATAGCCAAAAATGATCTGCCACAGCTCATTTATTTATCAGTCTGTTTATGCATAATATTTCGAAAATGTTTTTTGGTTCTGATTTCTAAATTATGTTTGGTCCTTCCAATGTAAACCCGGTTGCAATATAAACAGTTTAATTGATAAATGCCAGATTTTTTACTGTCAGAAATTTTGTCCCTTTTTTGAGAAATGTAGCAAATTTATTATGCATGTAGTATTTCTTACTTCACTGTTGTTAGCTTCTGTTTTTATGTATCATAATGTTCTCTCAAGCTGTGAAGTGAGAATTTTAAATCACTAGTCTAGGTGATCCTAGATCAAGGAGTTTAGGTTAACCCTTTCCAAGCCCACAAAAGGGGACAAATTTCCAAGTTGGTACCAAAAATCAAATCTAAATTTCCTCAAAGCAGCAGCACTTCATGTATTATTATGGTTATGATTCTTATTATTATGATTGTCATTATCATTTCATCTATTAACTCATTCTTTTATGATGATATTAAACGTGCATACATGTGTGTGTGCGTGTGCATGTGTATGCATGCATGCATGTGTGTGTCTCACCCTCAGTTGTGGTGTTCAAAGTAAGCAGGTACCTTCACCCTTTGAACGTCACTTGGTGTTTCCGCCCATAGGGGAAAACAGACTGGAATCTAAGAGAAGCTAAGGGGATAGCTCAGAGATTACCTTCATAAATAAGGCTAAGGATGTGGTGAAGGAGTATCCTTATAAAGTGACATCTAGCTCTGGTATAAACAGTATTTAATCTACATGAATAAAGTTACTAATCTACATAATAAACAAAAGAGTAAAGATTGAACAGTAGGAGTCAGCTGTTGGCTTTACCTCAGCGAAGATTCCTGGTTTCTTAAATTCCATTGTCAAAGATAGTTAAAGCAAACATTGAAGAGGCAAGTGTAACAGGTTTGTCTTAGCATGTGCAAGACTATTCCCCTTAAGCCAAATTCCAGGGGTTTAAATATTAAACTTCTAGATTATCAAGTGGCTGATTAAAGCCTTTGTCAGCACATGTTAGCAAATGTGCTACAAGTGCGACAAGTAAGCATGGTTCTTAAAGAATTGCACACCTTTTAATGTGACAAGAGACATAAGATGAGCTTCCAGGAAATGACATACATGTATCCAGACAGAAAGTCAGCTCTCTGGGCATCAGTTCTTTATCTTCTGAATATCTAAATTTTACAAATTTACTCCTGTCATAAATGTACAAAATATTGTCACAATATATACAAATTTCTTTTACATGTTAAAGCTAATATAGTAACTTTAAGACTTACCAAATGACACGAAAACACGACACAGGAGGAAGCTTAAATCTGTAAAAAGTTAGCCACAATACCACCCTGTTCAAACATTCCTTCATCTATAATGGTATACAATTGTATAACAGGTATCACTTCATATTAAACAGTACATAAAATACTTTCAAAATCATATTACACAAATTCTTAGTTGGGAATGTTTTTATTCTATACAAGAGTTTTTAATTAGTTTTCTGTTCTGCAATATAGTATATTTTATATTTTTGTATGTTCTTTTATACATTTTTGTTTTCTGAAATTATGTTATCTATTTTTTTGTAATTACTATTATATATGGAACATATTCATATAACTTACAGATCAAAGCTAACACAATATTAGAAATGGTATACACTCATTTTGCAAAATTGGGGATGATGCTAAATGTGAATAAAATGAAATGGATGCAGATTAGCTTAAATAATAAAACACAGTCCAATATTATTCTGACAGTACAAAACATGAAGGTCAAACAGGTAAAGCAAACCAACTTTTTAGGATTAACTATTGATAATAGTTTAAAATAGGACAAGCATATTGTAAAGATCATGAAGAAAATAAATAGTGGTATATGCATATTAAAACAAGTGGCACAGATCATGGCAGAGGATAGTGTAATACAAGTATATTATGCTTTTATACAATCTCATTTAAACTATGGGATCATTCTTTGGGGTCTGCAATAATGAAATATATAATAAAAATATTTAGACTACAAAAAAGAGCGATAAGGATCATAACAAAAATACAAAGTAAAACTTCATGTACAAATGCTTTTAAAAATTAAATTTACTAACAGTACCCTGCTTGTACATATATGAATGTCTGAAGTAAGTAGTAAGGATACACAAAGATGATAAAAACATGAATGTACATAACTATATCACTAGAATTAGGCAAAATTACTTCAGAAGCAGACTGAGAGGTTCTCTTGGTAAGAAATGCATAGAGAGTAATGCAAAGGAGTAATATAATTACATACCTGATGCAATTAAAGAAATAAAGGATGAAGCAAAAATGAAAATGGAAATTAAGTCCTATCTAATAAAAAAAATGCCTTTTATTCAATAGAAGAGTACAAAACAGGCATCGTTTTATAAGGTTAGCTGTTACCTCTCTGGGAGGTGTAGGTTCTGAACCGAAATGTTATTATATATTAAATTTTGTATTTGTATATAAATTGCTTAAGTCTTATATATGCTAATTGTGTATGTAATGGATAAAATTATAAGTGTAAAATGTACTATGTTATCTTTTCTCTTGACGAACCTTGTAAAATTTGATTACAAAGGTGAATAAATCTGAATAACTAAAATGTTACAATTTCCAATTAGTAGTGTAAAGCATTGCAAACTATTCTAAAAGTACATTTAGAATAGGAAAGTTTTTTTATTTTTCTCCTACCTTCTGTACTCCTTACATGCTGAAAATGTGTTAGATTTTATAAAAAAAAAAAAAAATTATTTCACTAAAATTAGGCAGTTTGACTTTAGAATATAATTGTACTTGCTTTGTTTTATGTAGCTAAAAGATTCAAAACTAGGCTGCTTCTTTCCTGTTCATCAACTCATGCACTCTCTACCTAGCTATTTTAAATACTTTCTGGGGATACTGACGATTCACAGCTTTAAACTAATATATATTAATTGTTTCAGGAGTACTGATGATACAAAAGCCAGTCATGGAGCGTGATATTCTTGTACCAGTGAACAAAACTATTGATATATTGCCTACATACCAAGCCCAGAACTCCTCCTGGAATAATACTGTGCAAGAAGAAATAACCGTTAACATTCATAACAGATCTGAAAAAAACCAATACAATGCAAATGAAAAGACTTCACTTTTATTAAAGGTAATATATACCTACATGATAATTTGTGTGTGCTGTTATAAAGGCAGTTAAGTTTGAAATTGATTTAAGTATTTAACACAAATTTTAACCTTGCATTGTATAAAAAGAGGTTACCTGGCCCTTCCATCAATGATGCTGTTGCAAATTTTGTGTCAAAGAGATTATGTTCTAGATGGTCTAGGGATTCAAGCCAGGTGTATTGACGAATAGTCATTGATGTTTTGGACATTTTGATGTACGCTTTTGCGTACATCTCTCCCATCATCAGGATGATCTGAAAATAATGGGAGAAATGTATGCTCCCGAAATGATGATGGCTATTTATCAACACACCTAGCTCGAAGCCTGAGAACATCTAAAATATGTTCATCATCAGGAAAGCTTCAGATCTTATTTTAGAATATATTCACTACCATAGAGACAAATCTACTTATGCCTATTATTATTTGTAACAATTTTAACCAATTTCAGAGGTCATCTTACTGATGTTTAATTTGCTTATTGCATGTAGCCTCTAATTCTTGCAAGCTTCAACACTAGCCCTCGTAGCCATGGTCACTAGTGTGTAATCTCTAGCTTCTGCCATGTAGAGGGTCACTAATTCGAGTCCTCCTTGGGCATGAGTGTTTGTATGTATAGTGTATATGAATAGAAATTTAGAAAACAAAAATTAAACAAACCGAAGGTACTTCCGTAACCTTTAAATTAACTCCCAATCAAAAACCTACATCCCCTTCATCCGACAAACTCAATTCTAATCCTACCTGCGGTAAAACCCTTAATGGGTGGGCACGCAGCAAAAACCTTGTGGCTGTATATAGCCAGCCAGCACGAGCACGAAGCAATAAAAAAGGTAAAAATAAGGATATATCTATAACTATAAAGATATACATTAATTTTAAAAAGCTGAGGTTTCCCTCAGGCTCAATTTGACAGTTACTTCAGTCAGTTGAAGTAACTGTCTATGCTGAAGTGTGCATTATCAGTATACCAGGTATGCTATTTCTTGCTGCTAAATTCCAGGATTATCAAGTAATCATTTCCTATATTATCACGAGAATTTGGGATTTCAATTAATTTGTAGTTTGTTTTTTTTTCCATTATTTCTCTTATAGCTTTGAAAAGAGAATTTAAATAAAAAATTATGCAAATTGAATAAAAAGCAAGAAATTGGACTTTAAAAGGTTAAATCATAACTTGATCGACAATGCAGGGGCCTTTGCAAAGAAGATGGGATCATTTCCACACATCATTGTTAAATAAACATATATATATATATATATATATATATATTAGGTTGTGAACTAGAAGATTCATATCTAACTATAAGCACATATTCAAAACAGACTCTTTTAAATGTTTTTATCAATTATCACTGTGTACACCTATCAAAAGCTATCCAGTCAGTGCTCAAAACACTGTAGGAAAATGTAGTAGAAGAATTATCTCATATGTCAACTTGCAGTTCCACATATGTAAGAAATGCCAAGCTTGAAGAAGTAAATACAGTCATTAAATTAAATTTAAAGGGAGCTGATTAATGACACTAAACAACACTTACTTTTAAATTTTCCCAGAACATGTTTCAGAAGTATTGATCCCACAAACAGGCAATCTTCAATAGTTTAACACACACATCCTTCTCACAGCAGGAGAATACAAAACAGAATACAACAAAATTATTGAAATAGCACAAAAAAATCACTTTCCCAAATCATTAGTGGACAAAATGGTGAACTTAGCAAAAAAGAAGAAGCTACTAAAGGAAACACAACCCTCCCAGCTACAGAAACTAAAATGATCTTCAAAAAATTCACTTACCATCCATCCATGGGCCTTTTATAAATTCAAAAAAGTCTTCAAAAAACAAAACATTCAACTAGCACAAGTCAACATTACTCCTTAAAAAACCTAATATGCTCAAATATCAAAGATGCCATTCCATATAAAAAAAATCTGGTATATACCAAATTGAATGCTGTGACTGTAGTCAAATTTATATTGGAAAAACCAAAGGAAATTTAGAAATAAGAGCAAAGGAACACTTTACGAACATAAAATACAAACAATTAGAAAAATCAGCAGTTGCCTCGCATTTTTGGGAAAAAACCACAACATAAATCCTGAACCAAAACTACTAAAACATACGTCAGGAAAACAAGAATTGACCACATGGGAACAAATCTTCATTTAAAAAAATAGAAACCTATGACAAAATATCGCCAGCTAAACCACTGAGAACCAGTCGATGTCTGGTTGACAATGGAGGCAAATAGTCTCTGAGACATGTTCCAGGAAAATTTAAAAGTAAGTGCTATTTAGTGTCATTAATCGACTCCCTTTAAATTTAATTTATTACAACACTGTTTTCAACACTTCCATGAAAGGAAACACAGTCATATTCATCCAAAATCAACCAAACTTGGGGGTAATTAAGCAGCAGTTTTTACCTCTCCATTCCCTTTAAAGGAACATAATCATAATCCTTTATTCACTATTAAGCTTACATGAAGCAATAGGTTTCATCAGTTACATACAGTATTTACAATGTATTTACAAGTACAGAAGGTTTACAAATTAATGCATATATAATTCTAGGTGAAATCAGTACAACTGCATTGCTGATCTGTTTTACTCCTTAATATAAAATATTCCATGAATATGAGAAGAAGAAGATTTCAAACAAATTTCAAAGCTTTCTGACTGCCTCTGTAGCATAGATGAGTGTGACTACGTTAAAGAGGTCCGTCCCTATTTTGAATCTCAGTTATGGTGAATTGTCTAGATATGGTTTTTCTGGGATTTTCCCTAATCCTGAATGTCGGGTAACTCTTAAGCTCAAAGGACCCTCAGTTCATTTGAGTATCATTTCATCCATATCATTGATCATTCTATATGACTTAATGTTGGAGGGCGTAAGTTAGAAATTAAAAAAAAAAAGAAAAGAATTTTGTCCAAACATATGTTCCAAGGAGCCATGTTATTGACATGACTAATACCATCAACCAAATGGACAGAACTACTTGCTAATTTATTGCTTTTCAGGCTTATATCACAGTATATATTCAATACTTAATTATGTAAAAGTGAATCGAGAAGATATTGACACATTGCTTCACTCAGTGAAGTGAAGCAATGTGTCAATATCTTCTCGATTCACTTTTGTATTAATTTGTGCTTCAGTGTCCCTACGCTTCTTCCAAGTTTATACTTTGACTTAATTATGCTTTCAACTGCCACAATTATATCAGTGCCATCAGTATGCCAAAATTTCAAATTGCAGGGATTCTTTTATTTGCCAATAAACCTATTAACATTGGGCTAATGCTTTTAAGCATATTTAAAACCAAAACATTGTACCCAGCAGGTTTTGAACCACAACCTTGGGATTCTAGACCAGTGCCTAACCTACTAAGCCCCCCCAGATTGACATATTCAAGTTAAAAATACCCTCTACCAGACAACAGCAAACCAAGAACTGCTGATTTGAAAAATAAGTGTAAAGACCACTAACCAAAAAGACAATCATATTCAACTAAAGGACATCTAAACTTATTTCACAAACATTAAGTATTGAAAGAACAATTAAACTGCATAGTCTTTCATGACTAGTGTCATTACATAGAAAATGATTATCTGGGCTTGTGGGCCATGGACCAGTGGTCTGTGGCCACACCACTGAAGATGTTTGACACAGCTTCAAACGGAAAATCTGGAAGAAGAGCTTCCACTGGACCACAGCCAACAAGCCCGGATAATCATTTTCTATGAAAGAATAATTAGTTTTACTGCATTGAATTCTACACCAATACACTTTTTGGTTCCAGTAAGAAATATAATTCCAAGATAACATGGCGAAACACAACAAAGTCAAAACATTAAATATTTCAGAAAGAACAAACCATTTTAACCCTGCTAAAATTTTTGAAATCGCTTACAACTGCACTTTTAGTTCTTTAAAAACTAACCATATGATACAAAATACTATTAAAATACCTTTGAACAAAATGCACAGAAACAGTAACAATAGAATCATCCTAAAATACTGCCTACCATGTATAGGTTAATAAGATAGAAACATCCTGGCGGGATAAAGCTGTTTGAAGGAATATTTAAAATTACAACTGCAGAAAGAAGGTTCACTTAATTGTTAATTTGGATAACTGGTGTACCTTAAAGTATATAGGAACTCAGCATTAAATCAGAAGCTTATAAAAACTGAGGTTGAGTTGTTATATGTTTGTTAGAATTTTTAAGATTTATTAAATATGCGAACACTAATGTAACATTTCCTATATATTACAGGATATAAAGGTAGCAGAAAATGTCGTAGAAAATGGACCCTGCTTGACAGGTAAATATACCTGGAGTATCTTTCTAGAATATTCCTAGGTATATATTTAAAATAATTTTGTCAGCGTCTCTGATGTGGTGGTTTACCACATAAGATTTAAAATCCAGAGGTTTCAGGTTCAATTTGCATTTGGAGAATGAGAATTTTTCTTCAGCCAGGATCATTCCCTAACCTCTCTAAAGTCTGGAAGTATGAATGAGACTGCAAATTGATGTGTGCATTTAATATTTATAAATAAAATTAGCATAAACAAATCCAAAGATTACAAATAATAAACAAGTGAATATCATTGCCTATGAGCCATTTTTCCAAAGCAAAAGTTGCAGATATGATATGAAGGCAAAACAAATAGCTTTCGGCAAAGTCATAAAAAATGCAGGCAATAAAAGAAAAGAAGTATGAAGAATAATAATGGGAGAAATAGAATTAAATAGCATAGATAATAGAGAGTTTCTTTTTCTTTTCTTTTTAAATTTATGTTTTCCAACATTAAGTCATATTGGACGATGAATAAAATAGGTGAAATACCTCTTGAACATGAGGCAGACACGCAACCATTTATGCTACTGAGACAGGCTATAAGGGGAGTAATATGGCTAATGAAACTGTTGAATTTTGAATAACTATCCTGTTAAAATAGGAAATCAAATTTGAGAAGATCCCCCATCGCGTCAGGGCTCTATAGGAACATCATATAACAATATATCGAGATTCAACTGTATTGGAACACCACAGTGAAGCGAAAAATTATTAAATTTTAGATGAGTCGCATTTTTTTAACACATCTGCTTCACTTTCGTACCTATTTTGAGGACATGTTTCGCAAATCTTCGCTTGCATCTACGGCTCTTGTGCACAAGAGCCGTAGATGCAAGCGAAGATTTGCGAAACATGTCCTCAAAATAGGTACGAAAGTGAAGCAGATGTGTTAAAAAAATCCGACTCATCTAAAATTTAATAATCATATAACAATATTTGCCTTAATTTAACTCCATTTCAATTTGCAAGTGTCATTCCAAATAAAATTACGGAAATAGTAACAAAAGTTAAATCTAAAACTTTGTGTGGATGGGGATGAACTGTCCCCATTCCTTATCAAAGAAATAAATGGCCCACTCTGATAACTGCCCACTTTCTTGTAAAGGGCACTTTTCCAGAAGTAATGAAGTATGCACTGGTAAAACATATTTACAAAGGAGGGACTACAGGGTATAAAACTACAAACTAATCTCTTTCTCCACCATATGCAAATAAATATTAGTCATTCACAGCTAATTTTGTATTTAAAATGTTTCACCAGGTTAAAAATAATTGCCAATATTCAAGAATAATTTTGGCCTAATAAATTTGGTAAATGATGCTTCTAAAATGATGGATGAAAAACTTTGCACAGCCATTCTAATGTGTGACCACTTCAAAGTTTTAGATTATTATATCACTCATGATGTTCTTCTAGTCAAATTAGAATTTTGTAGTATAAGAAACATTGAGCTAAAATAGTTTGAAACTAACTCAAAATTGGAAACAAGAGTCATTTCAAATGACCAAACAAGTACCTTATTGGAAACTAATAAAAACAGGAATTCCTGAAAGAAGTGCCTTGGGACCCATACTATATGTACCACATACTAATGACCTTCCAAATTGCCTAACTGGGAGAACAATCATGTATGCAGAAGATACAACTATCTTGTTAAATGGACACTATGCTGATAACCGCTGCATTTGAGTGTCCTTATACACATATCATCATCTACAAGAAACTATGACATAGTGCAAAAAAAATCAAGTAAAACAAAAAAAAATAGTTTGACAGCCTTAAACTAAACTATCCACAGTGCAACTCATTACTCAAAATAAAAATTGTATTAACATCTTAACTGAATCAGTAAATCATCCAAAAACTTCAAACATTTTAGGCATCTATTTAAATAAACAACTAAAATGGGATGACTACATCCAGTACATTTCTAAACAGCTAGATGGCACTTGTTTAAATATGAATTGCATAGTGAAAATTATGAACACAATACCAAGAAAAATTGTTTACTTCAGTTACTTTTATTCCATTATGACGTACTATGGGGTAGTGCTACTGGCTGGGAAACAATCTTTAAAAGTAAAAAAGGGGTAAATTAATTAATTAATTAATAATAATAATAATAATAAACAATAATAATTAATAATTATTAATAATAACAATAAGAATAACAATAACAAAAATAACAATAATAACAATAGACACAAAACCAAAAGAATCATGTAGAAATCTATTTTAAGATCTGAAAATACTAACTCTGTCGTCACAATACCTATATGAATTAAATAAATGGACGTACAAATTTTGAAAATCTGTATAACTTACAAAATTATCACTGTGACTAGACTAGAGCCAAAAAAAAAAAAAAAAAAAAAAAAAAAAAAACTGAAATCACTAATGCACAGACTGAAGTTATACAAAAAATGCCTTCTATATACTGGAACAAAAGTGTACAATAAATTACCCAGCAATATTAGAGCAATCAAAGACCTCAAATGTTATAACAAAGTAGTAAAACAGCTGATAATTGACTAAGCCTGCTATTCAGTAGCTGAATATATGAATGATGAGCTTGAACTTGAATTCTCATAATAGTTTTGTCATTTTGCAGCTTGCTGGTATCTTAGTAAAGTATTTTAATTGTATATCTTATATTGTATATTACAGTTTTTCTCTATGTAAACACTTTTAATTTCTTTTTGATGAGTCACCAATTTAGAGAGTTTTGCACAATAATTTTAAGCATATCTGTAAATAAATCAGTATAAACGATGACCTTAGAAGCTAAAGGGGCATATAAATGAAACTTGAAAAAAGAAAACAATTTTTTGCATAAATAAACATTTAGTATCACTGGCACATAGTTTCAAAAGGAGAATAAACAAGGATCATTCTAACATTTCTTGGCATACTCATAGTTGTTACGAAGAACACCAAATTATCATGACGGTCGTTAACGATGCAAATTTTCACAAGTTGAGTCAGTGGTTTGTAAGGACAAACAAATTAATGTTAGCATTTTCTATGAAATATAAGCTGTGTTAAAGAACTTCCTTTTTAATGTTTTAATTCCAATAGAAATACAAAAAGATTTAGATTCAGCATAAACTGTTCCTTCCCCTTAATTTTGTAGTTAAAAAAGGGCTATTAAATATAAACATGGTTGTACATCTATTGAAGATGATAAGCATACAGGGCACCTAAAGCTGCTGTGATCAATGAGATTGTGACAAAAATACACAGTATTATACTCACAAGGAAAATACTTGGGTTCAAACAAACACAACGAGGGTTGGCTGATAAGTCCCAAGCCTCACAATAAAAAACCAAAAAATTTAAAATTTTTTTCTTTATTTCTCAAAATAATCTCTAGAATGGCTAATACATTTGCCACATTGGTGCTCTATTTAATTAAACTATCTCTGTAGTTACTTATCATGGTTCTCAAAATAGTTGTTTATGGCATCAGTGATCTCATTGCTGTGAAATCTCCACCCTCCAAGAAATGTTTTTAAGTTCGTGGAACAGCTGGTAGACACTTGATGCTATATCTGGCAAATAGGATGTTCAAGCAATTTGAACTTTAATTCGCACATTTTTCCCACTGCAATGATTGAACGATGGGCAGGAGCATTGTCATGGGGAAACAAGATTCTTTTCTTTGCCAAATGAGATCTTTATCTTTTCACCTCATTACTGAAATGTTTCAGTAAGCTTGTGTAGTACTCACCAATGATACTTTTACCCTTTCCCAAGTAATAAAAAAAAAAATAATTCCCTGTGCATCCCAGAAAACACTCGCCATAACCTTGTTAGCTGACAAAATTGACCTTGTCTTCTTTGGAATTGGTTCACCTGGCATAATCCACTGTTTTGACTGATTTACTTTCTAGAGTGTAGTGATGTATCCAAGTTTCATCCGTGGTAATAAGTGGTCTCAAAAAATCACTGCGATTTTTACAGTAAAGCTCCAAATTCTTGATAGAAACAGTTTTTCTTTGCAACTTTTGGTCAGGTGTCAACAAACATGGCACCCATCTTGCATTATACTTTGTGAAAGCCCAAAATATTACTTAAAATATTACTTGCACATTATTTTGATATTTTACAGCCTCTGCTATCTCAAACAACTTTAATCTGTGGTTTTCCAGTACTAAACAATGAATTTTTTCAATGATCTCTGGAGTTGTGACTTCCACAGGGCGTCCAGAGCAAGGCTCATTACTAGTGCTTGTACGTCCCATTTTAAACTCTACAACCCACCTTTTAATCATTGTATATGAAGGGGCAAAATCTTTCACTGTACTGTCCATTTCCTTCTTGATTTCTTTAGGTGTTAAGCCCTTCAAGTAGAAGTATTTAATCACTGCTTGTTTTTCCTAGTCCTCCATTTTCTTGAAACCTCTAAACTTGTCTTGTTTAAAATGCTTTCATCCAAAAACTAACAAGCTATTGACCTGTAGCTGTGGATAAAAGCTAATCTAGAGTAAACTTTTTAATTTACATCCTCCAACGTTAAGTCATATAGGACAATGAATGGAATGGGTGAAATGATGCTTAAATGAGTCCAGGATCCATAGAACTTAGAGTTACCCGACATTCGTCTTCCAGATTAACGGAAAACCCCAGAAAACTGCATATCCAGGTAACTCACCCTGACCAAGATTTGAACTCGGGACCTCTTGAACGTGAGGCAGACGTGCTACCACCACACTAACAAGGCAGGCTAGAGTTAACTATATGATGGTATTCGTCAAACTGGCTCAGTGGCGCTATCTCTATGTAGGAGCTTATCAGCCGACCCTCATATATACCAAAATCGTGTCAAATATTAAGATATGATAATTTAAAGTCCCTTAATGCACTAGTGATTCTCGCTCATTTGCAAAACGTGCAGTCATCCGTTAGAGGCCCTCTGTGTGCCATGCCTTATTGTACATTGACCTGCTGGTATGCCAGTCCAGACCAGTAGGTACAGTGCAGTGTGCCTCTGAAGTTGTGTATTGTTATGTTATTTGTGTAGTGAAGCATAAAATGGATCGGCGATTGGTAATCAATCCTGCTAATGTATGGTCATTGATTGGGATGAAGTTATAAAGAACCCATCTTCCTGAAGATGGTATTGCTGTAGAAGATGAATTATTCGCATGTGTTTTGGTATCTATTATAGTGCAGAAATATGAGCATAAGTTAGAAACAGATACTGTTGTAACACTAACACATAATTATGATGCTAGTGATGATAATGATAAACAACTCATTGCAAACAGTAGTGATATGTCAAGTGCAGGAAGAGCCAATAGATGCAGTGACAGTAAATTCCAACCCTCTCCTGATAAGGAGTATCATCACAGTGTTTGACGACAACACACTAGAGAACATATTGTGACTTTGTGGGTTCGTGAAATGAAAAGTCCAATTACACCACTCAACAATGTTCTTTATTTCCACCGACTTACAGTCAAACACTTGCCAATTACACAGAATTACGTGCTGCAACAATTACAATTCACCAGTTCGTCCGTTACAATTTCCTTGTACTCGCGGTTACGTAAGCTCCGGTACACATTCACAGTTACGTACAGTCTTCCGTTGCACAATCTTCTCGTACATTAACACGTCACTGACTAACACTGCCTTCTTACACCAAGAACTGTCCTCACTCACACACACTAACCAACTGATTGACCAACAACTCAACTCCGTCTGTCTGTAACCTTCTTTATATAGGAATATCGCCAGTTTCTAGTGACCAGGAGAATGTTCCGGATTCCGTAATTTCTGGAACCAGGTGGACAGAAACAGACGGCACACTGATGTTTTTCCTCCCAACCACTGCCTGTCACCACTACAAGACAAACGAGGGGGAGGTGTGGCTAACGCGGTCCTCCCCCTGCCTTCCGTTCCCAGCTGGTTCCCAGGGTGTTCCAGCGCTCCCATTACAATATATAATTATCACATAAGAGGTTTCAACACATATTACAAGTTTCTGTAAAGATATCCCAAACTGAAGGATAAAAGCAATATTATAAACATACTGGACTACATGGCAAAGAAATGAGAAGGAAATACAGATTTCAAACATCTATTTCATTGACATTTTAATATGTTACATTCCTCATCAAACCAGTCCTCCCTCTGTTTAAATGTTTTCTTTCTCATCCTCATTTCCTCTCCTGCTAGCAGCAAAACACCACAGAAGATACTGCTTTCTCAATTTCATTTACATCTGACATAAAATTCACCCTTAGGTGGCATATCTGCCCATATCATGAAACCAAAACTTGCTTAAACTCACTACTCTAATCATCTGTCCACTTAAATCTCACATACTACTTACAACTCATATTCCTTCTTCCCAGAATGTGTTTTATTTGCTCAGATGTATATAGTACAAAATATTTACATGCTGAATGGTTGTATTTCTTTATTGCAGAGGCCTCAGTCAGAAGAATAATACAAGATGAATTTGTAAAATATGATCTGAAAAGAACTGAAAAATCGACATCAGTTATACCAGGTAAGCCTTTATGAGAGTCTGCTTAATCTCCTGAGTCACAAATTAAGTTTTTTTGAATATTTTAAAGTAAATGAAGTATATAAAAAGAAAATTGTTGATCTTCATAAAACTACTCAAAGGAATACCCCAATTGCCATTTGAGCATAAATGTACAAGTATCTGTGAGGTCAACCTTATTTACTAGTTTTATTAATCTAAACAAAATAATTCTTAAGGAATAACATTTAACACGAGTACATGAACTTAAAATTCTATAGGTATAGGCTACGACCTACACTGGGCACAAAAAAAAAAAAAAAAAACTATGTTAAACTTAGATGACGTCCTCTGCCCATGCTATTATTACAGACCCTGTTTTTCTATATAAACACTGCAAATCTTTTTGGAATCTACAATTAGAAAAGATGAAAACTGAAAGAGACCTAGTCAGAATCAAAGTCAAAATTTCTAAGGATCTGTAAGTACTGCCTAAAAAATTGGAAAAAATTGAGTGATCAATTAAAAAAAAGAAATTAACAGTGTTAAAATAGAATATTTTAATAATTTTCTATGAAAAAAATGTTACATGTAGCAAATATGGTCAAAAGCATAAAACAAGATTTACACATACACATTTATAATATTAGAACAATTACAGATAACTGAATTAGCTGACAACAACAAATACTATGTTAATACCTATAAATTAACTTAAATAATGAAAAAAGAGCAATTATTGGAGAAAATTTAAAAAATAAAAAACTAAGATAAACATAGATAAAGTCAATGTGAAAAATTCAACCACGAATCTCCTGGTTTCCGTCCAGTCACTCCTACCCATTGAGCTACCATGGCCAACATGACCAATTGACTCATATATTTTCTCGGTAAACCCCTAGGGGCTCTTGTATTCGAGATACACCACTATTGTAAGTACTTAAATCCCAGGCTTCATTATTAAACTCTTATTAATTAAGTTAATTGATGGAAATTATTCATTTCTTCTCACTAGCTGTATATAGGCTAAGATTTTGGGATTTGAATCATGGATCATGGATCTCTTGGTTTCCGTGGTTCAAATCGCGACCATGGCATTGAATTTTTCATGTTGACTCTATCTAATATCTCGGCCTATATATGGCTAGTAAGAAGAAATGAATAATTTCCATCAATTAACTTAAATAATAAGATAAACATAATAAATTTAACCAATAATTAAATATGAAAGATTTAAACATTTCCATTAAACAGTAATGATACCTGATCTGAAATCAAACAAGCCAGTAAATAATCTGTCAACTTACTGCCAAATAGCTCATACCAGTGTATTAGTAAAATTCATGTGAAAGATGATTTCCAAGCAATTAAATAGTTTTAGAAACAATGTAATTTCAGTTTACTAAGCAAGATTTAGAGAATACTAATCAACAAATGTTAAATTTTAGTCAATACTTTAGAGATGCATGGAAAAAGGAACAAGCATACTTAGTAATATTTATTGTTTTTCAAGAAGCACTGACTCTGGAAATACAAACATCTCAAAAAATTTTAAATTTTAGGAATTTTGTACAAACAGAATTTTGTACTGCTTTAATGACATTTTGCAACATTTAATTGCTGCCAAATATAATGACCAATTATCAAAGTATCAACAGGCACACTAAGGTGTAACAGAAGAAGGTGTCCTTAATACCATGCACATCAATATTTAATTCAATTCATCATAAATTATAAAAATGTGTTCTTAATGGAACTTTAAATCAAAAAGTCAAAGAAGCTAAAAAATATAGCAGAACAGTGGCACAGACACACGCATGCACATTTACTTGCATTCCATAGATTCTACAATTTGTCTTAACAACAGGATGTGGAACATATCAAAATGTTTATAGAATACTTATAATATAATTTGCATGAGGGCGCCGGGATAGCGCGGTGGTTTCGTTCGCGGCTCCCGTTCTAAGGGTCCCGAGTTCGATTCCCGGCTCTGGGGTTGGCGATTTTAAGTCGGCCCTATCCACGCCTTCACCTCTGTCTAGCACACGTGAAGTATCCCCTATGCCCAACGTGGTTCGGAGTCCACGGTAAAAACTGTAGGTCCTCTCACCTCACCGCCATCTTCACTATCACCCTATCATCGGAGGTAATGGACACCGCCCTCTGGGTGCCTCCACCTGAGAAATGGGTCCGGTCATCACTTGGTGGGGTGAGGTTACCCCGAAGGCCAAGGTTGCCATGTGGGGAGTGTTAGTAACTAACTAACTAACTATATAATTTGCATGATTAATATTATGGATTGAAATAAACTATTAATTAGATGTTAAATTAATTAACAGTATAAAATAATACTCCAGAAGATATTCCTTTAGCTTAATTTTGAATGCTTTATCATTAAAGATCCTCAAATTATTTGGTAACATATTAAATATCTTTGTACATTGGTAATGTACTCCTTTTTGGATGCAGGTGAGGTAGTTGATGGTACTGTCCTCCACAGAAGAGGTAGTCTCCAAGGCCTGAGATGCAGGGGGGTTTGCGAAGGTTCCCACACCCTACCTGGACAGGTTTATGACACCCCATGTTAGTACAGTTACAGACCATTCAAAAACATTCTGACAGCTTCCACTTTTGTGAATGAATGTTCTCGGTTTTAGTGTACAGAGTGAATAGGGTGCATGTTTTTTTAACGGTCTGCTCCTTGTGTAGCAGGCATTCTTGTCCCACTGTGTAAGGCAGCGCATACCTTTCAGGGACCTTCTTTGCGTTGCTGGACAGTAAATGAAGCTCAAATCTGATCTAATATTTATATTCTGGATGTCAGAATTAGTAATTAAGTAATTTTTATATTTTATATAGAAGGTCATCAATGAAGGCCAGTAATAGTTAATATTTCTAAATGGTTGAAAATGCTTCTACATGATGTTTTTGTATGAGAGCATGATATAATTCTGAGGGCCTTCTTTTGTAAGTTGAAAATTTTCTTTGAATCAGGGGAACCTCTCCAAAGTTTATATCATATTTAATTACCTAGTAGAAGTATGCAAAATAGGCTATTGTTAATGTATGAGTATCACTGAAGGAGGGCAGAAGTCATAATGCAGATGATGATGATGATGATGATGATGACGATGATGATTTAATGTCTATAGACCTGTATACAAGTTTCAGACATTGTCAAATTTCAATATTTACATTTACAAACTGTACAACATATTTACAGTTCATCCAGAGAATACAGACATTTTTTAATCAAATAATTTTTAAGCAAGTTTTAAAGTTAGATTTTCTTACAGTTTTGATTGCTTATTACACTTATATCTATGGTAATTAATGCTACCTCTTGTATTATACCCATGAATATCATTATTTTTGGTAGGATTCTTATTCTGTAAATATGATACAGTCCTATATGCATATAAGGAATAAATCATTAACATTTTGTGTTCCTTAAAAGCATTCCTACAAGATTCCCAAGAGAGACGCTCGACTCGTCTCTCACTCATCCGCACACTCGCCGAAGACTCTGAGGAGCACACATCACCTCTTAGAAACGACGCCGCATCATGGGGAAGAGAAGAAGAAGAAGAAGAAGAAGAAGAAGAAGAAGAAGAAGAAGAAGAAGAAGGAGGAGGAGGAGGAGGAGGAGGAGGAGGAGGAGGAGGAGGAGTGAGGAGGAGGAGGAGGAGAGAAGAAGAAGAAGAAGAAGAAGAAGAAGAAGAAGAAGAAGAAGAAGAAGAAGAAGAAGAAGAAGAAGAAGAAGAAGAAGAGAAGAAGAAGAAGAAGAAGAAGAAGAAGAAGAAGAAGAAGAAGAAGAAGAAGAAGAAGAAGAAGAAGAAGAAGAAGAAGAAGAAGAAGAAGAAGAAGAAGAAGAAGAAGAAGAAGAAGAAGAAGAAGAAGAAGAAGAAGAAGAAGAAGAAGAAGAAGAAGAAGAAGAAGAAGAAGAAGAAGAAGAAGAAGAAGAAGAAGAAGAAGAAGAAGAAGAAGAAGAAGAAGAAGAAGAAGAAGAGAAGAAGAAGAAGAAGAAGAAGAAGAAGAAGAAGAAGAAGAAGAAGAAGAAGAAGAAGAAGAAGAAGAAGAAAAGAAGAAAGAAGAAGAAGAAGAAGAAGAAGAAGAAGAAGAAGAAGAAGAAGAAGAAGAAGAAGAAGAAGAAGAAGAAGAAGAAGAAGAAGAAGAAGAAGAAGAAGAAGAAGAAGAAGAAGAAGAAGAAGAAGAAGAAGAAGAAGAAGAAGAAGAAGAAGAAGAAGAAGAAGAAGAAGAAGAAGAAGAAGAAGAAGAAGAAGAAGAAGAAGAAGAGCACCGCAGCACCGAAGAGCCAGACAGTAGAGCCGCTTCCGCCGCAGCCCTCTCCGGCCAGCTATCGAGCTTCGACTCCCGCCTCGCTGCCCGTATCGGCAGATGAGAGGGAGCCACCCGCTGGGCTTACCGGCCGATTTTGGGCCAGTCCCTCTCCAAGGAGGCCCCCCACATCAACGGACGCAGTCGCTCATCACCAGCCGACACCGACACGCCGATTAAACACCTCACTCGCCACACAAACGTCCGTTACCGAGGTTTCCTTGGCACCAAACTACGCCGCAGTCACAGCCACAGCTCCGAGGACATCAACATCATCAGCCGCCGAGCCAGTTCAACCTCCTAAGACTGCGACCGTAATCGTCACAGATGTGCCTCGTGACCTGCCATGCAGGTTTATCCTCTCCGCAGCTCAGCAGCAGTGGCCCTCGGCCCTGAGGGCCAGCCGCATCACCATTCGAGGCCGCGCCACATCCATGGTCCGCCAACAGCTAGCCAACGAAGCCGACTTGAACGCGGCCTTTAGGATGGCCCTGCCCTTGTTAGGGCAGTGTCTCAAAATCGAGGCCAGCCGCTCAGAGCGTTCTGCACCCTGTCGCCGATGCTGCAGGTACGGACATGAAGCTGCCACTTGTACTGCAACACCACGGTGCCACTACTGTGGTGCCCCGACACTCGCCGGGGAATGCCAGCAGCACGATCTCAGCCGCCGCCGCCGCCGCCGGTATTGCGCCACCTGCAAAGGCCTCGGCCACTTTACACAGCAGGCGCAGTGCCCTGCTCGCCCACGCCAGGACTCCGGCCACGCCACATCTCCAATACCTCACTCCAGCGGTGTAGCCGACTGGAGGCAAGCGCTGGACTGCCTCAAGGATGAAGTCCAGAAGGTCAACAACAGGCTTCACTCTATCGAGGAGCATCTGGCAAGCGGACCCGCCTCTGCCATCCAAGGGACTAATAGAGTCGACGTTCAGGACCTCCACTCTTAGGTCCTGCACATTAGTCTTCGCCTGGGAAACCTGGAGGACTGACTCGCCGCCGCCAATGCTAGACATGACACTACTTGCGCCGTACTGACTGACGTCAAAGACCAACTCGCGACCGACAGCCTGACATCTCACCAGGAGTGCATTACCTCTTCCCTCAAGACCTACAACAGACCTCAGAGACTACCTCATCTCAAGTCCTGCAACTGCAGAAAGCCATTGGGACCACCAGTATACAGGACATAATTAACCAGAAGTTCAAAGATCTACAGGACCACATCAACCGATCACATACACAGACTATAGATCAAGTAGACCGAGTTAACCACAAGCTGCTGGAAATCCAGATTGCAGTTGCTCCACAACACCCTGACACATTACGTGAGTACTTTGCTGAAATACTCACGCACATTGACCACCTGCAGACTACAGTACTTCACCTCACTGACTCCTCAGACAAAACAACGCACCAGACGTTGCATAACTTAATTTCAACTTAAGTACCCATGGTTCGCAGTTATCCCTAATAAATAAATACCCCTACTCTATCCAATCCCTCCTTCTATTCCCAGCGATCCACCCAGGGCGTCTGGTCATGGTTGGACCCCCTAACATATCTCCTTCTTTCGCACGTGCCCATCAGGCACCTACATCCCAACACCGATACTAACGGGGGTGCTTCCGTGGAACCCCAAAACCTTTCTCTCCTTTTATTCCCTCCTAAAACCTCCGCCTGAAAAAAAAATTAAATTACTAATAATTCTGATGCATTTCTTTTGTAGAACCATCAACTTATTCATATGCACTTTTGCTGCACCTCCCCACACCTCAATCCCATAATGTAGGTGAGGATAGATTACACCATAATAAATCACTTTTAATGCTTCGCTGCCTAATGTGTGTTTAAAAAATCTTAAAAGATAAATGGATTTGCTAATTTTGTTAGATATGCTGTATATTGTGCCCATGTTAGCCCACTGTCTATCCATATTCCTAAGAACTTATGTGTGTCTATTTTATCACAATTTTTATTCTCAGTCACAAATGTCTGTTCCAATAGCTCTCTTTTTGAGAGGTCGTACTTCATTAATTTTGTTTTATTCATATTGCACATGAGATTGTTCCTTTTAAAGTAGGCTAATATTTCATTGATGGCCA
Source organism: Mantis religiosa (assembly GCA_030765055.1). Classification (NCBI taxonomy): domain Eukaryota; kingdom Metazoa; phylum Arthropoda; class Insecta; order Mantodea; family Mantidae; genus Mantis; species Mantis religiosa. The sequence goes on along the minus strand of CM060955.1, from coordinate 90,979,629 downwards.
AAACAAGTTTCCATTAAAGATACATTACAAGCCCCCAAAAAAATTACTGTAGTATCATCCACATATGATGTTATAATGGAATTTGTTGGATGATTAATGTCATTAACATATAACAAAAACATTAAGGGACCCAAAACTGAACCTTGAGGTACCCCATTTCGTACTATTCCCTGTTTTAACTTTACCTTTGACAAGCACTTATTACTTTTAACATGGATTTCAGTTATCTGCTTTCTATCAAGTATACCTTATAAATTTCATAAGCTATTCCTCTTATTCCATAAGCTTCTGGCAAGAAATCATGCTTGATGCTATCAAAAGCCTTTGAGAGATCAAAGAAAAGTGTGCCCACCTTTTGATTTTGTTCTGATTAACTAATGACCTGATGGATATAGTCAATAAGGGCAGTTGTAGTTGAAAACCCCTTTCTAAATCCATGCTGAAACTGTCAAAATATATTTTCCTTATTTAAAAATTCTAGCATCCTGACTAAGAGAACTTGCTCATATATTTTCCCAATCTCTGATGTTAAAGTAATTGGCCATTTCATACCATTTGCATTGAACCAATACTGCATTAATGTTATTATTTGACATGAGGTTCATCAGCAAATAGGACTACTTGTGCAAACCCGTTTAAGCTTGGTGCTAGATTATTTATAAAAACTAAGAAGACTAATAGTCCCAAAATAGAACCTCGACGGACTCCTTGTTTTATAGCTTTATTCTTTGAATAACTTGGTGTATTTAAATTAGGTGTCAAATTTTCACTTTTTCCATTCTGTTTGTTCAATATGAATAAAACCATTTTAATGGAGTTCCTTGAATGACATACTATTCTAGTTTTTCTAGCAGGATTTGGTGGTCTACACAATCAAAGGCCTTAAATAAGTCACAGAATATCCCACTTACATGTTTTCTTTTATTTAATGATTCTAAAAACCTATTAGTGAATGTATAGAGAGCATTATTGATTGATGTTCAATCCACTGCCATTTCCTTTTCTCCTTTCCTTGAACATACACTGCGTAGATCAGATGACAGCATAGCAAAAATAGCTCTTGATTGGAATCCCCAGGGACAGTAGAGGAGACGAAAACCCAAGATGACATGGAGGAGATCAGTGGAGATAGAGAGTGAGCAGATTGGGTATCCATGGGGAAAGTTGAAACACATGGCACATCACAGAATCAGATGACAGAAACTTGCCTCGGCCCTGTGCTCCTCAACAGGAATTTAATGAGTCAAGTCAAATGATTATTGATTGATAGTTCCTTTCTAAATCCAAACTTATCTGGTACTACAATATTATTCGATTCTAGGTAGTGGTATAGCCAGTTAGTATCTAGAAAGCCCATTTTGTTCTAAAATTGGTGCTATTCTCTTTGAGTGTTCCAATAAAATTTAGATGCAAGATATAAAATGTTGAAAGCTCTCATCTGTGAACGTAAAGTAATAACTATTCTGAGATCAAAAGTCATTTATTACACTGACATAGTAACTTATCTTTTTCTATTTTGTTCTAATTATGATATAAATATATAAACTTTACCTCTGCAGTAATTGTTTCATTTATTTAATTATTTTGTAACATTTGTGTTTCCTTTGAGTTTTCAACTTCATTAATATCTTAAAATTGTACATTAAAAAGAAAAAGGATCTTATAAAACATGAATAAAATTAGATAGCTAAAAATCTGGTTGGTTGGTTGGTTGCTAATGCTCATGGAGTTGGAGAATTTCCATTTTCCTTCTGGCCTCCCAATAATGTGTGACTAGTTGTGCTGTCAGTTCTCCATCTGTTTTTGTCAGGGTACTACACTGGAGCAGATGATCTCTGTCCATCAATGAGTTCGGGTCCCTACACAGTGTGCAGGTCGGGTATTCAAAATTATTAATCCTGTATAGATGAGCCGCCAAACAGTCGTGGCCAGTAATCAGTCGGAAGATGGCAACAGTACTGCTTCTTGGGTGGCTACAGAAGCTTATTTAAATTACCATATGGAAATATCTATCTGAAGTTTCTATTAGTCAATACAGTACAACTGAATACTATGACACTTTATATATCACATTATTTTACCTGTTTAGTTGAATACTGAATAGAATTTGAAACAAAATTTCACCAAAACTCATGGAAATCTCTGTTAATATTTCTGTGTTGATATTAGACTTATTCAGTATTTTAAGGTTTAGTTTAATCTCAAAGAAGATTCAGATGCTGCTGTTTTTAAGTTCAATGTTTTATTGCAGAAAATACACTTAGGAAAATGATCCTCAATGAGCTTATGAAGTACGCTGCAGACAGGATGACCAGCCTAGCTTCTGTTATGAAGATATTTGGTAAGTCCCATGTTATACATAATTTCTTTTTGACTGCCTCTAAGGTCAATTGATCAGCATTCTGTCTTCTCTATCCAGGAGACTCTGGTTCATTTACTAGTGGCATGGCAGAAGTTTTCTTTAATTAGAATCTGTAAATCTAATTATGGGAGTAAATGTAAGTTCCCTAATAAAGATTCAATGAATCTCAGAAACTATTTGTAGTTGGTTTATTAATACTTGTCACTTACTTGTTTTTATTAATGAGAGACTAGTTCCAAAGGCATTCGCCTCCAGTTGGAAAGAGATTGAAAATGGAGGCGAATGCCTTTGAAACTAGTCTCTCATTAATATAAACAAGTAAGTGACAAGTATTAATAAACCAACTACAAATAGTTTCTGAGATTAATTTTGACATCACTGTTACTAAATTCCTCCAAACACATATAAGATTCAATGAATTAATGTAAAAGACCTCTAGTCAGTGAGCTACTAACAAATCAGTTTGTTAAATACCTGATTTGATCATAAAAGTTAAAGGTGGCTATAAAGATGAAATGATAAAAACAATTTGATGTATTGGCCACTCATTCTTCAATACATTATTTTTACAAATGCTTTTCTAGTTATTTCATATTCATTGAAATAAACATTTGCAGAAACTGTTTTATTGCATATTTTCCTTATAGATACAATGAAATTAATGGATTACAGTAGATTTTAAGCAACAGTAAATTCTTTTAAAGTGTGCCCTTATGTAACATTCTCTTTTTATGGCCAAGGAAAGAAAAGAATAATTTCTCATTTCAAAAAATATGTGTTTTAAAATGCAAACCAGTAACAAGGGAAATATCAGAAATGGTTAATCCACAAAAAAGAAAGTATTTGAAATAAACTGTGTGCTTTAACAAGGTTTACGCTTTTTGTATAACAATTTTATCTATCTCTTATGAATGAAAGAATGAATGAATGAATATACCTTTATTTTTGTTTTACATCATTTACAATATCTATATATGTATATATATATATATATATATATATATATATATATATATATATATATATATATACATATATATAGTTAGTCTCACAAAAACTCAAGAATGACTGAGCGATTGGTCTAATTTTGGTTTTGAAATATTTGTATAAGTCCAAGGAAGTTTTAAAAAATGAGAAAAAAATCCTGAAATGATAATGAGCTGGATTATTAACTAAATGTAAAAGTACACATGCAAATTTTTATGGAACACATACACCTTCTTTTATTTTGGACAAAGTATTACAAAGTAGAAAGATATTTCACTCCTTGTCAAAGTCTTCAAAGCTATTTCACTTTACCATATTTTATTAAATAACGTTTATTGTTATCAAAACTGAAATTTTTATGTAGCATGATGATATACATTTCGAAGATTAGACACAAAATTAATTTCTGAATGCACTGTAACACTATAAATATTTGAGCACAAATAATTGTTGCCAAATATTGGTGAATCCTTGGATACCTTCTTTATAATTTATGTTTGTGAATTCATGAATGTGAATTGAATTGACACAAAATTAATTGAATTCCTTTGTTACTTTGTGAAGGTCACGGAAACTTTTTTACTATGCCAAGGAGAAGACGAAGTCCTAGAAGTCAGACAAATGTACGACAAGCTACGTCATGTGCTGACCGCACTGATGAGCAGCAAGACCAGACAATGCTAATAGTCATATTCATGTGTCAGAATTGTGTTCTAGAATGTGTTTCTTTCGGGGGAGTTATTTTTGTACAAATCAGTTGACACAGTTATAAATCAGGAAGACATAGCTATACCACAGAGTATTTAAATTCATCAGATTTGCTTGACTAACACTTCACAATTTAAAATTCAAAGTAGGATTAGTTATGATCATGCTGTGTAACATAACCAACCACTACTGTGCAATAGAATGAGACTACTGTGAAAAAGATAACATCATCAAGGCAACATCATCAAGGGAAAGAACAAAGAAGAGGATATCTTGATCCCTTGTATTCTGATGATTCCAATGGATCTTTTGATTTTAAGCGTCTGCAATTTCCTGTGATTTTGGCCTTTGCGATGACCATAAATTGCAAGGGCAGTCATTGGAAGTTTGCAGAATCAACTTGGAGTTTCCCTGTTTCCCTCATGGACAATTATACATCACGTGTTCGTGCATCAGAAAACCATTATCTTTATATATTTACACACCACAAAGAATACAAAAAATATTGTCTATCAGAAAGCTTTAAATTGACTAACTTAATTGTAATGTGTTGTATTTAAACTTCGCACGAATTGCAGAATAAATAACTAATCCGAAATTGTTTTATTTTATAGATAAGCTCAGACAACTTTTAGTGGTGGTACGAAGTTTGCCAGGTCAGCTAGTTTCACAATAATTCTGTTGCCTATCTTAACCTAAGTACAAATTGTAGCCTAGCCGTTTATTCTCCCCTTGGCTGTCCTGGTTAACTGGCTCTTCTGTTGCCTACCTCCCAGTCCTTTAGCTCAGCTTGAGGTGCGCTCCCTCTTCTTGATCTCTACTCTCTCCCTTTGTTATAAATCATAAATTATAAATTTAGCTGAGATTTTTCCAGTTTAAATTAGAATTGCTGGCTTCCAGTAATTATCAGTAGCTTTTTGTAGTTTTGTATAGTTTTTGCTATTTTAATTTATCTGTAATGTTTGGTTAAGTAGTTAAAAGAATATTAGTATTGTGTTTAGTAGAAATTTGCTGGTTACCAGTAAATTTTGTAGTATTATAGGAAGTAGTAGTAGTTTTGTTTTTTGTTTCTGTTTTATCTATTTTGTTTTTGTAGTTTTTGTAGTTGTAGAAAATCTGAAACAATTATGTATTATTAATAACGTAATGTTTTATTTAGAAATAATAAATGTAAAATTTGAATGTATGCCCAGGTATAGTTTCAAGGAGCCGGGGTATGATATTCAGATTTGATTTGATTTTATTTTTCTCTCTCTTTATTCTTTCTTCCCTTCTCTATTTTCCCTTCTCTATTCTCCCTTCTCTATTCTCTATTCTGCTGCTCCTTTTTTCTCCTACTCCACTTTTCATTTTTTTTAAAAACTTCCCCATGCTCAAGAATTCTTCTTGTTTTCCTTTCCTGTCAGCATTCTCATGGCTACTTTTTCCATTTTATTTCATTTTTCCTTCCATACCTTATTTCTCCTCTCCGTTATTTCCGTACACTCCATCATATAATGCTACATGCTCTGTTCTCCCCCACATAGCTCACACACCCCTTTTATCTTTATCCTTAGACCCTTCAGAAATAATGTTCTTGTCCTCATTCATGCCAATCCTTCTCTTTCCCCCTTATTGCAATGATCTACATATTTCTTTCTTCCCCTTTCCTTTTTTTATTCTATAGAAGCCCAGTGATTTTTTTACTTTCTAAGCTCTCACATATCTCTTGTCTTCCTTTATCCTATCTGGTGCCGTCTTCCAAAATCCTTCTCTATTTGCCCCTCCCTTCTCTCGAATGTCTCCCAGTCCTATTTCTCTCATTTTTTTCTTCAATCCTTATCCGCCAACTGCTCATACTTTTCATACAGCTGGTCCATGCATAACCTTAGTATGTCCTTTTTTTCTCCAGACACCTATACCAAAATATCAAGAACCTTTCCATTATTTCTTTCCTTTTTGACCTACCTAACTCAAATAAAGCAACTTCCCTCGGTGCCAAGTACGACAGACCTAGTGCTTTGTTACAGAACATCCTATGTCTCTGATCTACTTTCTCAGTCTATTCCATTCTACCCATATTTCTGATCTGACTTGTATGGTTTACCATAGTCCGAATGAAGAGTACTTCAAAGGAAATTCTCAAAAAATTCAATATATACATTTCATTGAAATGAAAATTCTTAAACATATGATATTTTAATCAAACCTTTCAAAAAAATTGAAATGTTCAAAATGTGTCTTTCATGGGATAAGTTATATAAGAATCTCTTCCTTTTTATTTTTTCAGAAAAATCCACCAAAAAGATGATTAGTGATGAGCTTGCAAAATATGATGCGGACAAACTGGGTATACCAGACTATGCTTTGGAATCAGCGGGTAAGAACATATTTGTTTTACTATAAACCTCGTCATTCTAAAGAAAGAAAATAAAAATTGAATGTTGGGTAACTCACGTGACTTTCCATAACCAGTATGTTTTCACAGTTACACCTATGTATTTATTCCAATAAAACTGTTTCTTATATCGTTATAAATTCTCTAGAAATTATTTCACTTTGAGCAATATAGTGTTAGCTATACTTTTTCACCCATGCCTATTGTGTAAACAAACTGAGCTGTGTAAATCGTAGTTAGTGCTAAGCTTCAAACATCCATGGGTGATGGCCAATCTAACCTCAACAAAGTTCAAAACAGCTAAAGCTATAAAAATAGTTGATATAAGTGGTATATATCAATTAGTTGTACATTATTCCTATAATAGCTGTTTTCTAACTCTTAATAGATTCCCAGTTAAGATTGGCATATTTGAAGTAACCAAAACCAAGGCAAAATCTAAGCATAAAGCTACAAAATGATTGTTAATTAAAGAAATGAATTTTATTTTACATTAATTCACTTTTAGTAAAAACAATGCATACAGATTACCAAAATGTTGAAGTTAGGTTTAAGTGCCTCATTTTACTCGAGTTTTGTATCGTCATAATTATCTGAACCTCAGACCAAAGTAACTATTTGATTCATATTATAAAATTTACTGCAAGTTACCATTTTCATGTTGTATTGAATCTGTAGTGCTGCAATTAACTGAAGTTCATGTCAGCATTTTCATTGCCTCTGTTTATTGTGCATTCATTAAACAAAACTCTCTGACCACATTAGCATTATGCCCAGAAACGTAGTTCTAATACCTATTTGTATGAGGCATACTCTGCAAATATAGCTTAGACCCTTTCCAGAAAATATTTCAATTTCACAATCAGATCAAACAAGATTATTTTGTAAGTTGCATTTTCTTGTATCCATTTCAACAATATTTCTGCATTTTCTCAGTTTACAGTAGTATTCAATCAGAACATCCAAGTTCATAAAAAGACTTGCGTGTCCATTTCCCAGGTAATTCTCTGATAAAATGATAATTGTTTCCCCATGTGAAGTCGATCTGGGCAATATCCTACTAGCCCCAAAGTTATGTGTTCAAACCCAGCTTAGACCAATAGTCCTTAAGTGTGCTCAAAAGTGACAACCCCTTTTCATTAGATTTGCTAGCATGTAAAAGAACTCCTATGGGACAAAATTTCAGCAGTTGGTGGTGCTGATAAGATCCTGGTAGTTGACAATATTGTTAAACAAAATATTTATTTTGACCTTAAAATGTTAACCTATGTTAGGACCAGTTCAACCATTTTGTTTCTTCATTCACCAACCAATATGACCTCTCTGGTTAAAGGATGTTACCTGCAAATGAAAGTGTCTAAAAACTTCAATATGTGAACTGCAGAAAAACACATTTATCAAAACAACATTTTTCACGCTCATTATTAGGCATTTAAATTTGTTGACTTTTGTCTCTTCATTCCAGACCATGTATTTTAACATAAAATTGTGGATCATCCATGAAATATGGCAAACCTGTTCCCAGTTCAAGAAATGTGTGCAAAAGAGAATGATGTCATATAATATTTTAAATCATATTTCCATTTTCCACATGTAAAAATTTCTTCAGAATGGAGGAATTTTATGAAAAAGTGTTTCTCTCTCTCTCCTTCACTCTCTGCTGTCCTCTGTCCTCATTTTCACTCATGCACATAAGGGATAGTTTAGGATGGGGATATTTTCTTGAATATCTTTGTAGTCTCATTTTTTGAAGATAAGGTACCAAGTGTGGTATTAATCTAGGTTTTTGTTTTTGAGTTATAATGTTTATAGATACCCCCCCCCCCCGCACGCATGCACGCACGCATGCATGCACGGAACGCACACACACACACACGTATGCACGCACGCATGCACACAAACACACACAGATATAAAAAATGACCAAACCAAGAAATGTCATTATTGAGGATACTTGACAAAAATATTTGAGAATTTGCGGTAGCACGTTTAACTATGCTGAAATGTGAAAAGAGATCATTTTTAACTTCAGCTGCAACCAGATTCCAATTTTAGTTTACTCAAGGTACAGGCATACAAAACTTTGTCCAAATTTTTAAGTAACTTACAATTTGATAGACAAAAATTGGGATCTCTACCATGAGAAGCCCTCTTTATACTATCCATTTGCTTTTTCCTTCATAAGGCAGGCTTAAAAAGGATATTATTTTATCTTATTTGTCCCAATCCTGAATGCCTATTCTACAACATGCTCTTGTTGAGGATATTGACAATTTTGAAAACCAAAGAAGCAAATTCATTAATGTTCAACTGTATGTTTGCCCAAGAGAAGTTGTTTTGCATGAAATTGCTATTAAAGTCTCAAATGAAAAATCATTGTGAATCAACAGGTGGAAGAATAATATCAGCATCAGACACTGATGGCTTTGGTACAGGACAGTATTTACAAATTCTTGGTTTCAACGTATGGAAAGTTATAAATGGAAGTCCAAGAAATTTGATTCAGGTAAAATTTTATTCTATTCCTATGCATACACTACAGTAGAAAATTATTTTTGTTTACAGCTGTTTTATGTTATATTTCAGAGCATGATGCACTTTTCTCCCCATGACCTACTATGGTAGGTATGGAATTGGCAATCCTGGGGTCCTGAGCCAAATTTGTGGTATATTAAACTTCTAAATATAAAAACCTTACATAAAAAATGACACAACAATGATTCAATATTTCAATTTTGAGCATTAGTCTCTTTGAACTCCCTGAACCCACTAAGTATGTCCCATGGATAGGCCTTAGTAGCCTTTCCTGTTCCATCTGCTTAGGTAACCTGGTGATGGATTACCTTAGTTACCTAATCACCTTCCTGAACCATGTATTTTTATTTATATGTATTTTCTCTGTAGGATGAACTTTGGGTTATGTTACTGAATATGCAATTTGATAAATGGGGGAAACTGCGAAAAAGTAAGATTGATTGGCACACAGGATTTGACGCTACAACGTTTTAAATGTGAGCCACAGACGCTATAGCTGAACTATTTCATTCTGTACATATTCTGTATTTTATGGTATAGTTTATAATAATATGTACTGTCTACCCAACACAAGAAGGTAAGTTAGAGGAATGTAATGTAAACACTTTTGCTACCCACATGATGTTTATGCCCGATGTCTGGATATGATAAGGATGCTAGGTTCATCTAAACTACATAGTTTCAGCACATAACTCAACTATGCATAATACCTATCACTACAGTTAGAAACAAGCATTAGATCTGACAGCATGGGTAACTCATATGCACTCTCACTCTCATTCCTACGTTCATTTTGTAGTAAACAGATCCACTATCAGACCAGATAAACAGTTTGCTCTCACTCCTCAGACCCCATTGCCTTGTTGTGGTGGATTGTCAGTGCTGAAGGTTTAAAGTAAGCCTAACATTATAAAAAGGTGAAAGGGATGCAATGAAAATATTTACATTCAAGATTAGGAAGATATGTTGTGATGTCATAGTTTAGCAGCAGCATCATCATTTATCTTACAAAATTATTTGTATTATATATTTGTATTATATATATTATATATTTATTATTATTTAACAACATCATTTATCTTACAAAAAGGTGTAGGAGACATCACATACAAGTTTTTGGACGATATATATATATTACATTATAGTAAGTAAAGTTGGTACATGACTAATCACATTTTTTATAAAACATTTCTTCTTGCAGACTCATTTGTGACATTCACTTTCGACAGTTAAACTCACCATCAAATGTACAGCAAAAGAAAAGTTGTTAGATGAATGCTCAGTATTACTTTTTATTGTCTTTCAAATCTTATCAAATGTGTAGTGTTTAACGCCCGCTTTTACTACATATGACACCGCAGGCGATGACACTGATGATACATGAAATGAAGATGGAGCACCAGTGGAATGAGATGGCGGGGAAAACCGGAGATCCCGGAGAAAACCAGCCCTAGCGCCGTGTTGTCCACCACAAATCTCACTTTGCAGTCACCAGGGATCAAACCTGGGCCGCCTTGGTGAGAGTCAAGCGGTCTAACCACTGTGCCACTGCGCGGCCAAATCTTATCAATATAGCTCATGTATTCTTCCTCCAAGTGAAATTAGTTGACGTTTAGGAATTTTTCGTTTTTTACTAATTGCTGATCGAATTCTCTTTAAATGTGTTCTATGTGTTAAATGTGCATTTCATTTATTTCTGAAAAGTTTAGCCTTTATATACAGTTTTTGTTCCTGGTGTAATATTCAGTGCCTCTGTATTTGTTGTTAAATTGCACAAATTTCTTTTAATGTGAATTGACTTTCTTATATTTAGAGGTTAGTGAAAGTATGTTTAGTTATCTCTTCACAGCTTTCTCCAGGAGGAATACCCAACATGGTCATTAATGCTGTCTTTTATAACTTAACACTAGAAGGACCGTACCCGTCATTTTGATGGATGCGCTGCTTTAGAAGACTTTTTTCTTGCTTATATTTTTTTCTACACTTCCCATGTTCTACGACTTTTAATAAATACTTATGACAAACACGTCCACAAATAATTAAGCATTTTGGACCTTTCTAAAAACTGGCACAAACAACTCCCACTAGAAGGGCCGCCATCTGTCATTTTGACGGGTACGGAAGTGTGAACAATAGGCTTTGGATCTGTCCACATGTTATTGTTTTCCTTCCTGATTGCTTTATGGCACTCTGCAGACCCTTTGTTGATGAGTAAGAAAGCTTTATTGCCAAAGTGGCGCAATTCGTGCTACCATTTATGTATTTACGAGGTTTTGGAGCAAAAAGACTTTCCGTTGAAGTTGTTATGGTAGAATACCTAGGGACCACCATTTTTCAGGAACACAATGAGCAGAAACAAATTCCCTGAAAATTTGTGGCTTATGCAATTTGAAGACAAGGACAAACGCTCTCAAAGACTAAGTCCAGATCGCTTTGCAGCTGTTACTCCTATCTGGAATCCTTTTATTGCCAATTCCTTGCAGTGTTACATTCCAAGTGAAAATATTGCTGTGGATGAGCAACTGTTTCCTTACAAGGATAGATGCTCTTTCATTCAATATATGAGCAATAAACTAGACAAATTTGGAATAAAGTTTTGGCTTGAAGTTGATGCAAATTCAAAGTATCTGGTGAATGGTTTTCCTTACCTGGGCAACGAAGAGCAGTGCCCCACAGGTGTTTCTCTTGCAGAGCATATTGTAATGCATCTTATACAGACTTTTGTTTTTGCAGGAAGAAATATTACATGTGACAATTTTTCCACAACCAAATGCCTTGCAGAAAGTTTGAAGCATAAAAGAATTGTAGGCACAGTAAAGAAATGTAGAAGGGCAATCCCTCAATCAGCAAAATGTGCTACAGCACCTTTGCACACAACTGTACTTTATAAGTCAGGTGACATAACTCTGACATGCTATCAGAGGAAAAAGAACAAAAATGTGTTCCTTTTGAGTTCAATGCATGACACAGTTTCTATAATTAACAACAACCTAAAAAGCTACCAGTATCAGTGGTGTATTTCAATAACACCAAGTATGGCGTTGACATCGTCGATCAAATGGCTTAACTGTACACAGTAAAATATGGATGCAGAAGGTAGCCTATGCATGTTTTTTTCAATGTGTTGGCCTTGGCAGCTATTAATGCATGGGTACTCTATAAGGAAGTAACAGGTGAAACAGCAGACGTCAGTTCATATACAACTTAGCAGAAGAGTTGCCTTCAGCATATAAATCCACAAGGGTACAAAATACACTTCCTAACACAGTACCTCAGCAGAGCAACATTTGTAAGACTTGCCAAATTGGCAGATGCAGAAGCAAGAATAGGAGCAAGCATTTATGTAACAAATGCTGCAAGTATGTTTGTGGACCATGTTTAGGCAATGCTGAATACACGTGTGTTAGGTGCTACGATGCTGCAGGTGGCTTTGAATGAGGGAAATCAGGTTTATAAGTGTTTTTTCTTCTATATACTGTGGTATTCAAAATTTTATGTTGAAACACATGTGTTTGCTAAGGGAATTTATCCATTTCACATTTGGTTATCATATATATTTGGATTAATTTTTAGACTTAAAATGTTCATTTACCCATTAATTCTTCAGACAAAAGTAAAATTATATAATGGTAAACTATGTAAATACTATTAGACAAACTGGTATGCATTCAAATTTGTTTACTATTTTAAAAAGGGCAAATAAAACTGCACCCGTCAAAATGACGGGTTGGTCCTTCTCCGTAGATCATACTCGTTGGTCATTTTAGCGTTAAATATTGAATTACCATAACTAGAATTTCACTACATCTTCATTCCATATAATAATAGTGAATGAAAATAAGTGTAATATTTTACTAAATTCAAAAAGCGCTTTGCAGAAGCATATTTTTAATTCATTAGTTTCCTTAAATACTTACCCAAATTTCTTGTTTGATTCCAGCCAGTTGTCCATCCAGGGAACTGTTGGGCTTTCCGAGGCTCACAGGCTAATGTTGTCATCCAACTAGTAAGACCAATTCATGTAACTGCAGTTACTTTGGAGCACATACCTGTCAGCATAAGTCTATCAGGAAATATCAGCTCTGCACCAAGGGAATTTTCTGTTATTGTAAGTATATAATGAATAAAATGCAATAAAATTGCAACCGAAGAGGTAAGAGCTATCTCTCATGAGTATCCAAGACAAGGATTGAAGTCAATGGAACAGTACTAGATGTATTAAATTTTAGATGAGTCGTATTTTTTACACATCTGCTTCACTTTCGTACCTATTTTGAGGACATGTTTTGCAAATCATCGTTTGCATCTACGGCTCTTATGCGACTGAAGCTAGATCCAGCGGTGTGGGTAATTCTGGGGTTGTTGCTGCCATCTGTTGATTTAGCGATGAACTTAAATGTGGGATTCTCTTCTAGCGGGATTTCAAAGTTCATTAGTTGGTTTTTATGTTTTTCTATGTATATCCTCTCTCATATGACGAGTTCACTATGTTTTTGTACGTATTTTAGTAATTCAATTTCATGATTTTCAGACCAGAAATGAGCTGCTATTGCGGACTTATCAATATTTTTGTATCTTAAGTGCCTGAAGTGTTCTTTCTTTCTAGTGCCTATGTTTCTTTTTGTCCTCCCTATGTAAATTTTTTCACAGTCTTTACACTTAATCTTGTAAATGCCTGACTTTTCCTCTGGTTTTATCTTATCAGTATTATTACTGTGAAGTAGGTTTTTAATTATTAAATTTTAGATGAGTCGTATTTCTTACACATCTGCTTCACTTTCGTACCTATTTTGAGGACATGTTTCGCAAATCTTCGTTTGCATCTACGGCTCTTGTGCGACTGACGCTACAGTTAAATCTCGATAGGTTTTTAATGTTGTAATTGTTTTTTGGTGCCAATTGTTTTTTCGCTTCACTGTGGTGTTCCAATACAGTTAAATCTCGAGTACTAGATGTATTGAAAGAGCAATGTGGAAGAAAGAGATCAATTAGTAACAAAAGTACTACATAAAATGTATGTATAGTGAAGCATACGTAAGTGAAGCAGATGCGTAATAAATACGACTCATCTATAAATAATAATATATATAGCTTGTTATATGTATATCTGTGTATGTATTTGTTACTTCACTGTTGCTAGCTTCTGTTTTTTTATGTAGTAACAAGAGTGTTGATGTAGTCATGCAGACTTTTGCTCAACCCCAAAGAAGTCATTGTGGCAATGTTATCATGAGATTGGCAGCAACAAATCCATATTCATTTAATTTTACAAGCACAATACAAGCTTACATTGAAGCATACAAAAATAAAAGCCTAACACTTATCCACACACTACATATGGAAAATTCAAATAGAAGGCTGCTGCTTTGTGAGTGGTTCATAAACAAGTATGATGAAATTAAAAACTTTCAAGACTTTCTTTTTTAGTTAATTGATGGAAATTAATCATTTCTTCACACTAGCTGTATAACTGACTTGTTTAGCCAGATGAACCCTCATTTAAACTTAATGCCACAATGAACTGGTACAGCTGTGTTTACTATGTTTACAAAATCAAACTTCAAACTCCCACCATTGGAGCAGCTCAGCAAGTTCATATCAGTATCACTAGAGACCTCAACTATCAGTGTGACCAGTTGGTCGTCAACTGAGGATATGGGCAAATATTTCCAAAATGTGTTCTATTTTACAAAACTTAAGCAAGGTAGTGCCAATTACATTTAATATCTCAAATAACATAAATTCTAATTTCAATCTTTGGATGGACATTGGAACGGGATTTCTTCATTGTAGAGGTGTTTCCAGAGTTGGGAAGCCATATGCAGCATGACGAAATGGTCTCTCACCTCCTTTGCTGTTCAAGCCTCATCTTTCTATCAGCCATCCAGGATATTGTTGACTATTCCACAACTAGTTGTTAATTCTTCTATTGTATCTGCTTAAATATGAGTCATAAGATCTCTTCTTTTCAAGGGTGGTTACAAGTGAAAGAAATAAAATTTGCATAAGTTAAATTTCGTAATATATAATATATAATTATTTTCCACACTTTGATGTTTCCAAATGTAATCTAAATTAATTTTCCACCATTTTTAATAAAATGATGCTTCACAATACAATATGAATCCTTTAACCACCACTAATCTCAAATATAACTTAAATCTTTAAAAGATTATATTGATAGATTTAAAAAAAGGTCTGCTCACTCTCCCCAAGCTTCTTCAGCAAGATTATTGATTTTCACTTCTATTACCATCACTACCAATATATATATATATAATTTTTTTTATGATTGGTCAATTTCACATATTACGTCATTACATGACCCACTAAATTTCCTTAATTTTTTCATCTTTCCTTTTTCCATATAATTTATATTATTTTAATCAAATTCCCTAATTTCCAACCAATTTCGAAACAATCTTATATTTTCTGGGGTTCAAACCTAAACAATTGTTACAACATTAACTAGTTTTTTAAATACCTTAAAATTTTTAATTTTATACAATATATTAAGAACCAATAATTCATTTTGACAGATTACAGAAAACTTTTCTAATTTCAGTTTTTCCTTATTAACCCTCTCCCATATATTCTTAATTCTGGCACCTATATCCTGTCTGTACCCATCATATCTGATGAACATTCTGTAATACAATATCTGCGAAGGTAGCTAATGAGCTACCAGTAAACCCTAATGAGTTACATATTGAAAATGTTGTTCAGTGTAATTGAAATTGGTTTATTGAGTACTAAGAGTACATTTTACATTTTTGGCCAGCCATGATCTTGGATCCCAGTCCTTATTGTCAGTGGACAGCCAAATACCATTCTTATCATTTATATATATATATATATTTGGTAGACAAGTGCTAATTGTTTATTTCTCTGATGTGCTCAATATTTACACCTATTATCATTTTTACAAATTTTTCCCCTTTTTTCTCTTCTCCTCCCCTGCTAACGGTCTCCCTTATTTCAGTTTATCTAATTTTATCATTTATTTTATTTATTTATTTATATGTTTAGAAAAGTATTATACAATATTTACAATCTACTTTTTTAACCTATTTAGAATATCATAATTAACATTAACTTACACAAATTACTGCTTACACTTGGAAGCATTAATATGAGGGTCGGCTGATAAGTCCTGGGTCTTACAAAAAGATGGCGCCACTGGGCCAGTTTAATGGATGGATAGCATCATATAGTTTAACTCTAGACTAGCTTGTATCCATAGTTACAGTTTAATAGCTTGTTTAGTTTTTGAAACACAGCATTTTTACTTTCTGATTCTAAAGCAGATTTATGTGCAATAAGTTCATATAAAATGAGATCAATCCAAATTAAAGAATGTCACAAAATGATCCAAAAACTTCAAAAACTACAGAAAAGAATTCTATTACAGTGGATACCTGCACATTGTGGAATTGCTGGAAATGAATCAGCTGATTTTCTTGCCAAAAAAAAGGTGCAAATTTAATTCAGAACAAAAAGATTAATTAAAAGCAAATATAAAAACAAACAAAACCAATCAATATCTAATAAAGCCAAAGATAAAATATGGAACATTTTAATTAAAAATCCAGAAATTATTCTAGAAATCCCATGTAAAGCTGCAGTAGCAAATTTTAGATTACTTACGGAACATGATTATTTGGCCAAACACTTACACAGAATAGGAATTTACACAAGTTCAAATTGTCCTCTGTGCAACAAAGAAGAGGAAATGACTGAAGAACATCTTTTAACCTGTGAAACCCTACCTGCCGGACCCACTACACAGAAATATTGGAGAGCAAGAGAGCTAATGGCTTCATTGCCAAAGCCTAGCATTTGAAAACAACAACAAACACAGCATTTTAAAAGAGACAAGTATTGAGGTTTCACGAAAATGGAGGATTTGGAAAAATGAGCAGTGATTAAATACATGGTTCATAAGTTTAACTGTAGGCTGTTATCTTTAATGCTCTAAATATGTTTAGTAAATATGAACAAAGTAGCTGCATTAAAATTCAGGTTGCGAGAGGTATCAATGCTCGACAATGCCATACAGAATTATTTGAAAATAGTTGTAGACAGACTTTACCATACCGTACCGTGGCTAGGTGGGTAAATGCGTTTCGTAGAGGAAGGGCGCCAAAAACGTGGAGCTCATGGACCGCAATCAGCAAGTGATGATGTGCATGTGTATGCTGTTAGAGCACTGCTGGAAGAACATCGTTGTTGGACTTGTATTGAACTAGCAAAGGAAAATGAAATTACCATTTAGAGAAGTTCGCTTTAGAACCAGACAGGCAATTATAGCAGCAGTAGAGCAGTCTGTTTGAATATTAGGACAAGATGCTGTGGATGGCATCCGTCAGCTCCCTGATGTGCGGAGGTGAGTTCTTCATGTTGAATGAGATTACTTCTAAGCACTGCAATAATGTGACTGCTCCAAAAATGTTTTATTTTTCTTAATTCAAATGTTGCCACTAATTATTGAATGGCCTAAGTATTTCTATTTGAAAGGCTTAACGCCTAAACAAATCAAGGAGGAAATGGACAGTACATTGAAAGACTCTGCCCATTCATATATGTACAATGATTAAAAGGTGGTTTGCAGAGTTTAAAATGGGACGTACAAGCACTAGTGATGAGCCTTGCTCTGGATGCCCTGCGGAAGTCACAACTCCATCATTTAGTAGATCTGGAAGACTGCAGATTAAAGTTGTTTTGAGATAGCAGAGGCTGTAAACATATCAAAAGAATGTGCAGGAAATATTTCAAATAATGTTTTGGTTTATGCAAGATGGGTGCTGCATTTGTTGACACTGATACAAAGTCGCAAAGAAAAACTGTTTCTGTCAAGAATTTGGAGCGTAAAAATCCAAGAAATTTTTGGTGATGGCTTATTACCATAGATGAAACTTGTATACATTTCTATACTCCAAAAAGTAAATCCCAGTCAAAACAGTGGATTGCACCAGATGAACCAACTCCAAAAAAGGTAAAGTCAATGTTGTCAGCTGACATGGTTATGGCGAGTGTTCTCTGGGATGCACAGGGAATTATTTTTATTGATTACCTGGAAAATTTAAAAGTATCATTGGTGACTACTACACAAGCTTACTACAGTGTTTGAGTGATGAGGTCAAAAGAAAAAGACCTCATTTGGCAATGAAAAAAATTTTCCTTCATGACAATGCTCCAGCCCATCATTCTTCATTGCAATGGGAAAGATGTGTGTATTAAAGTTTGAATTGAATATCCATCCTATTTGCGAGATCTAGCACCCAATGACAATCACCTGTTCCTAAACCTCAAAAAATTTCTTGGAGGACGAAGATTTCACAGCAACGAGGAGGTCATTGAAGTGGTAAACAGCTATTTTGAATGACCATGATAAATCACATGACAGAGATGGTTTAATTAAATTAAAACACCGATATGACAAATTTATTAGCCTTTCTGGAGATTATGTTGAGAAATAAAGGGAAAAAAAATGTAAATGTTTTTTTTTTATTATTATTATGAGGCCTGGGACTTAGCAGCCAAACCTCATACAATGTGCACAATCACATATCACAACTTATTTATTTGGACATTGACACTAGTATTGCACTTTTTTATTTATGTCCTCTTAACACAAATATAATTATTTGTAACAAAAACTTCACTTATCTTTAAAGAAATTGACGAGATTGTATTTTTACTGAAGATGTAAACGAATGCTTACAAAATCGTGATCTCAATCAATAAGAACATTTACATCAATTTCTTTAAAGTATTGTAGTATTTGTTGCTTCACTGTCACTAGCTTAATTGCTTACATAACTATGTCCTCTTTGTTGACTTCCACTTTTTAACTTCTTAAACTAATGTTTTACCATTATATAATTTCACATTCACCATATATGCATTCCCTCAGCTCTTTCACTTATTACCTAGTCTAGCCATAAATACTGTTACAACTTGAAAAGTCAAAAGTGTAAATACCATGCAAAATATTTTAATTGGCTTTTAGTATGTTGTACCTACAGGCATTCATTACACACAGCACCAATGGCACCAATCACTTTTCAAAATGGCCACCTTTTGCACGGATACAGGCTCTGAGTCTTTGTGGCCACTCATCTATGGCGGAACGAATGACATCCAAGGGGAAATCTGCCACTGCTGACAACAAGGAATGCTTTAAACTTCCAATGGTGGGGTGTCTCCTCTTGCAGGCGATGCCCTCAAGCAGTAACCACAGTCGCTAATCCAATGGATTCAGGTTCGGACTGTTACTAGGCCAATCTTTAGGTGAAATGAAGTCAGAGACTTAACGCTGAAGCCATGCTTGTGTTGACCTGGCCTTGTGGGCAAGGGCAGAATCTCACTAGAGAGTCCCTGGTTGGTTTTAAAACAATGTGCCACTCAAGTTCTTGACAATAGGTTTCAAAACAGTGCTTTCGTACACTCTGGCACTGGTTTTAACGCCCTTTTTACAAAAATGTAGCTGGGTGGTACCAGAATAACTCACCCCCCACCACAGCATCACTGATGATGGGCTCTCTAAACTTTAGGAACCTTATTACTGGCTTCCCGAGATTATGCATAAACCTTGTCGTTTTGCACATTGAAGGACTCCTCAATAGTGAAAACTTTTTCATCGGTGAAGAGGATGTTCTGATGACTATTTTGAGCGTAACGCTGAAGGAGACGACATTTAAGCACTCTCAGCTTCTTTAGGTATGTGTCAAGATAATGTCCTCTACGTTGGTGATAAGCCCTTAGTCCAAGGTCCTCTGACAGAAGCCTGAACATTGTTCTTTTTGAAATGTTCATTTCACGGAAGAACATAGCGTCCTTTCACACAGGATTTCTCTGAACATGAGCCGCCACATCTTTTTGTGCTGCTGGAGTCCTGACACTGTGTAGTCAACCCTCTTTTGGCCGATCGCTTACACTCCCAGTTGCAGTGAATCACTCAATGGTGTGGTACACAAACATGCAGCTGATTTTCAGCTTTTGTAGCATCTTTAAAATGTTGCTTACAGATTTTCCATCTTTATGCAATGCAATGACGGCTACATGATTTTCATAATCACCCCATTCCGTGGTGAAACCTGGAGCAAAATACTTCCCCTTTCAAAGACAAGCTAACAGTGGTTCAAGGTTAAGGTGTGCACACATAGTTGTTTACGCACCAAACCGGATGTACAATATGTGTCAAATGTTTGTAAGAGTGTTTATGGCAAGACTAGGTATTTACCCAGCTATTTACTTAACTTTGTCAGTCTTGGCACAATATCCATATCTTTCTTTATCCATCTTGCATTTATTGTTCAAATGTAAGTGTGAAAGAAGCAGCATTCAAACATAACATTAACTGTATTATCTGCCGATCAGAAATATTTGGAACAAAGCCATCAGATGTCAGCACAGAAAAAGAAAAACAGACAGCAATCTTGGTGCATGTTTAAAGAAAACGTGTAATAAACAACAGATACACCATTTTTTGTCTTTTTTTTTTTTCATTTGGTATTGTTTAACTCCCGCTTTTACTATATGTGGCACCTCAGACAGTGACACTGATGATACATGAAATGAAGAGGGAGCACTGGTGGAATTAGATGGTGGGGTAAACTGAAGCATCCATAGGAAACCTGCCCCTATGCCACCTTGTCCACTACAAATCTCACATGCGGTCACCTGGGTCAAATCCATGATGCTTTAGTGAGAGTTGAATGATCTAACCACTCGGCCATGGTATGACCAATTTTGTCTCTCATAAGGTTTCCCATTAATATGAAGCTCAGTAAAAGTAAAGAGAAGATGGAAATCTTTGCTTTGCATCCTTGAAAGGTGCCAGATTTAAGTATGATATTTTTTTCTATAATATATAATTGAAGTTTATGAACAATGAGTTTAATATAATAATTGAACATTAATATAAAAATTATTTGTGGTTGGTTTATTGACACTCGTCACTTACTTTTTCATATATTTATGAGAGACTAGTTTCAAAGGCCCTGGCCTCCATTTTCAATCTCTGAACATTGCTTATACTTACACTACCTCAGTTACTTTTGAAAAATTAGAATATGTTACGTGAATGTTCACTCCCATCTTCAGCTAACAACTGACTAGTTAATAGAGTCAACTAGAAAAATTCAATGCTGTGGCCGGGATTTGAACCACGGATCTCCTGGTTTCCGTCCAGTTTCTCTAATCCATTGAGCAGCCATGGACAACTTGCCGTCATGACACTCATGATATTTCCCTGGTAGACCACTAGGGGCTCTCACATTCGAGATACACCATTTGTGGTGACTTACTATCATAAATACTTGAGTCCCAGGCTTCATCATTTAACTCTTATTATTTTAGTTAATTGATAGAAATTAATCATTTCTTCACACATGAAAAATTCAATGCCATGGCCGGGATATGTTGATTCTATCAAAATTAGCTTATATATGGCTAGTGTGAAGAAATGATTAATTTCCATCAGTTAACTAAAATTACTAGTTAATGTAGTTGAGTTTGTCACATTCTTTTATAATGGAGGTGATATGAACTTATGCCTAATGGAGGGAGAACAAAGCTCATAATTCAATCCTTGTTTTTGGTAATGTGATTGTTTTCACATACTTAGAATTCTGTTGTCCTAAGGAGGTTGACTTTTGGAATAATATCATGGTGGTTGTTACAAAAGTGTGTTGCCATGGCTGATTTTTCTGTCTCTTTGTATTTTATGCATCAGAGGTGTTCTTCTAGTGTAGTTTTAAAGTTTCTTTTTGTCTTACCTATGTATATTTAATCACAGTCTGCACAGTTTGAGAACACAAGATAACTTTACATCAATTAATTGATTGTCAGCTCAGGATGGGAGTGAATATTCCCTAAATGCATTCTAATTTTTCAAAAGCAAGTGAAGTATTGCAAACATACCAATGTTCAATTAATCAAACTTTTTGCTTCCCAACTTTTGTTTTTGAATTATGCTCTCTCTCTATCTCTGAAAGTTGATACAGTAGAAGCCCGAAATAACATGGTTGTTGGGAGACATTTTTACTCTAGCATTATAACCTTACCACAGTATATGGAGATGTAACTCTAGAAAGGACAAAAATCAATCCTGCACAGTTGGAGGAAGGAAACATGCATGCAATAATAAATTACAGTACAGTATTTAATGCTCATATATAAGCTAAATATGTTACATTCTTTTAAAATTTCTCACTGGTTATGCTGGGAGATGTATTCCAGCCTGTAACTGATCTACTCAAATAATGTACTCGTTAGTAAAGCATTACAGTCCTTGCAGAGAAATTTCCACACAGTTTACCTGGCTAAATTAGTTGTGTAGATCTGTTCATATTAATGCAAATATAATTGCAGATGTAAATGAATTTATTCAAGTTGTTCAAAAACAGACAGACTGACTTCTTCACTGGGTATGTTTGAAAGAATGTCATGCTTTCCTATAAGCATTTTCTGTTTTTTTAGACCTTTTCCATTTAAAACCCAGTTCTTTCACTATTCTCTTTAAAGATGACTTACTACCCTGAAATGGGTGAAATGATGCTAAAATGAGCCCAGGTTCCATAGAGCTTAGAGTTACCCGACATTCATCTTTTAGGATGAGGGAAAACCCTGGAAAAGCCTTATCCAGGTAACTCACCCTGACCGAGATTCGAACTCGGGACCTCTTGAACATGAGGCAGACATGCTACCATCTACGCCACCGAGATGGGCAAAATGAATGTTAATGCTTTCTCTTAAATTTAGCAATTTTAGGTGCACCTTTTTCCTGAACATAAAAATTTTGAATCGTTCTTCTAACAACACATTTGTTGAAGTAATCTAGATCTAACACTCTTTTAGAATGCTGTGCTTTTTATCTGGAGTTCCAAAAATTTGCTCTGATTTTCATTTTGTTTGCGTTCTTTAATAATTCTCTCACTGTTCTTTCTGACACTCCTATATCATCTGATATGCGCTTTAACTTTTGGAATCTTTTTGAAAAATCTTCAAATGTAACCAGTTCTTTGCCTTTAGCTTCTTTCTTCATGTATGCTATTACATTTGAAACAATTTCTGGAATATAACTGTGCAATGTTTTGTATCATAATTTACAAAAACATACTGACAGCATTATTAATTTATGCAATAATCAATGTGTGACAAATTTGCTGTACACACTCCTTATCGAAAAGCTCTATTACTCTTATATCTTCAATAGCACACTGCATAAAATAACAACTGTGAATTAGCAAGGAATTTGTCTCAGAAAACATCACTACCTTTCCTCCCCACCTGCAGTGCGTGATTTCATTACGCAGTATTGTATGAGCTGGTAAAAGAGATGAAAGACAGCACTTACAGTCAAGGCCAGAAGCAAAGAATGGTGATATTGTTATTTTCCTAGAACGCAGCGGTCAGTATCAACAAATAGGGGTAGTGATGAAAATTATACTGCAGAAGCTCTGTTTTTATATTTTTTACCTCAACTTTCAAATAAAAAGACAAATAAAATACTTAACCACAATATTTTTTAATGGGGACATACTTTAACACGCATTAAATTTGAACCTACAGTATTTCGGACTGTGGTATTTCAGGCTTCTACTGTATTTTTGGAAAGAGGAATTAGTGGACTTCAAAATATGCATCTTTTGGAATATTTTCTAACTAAATTTTTTATCCAATCCAAGTTGCTGAGACATTAAGTGGAATGCTTTAATGCTGTAAATATCTTTTGTTGTCTAATTTATCTTTGAAAATACTAAAAAGAACATCTCTACGTATGTACATGCATATTCAGAGTTTCAAATTAATGTGCAGATAGTAGCTACTAAAATAAAATGATTTTTCCATGTTCTACCTGCAGGGGATAGAAGATACAGATAAACATATTCATCTTGGAGCATTCACATACATGAAAGAAGGACCTTCAAGACAATATTTTACCACAACAGAGGTATGTCTTTATATAAAATACTACAAATTTTGTCAGAAAGGATTGATCAAAAGTAATGTTCTTTATAGAATGCCGTATAATAAAATCATATTTAATTTGGATCAGTTTATGCTGATTGTTGTCCACTATAGTAACAAACCAGATTGTCAGAAATAATGTATTAAATAAAATAATTATTAATACCTGCATAAGGAAAACAGGCAGGTCTTGCAAGAAATTATTTTCTATTTGCACACTACACTGTTGAGTTGTATTCATCCAATGACCATACAGTCCTCTGAGCTGTTCTAACTCTGTTATCTTTTCTGAAAATTAAGGGCAAAACTGCTACACATATGTATTAGGTGTCTCAAATCATTCTGCGCCCTTAGGAGAATGCACTAACATGCTCGCTTACGCCAGGTTGGCAATATTCAACATATTGACTTCACTTCACAAGCACAACAGTACAATATTAACTTCACTTTATAAAAGCACCTTGCTCACTGCGGTATTCAAGTAGTAGGCGGAGGAAAGGCAGTCTGTGCTTGCTTGATGGTCAGTGCTCCTTCTCCATATTTTCGCCTACAATTTAACCACACCTATATGTGTCCAAGTACACTGCAAAGACTCATTTGGGACACCCATTATTAGCGCTTTTAAATTCTGCATAAATACTAGTAATGGTAGTGATTTTCAAGACTTCTGTAATTTTAAACTTTCATTGGACCAATGAAAAAGATTGCTATATTGTATTTTTCTTAATGTTTAATGAAAAAAAAATCTGTGCTTCATCCTGTTTTAATGTTGAAATGAGGACTGAAGAGGATTAGTTAAGCATGAAAGCAAAAAAGAAAAAAATAAATAAATAAGGAAACTGGGATTTGCAGATAGTGAAACACTGATTTTGTCATTCCTTTCTTGGAAGTGTTGAAAACAGTTTGTTATGATAAATTAACTTTAAAGAGAGTCGATTAATGACACCAAACAACACTTAATTTTAAAGTTAACTGATTTTGTCACTTATGTCATTTATTTAATATAGAACATCTCCATTTCCTTTTACTTAGACAAACAAGAATAAAATTAGGCAAGTGAGTCAACCTTGTATATACTTTTCTCCACTATATACAAGGTTGACTCACTTGCCTAATTTTAGTAACAATGGCACTCCACTTTCTGAAGTACTTCTTTTTATTCTATATAAACAAGAATAATTCTTTATGCATGATTGGAGGAATTTAGTAACAGTGGCATCAAAATTAATTGAAAAAACTGAATACAAATAGTTTTTTCAAGAATAATTCTCAATTAAATAGAGTATAAGGGGATTAAAAAGTGTCTACACACAGCTAAATGTTTGTTTTATTTCTTTGTTTGAGGTTTTCAGTTAAATATGTCAGCTCTATTTTTGTGACAATTTTATCATGGAAGTTTTTTCTCCGTTAGAACTTATGTCTAAAATAAGCCCTCAACATTTAACTCATTTGATATTAATGAGGTTTCTGTATCTGTTAAGTGTAGAAGCTTTCTTGGCGGAAGGTTGATAAATGTACAGAACGAAATAAGTAATTAGGAGCTTCTCTCACTTCCTCTTAACCTCCTCACCAACACTCAACATACCTCCATGAATTTGTAACATACTTATTCAATTTAAAGGGAGTCGATTAATGACACTAAACAACACTTACTTTTAAATTTTTCCGAAACTTGTTTCAGAGACTTTGCCTCCATCCTCAACCAGCCATCGACTGGTTCTCATTGGTGTAGTTGGCGATATTATGTCATAGATCTCCTCTGGTGGCAGTTCAAGGAACTTGCTGAACAAATCTTTCTGGGAGATGTCGAAATTGAATACTTTGTTCCTATTTTTTGAAATAAAGATTTGTTCCCCTGTGGATAGTTCTTGTTTTCCTGATGTATGCTTTAGTAGTTTTGGTTCAGGATTTATGTTGTGGTTTTTTCCCAAAAATGTGTGGCAACTGCTGATTTTTCTAATTGTTTATATTTTATGTTTCTAAGTGCTCCTTTGCTCTTGTTTGTAAATTTCTTTTGGTTTTTGCAATATAAATTTGACTACAGTCACTGCATTCAATTTGATATATACCAGATATTTTGTTATATGAAATGGCATCTTTGATGTTTGAGCAAATTAGGCTTTTTAAGGAGAAATGGTTGGCTGGTGCTAGTTGAATGTTTTGCTTTTTTGAGGGCCTTTTTGAATTTATCAAAGGCCCATGGATGGTAAGTGAATTTTTTGAAAATCATATTAGTTTCTGTAGCTGTGAGAGTTGTGGTTTCCTTTAGTAGCTTCTTCTTTTTTGCTAAGTTCACTTGTTTGTCTACTAATGATTTGGGAAAGTCATTTTTTGTGCTATTTCAATAATTTTGTTGTATTCTGTTTTGTATTCTTCTGCTGTGAGAGGGATGTTGACCAGTCTGTGTGCTAAACTATTGAAGATTGCCTGTTATTTTAATATTATTGAAATAGAGCAAAAAATGACTTTCCCAAATCATTAGAAGACAAAAAAGTGAACTTAGCAAAAAAATAAGAAGCTAATAAAGGAAACCACAACCCTCTCAGCTACAGAAACTAGTATGATTTTCAAAAAATTCACTTACCATCCATGGGCCTTTGATAAATTCAAAAAATTCAATTCACTTACCATCTATGGGCCTTTGATAAATTCAAAAAATTCTTCAAAAGACAAAACATTAAACTAGCCCCAGTCAACCATTTCTCTTTAAAAAACCTAATTTGCTCAAACATCAAAAATGCCATTCCGTCTAACAAAATATCTGGTATATATCAAATTGAATGCAGTGACTGTAGCCAAATTTATATTGGAAAAACCAAAAGAAATTTACAAACAGGAGCAAAGGAAAACTCTAGGAACATAAAATATAAACAATTAGAAAAATCAGCAGTTGCCATGCATTTTTGGGAAAAATAACCACAACATAAATCCAGAACCAAAACTACTAAAACATACATCAGGAAAACAAGAACTATCCACATGGGAACAAATCTTCATTTCAAAAAATAGGAACAAAGTATTCAATTTCGACATCCCCAGAAAGATTTGTTCAGCAAGTTCCTTGAACCGCCACCAGAGGAGATTTATAACAAAATATCGTCAACTACACCAATGAGAACCAGTCATTGGCCGGTTGAGGATGGAGGCAAAGTCTCTGAAACATGTTCCGGAAAAATTTAAAAGTGTTGTTTAGTGTCATTAATCGACTCCCTTTAAATTTAATTTATTATAACAACACTGTTTTCAACACTTCCAAGAAAGGAATTGTAACATACTCTTTACAATCATGCAATAAGTATCTAAATACCTATTATAATTATTACTTGATTAAACCTTCTTAAAGGAAGTCACATTCTTCTTCATCATCATCATCATCATCATCAATATCAAATGACAGTAATTTGGGAACCCTAAAGGCAGCACTTTTCCCTCACACTGCAGCCATTGCAGCTCACATGACAGCCATCTCAACTCAGTCTACCACCAAAAGAGGTATAATATTCCAAAACTATTTCCCATTCTCATTGTTATAGTTAAATTACAATGATAATAAACAAACGCCTTATCAGTGCTACCCTCCTTATTTCTAATGTCTTCCCACAAAATTTGATTTTAAAATCTGAAAATCAGTTAATTTCTCGCCTAATATTTTCTTTTAATTCTTCCAATGTAGGGCATTTATTGCGACATTTATTTTTCAACTTCCCCCATAGATAAAAATTGTATACTGTTTAATCATTTGGTTGTGACAGCCACAATCCTTTACTAATTTCTAAAGACCAGAGGCGTGAGCATTTTTCTATGGGTATACTGCACATGAACTGTATTGTTATTGCTGGCAAATGTAAACAACAACAGATAGGTATAACCTGACTATAACAACCGCCGCACTGCAAGAGGAAACAAAACAGTCACGTTATACTGCACTTTGACCTTACGTCTGCATACACTTGCAAAACAATGCTCCACTGGTTTACAGAGTACTGCGTTAGGTTGTTATCAAAGTTTGCACATTTGATGGCCATGCGGTACATCTGACATCATTATACACCTTGTTCAGCTAACTTGTATTACATGCAAGTGCACATCTCTCCAGCCTTTACTAATTACCCTGTCTTCAGAAATTATTTTCTGAGAAATTGTGTTTCAAATTGCCCTCTATGCTCCCTCTTATTCTTTCCTACTGTTAATGATCATGTAAACTAAAAGTACTTTTCACCTAATTTTATTTTGACCCGGTTTACTACCGGACATGGAAAATTTAAAACTTACTTTCGAAGATTCCATATAGACTCTCCTGATGGATACCTCTGTAAATGTGAAAATGTTGATGGAAGTGTTGAACACTTAATATTTAGATGTGATCTTCATTCCAAAAAGATATATAATCGTATTCATATTGTAATACAGATCTTCAAACAATGTTGATTAATGTATTCTTTACAAAATGTTGCACTTCAGCCTTTGAGCACTTTATTGGTGAAATTTTTAAAACATTATAATTATTATCATGTTCTGTTACTTTTATCTTTGTATTTACATGTTTTTGTAACTAGAACCCTGACGTAACTTACTGGTAAAATAGGGTTACTTCATTTCGAGAATAAATAATAATTATAATATTAATTATAATTAATCCTAACTATAACTTAAAAGTTGCAAATTTGTTTGCCCAGGAACGAAACAATTTGGAGATGGTAATATTCTAATTTAATTAACAATCTTTAAAACTCATAAATTTATAAGCATGGAACATAAATGAAACTAAGTAATGGATTTGGTAAAACTTTTATTCACTTTAGTTGTTGTAAGCATGAGCAGGTTGTCTCAAGTGAGAGATGCTTTCTGCAGCGGCCAAGTAAGACAGTAAAGCACTGTATAACAAAAAAATGAGTATCTTAAAATACTAAGGTAGAGATAACCACATTACACAATTCAACTGTAATTAAATCTTATTGGCTATAAGATTTCTAGGGAGGGCATTACAGTTACCACTGTGCATCCGAGGTCATCAGCCTTCCTAATTGGCATTTACTTCTTTAGTTACTTCAGCACTGTAACACTAAGGGAAACTAAGAATATGAAGGATAAGGGCCATTACATTACATGCCATTTTCAGCACTTTTCAATTAAAATAAAATACAAGTAACCACACAGAAACAAAAATTATTTTATATTCCTTTCAAAAATTCATATTTTATTATTCTCTTTATTCTGTTAATTGTTTATATAGAAAATTTAAAATACAAAGGTATCTGTGAAATAGATTTAAAATCTCAACAACAACAAAATAATAATAATATATTTTTCTCTTTGTATTTCTGTTATACTTGCTGATACATAACAGTTGGTTTTTCAATAACAATAGTTTTAAGGCCACACAATAATCAGTCCAGTACCATTCAACTAATATCTATTTTGAGCTAGTTTTCTTAATTTACTTTTTCCAGCATTTTTCAATTTTCGAAATGCTCCTTGGGTCACAGGTTGAAATTATCAAGAGAGCTTCAGAACTTATAGATCTAAAAACTATTGTGGACCGATAAAAATGTTTAAATAGTTCACCTGAAATTATTTTGCCTAACTTGCATTGGAGAAATTACAAAATCCACTAATTAGTAACTAAACTAATTAAGGAATTCTTGCACAACAATTTCTTTAAGCTTGTACATTAAGCTCCAATTAAACATTTTGGAGTGATATGATGACTATAGAGTTCAAGGAGCATTTCATGTACCAAAAGTGAGTATGAATAGGATAGGATAGAATTGTACAGAGGAGATTAGATGCTGCAACCAGCCTTAATCTATTGTACCTATGCCCTAAAGTGTGGCATTCCTGGGAGGAAGCATGAGGCAAGAGGAGACAGAGGGTGGCTGTCCCAAGGAGTCACAACAATGCAAAGTCAAAGTCCCTACAATTGACCAGTTGGAAACTCCCCAGCAGGCCAGTACAACTGGTATCCCATACACCATGGTCCTTAAATGGCCCACTAGGCCAGCACAGACATGTCCTACCAAGGAAGATGTTTACCAGGAGCATATCATCGTGCCATGCAGCACTGAGACTCCTGCCGACACTTCTAACCTGAAAGAGACCATCAGATGAGATATGATGTGAAATGATAATGGAGATGAAATGGAGGGACAGGAAATTTGGGAGATGTATTTAACCTACCCACTATTCACCTGGCAACCCAGGAAAACCCTTTAAAAACCCATGGGTCAGGTAAGCCAGTCATGGGAATGGAACCCGGACCACCCAAATGCGGGCCAGAGGCAAAACCTCCTGAACCATCCCACTCAGTACCAAAAGTGATGAATTATTTAAAAAAAAAAATTAATACCTTAATTCTCAATGGTTTGAGAATGGCTCATTAAAATATTGGATGCACTATATAATTAATGTTTTAGTGGCATCCAAATTAATTGAAAAAAACTATCAGTGGTGGATCTTTAGCACTCTGTCACGTTTTTTTTTTTTTTTTTTTTTAACCTCACTGTTACTAAATTCCTCCAATCACGCATAAACCAGTTTACTGCTCCTATTTTTAATCATAATCTTGGATAACTTCCCCAAGTCAAGGAAAACATAAAATTTTTTCTCTTTGACTTCATAAGGATGTTATCTTTTAGGCTCCATAGTATTAAACTGAGAAAATTGCCAACCAGTTTTGCATTATATAAACCATAACAAATATCTGTCTTTTCAGTTGCACTGTGCTTGAAATGTACTACCATATAAAAATCAATAAATTTACGTTCATTGACTTAAAGATTAGATAGTCCACTCAATGCAGGAAAAGAGTGGCAACATGTTGGTTCTGATTCTGACTTCTGCAAGTATCTAAAATAGAGGCATTGCACTAACTTTTTGAAAGGTTTCTAAGTTACCAAAATAACAATGAACAAATTTTAGGGTTTCTTAGTTGTGTCCAGGAACATCAGTAAGGTTTATTTGGTGGGGATTCTTCATAAATTGTCAGATTATATACCATAACTTTTTATTATGATATATGTAACTGAAATATGACCATGGTATCTGTAAACAAATGCCAGTGGTATGAACTAAGTATGTTTATTTGCTCTTTCTTTACTCCTAGCTTTAGCTACATTACAATTCTCCATTCTTATATTCACAGCATCAATTTGTGTATCTTATGGATTTCCAAAATTTCTATATTTTAATGTATAGTAATATGTTTGTATTGTTTATTTTTAGGCTTGAGAAGTTACATATTATAGTCATCACAAAACATATAAGGGTATATAAAATTATTTGTGGTTGGTTTATTGACACTCGTCACTTACTTTTTCATATATTTATGAGAGACTAGTTTCAAAGGCCCTGGCCTCCATTTTCAATCTCTTCCCAGTTGGGAAGAGATTGAAAATGGAGGCCAGGGCCTTTGAAACTAGTCTCTCATAAATATATGAAAAAGTAAGTGACGAGTGTCAATAAACCAACCACAAATAATTTTATATTAATTTTGACGTCACTGTTACTAAATTCCTCCAAACACACATCAAATATAAGGGTATGTTATAAGTAATAATAAAATTAGTCTATAGACATCCCAGCGCAACACAGGGATGAGCTCGTACTTAGGCTCCAAAGGTAAGCAACTCCTTGGGAGCTTTGTTGTATTGTTACTTCTTCATTTCCACTTTCCTTTCCCCCAAGCACTTTTGCACTGCACTTTTCTCATATTGCACTCGCTATCATTGTCTTTTTGTTCTGCTTGGTACTTGTTCATTCTTGATTGGCACCAACTGTCTTCATACTTCTCTGCTTCTTGCCACTCTTGTCCATTGACTTCCTACTTTGGTTCTGAAGTAGAATGCCCATCTGGTTCATTGGTGCCCCACATATCTTCGTCCTTCTCTTAGGTTCCACATTGTGGTGCAGAGTCTCCATTTCCGATGATCCATGCATCATAAGTGTCCACCCCATTACCATTTTAGGCTTTCTACCCTTTACACCACATCGCCCATTTTTGTTTTACTTATTAATTCTTCATTCCTAATTCTGTCCCTTAATGAAACATTAAGGATTTTACACTCCATTCTTCTTTGACACCTGTAGCTGCTATTTCAATTTTTCTATCAAGGATCATGTTTAACAACCATAGAGTAGCATTGGCATTACACATTTATCTAGGATTTCTGTTTTTGCATTTTTTGTCTCTTGTCTATAAGTAGGAGCTTGAGTAATCAAAATTTGTTCCATGCTAGTCCTATTCTGCATTTGATTTCATTCTGTGACCTTGTTTAGAGAGATGCCTAGGTACACATACTGCTGTACATACTTGAGTGGTGATTGATGGGTTTGAATAGTCTTCTGTTCTTTTGGTCAGTATTTTCATTTTTTTTGGAATTCATTATGAGGCCTACTTTGCTGCTAACCTTGTCCAGCTCCCTGATCATTTCTTCTAGTATTTTTGCTGATCTTGCTACTAGGGTAATGTCATCCACAAATCTGAGTTGTGTCAGTTTCTATCTATATTTATTCCATATTTGTGTTTCCATTTCATTTTCCTGAATTGATGTTCCAACACACTTGTAAATAATTTTGGTGATAGAGGGTCTCCTTGTTTCACAATCTTTTTATTTGAAACCATTCACCATCTCTTTATATTCTTACCTTTGCTGAGCTGGTTTGGTATATTTTTTAAGTTAATTGGTGGAAATTAATCATTTCTTCACACTAGCCGCACATAGGCTAAGGTTTTGTATGGAAAGAGTCAACATGAAAAATTCAATGCCATGGCCAGGATTTGAACCACGGATCTCCTGGTTTCCATCCAGTCACTCTAACCCTTTGAGCTACCATGGCCAACATGCTATCCTGACATTAAATTCTCCAGTTGACTCATATTCCCGGTGAACCACTAAGGGCTCTCGTATGCAAGATACACCATTTGTGGCGACTTACTATCGTAAGTACTTAAATCCCAGGCTTCATCATTAAACTCTTATTATTTAAGTTAATTGGTGGAAATTAATAATTTCTTCACACTAATGAAATGAAATGTGTAGTGTTTAACGCCCGCTTTTACTACATACGGCACCGCAGGCGGTGACACTGATGATACATGAGATGAAGATGGAGCACCGGTGGAATGAGATGGCGGGGGAAACCGGAGGTCCCGGAGAAAACCCGCCCCAGCGCCGTGTTGTCCACCACAAATCTCACTTTGCGGTCGCCTGGGATCGAACCCGGGCCGCCTTGGTGAGAGCCAAGTGGTCTAACCACTGAGCCACAGCGCGGCCTTTTCTTCACACTAGCCGCACATAGGCTAAGGTTTTGTATGGATAGAGTCAACATGAAAAATTCAATGCCATGGCTGGTATTTGAACCATGGATCTCCTGGTTTCCATCCAGTTGCTCTAACCCATTACTTAACAACCTATGTATTTGATGGAAATCCCTTATTTTAAAGCCTGTATGTTCCACAAAATTAAAAGCTTTATAATAATCTATGAAGGAAATGTAGATTTGCTGTTGGTAATCTTGCATTTTCTCTTTTAGTTGACATGTAGCTTGGAGGTGATTGATGGTGCTGTAACCACACTTATATGTTGCTTGTTCTGTTGGTTAGTTGTCATTAAGCATTTTCTCTAGCCTTTTACTTAGTATCTTCTTAAATAGTTTGTAGAGGTTTGAGGACATGCTAATTGATCTGTACTAATTTGTGCTTCACTGTCCCTACGCTTCTTTCAAGTTTATACTTTGAGTGATCTGTAGTTATTTATATTATTTCTGGTTCTTTTATTGTGAAATAATATAATCAGACTTTGTCTCCAATCTTCTGGTATTTTCTTTTCTATTTAAAGGTAAATAAAATATGACAGGCACTGAGCCTGGACTAAAGCCATATCATATTTGTGTGCAATTTGCTTAGCATAAATAAATGATTATAACCATCACCACTATTATATCACTATGAAATTCATTGGTTTCCAACATTTTGGCAAAATATACTCAGCAGTGATGATAAATGAACCAAAGATTTTCTTTTGTTTAGAATATAGTGCTAAAACAAAGTAAATAAGGTCTTTTGCTTACCTAATTATCAATCATAGATGTTCAAAAAAAACTCCATCTAGTGTAAAGTCTATCTTATTTAATTTTATACAGCATTTGATAGTTTGCTTTGTAGGTGAGTAAATTTATGCAAAGTATTACATACCTTTTACCAATTACTTTAAAGAGCAGAAAATAATATTTTCCTGTTATCCTGTGCTGTGGAGTAAATTAATGTATGTTTTTATTTTCAGAAAATTGGATCATGGCACATTTTTAAAGCAGTTGAACTGTGGATTCTCTCAAACCATGGTAATCCTGAGTTTACTTGTGTGTATAGATTTCGAGTACATGGTCAGCTTCCCCAATAGAATGTTAAATGTGTTAAATTTATGTAAAGTTTGTTAAACTTCTTTGAAAAGTTACATATATATGTGTGCTGTTTAAAGTTGAGCCATAGTAATTGTAATTGTTAAAAATGTATTCTACTGTTAGAAACAATGTTTTGTAAAGTATAATTAAATGGTTTGTAATTTGATCAAGTTTAATAATTATAAGCCTTCATTATATATTAATGCTAAAGATATAGCATAAAATGTTATTGATGCACATTTCTTTTGATTTTACTTTCTCACATAGTACACAGTAGTTAAGAGAAGGTAGCTATTGCATGCTACTCAACAAGTTCATATCAAAATTTTACCAGACATACGCATATTTTTCCAGAAATAATCAAGAATAAGAAAAGTCAGATAAATTGAATAAGTATTGCTAATTAAGTTCAGCACCTTTTAAGGATGTGACAAAGATATTTTACTTGGAAAATTCACATTTTCTCTAAAATGGCTCTAATATTTTTGGTTAAATTACCATATGCATATAATACTTTCACGAAAACTGAAATGTACATCTTGAATTTTCTGGAAATAGCTACTGAAGTTAGGTTTATTCTAAATGACTCGCATAATTGGAAAATCAGGATTTACAAAACTGGTAAGGGATAAACAAAAGTCTTACTTTACAAAAGATGTAGAACTTGGCTTTCTTTTCTCCCATTATATTCCTTATTACCCTGAGAGTTTTCAAATACTTTTATTTTTCTTAAATAGGAGATACTCATTTTCTTTCTTATGGTCATGCAAATAGAATGGAATTTCTAATCCATTACATAGTAACGCACTACTTATAAGTCTGATTACTGCTTTACCTCTGTGTCATACAACAAAATATGCAAATTTTAACTGAAATTATATTTGTATTAATAGTAATTAGCTTGAATAATTAGCTTTTGTAAGAGTAGTTTGTAGAACAGCAAGTAGAGACTGTCAAGAGATGTAACATATTATTTTGATAAATTAATGAAGGCATTCAAGAATTTTCTGTGGCATTCAATGATGTTTCCATTCCCTATGTTCATTGAATGGTATTATCTTGTAGCTCATATCACTAGGAAATATCTGCCTTATAATTTTTAACTGTCTTAAGGGGAATACTCGTACATTAGGTCTTGAAACCAGCAAAGAGGCTTTCCATACTAAAAATACTTGTTCTGTATAGGAATCAAGTCCAGGCTCCTTAGATGCCACTCACGGAACAGATCAGTATAATAATTGAGTCGACATAGTTGAGGATGTGTGTTTGGAGGAATTTAGTAACAGTGACGTCAAAATTAATATAAAAATAATTTGTGGTTGGTTTATTGACACTCGTCACTTACTTTTTCATATATTTATGAGAGACTAGTTTCAAAGGCCCTGGCCTCCATTTTCCAGTTGGGAAGAGATTGAAAATGGAGGCCAGGGCCTTTGAAACTAGTCTCTCATAAATATATGAAAAAGTAAGTGACGAGTGTCAATAAACCAACCACAAATAATTTTTATAGTTGAGGATGTTAAGAAGGTCCTAACAAAACATGTTCTAGGTAAAAACTAGCAATATATGGAGCATTGAGTACTAGTTGGACTCAAAATTATATTAATTTTATGCTTAATTGTATCTACTCCTTAGTCATCGGAATACACAGTAATAAATTCATTCTGCCAGAAAAAACATTACCCATAACTCACCCTGACCAAGATTCAATCTCAAGACTTCTTGAATATGAGGTGGACACACTACCCTCATGCTACCGAGGTGTACATCTCATTTACATGTATAATATAACACAGGAATCATT
The DNA here is from genome assembly GCA_030765055.1 of Mantis religiosa. Lineage (NCBI taxonomy): Eukaryota > Metazoa > Arthropoda > Insecta > Mantodea > Mantidae > Mantis > Mantis religiosa. Next base: position 90,943,482 of record CM060955.1, on the reverse strand, counting down.
AAGCAAGTACAGAAAATTTCAATCTAAATAGTGCTGACATCAACTATTTAATAATCATTTCAATATATGTACATAGTATGATTCAACAATGTGACTAAAGTCATATAAAAATATCAATATATGCACATAGTATAATTCAACAATGTGACTAAAGTCATAAAAAATAATGGAGTCTTAAAAAAGGAATTAATTCTGAAGTTAAATCTCGATAATTCTGAAGTGTTTGGCCAGAACATGATACCCACAAAATGGCTACTTTAAATAAACCAATAGCTTTGTTACTATTTAAAACTTGTAATAGTTTAAGCACATGTACAAAGTAATGTGTCTCTTATGCATTAACCTGCACTGTGTCATAACATTGATTCTCACAGGCTGACATGCTCAACTGACTTCTCACTAAGTGTCCCAACTTGCAAGAGGACTCACTTATGTATATAGCTTGTAATAGCAGGGAGCGACAATGGTAGGCACTGAACTGTGTGCACTAACTCTCTATCCTTACGACTGACCCAGCTTTGTTTCAATTGTGACAATACTCATAACTTTTTTACACTGGTGTGTTAGCTCATTTCATTGGATAGCAGTATGTAATTTCTTGAGTGATAGATGGATTGTTCAAGTTGGATTCATTGCATGGCCTGCTCGATTTTTTAATTTGAATCCAATGGATTTCTTAGTCTGCAGACATATTAATGTTCCTGATTTATGCGACTTGTGTGCTGGTCATTGACACTCTGATTGAGCATTAAAGCAGGAGGAAGCCATGTTCAATTTTGTCTTGTAATTCAGCAATAAATGATTTTCAGGCCCATGTTCATATGAAGTTTTTTTTTTACTGTTTTGATGTTGGAAGGATTTTCGCAAAACATTTGACACCAATCAAGATACACCCTGCATTATAAAGAGACTGAACTATTAACCATTATTTAAAATTAAAAATGTGGAGAAAATTACTGTTTTTAGTATTGAGCCATAATAACCAGGTAGAAGAACATTACATTCCATCTGAAAATGTTGCTATTGATATTTTACAGGAAACATCATTTTTAGAAGGTCTCTCTGTGAACAGTGTAATTTAAAAACAAAATGTTGGATTAATTCATATTTGACTTCAACTTTTTCTAAAGATGCAACAATGAAATTTCCAAGGAAATCCCACCACCAAACTAGCCTTTATATGAATATTTTTTGTTGTTATTTATTTCCTCAAAACAGTTCTGACGGTTTTAATTAAATACTATGTGTTTAGGATATTTATGAGGCTAATAAAATGTATTTTTGAATTTTCTACAAATGGCGTACTAAACCAGTCTATTATCAATTACTTTTGTGTAATCTATATGATATTTAAAACATACAATAATGTTAGCAGCATCAGTGATTTTAGGATTTCTTATTATTGTTTGAATTTTTCATTATTTGAAGTGCTGTTACGATTCAGTTATTTCTTGTATGTGCTGGAAAGAATGTCTTCAACTGACATATGGACCCAAATGATCTAGCTGTCAAGGATCCCTTAACTCCACACACTCCTTAACGTCAACATATAGTAGCCTCCTTATAAAGATTTGACTATTGCTTCAACTATACCACCCTTTTGCTTAAAATGAACTGTGTAATGTAACTATTTCTGCAATGAAGTGAAGTAGATAGAAAAATATCCTAAGAATATTTCGTAAATGCCACATAAATATAAACTATAATAGGGTAGACATATTATTCTAATATCCTCCTATTTCTGCTGTTAATATCCATGAAGGAAGTGATCAGGATATTCTGTGTAGTGTCCTTTTCAGCTTCTGCATAAGACTGGCAGATCCAAATTTCGCTTGTGATGACTGCTAAATCCGAATATTACATAGAGTAATCAATCCTGAGAGAGATGGTTATGCATCATATGACCGGCCAGCGAGGCTAGTTGCTGCATCAGTAGTGCAGGTGACAGGAAGTCCTAGTAAACATTACGATTTCTCATATAAATGATTTTGAATACACACAACATAAACACTTCAAAAATGAATTAAATTACTCATATTAAAGAAATGTTGGAATAGCCTTCATTTGCTACTCAAGCGTTTCTAGTACCTGTTTAGGAAATAGCTTATTACATTTCGCAGTTTCAGCTGAGAAATGGTACTTATTTCTTGCGTAATAATTTTAAGTTCATATTAAGTGTGTAGATTTGTTTTCTAGATTTTCTGTTTTAATGCCATGAGAGATAAAAATCCTGAGAGATTAAATGAAGAGAACGAGAAATGTACCAGAAATGCTTAAACAAACAAAGCAGCTTCCAGATATTCTTGCTCGATATAAATGAGTAATTAATTTTGTTTTTAAGTGATTATGTTTGTGTTGTGTTGTAGAAGTAACCTAAGTGGCAAACCGTACTGATTGCCCAGGACAAGAAGGCAAGCTAGAGGAATGTGTGTTGTAATCACATACATACTACCTATCGCTGCATTTACTGCAACAAACATTATAGATCTGGCTGCATGTGTGACTCATATGCACTCTCTTACAGTCATTTACTAGTAAACAGATCCATTACAGGAGCAGATAAACAGTTCAAGCTCCTCTGCCCTTCATATCCCTGTAGCCTTCTTGTCGTGGGCATACAGTACAGTTGTCACCCACTCTGCCGGTTGCACTTAGGATATTCTGAATTCGACTTTCAGTTGAGGTGAATTATTTAGGTAGAGTTGTTATCGAGGGTTTCCGTTATTCTGAGAATAATAATGTTGAATATATATACAGGGCCGTATTCCTAATAAAACAAAGTGGGGGGACGCACACCTAAAAAATTTTCCAGACGCTGCGGAACCGATCAGAATTCTGCACTTGTAGATTCGCCTTCCTGCTTTGGTTGTCCTCAGCATGCGTACGGCTTTTTATTCATTCTTTTATGTAATCCTCTGGGTAAAATCTTTTAATGCTGGAATATTAACTGCTTTATCAAATCGGGTTGGAGATGTAGCATTAGATTCACCTTCAGCAAAATCAAATGGACCATGATTAGTCTCAGCAAGACAAGAAACAAACATTACATAGAGCTTTAATATCTTTTATAGTATGTATTGAAACTATTAGAAATATTTATGTACTGGAGGTCTATTAATAGTCATAAACATTATTTGAATGTATTTTGAATGTATATATAAATAATATTATTAGTAAGGGGACTGCGTCCGCTTTCGAAAAATAGTGGGGGGACGGAATACATCCGCATTCCCCCTCCACTACGGCCCTGTATATATAGACTACTTGTTTTGAGGCAAGAGAATATCATCGGACGATGAATGAGAGTTACCCAACATTCATCTTTCAGGATAAGGGAAAACCCCGGTGAAAACTTATCTAGATACTTCAACCTGACAGAGATTTGAACTCTGAACTTGAACGTCAGGCAGACACACTACCATCTACGTTACAGAGGCGAGCTTCTTACCTTCCCTTAATGGTATTTGACTTGCGAAGATCGATAGTTGCTCTAACACGCAACAAATATAATTACACTCTGTTTCAGATAGATTATTTGACTATATAGGAGAAACCATTTAATGGCAGTTACAAGAAAACAAAATGGGTGACGTTACACTAAAGTGAAGTACTGTCAACTTTACAATGGATAGTAGGTACCGTTTCAAGCTATGTAGTCAATAAAACATTTTGCGATATTAGAAGTCAGCTGATGATTTAATCCAAAATTGTCTATACCCATTTCATTGTTTTAGTTATATTTACACTTTCAGACTGGAGGAAATTGCCTAAAATTGAACTGTGAGTAATAGAAGACTTAAAATGTGCAATAAATTGATAATGTGTGCGTGTGTTGCTGTTTTTTACCACCCTGCATCATATGGAAAGTCGGATTTTCTGCATTTGTTCCAAGAAACCTGACTACCTATGTACCTCGTATGCTCTTGATGTTCTTGTAGCTTAGAGGCGCTACTCATAACAGTCATAGGACTCTATGATAAGGTTTGGATGGAGGACTTAAACACCTCGAGCTATAGATTTTCGTGCACATGCATTACGGAAGGGAGGGATGAGATGAGAAGATACTAAGGTGGTCGGACTTAAGGAGAGAGAACAGCAGAGGACGGCGTCCCTAACAGCTCCAGATTGAAACTCACTGATAGCGGATTGTGCAACCGTTCCCTTACGAGTTTAGACAATTGTACAACGAGGTCTACCCGAAAGTCCAAAGACCCCGGCCTCTACCAATCCGGGAGTGATGGAAAGTTTCTGGACTCTTTTCTTGGGGCAATCCCTGGAGTCTAAAAAGCCCCCCATTCAAGATGGGTGGAAGTGGATACGCCACTTACGCGCGTCATCCCCGCAGGGAATACTACCGAAAACCACGGTGGGGCAACCCGGTGATCTAGCACACCTTCTATTAGCTATGCGGGCTAGTACCCGGCAACCCTCTATCACCTCCGGCAGGAGGTACCCGATCTCCCACGGGTGTCGGGAACACACTTCCCCCTCGAGTCCAACCCAATCCGAACAACTCCCATTCAGGGAGGGGCTCGAATGTTCGGCCCGAGGTTCCTCTAATTACGTCAGAGGTACCACGAGTGCTAAGGATCTGCAGCGCCCGCACCACGGCAGCTGAAGGGGACGGATCCCCTCCCATACGGGATACGGGTTTAGACATCGCCTGGGAATTGCAGGACTATGAGACCCGGACGGCAAGGATTTACAGAGGGCAAGTTCTATACATTGCGAAACTCCCGCCGACACTTAGAACCCTAAAATAGCAAACCAAGATGCAAGCTGAAAGAAAATCAGAAGTAAGATGAAATGAGGGACAGGAAATTCGGGTATGTAATAAATAATTGTCATTTACAGCATTTATCTAGCGACCAGGGAAAACCCCAAAAATCAAACCCACGACTCCCGAATGTGGGTGAAACAGCCATAGTTTTAATTGTTTTTCCGTATTACAGACATGGAATAGATACATATTTTAGTTAAATACATATCATTAATTATTCCCCTGGCTTTGCTTATATTTTCATGTATTAATATGAATGTAACACATTCATTGTGTTTATTATAATATTAACACTGAGGGCCAAATTAGGCAAATTGTATTTTTTCGTCTCATTCTTCTCATCTGACCACCTTTTCCATACACATTATTTATCGTACCTAGAATTGGGTTTATTAGAAACTAAACAATCACATTCTATTTGCCACGCCTCTTCGATTTCTATTAAACGTTTTCCGCCATGATAGCGTCTGGATAACTGAATTAGTTCGCAGGGGATTGGCACGAAATCCCACTTGGTTTATTGTACCTATGCCTCCAAGTGGGGCATCCCTGTGAGGAAGGATGAGGTGAGAGGAGACAGAGGGTGGTAGACCCAAGAAGCCAAGACAGTGCAAAGGGCAGGATTCCTACATTTTTACTTAGATGGAAACTTTCCCCGACAGGCCAGGACAACGGACATCCCATCCTAATGTGGTTCGGAAATTGTCCCACCACGAGACCTGGGTGCGGAAACCGGCAACCGTCCCACCGGAGTAGGAATTAATTCACTCAAAGCATATCATCCTGCCATGCAACGCCGAGACACCCGCCGACACTTCTACCCTGAAAGAGGCTACGTAAAATGATATTGGTGATGAAATGGAGGAACAGGAAATTCGAGGGATGTAATTAATTTACCCAGCATTCTCCTGGCGACCTGGGAAAACCCATGGGTCAGATAGGTCGACCATGGGAATCGAACCCGGGCCTCGCGAATGAGGACCACAGTCGAAACGACCTGAGCAATTCCACTCTGTCACGATAGCATCTTCTTGCATAAGACCAGGCGAAAATACGTCGTCAGTGACAATTGGCTTTCGTGGCTCGACTTCAACCGATTGTTATTTATATGAATATAAACTTACAGTGCTTGTAAGGTTGGTACCGGTCAGCCATTTTGATAGTTCAACCAGCTGTTAATGGGTAACTAAGTAGATAAGATTACATCTAAGATAATCGATACACTCAAAACTCATGTATTAGGATAGAATAGAAACTCAGAATTAGAAAATACTCGGCTTTATCTCGTATATTCAGACTTTTCCTCAGTTCTTTTATTAGTATCTACTACGCACCCTTATATCGTGATATATGTGTACTAGTAAGAAACACTTATGTAAGTAAAATCTAGGACGTGATATTGATCACATGGAGCATGAATGAATTCAGATCCAGGCTCACGGTGTCTGTTTCTCCTACGGAGTTTATGATGGAGCATCATCCTCGTCACTGCATGATATATGTCATATCCTCCTTGCCACTAGGTGCAATAAATCATGGTGTCTGTGTTACAGAGCTCGGTCCGTATTGCGCTCTGAAGTTCTCGGAGGTGTCTCTTATAAGAGACACGGTTGTGTATGCACTAAAAATATACATATGTGATGTACTTATCCTTAAAAACATGCCTTATAATTTCGAGAATATGTACTTATCATTCATTAAAATTGTAAATTTAAGCTTATACGTTTTAGTTCTTACGTACGATGTACTTATATTCTTAAACATCATTTTATGCAATACATAAAATCATTTTCTCCAAATACTTAAATTAAGTTTGGCTTTTATCGGTTAACACAAATTTATCTGCTGAGAAGCATTTTTCTACGTTCACAAATGCCAAGTCTGAGCAAAATTCTTCATGTAGGTAACATTACATGTTCATCTAGAAGATATTTATCCGGAACACAAAACTTTAATCTCGGGATTTCTCTCTGAAACGTTGCAGAGTTTACCTTTACTTTTCCTGAATACTATAAGCGGAGATATCAATCAAAATGGTCAAACGTTTTATTTTTTAATTTACTTTCATTTTGTTCCCTGTTGTATAATTAACACGTTCACAAAATATTATTTCTAAATGTCGTCGGAAAATGCCCAAATCTAATAAAATATTCGCGTTGTCTCTCTCGTCCCCTTAGCCCAGAAGGCATTGTATTTTGTTACATAGTCCACCCTTTGTATCTTGTATTTACACCAACTTCATTAACGAAGGCTATGATTGCCTCATTCGTATCAGAAACAAGGTTTTCTTATATCAACCTAAACTTTATCCTTTATTGTCCGAATGTTTTATTTTTCAAAATATATCTTACCCATGCTCAATTTCTTCTCGGGCAGCAAGCCAGGTGAAAAGACGATTAGAAATAGACGTTTCGGGAGTGTGCATCTCTCCCATCATCAGGATATTTATTAAATGTTATAACCACAAAATAATGAAACACTGGTTATATCCAGGACATTTGTGGTTATAACATTTAATAAATATCCTGATGATTGGAGAGATGCACACTCCCGAATCGTCTATTTCTAATCGTCTTTTCAACTGGCTTGCTGCCGGAGAAGAAATTGAGCATATTCGTCGCCAGGAAAGCTTCAGGTCTTATAATATCTTACCCATATGATACCGAAATTATGGTTTGACAGAAGCAGTCATGATAGATGTCGAAGGAATGTTGGTTCTTTGTTACGACAACGGGCAAGGCCAGTCCAGTGGGGAAAGTGTTCTAACAAAGCCATGAATGAAAGGAGCAGTGTCCTTAGAAGGTTTCTAAAGGAATTGTCACTTGTATATGAATAGGAAATTCTTTGGATCGTTTACAATGGCGACCAAAACAGTCACAAAAGGACTTTGTTTGTTTAAAAGAGTTTTGGAGAGTGAAAGTTATATAAATATACACACGCAGATGTGGTCAGGAAGGCACTCTTCGGCGTTTAGCCGATGGAGACGGATCGCGGCTAGGAAGACATTATAAACATTCTTCGGCGTGAAGCCGCGGAGAGGATCCTGAGACGTCAAGCCTATTAGAGCGGTAAACTTGTTCTGTCTTGAATATTTGTCGGGTCATCAAAATTTATCGACAAATATAATTAGCATTCAGTCACTATAAACCGTAATTGGTAACCCTCGGTCGGCAGCTTCCATTTCGAGGTTTGAAATAAGAAGCAGTGAATAAATAATTTGGAGACGGGCATTCCAGTGTTGTAAAATTTCCTTCTCACACACATCCACGCATACCCTGAGAGAAACCTCATTGATCACTATAATATTTGCTTCAAACTGGTGCACAACGTGGAGCTGTGGTAACCTTGACCACCACCTTCATTTTCGTATCAAACATTTCATAAAAGATGTGATACATTTTGATGAAACGTTGCAAACCTATTGTATATATATATATAACTTAAGGCAAGGCCTACACTGAAAATTCGCCGAAAATGTTGAAAATCATGGATGAAAATCATGAAACGTTGCAAACCTATTGTATATATAACTTAAGGCAAGGCCTACACTGAAAATTCGCCGAAAATGTTGAAAATCATGGATGAAAATCATGAAACGTTGCATATATAACTTAAGGCAAGGCCTACACTGAAAATTCGCCGAAAATGTTGAAAATCATGGATGAAAATCATGAAACGTTGCATATATAACTTAAGGCAAGGCCTACACTGAAAATTCGCCGAAAATGTTGAAAATCATGAATGAAAATCATGAAACGTTGCAAACCTATTGCATATATAACTTAAGGCAGGGCCTACACTGAAAATTCGCCGAATATGTTGAAAATCATGGATGAAAATCATGAAACGTTGCATATATAACTTAAGGCAAGGCCTACACTGAAAATTCGCCGAAAATGTTGAAAATCATGGATGAAAATCATGAAACGTTGCAAACCTATTGTATATATAACTTAAAGCAAGGCCTACACTGAAAATTCGCCGAAAATGTTGAAAATCATGGATGAAAATCATGAAACGTTGCATATATAACTTAAGGCAAGGCCTACCCTGAAAATTCGCCGAAAATGTTGAAAATCATGGATGAAAATCATGAAACGTTGCATATATAACTTAAGGCAAGGCCTACACTGAAAATTCGCCGAAAATGTTGAAAATCATGGATGAAAATCATGAAACGTTGCAAACCTATTGTATATATAACTTAAGGCAAGGTCTACACTGAAAATTCGCCGAAAATGTTGAAAATCATGGAATTTTCTTCTTTTTTTTTTGGCATTTTTGATAGCTTAGGGTTTGTAATAATAGATGACATGCTATTTTTACTATTTACACCATTTTAGGCCATCACGTGATAATTTACAAAGACCGTTAACAATCATTAGAAGTAACATTCATTACTTTAAAATTAATTTTCCGAGAAACGTTTTTCTAACACTTTTCAGTATGCAATCTGCCTCACGCGTCAAAGTTTTTCATTTCACTTGGTGAAACTTACAGGATAGGTCCAGAATATGTAAATAAGAAACTTCACATTCCCCTTTTTCTGTTAATGTTCATGTTTTGAAAATTATATGATGTTAATCAATAAAAAAGTTCATATTTTGAAAATTTTGAGAGCTAACACATGGAAAATACTTTAGAACAAATGCTACAAGAATATTCCCAAAAATAAGGATGTGGGTCTTTTAAAATTGCTCTCTACTAGCCGAAAACAAAAACTTAACTTAAAAGCTCAAATTTTTTGATTCGTAGAACCTTTTATATAACGAGTGAGTTTTACAATATTTTCACAAAAATAATTAATAATTAACGAACTATTTGGTATAGCAACATGAAAATTTGCATGCAAGTTTAAAATAATACTCTAATTATGTGGCTAAATTTTCATAATGACATGTTTATTGTTATAGAAGTCGGAATTTTCAGTGTAGCCTTGCCTTAAGGACATTTTTGTTAGTATATTTCTTAAGTGATAGAAATGTACGGAAATGGAAACAAACCAAATGTCAGATTTTTAATATTATTTAAAAAGTAAGTTAAACAAGGAACCGGAGAAAAAACTCCTGGAAATAAAATGATTTTAGTAAAATTAAATAACTGAAAAATGTTCATCCTGAACATTGTTTTTAAAATACTACAAAAAGAAACTTTTAATTTAAAAAAATAAATAGTCATTTCATTGAAATTCACCGAAAATATGTATCCAATAAGTGTGTTAAAAATAACCAAATGTCATAAAACTATAACTAATAAGTCAGGAAGTTATCATTGTAATAGTATACTTTTTAATTGACACTTCCCTTAAAGGAGAATTCTCAAATTTATCTGAACCTCCATAAAGGTGCTTCCGTAGAAAGGACTTCATAGTTTTTTCACTAATAAGCTTAAATATTAATTTTAAAATTAAAAGTTTAAAAATGCACTTATTATGTATTACGTATAGGTATGCTCGATGTATTAAAAATGATGAAATAATCACATGAAATATGTAATATGCACATGAACTTTACATATGGGCAAAATTTAATTCCGCATCACAAGTAGAAACAAACTAAATATGTATTTGCATACAAATCCGATATGTACCTATAGGTACTTACAAGCTGCAGCAACACTACTAATCCAACTGAATGCAAGGAGTGAAGGCGTGTATTTCTTAAGACGTGAAGCCACTATCGTAGTTATCGTTTTTAAAATCTGCAAGTGCTTATACTTCAGGTAGGCTCAACTATTCTTCAAACTATAGGCAGTGGCAGCGACTACTTCCTTAAAGAGGATTAGGTTTGCTCGTCCTGTTCCCAAATTGTCCTCTCCACTTCTTAGGGTCATCCAATATCTCTCTATCCCAAAGGTGTATAAGATAATGCTTGCCCAGGGAATCCCAAAGCCGCTTTCCTTTGAACATGCTCTTTCCGCTGACGTATGTCTCTATATTTCTTCCAGTGCGTTTTGTTTTTTCCCATATGTCTACATCCTGTACTTGATATTTTCTCGTTGTTCCCAATATAGATCTTTAAAACCTTATTTAACTCATAGAGTTGTATTTATTCCTTATTATTTAAGACTTACATTAGCTAAATGAAGGATTATTACTTAAGCTTCCATTTTATTGGTGAGTTTGTTATTATTTTGATACGATATACTTGATTTATTTAAGGTCTTCTAAATGTTTCTCAAAGTTGTCCCAACAGTTGTCCTATTGCATATATGTAATTTAGGATGCAGGGTGGCACATTTTTAAGTAACATTAGCCCTTTAAATATTTAGGCACTTGCATACTTATATATAATTAATATTCAGCTTATTTCAGCAGTTTGTAGGTGGTAACGTGTCTGCTTCACGTTCAAGATGTCTCGAGTTCGAATCTCGGTCAGGGTGAGTTACCTGAATAAGGTTTTAACTAGGGTTTTCCCTTATCCTGAAAGACGAATGTCGGGTAACTAAGCTCCATGGACCTGGGCCCATTTGAGCATCATTTCACCCATTTCATTCATCGTCCGATATGACAACGTTGGAGGACATAAATTACACACACACACACACACACACACACACACACACACACACACACACACACACACACACACACACACACACACACACACACACACACACACACACACACACACACACACACAAACGCAACATTGAACTTTTTAGAAAATCAAACAAGGATTAGTTTTAAAAAAATGTAAATGATTTTTTAAATATTCCTCGTTAACATCAGTATATTTTGTTTCAATCAAACCAATCCTTAAAGCAATGACGCCACTCTTTCTAAGGTAATTAACAAACCAAGTTGTTTATGCTCCATTGCTTCATCTGGTAACGAAAAAGTGATTCCACGCATTTTATATTTAATTTTTGGAAACAAAAAGAAATACGATACCTGATCAGGACTATATGTGGAAGAGTTCATGGTGCTGAGCTTTAGGGAATCCAGATGCTCAGTTGTTTATTAGGCTACATATGACGATACTTGTCCTAATCTAAAAGTATTTTTCCTTTTGGGTGTTTTGTATACAAATCGGCACCAATGGTACCTCTATAGTTTTAGAAGGAAAGAAAAACTAGTAATCATCTTTCAGCACCATGAATCCCTCGGACCTTTATAGACTTACTTTCTGTTAGAAAAACCTGCTGAGCCAATTGACTTTTCTTTTCAGGATTATAACAATAAATCCAAAATTAATCATATTAAAGATATTCCAAACCAAAATTGAATTGCCACTTTAGAAGTTTACCAGAACTTTTTGCACCATACACTGCATTACGTTTTTTTTTTCTTTTTTTTTTTTTTTTTTCTTTTTTTTTTTCCGGGAGTCAGTTTATGTGGAATTCGTCGACAGCAAAGTTTCCTCGCGTTTAGGATTTACTCATACCAATATCAAATATCGCCCGAATAACTGCATAAGATATCCTGGATCTTCTTCAAACATTGCTGGAACAGGATTAATAACACGTGTTGGGTAACCGCCACTGAATTCATCACTGAGAGAAAACCGACATCTTTTGAAACCGATGTACTAATTATAAATTGCTACCCTCAGATAACTCTGCTACCTTCTGATAACTCAGAAATGCTTTCTAGCCAAATTCATTTTTGAGTGAACACATAATCTTTAAATAATGATAATTAACAAACTATTAGAGAAAAATCGGATAATTTATATGGCAATAATCTCACAAAACATTGTCAAATATAACTACATATAATTATTTTTAGAAACGTGGCATTCTAAAACTATTCAGTGTAGTCCTCGTATATCCTTTCACATTAGCCGCGCATTTTTTTTTTTTTTTTTTTTCATTTCTACACTAATTTAGAAAGTTGAATAGCCTTAAAATGTTCAATGCTAATGACGGGATTCGAACAACGGATCTCCGAGGCTCTGTCTGTGACAATGTTTTCACCGCTTGAGCTACCATGGAAAAATAGCACACCTGCATTACACCCACTCGTATCTATTATTTGAATAGAACTTTAAGTGGTGATGGCGGCGGCGGTGGCGGTGGTGGTGGTGTGTTTATGACATACACAGAATAAATACCTACCTAATATGAACCTTAAATATATATTTTTTTATTTAGTGTTAGTTTAGAACTATTTCTCTACCACTTACATATAATGGTTAAGAGGAAGTATTCTATTTCATCTAAAAATTTAATACCGACATTTCACCAAAATATATCTACGTTTTGAAGAATTCAGAAAAGATCCGTTTATAAACTGGTACAGTATGAACATACATAAACACATGCACGCATATGCGGACGTTAGCTTATTTCTTATTTTAATTTTTATTTATTTATTGTTTTATTTGTATTTATTACTTTTTGTCAGGGGAACCTAAAATTTAGTTTCGTTTAGTTACGATATGAACTTTTATAAGAAACGCAATAATTCCTCTATTTATTAAGGTATGTTATAGAGAAAGTAATAAACTTTTCCAGGAATAATTCTCAGAAGCTGTATAAAAGTAAACGACAGTGAGTAGGGAAACTGATATAAATGTAACCAAATATATTAAATACCCTCAATAATTTAAAATGTTGCCCCTAGTTGGCTCATTAATAAGTATTTTTATTTGAATGATGAAATTTTCAGCGAAATTAATTTATAATTGTAAACTTTTTACTTTATATTACAGCGCCAATTGCACAAGTCTGGTGCTAAAATACAAATATAGACGCGTTTTAGCAACACTTAGCTACGCCCCGGTTATATACTTCATGGCTCATAACTAGATTTTAAGCTAATGCATCTGAGAAATTTGACCAAATATTGTAAATATTTAAAGAATTAATTGTTCTTTTTTTTTTCATAATAAAAGAATATAAAATCTAAACTTACTAAATTCTTCCAAACACGCTAATTAAGAATATATATATAGTTTTTTCCACTTTGCACATTTGAATTACCAATCAACTGAAGCTATAAATAAAAAGGTTCATGCTTATTATCAGGCACTTCCAAATTTAAACCCTGTTGTCTTCCAAGCATTTTCCGTTACTTTTTCCATACCTAAAATGCTCCTTACGGTTCAAAATGTTGCTAATTCCTTTCCTAATTTATATAGGGCCTCTCAGAAATGTATTAAACAAAATGCGCTTTTTAATAATGATCCAGTTTTTATAAATACATTATTAACTTTTGAATAAAGGGAAGTTTTAGGGAGTATACAAGATAATACTTTTTCTACACTAATTAGAAGTTGATATAAAATACGGTAGATATTTTTAAGTCATTTAAAGCCAGAACTTGTGAAGTGAATAATTTTAAAAATATGTTATGTGGAGTATTTCTATTACAATGATTTTTCGCAACAGAAGGTAATATTTGAATAAGCATGCAGATATATAAAAATGGCAAAACATTTCTGTTAATGTGCTTAATAACTGGCATAAATTTCAACAAAAAGTCAAAGATACTGTGAATTATCCAAATGTCACAATTGTATTACCTAATGCAAATAAAAATAGAGTTTGCTATGTTTTGGGGTTACACTCTTCAGTTGTTAAACAAGGAACAGTTAAGATGTACACCATGCCGCAATAATGCCATTTCTTCTTGTGGCACTCTATCCTACTTCACACGTAGATGATCACAAGGTTAGTTTTGTTACGTCCTTCGTATGAAGTCAAGAACGGACGACATTATTGCAGTACAGTGTACATGGTCTGCATTTGGATCCAAATATAACACGGTTAGGTGTTTAGTAATCTGTAAAAGAAACATTTGCTTCCAAATAACATGTTATTTACTGTTCTTCAATGCTGACTTAATCCAGAATGATTATAAGTTGTTTGTACCAAATTCCTTCCGACCTCCATGAATTCTTTTGTCTGAGGAACATCTTACTTCCGTTGTTTGTGAATGACGTGACACTGAAGACACGTGGATCAGCTATTCCTGAAAGTTGCTAAGACCGTATAAAAATCAAAATTTAGTTATGGATAACATCCTCTACAGTTTCGTTGTTAGAAACAGTTCAAAACATTCCATAAAAATAAGCACATCCAAAATCTCGTCAAATTCTGCTCATTCTAGTTTGTGATCATAAATTTTGCTTTATCTGCTACGTATTACGGTAGAGAAGTTTTATATTACATCCAAGAATTTGATATCCAGATTTCATCGAGATACATGTTTCGATATTCTGTGAATTAAAAATAAAAAGGGAAAAAATTCGAAAAGGTCCATCTGTGAACAACCTAACTCAAAAGTGGAAAGTTGGTTAAATATCAAATGCTAACGATTTTTATTAAAATGCATAGGTTTGACGTAATTTAATGACAAATTAAATTACGAGATTCATTTTCTGTAAATATCCTTAGAAATCCTCTTCGTTCTGAATGACTTTTATTTAGCTTATTTGTTTTCTATCTCCTGATCATGCAAAAAAATAGAATTTCAAATCCATCACTTAATGACTATCTCTTTTAAAGAATATGGCTATCGCTGAAGCCTCTATCATCATTGGATGTACAAGAAAATAAATACATAATAAAATCATTTTACAAATTTTTATCTGGATTGAGATGAAATATATGGGAAAATAAACATTGGTAAAATAGTATGTATAGAGTAAGCTCACGTAAGAGCAGTCATTATATTTTTCTTAATTAAATTGTATATACTTGTCTATGAATGGCTGAAGAAGTCTTATTTTCACTAACTGAATTTTATACACCTGCGAAACTAAAATTTCTAAAGAAGGAAACAAAATAGGGCAACTCTAAGATACAAAACTCGTGTCAAATAACTTTTTTTCCGTAGAGATAATTTTGCAAAACATTCGTTGTCATATCCCAAATTGAAAATTTTAGTCATCGTCTCACTGAACATAATTGAAAACATTATGATTTTTTCTTTTTAGTTTCTGAACTACTTATTAATGGTAGATAGAGGAAATACTATATTCATTCGAAAAATGTATTGATATTTCACAGGATATGCAGGTGTCCGATTCCCCTGACCCTTCCACCCGTGTTCTTCCATCTGACTGCATTTACAGCATAACTCAGAGACAAAATGTCGGATGAATATTTAAGAGATGCAGTACGAAGCTTTTTATGCAATTAATTTATCTTATCTTGTATTTCCTAAAACATTATTCTAATTGTTTTGATTAAAATATTGTATACGGATGCATCGATGCCATTTTTTCTCGATACTCGATTCTTGATACCGATACACGATATTTCCCATGATATCCGATACTCGATACTCATACCGTCAGTACTACTTCTAGTTTCAATACAAAATAGAACGTTGGGAGAACTGTGTAATGTCAATAAAATTAAATAGGGACACATATTTAATGAGACAAAACTTAAAACTATCGGTGTTCTTATTTTTGAGCTCCTGTAAAGATCCTTTTACAAAATTGAAGATATTAACGCTTCCTTGCATGTATACCTATATATTCTCGATCCTAAAATTCTTTGTATGCAATCGTGCCTTATTTGCAACAAATAATGTAATTCACAGAATAAACACTAGACAAAAGTATAATATCCATTATCCCAGTGCTAAACTTTCTTGCTTCCAGAAAGGTGTGTATTATGAAACTATAAAATATTTGGCGCACTTCCTAATGTTCTTAAAGAAAAAGTTGATAATTTCGGTGCTTTTAAAAAAGCTGTTAGAGAGTACCTTTGCTCAAAATCTTTTTATTCTGTACAAGATTATCTGAATGACAAATTATCCTGATAATACTTCTGTAGTTCTGTAAGTAGTATCTAACTATTCCAAAGACAAATCATTACTAATAAATATTTGATGCAAGTTGAAAGTTTATTTTTAATGTATATGTATTTAAGAAATAACAAGAATTGTATCCATTGCAAAAAGGCTGAGATGTACTGGCATAAGCCAAGTGAAAGCTGGTTTAAAAAGTGTTTCATTTTGTATCATATATAATTATCCTTGCTTTGTTTTCCATATTGTTGTTCATATTGCCTGTATACTATAATATGTGTCTTATGTTAACTTTTGTACATATGTATGCTATTAAACTTTATACCTCTAGACATGCTCAATATTCTCAGCCTTTTCTGGCTACAAGTGAACCTACTGAACGCAAATCAATCTAATCTAGTCTAATCTACATTAGACAGTTAAAAGAAAAACAGTTCACTTTTTATATAAGTTTTTTTTTTTTGTTCAAAAATACTAGCATTTTCACTCTTTCGGAGTCAAATCTACTTATTTTTCTGTGACGTACATGCCCTACTGTGTTAAATAGTATTCCAGAGAACACGTTGCAGGTGATATATATATTGCAGCTATTTTTTTAAGTTGTGGAAATTCTGAATTTGTTTTCCAGTAATACAGAGCACTAGAAAGAAGAGGTGACAAATCCTGTTGAGATATGCAGTGATTTCTTCTTGGGAACTAGTAACTGGCACTGAAATTGACACATGATTGTTTTCTTGCATAATGTGATAGTGTGGGTATTGCATTCCTGGCAATTTCTGGGGCTTTGAAATGTTCTACTTGCTGTAATAATATTTTGTGATTTTAACATAAAATAAAAGTTGCAGCATCACCACCGAAGTATCAAAGCGAATTTTCTGAAGTATCGTTCGATGTCGATAGCATGCAAGTATCATGAGTATCGGGGTATCGCAAGTATCGAGAACCCATCCCTTATATTACATATTCATATACAGAACTGAGAAACCACAAGAAAGGACAAATACTGCAGCAAACTGCTTGTCGTATTTGCAAATGCAAAATGAAATTATTGTGCTACTATTTTCTGTTGTTAGTTTGAATGTTTAAGATTTTAAGTTCTACGCTACCATTCTTTAATTCCTAATATCATCGTACAACGATGATCTGCTTTCCAAGCATTTGATTTCGCTTCAGCTTCATACCAACAATTAAATATGTAACAACCCATTTCTACAAATATTTTAGACGTATTAATAAGAAGTATATGAAACATTAAAGCTGTACTGTTGAAGATGTGGAAATGTGTAATTGTGGCTATAGATTGTGTGATTATAACACAAATGTCTATCCTCTAAACGCATATGCAACGTTTCTAGACAAACGCTTAACCTTAAAGTGGACAGAAAAGTCAGGGTTTGTATTAATAATACTATATGCGATATGTACTACTGAATCTGTAACAAGTATAGAAAGTCGTATTAATGTTATACATTAATATTTTTGGGCACAGAGCTGCTTTATCTGTCCTTTATTTCTCGTTTTGTAACTGTTAGTGGCGTTAGTGGCTGTTTCACTTGACTGCTAAACACATGCAAATTTGTCACAGCCTAAGTATTTTCGTGTTAGACGGTTACAAATAAACTTGGTCCAGAACTTGCACCTGATATATTACTACGGAAAATTCCTTATTCCCAAGGACTAGCCCTGGCCTAGTGAGGAATATCATTGACCTTCAGATATTTATGAGAGCTACACGAATAGTGGCTGGCATTGCCAATTAGAACATAATTTCACTGGCTTTTAGTATGTAACTGTGTCGGTGTTAAGGGAATATATAAACTTTCTAATTTACGTTTGTCTCTGCTTGTGCTATACTTATAGCTTATATATCCGCTGTTATCGACTTATCTGTCTCTGTGGTTTGGTGGTTAGCGTGCTAGCTTTCACGTCCGGATGTCCTGGGTTTGACCCTTAGTGGGAATTTCTCTTTAGCAAGGATTACTCCCCATACTATCTAAAGTCTGGAAATACGAATAAGAACATGAATGTGTAATTCAATGTAATTACCCAAAGTAATCCCACCCAAATCTAAATGAATGAACAGCATTGCTATTATTCCAAAGGTAAAAAGTCACCGATGTGACCTGTTAAAGATGGCATATAATGGAGGATGATGATGAGAATGAGGTTTAAGGGCGCTCAACTTCGAGGTCATCAGCGCCCTTATATATAATGGAGGAGAAACCCCCTTATCTACAGACAAAGCGATCACATAATACTGCGGTGTTTTATAACAAAGTTTTTTTTTTTTTTTTTTTTTTTTTTTTTTTTTTTTTTTTTTTGTAGTTTACGTCCTCCAAGGTTAAGGGGGGACGTACGAGAAAATGTTCAAAAAATCTAACTATTTTTTATTGTTTTGTAAAATAATATATAGTGTTAGCTATCAAACACCAAAATATTATGACTGTACGTGGTCTGTATGTACCTTTAAAAAATTAAATGCCCTAGTGTTGCATAGTAGCATAGTAGCAACACATAGTCTTCCATCAGCTGTCTTGGAATCTATAAAGCCCACCTACCAAATCTTAGCACACCCAGTCTTGCTTAAAAAAATGTCTATGGAGAGACACAAAACCCAAATGAAAGCCTCAACAGTCTGATATAGCAAAAGTGTCCCAAAACAGCATTTGTGTCTTCCATAGTGATGAAAGTTGCTACATTTGATGCTGCAATAGTGTTTAATGATGGGAATATTGGCAAAAAGAAAGTTATGCACCAGTTAGGGTATCAACCTGGTGTGTTTTTGGAAACAATTTTGCAGAGTATCGACAACATTCGCATTGCTGGTGCAGAAAGAGCTATGAAATTAATGCAGAAAGAAGCAAGACAGAAGAGGATTTTAAAAAGAAAGGCTGAAGAAGACCAGAATGAGGATACAGACTATGGATATGGGTATTTCTCACTTAAAATTAAAAGTCAAACTGAATAATACTTATTGTATTTTTAATTGCCTTTCCCCGTAACTTGCATTTTCTACAACTTCAACCCATTTTTCTCTCAAACTACTTCATCTACAATGATACAATTTATCACACAGCTTTCTTATGCCACAATGAACATTTTGTTGGTTCTAGAATTTAACATTAAGCTCTACATGGAATGTGATGATACAAAATATATGAAATTATTTTAATTTTTAAAGGATGCATATGATTAACATTTTTTTAATTCTATACAGCTTCAATAAGAAATCTAAATCCAACAAATTCATTTTAGTGTGTTTTGAAATAAAATACAAAATTTCAGAAAGATAGCATATGTGAATTTTGAAAAAAAAAATGGGCTTAAGTTTGTAAATATCTCTGCATATAGACAAAATATGTAGCATTAGTTATAAACAATGGAAAATTATGAAAAAATTGTGCATATTAACTGTATTATCTTAAATGAGTATACTAAGTTTCACTTCCCTAACTTGAAAACTTTGGATGTTATGGCTATTTATGTAAGACCCTGAATATTTGCATACGTCCCCCCTTAAGTCATATCGGACGATGAGTGAAACGGGTGAAATAATGTTCAAATGAGCCCAGGGTCAATAGAGGTTAAAGTTACCGACATTTTACCTTCAGGATAAGGGAAAACCCTGGAAAAAACCTTATCCAGGCAACTCACCCTGACCGAGATTCGAACGCGGGACCTCTTGAACATGAGGCAGACTCGCTACCATCTACGCTACCAAGGCGGGCGTTTTAAAACAAAGTGAATAACGCTTGAACCTAACTTGGTTCTCAAATTTAGGAGAGGTTAAAGTCAAAGCCACTATGCTACTCCATTTAAAAGCCCTTTTTAACTGTTTTCAGGTAAGTAAACTATTGGAAATTAAATGTTCTTCCACACTGGCCGTGTGTAGGCTAATATGGAAAGATAGAGTCAGACTAAAAAAAAATCAATGCCCTTGGCGGCATTTGATCCACGAATCTTCTGGTTGCCGTCCAGCCGCTCTAACCCTTGAGCTACACACTTCCATACTTTAGCCTACACACGGCCAGTGTGAAAGAACAATTAATTTCCATTAATTAACCTAATAGTGGTTAACTATAAAGCCCGGGCCTTAAAGTACTTACATGTGGTAAGTCGCCATTGAGGTAGATGTCTCATGTGTTTATGAGAACTCCTAATGGGGTTTACCGGGAAAATACGAGTCAGTTGGAGAATTTAATGTCATCTCGGCACATTGGCCATAGTAGCTCAAGGGCTAGAGCGGCTGGACGACACCCAGAAGATCCGTGGTTCAAATCCCGGCCACGGCATTGAATTTTTCAATCTGGCTTTATCTTTCCGCAAGTAAACTATTGCTTTAATAATAATAATAATAATAATAATAATAATAATAATAATAATAATAATAATAATAATAATAATAATAATAATAATAATAATAATAATAATAATAATAATAATTTACGTCCTTCAACGTTAAGTCACATTGGACCATAAAATGAGAGAAATGATGCTCAGATGAGCCGAGGGTTCACAGAGCTTAGAGTTACGTGACATTTATATTTCAGGATAAGCGAAAACCCCGGAAAATTATTCAGATAACTCACGCTGACCGAAATTCGAACTCGGGACCACTTGAACATGAGCCAGATACCTATCACCTGTGCTACAGAGGCGGGCGATTATAATGTACACACAACATGTTAAACATGTTTAGTTATCAAATTAAATCATTTCTTATTTTGCTTCAATCTACGACGTACGTTCAAGTTATAACACCTATTTTTTTTTCTTCTCAGGACTGGGACCACATAGGAACTTATGCTTTTTAAATACACGTGGGCACTTTGTAAATGCATGACAGAGATGGCAGCACTGTACACTGCATAGAACTGTAGTGGCAGTGACGAGAGTGAGGACTGTTTTTGATACTTAAAATGGCGACGTTTTCATTGCAAGAACAGTGTGTAATCATTCTTTTTCTCCATTTTCGCGGTGTCACAAGTATTGTAGTTCATCGCCAGTTGAGTGAGGCTTGTGATGATGGTATAGTATAACAACGCAAAGAAAATCCCTGTAAGGAATGTGCTGTAGGACAAGGACAGCGAATGTGTGTGGCAGAGAACGCTTGCTATACAAGGAGCAGACCGTTAAAAAAACATGCGCCCTATTCACTCTGTACATTAAAGCCGAGAAGATTCATTCACAAAAGTAGAAGCCGTCAGAATGTTTTTGAATGGTCTGTAACTGTACTGACATGGGGTGTCATAAACCTGTCCAGGGAAGGTGTGGGAACCTTCGGCCAATCCCCTGCGTCTCGCCCCACGGAGACTTTCTCTCCTGTGGAGGAGTATACCATGGATGTGTCTAATGTGCACTCCTGGGTGCGAAACTTCAATGAAGGTAGAACATCGTGTGACAACAAGCCAAGACAGTTGCAGAAATTGCCTCCAAAATTGGTATTTCCGTGGGATCTGTGCACACAAACCTGCATAAAGATCTGAAAATGCTCAATTGGCGATCCTCCAAAACAACGTTCTCCACTCTCTGGATCACGTCGTCAGACTGGCTGGTGCGAGACCGTGAGTGCCTTGGTTTGTTGTCACACGTTGTTCTACCTTTATTGAACTGTCGCACCCAGGAACGCACATTAGACACATCCATGGTACCATCACTACATGCCTCACTCAACTGTCGATGTATTTCAGTAGGTGTTACACCACGAACATGGAGAAAACGAATGATTACACGCTGTTCTTGCTGCATTGTACAGTGTCACGCATTCACAAAGAGTCCACGTGTATTAAAAAAAAAACAGAAGTTCCTATCTGTCCCTGTAATGAGAAAAAACATAGGAGGTGGTATAACTTTTTTTTTTTTTTTTTTTTTTGGTAGCTTTACGTCCTCCAACGTTAAGTCATATCGGACGGTGAATGAATGGGGTGAAATGATGTTCAAATGTGCCCGGGGTCCATGGAGCTTAGAGTTACCCGGCATTCGTCTTTTAGGATAAGGGAAAACCCCGGAAAAACCTTATCCAAGTAGCTCACCCTGACCGAGATTCAAACTCGGGACCTCTTGAACGTGAGGCAGACATGCTACCACCACGCTGCCGAGGCGGGCTGTTATTACTTGAACGTACCTCATAAAAGTTGTTCTTAAGAAACTTTTATTTTATTTCCTATAATTCTTGCCATTCGTTTGCAAGAAATCGTTTTAAATAATCCGCCGTTGATCTGCTTTTGTTCTTGTCCTTACGTCAACGTAAGCCTGACCGCTTTATTTGCTATAAATTTTGAATTTATAACCTGAGAATTCAAGAGAATTCATATCTGCTTCAAAAACAATTTTCTTGATTTTATTTCACATTTTTAAACGAGTAAATGAAACATTCATATAATGTAAATACATAAGATGTAATTAATACATATATAATGGTAGCCATATTAACAAACATAAGGAAAATAAAGGCAACATTAAACTGGTATTTCTAAATGTTATCAAAGCATTCAGTAACATTAACCATTGTTATTTAAATAAGACATTAAGATGCGAAGGAATACCTTCCAAATTAGCAGATTTAATTATAGCTTTGTAATATGGGGACTACACACAAAGCAAGACACCTGAAGGCAAGAGGCACAGATGCAAGAGGATTTGATTACTCAAGGTTATCTTTTATCGCCACGCCAGTAATCACAATCTCGATGAGTTACTACAAGTGTAACTGATCATTACTCCTTAAACTCGTGACAAATATACCACCTATAACTGTTTGGGAGTTTCCGACGAAATGACCATTATCGGAGACGTTAAGGAAGCCCCTCTTGAGTTAAAACGCCTTGCAGTACCACTTGGAGAGATAAGATTCCAGTTTAAGGAAATGCACAGAACTTTACATCCGAAATGAGAATTTGGCTGATGCAACTTTAACAGTAGGTCATACCTGCAAGATTGAAATCATTGAGTCAAGAGATTCAATAAAATACTTGGATGTTACCTTCACCTATGTGCTGGACTTTTATATTAAAAAAACTCACAAAATTATTGTTTGTATCATCTCCTTTATGAACAAACATATCAGTTTCTTAACTCTTCTACGAGGGTCGTTTGATAAGTCTTGTAAATCTCCATGAAGGATGGACATATCTTGTTGCAGCTTCGTGGGTGGTAAGCTTGATTATTCAAACGATTGTATAGAAAATTTGAATGTACTACAATATACAGTTCATTGTTGACAGCCATCTGAACTGGTCAGTGTGATAGCTGCAAATGTAAATTGAAAAAAAGAGTTTCGTGCTGTTATTAAACATTTTCATTTGAAGGGTTCGACTGCTGCACAAGTCAAAACTGAATTGAAGTTCACGCGGACTCTACACCAACACTGAAGAACATTTACTTTTGGATCAATGAATTTAAACGTGGCCGTGGAAGCACCAATGGTGAATCGTGCTCTGGTCGCCCAACTGAGGTCGCCACACAGGACACTATTGAGAAAAAAAATCCATGATCTGCTTATGGAAAGCCGCCAAATCCAAATTCGTGAGATTACTGAGGCTGTTCGCATCTCAACTGATTGCTCAATATCCCTCATGAAAAAATTTCAGTGAAAGAGCTCTGTGCAAAATGGGTGCCGCGATTGCTCACAGTCTACCAAAAGCGCATCCGGAAGAACACTTCTACCGAGTGTTTGGCGATGTTTAATCGCAATTCGCAAGACCTTTTGCGCCAATTTGTGACTTGGATCCATCATTACCAGTGGCGGCTCGTACCGAAAAATAACAGCGTGCTGTGGAAAACAGTCCATGCAACTCACCTAGTTTCGAAAAATGAAGTCCATGCGCAGATGTTCCTTCATGGTATAAACAAAATTTCTAGTTCCTTTCACCTTTTGCTTAATTTTTAAATCGGGTATTGATTGCCCTAACATTCTCGTATATAGTAACCCTTTCTTCTCATTATTTATTGGTTAAAGTTTTCATAATATTAAATTACTCATACACTGAATAAAGCGAATTTATAACACGTTTTAAACTCACACACAAAATAAAAAAAAAACTGATATAGCCACTAAATAACGTTACACAAAGAAATACTTGGATACAATGCGAGCATGCGAACCACATGCACATGTTATCAGGGATTCTCGTTATGGTCGCTCGAATGAGTATCGTGCCAACATGATAGCTGCATCACAAGTAATCTGTCCTGTAATTTTATGACAATTAGGAATGGGATCTGTTTACGTAAGAAGGATGGAATTAGTTTCTAGGACTAAAATATAAAGCAATGATAGATTGTTAAATGATTTTCAATGCATATTGAAGTTCTGCAGCTATAACTATGAGTGTTGGCGGCCCTGCTTCACCGTGCAGCGAATGATCGCGCAACACCCAGATGCAGTAGGTATTTGTGCGAAAATCTAGGGAGCCCACCTCGGTAGCGTAGCATGTCTGCCTCACGTTCAAGAGGTCCCGAGTTCGGATCTCGGTCAGGGTGAGTTACCTGGATAAGGTTTTTTCCGGGGTTTTCCCTTATCCTTACATACGAATGTCAAGTAGCTCTAAGCTCCATGGACCCTGGACACATTTGAGCACCATCACCCATTTCATTCATCGTCCAATATGACTTAACGTTGGAGGGCGTAAAATTACAACAACAAAAAATCTGGGGAACTCAGGAGATCAGGGAGGCAAGAGGGGAAGGTTGTACGCATGCGCAATAACCGATTACCGAGCTTGCTGGCTCTCAGCACGTTGATTTCAAGGATGCGTTCCATTAGTTACGCAGGTGTTTTCCATGCATCAAGAGTTCATTATTGGTCGTATTCGATTTCCTATACTTATAATAATGCATTGTTACTTACATGGTCTTTTAAAATTTATACATTATGATTTATAAAACAGAAAAGAGCGTGCTGCAGTACTGCAGCACGTATGGACCAACCACCCCTGATCATTATACACCAGAGTCAAAACAGCAGTCAAATCAATGGATAAGGGGACCATTTTTTCAGCTGGTAAGGAGATGGTCACTGGTTGTCCCCCCTTTTTGGGGTTATTCTCAAGGAATAATCCTCATAGACTACTTGAGAAAAGCCAGAACCATAACTGGAGCGTATTATGCTTCATTGTTGGATTGTTTGCAACATGAGTTGACTGAAAAGAGACCGAGATTGAAACACAAAAGAGTGCTCTTTCATCAGGATAATACATCATCGGTCACATCAGCAATCGCAATCGAAAGTGCATGAGTTGGGCCTTGTATTGATTCCTCATCCACCTTATTCACCACAGTTAGCCCCAAGTGACTTCTTTCTGTCCCCAAATCTGAAAATTTGGCTTGGTGGTAAGAAAGGTTCATCAACTGAAGAAGTGATAGTCACCGTCAACGAGTGTTTTACAGACCTTGACGGAGCCTATTGTTCCGATGGGATAAAAAAGCTGGAACATTACTGTATAACCATCAATGGAGACTATATCGAGGAATAAGGTGAGATGTTTCCATATATAACGGCCTATGTATTTGTACATCATTAGCTTACTCTTTCCACGCCAGTGATATAGTGAAAATAAGTAAATAAATTTCTCAATGGCTGTGACAAAATTATCAAAAATTCCTTAAAAGAAATCTTACAGTTAGTTATATTAAGACATGTTATGTTTTGATGAAATGTTAAGGTTCTGAACCCTTCACAGCACAACGGGAAGCACATTTGTAACATACAAACTCATACAGAGCTTTAATTCAGTCCTACAATTCGTATGTGCAAATTAACTATTCCTGAGATGGACTTAACTGGATTACACTACGGAGGGGATTCGACACAGAGGTCCAAACTTGGTCTATTGCACCTATGCCCCCAAGTGGCTCACTTCCGGTAGGAAGGATGAGGCGAGAGGAAATAGATGGCGGCCGTCCCAAGGAGCTACGACAACGCAGAGGGCAGAGCCCCTACTGGACAAAGTCATTTCTTCCACACCAGCCGTATGTAGGCTAAGGCTTGAATGAGTAGAGCCAGACTGAAATATTCAATGCCATAACCGGGATTTGAACTGAATAACAATTTACTTGAATAACATAGTGGTTTAACTATGAAGCCTGACACTTAAGTACGTACAGTACAGTAAGTCGCCACAAAAGGTGTGTGTCTCATAGCATATGAAAACCCCTAGTAGTCTACCGGGAAAACATATGAATCATTGGAGAATTTAATGTCATGTTTAGACCGCTTGGTTCTCACCAAGGCGGCCCGGGTTCGATCCCAGGCGACCGCAAAGTGAGATTTGTAGTGGACAACACGGCGTTAGGGTGGGTTTTCTCCGGGACCTCCGGTTTCCCCCACCATGTCATTCCACTGATGCTCCATTTTCATCTCATGCATCATCAGTGTCACCGCCTGCGGTGCCGTATGTAGTAAAAGCGGACATTAAACACTACACATTTCATTTTAATGTCATGTCGGTATGTTGGCCATAGTAGCTTAGTTGGTTAGAGCAACCACACGGAGAGCAGGAGATCCGTGGTTCAAATCCCGGCTGTGGCATTGAATTTTTCTGTCTGGCTCTACTCATTCAGAGTCCCTACTATTGACCAGTTCGAAACTCCATGGCAGGCCAGTACAACCGACTTCACGCCCTACTATGGTCCGGAAATGGCTTCACCAGACCGGCTTCGGAGACCGGAGGAGGAAGCTTTACCAAGAGCATATCATCCTGCCATGCAACGCCGAGACACCCGCCAACACTTCTACCCTGAAAGAGAGCACCAGATGAGAGATGATGTGAAATAATAATGGAGGTGAAATGGAGGAAGAGGAAATTCAAGGAATGTGTTTAACCTACTCATTCTTCTGGCGACCCGGGAAAACCCCCGAAAAATCCATGGGTCAAGTGGGTCGGCCTCGGGAATCGAACCCGGACCTCCCAAATACGGTCCAGAGACGAAACCGCCTGAGCCATCCCGCTCAGTATTGCTGAGATGAATAAATCCTGGAAATGTTAAATTTATCAGAAGACAATTCATTGAAAGATCCTTATGCTGAACTGTATGACGCGAGATCTATAAGAAAATACTAAGAGAGAGAAGTGGTGAACTAAGCTTTCTCAGAAATGACTCTGTGTCGAGCTATTTAAAGAATACAAGCCAGCGAATTCACGTTTCGATACCGGATGGCTAACTTCAAGTGAATGGCGTGAGTTTGTAAGAATGGAGCTAATGTATTCGCCGTGCGTTCCATACCGATTAGATCTCAAGACAAGAGCATCTGTTAGCGATGTCACAGAGAGATTGAAACTCTCACACAAATCTTGGCATCCTGCCCTCATGGAGAAGTGCATAGTATACAACTCGCAAAATTCGCTCATCATATGATTGCTGTAGAACAGTGTCCGACAACTATCAAGTCCGTGGTCCCTAAACCGGTGGCGATGTACTGACATGACTGCAATTCCAGAAAATGACAAGATAAGATTTATAATCGAACTTGCTGTTAGATTTTAAAAGACAATTAGAAAAAGTTGACAAAGGCAAAATATGGTCTCAGTCCATCGATGTGATCAATCTGCTGGTCGGAGCTCGGGGTACCACACGTCTCCATTTTCTTAACGCCTGCTGAAAGTTTGAATTTAAATTGAAAACAAAAGAAATGCTATATCCGCAACAGAAGGTTCAATTACCGTTCTTTGAAATTATTTGATAATGTTTGGTATTTTTGCTGTTTATATTCCTTCCTATAACATATTTTCTATATTATTTTCGGTTATCACGTTTAGCAAGAGTACCTTTTAGTTTTCTTTTTGACTGTCATATTAAGAGAGAGAAAAGTCTGACGTGCTACACTTACATGACTTTCTCTACTTTTACAAAACTAATCTTACAAATATTTATTCCTCTATCAGCTCCATATTCTTCGAGATAAACCTTATTGCATTGCTAATTTACCTGTATGCGTAAGGAGAATACAGGATTGTAAAAGAATTTAAGTGAGTCTCGCATATTAAGGAGCTGGTCGCTATTTGACGCCTTTTAAATTCCGTTCTCTTTGCATGGCCACAGATAAAAAAGAAAAAATGGCTTCCCATTTGTTAAACGTATAATTTGTTAAACGGGCAATTAGGATAATACTATATGTTAATAAAAGAACCAGTTGTAGGCCACTATTTAAGGAATTAAATATATTGCCCCTCCCCTGTATTTACATATATGAAACATTATGCTACATAAAAAATAATCTCAGTATGTACACAACAAACTCACAGATACATTCTCATGATACCAGAAGAAAAGATAACCTTCATGTAATCACACATAGCACTAGTTCTTTTGAAAAAAGTTTTGTATATACTGGCCTCCAGCTTTATAATAAATTACCCAATTATCTGAAGCAAATACCTGCACTGCATCGATTTAGAATTTGTCTCAAAAAAACTTCTTTCACTCCATTGTTTTTATAGCATAAAAGAATATTATGATTACTTTGACAATTAATTCTGTTAATGTTAATGATGTTAATGTTTTATAGTATAGGTGAATTGTTTGAATATGTTAACTACAAGTGAACTATTATTATTATTATTATTATTATTATTATTATTATTATTATTATTATTATTATTATTATTATTATTATTATTATTATTATTATTATTATTATTATTATTATTATTATTATTATTATTATTATTATTATTATTATTATTATTATTATTATTATTATTATTATTATTATTATTATTATTATTATTATTATTATTATTATTATTATTATTATTATTATTATTATTATTATTATTATTATTATTATTATTATTATTATTATTATTATTATTATTATTATTATTATTATTATTATTATTATTATTATTATTATTATTATTATTATTATTATTATTATTATTATTATTATTATTATTATTATTATTATTATTATTATTATTATTATTATTATTATCATCATCATTATCATCATCATCATCATTATTACTATACTGTACATACAGTTGAATTTTCATTCCAAACTTGTGTTGTATATATGTATATTGTATAATTTTTAGTTATAAGTACTTGACATGTCCTATATCATGTAATATGATCAAAAGGATGAATAAAAACTAACTAACTAACTATAAGTACTGGAAAATTCAGACAAATAAGAAGGAATATTTGCGAAATGGTTCATTCACAAAAAATAACGTATAAAACAAACTGTATGTTTTAAAGAGATCTACATTTTTGTGTAGTAATATTTTGCCTATCTCTTATATATAGTGTTTTTTTTTTCTGTAAAAAAAAGTTTACTGTAACTCTCTCACTCGATCATATTGTACAACAAATCTAAAAATCTAAAACCTATCAGAATCTACTCTCGGAGAATAAGAGTGTTGCACTATAATCAAGCAGACGTACAGAAGGGGACTGATCTTACCGCAGCCTTCTAGTTTTACCCTTGCATTGATTTTGCTTGTGTATAATCTGCACTATCTAATCCTAATTTTAAGGAACGGAAATGGTGTGATAGGCGGCTCGAAGTCAGTTTTAGACTAACGAAAGGAAACGGCAAAACTAAACGCAGTGTATTGAAGAATTTCTTCTACATCAACGTTGATGACAACGCAAACTCTTGCAACCAATATGGGCGCTAATTTCAATTTTAAATTCCACTGGAGTTTGTAAAAGTTTACCGGAACGCGTTCCGGCTGAAAAAAAAGGCCCTGCTTATATATCAAAATTATCAAAGTCAACCAAATGTACAGGACTTCTAAGGACATTCCTAGAAAATTTAAGATACATTTTATTTTTAATTAAAATAGTTTAAAATGTATTTTAATCAAAATGGAGCCATTTTTTAAAAAATCAAAATTTTCTAAAAGCTTTCCATGTAAAGAGTAGTCTAGGGTGGGGCTATTTTCTTGAAAATCTTCATGTCGCATCCTTGGAAGATGCTGAACTTAAATACCAATTTTGGTATGTAACAGAATATTTGTGTTTGAGTTATGTTATACACAGAAACACATACATTACACACACACACACTGAAAAATGTTTTGTGTGTGTGTGTGTGTGTGTGTGTGTGTGTGTGTGTGTGAGAGAGAGAGAGAGAGAGAGAGAGAGAGAGAGAGAGAGAGAGAGAGAGAGAGAGAGAGAGACCGGGTACCCTCTAAACGTGTACTTTCACTGAAATCTTGGTATCAAATTTTTGTGTGGAATGTAATACTTTCCCTAAAGGAGAGAAAGTAAGAATGATTAATTTTCGATACTACAAATTTAACAGTATTAACTTTTAACACCGCAATGTTTGTAATTTTTTTGTTTTATTCTGTCTGATGGCAGTCCTAAATAAAAGACATTGTTATTGTTTCAATAAATTAGATGTAGATCACAAGAGCTCATTTCGTATACGTCCAAAATGTGAATGTATACAACTTCATTAGAAACGTACTACAACGATCTGCTTTCCATTAAAAATTCACTAACAGTACAAGATTTATTTGGGTATTTTTGACTAGAGAAATGTTCCGTTTCTGCACACTACAAGAGAAAGGTCAACTGAATAAAACAGGAAACAAAAGATACTCGAGCGTTATTTGCCAACCCGTGTACAGGTGTCCGGGAGGTTTAAATTGAAGAGAGACAACAATTGTGTGACGTAGACAAGTGCTTGTTAATAAGTGAACTTGAGTAGACAAGACAAAGTACTCTTGGTGTTTTGAGAGGCGCCACTGTCCCACCTAAATCAATATCAGCAAGACATACACCGCAACAAAACTCTTTCCGAGCGGTTATTGCCATAGTGCTGTCCATTCGTCACGTACAGTTTACTTTCAGTACGAGCAAGCAATTTACTGGTTTCATTGTGGATACGAGTGAATCAATTTGCTCGTTCAGAAAATGAAGCCTTATTTCTTATTTCTCTAGCTTTGCCGTTGTTTGACATCTGTCATTGACTGCAGTTATATTTTTGTCACTCGCGTTTATCTTTAGTATATTTTTAGGCGTGACGCATGATTTGCGTTTCCTTTGTTTTGAACGTTGTAATGAACGCTTGCATAAATAAGGGACAGTGATAGACAAATGTTTAAAAACACGCTGCTATTACATTGGTATTGAACTGCCATACTCTCTCCGCGATATCGCGAGAAACAACAGATTAGCGGCAGTAAAGTCAGATCCGTTGCATTCCTATGGCCGCCTCTATTCATTCTTCTAAAATCTATTTTTAGAAAATGTTATTCTTCTATCTGCTTCTTGTTAATCCATAAAATATAAACTTTAATTTATCATTTAAATATATCGTTATATGATACTTTAGTTAAAGTCATATATTTAAAACAGCTGTCGTTTATATAATGGCATGAGTGCAATAAAATAAAAACAGTAATGACTTCCCACTTCAGAGAAGCTCTGTGAGCATTTGTTCTAGAGTTGAATCGATATTTATATTCCAAGTTACCCGATACTTCGATGCTCGATATCATAGCAAAACAGACTTTATAAGTTTTTGGAAATTAATTGTTCTTTCACACTAGCCGTGTGTAGGACGCACTATGAAAGGGTAGAGCCAGACTGAAAAATTCAATGCCATAGCCGGGATTTGAACCACGGATCTTCTGGTTTCTGTCCAGCCGCTCTAACCATTTGAGCTATTATGGCCAACGTGCCAACGTGACATTAGTTTCTCCAACTGACTCGTGTTTTTTCCGGTGAACCACTAGGAGTTCTCATAAACACATGAGACAACTACCTTAATGGCGACTTTAAGGCCCGGGCTTTATAGTTCGGACCACTATTAGGTACAATTAATGGAAATTAATTGTTCTTTCACACTAGCCGTGTGTAGGACGCACTATGAAAGGGTAGAGCCAGACTGAAAAATTCAGTTAAAAAACTCATTTTAAAATAAATAAATAATAAAAGCATTTTAGAAAAAGGTTGGCGTGTGTGAGTCTGTCTGTCTATCTGTCTGTCTGAATGTCTGTCTATTTGTGAACTTGGTATTTGAGCTCAGGATCTTCTAAGAATGCCACACAAAAGGTTTAAAAATGTCTGCTTACCTCAAACTAAATTTTACTTAAAAACATTTTCAAATTGTCTA
This sequence comes from Mantis religiosa, assembly GCA_030765055.1. NCBI lineage: Eukaryota > Metazoa > Arthropoda > Insecta > Mantodea > Mantidae > Mantis > Mantis religiosa. The sequence goes on along the minus strand of CM060955.1, from coordinate 90,910,920 downwards.
TTTTCCTCAGAAATGTTTCTACGATTTTTATCAAAATACCATTTTTGTAAGATGTTACATGAAAACAAAATGTATATCTTGTATTTTCTGAAAATAACTTTTGAAGTCATCTCCTTTCAGGATGACTTGCATTACAAATAAATCTTACTGCACAACATATGTAGATTTTTTTTTTAATTTACGTCCTCCAACGTTAAGTCATATCGGACGGTGAATGGAATGGGTGAAATGATGCTCAAATGTGTCCAGGGACCATGGAGCTAAGAGTTACCCATCATTCTTCTTTCAGGATAAGGATAACCTCGGAAAAGAACCTTATCCCGGAAACTCAACCTCACCGAGACTCGAACTCGGGACCTCTTGAACGTGAGACAGATACGCTACCGATGAAGCTTAGAGTCATCTGACATTCGTCTATTAGGATAAGGGAAAACCCCGGAAAAACCTTATCCAGGCAACTCGCCCTGACCGAGATTCGAACTCGGGACCTCTTGAACGTGAGGCAGACACGCTACCATCTGAGCTACCGAGGCGGGCTCTACATATGTAGAGGCTGACCCGTAGCTCAGTCGGTAGAGCACTGCCTGTCACGCTAGGGGTCCCGGGTTCGATACCCTGCGGTGGGTGTAGGGTTTTCCTCCGACCAAGATAATTCCCTCCTCTTCCGCAGAGTCTGAAAGTATGGGTGAGAATGCAAATGTGTGCGTGATCTAATGATTAAAACCCAACGAATACGAGTTAAGACCTTCGATATGTTCCAAAAGAGAACGGCCGCCGATATGACCATGGAACAAAAAAACATATGTAGATCTCGAAAACCACACAAAAAATCAAATTAATTTGCTGTATAGTTAATATTTCCGAAATATTTCTTGCTATTGCTTTTGATTGTTCAAAATTTATACTCGTCCTAAACGAAAAAGTAGTTATTTGCTCTTCCCTCCTCTAGGTCGTTGAAAGAGTTCAATGCCACCATTTAACAGCCAGCTCGTAAAAGATTTGATCTCACTTAAGGCTACTCTATCCGCATATACCTCTTGTTCCTATAAGAAAATAAAATTTGCACTAAGTAGTTTGTATGATTAGTCTGTACAAGAGTAGAGAAAGTCGTGTGAGTGCAACGCATGAGGTTTTTCTTGTTTTAGCTACTAAAGTAATGTTTTTGTTTCATGCAAGTTTACAGTAGAGTACAAACAACGCGATAAAAACTAAGTGTGACAGGAAATTTGGCGATATGGTTGCGTCCGGTTAACTAACTTCCTCCAGGAACGCTGCTACCATTACGATCTCGCTGTCTGGCAGATTGACTGATGCACAACCCCGCGCCCACATAAACAGTTTTGACGCACTCTGAGGTCAGAAATGCTTGCCAACACGGAAGTGAAATAACGTTCTTCAGTTCTAAACCTGTCCAGAAGAGAGTCAAACACACTGCTCGGAGAAAATAGTATCGAAAACACACCCAACGTACCCTTATAAACAACACTCACGTAACTTTCTCTACTCTTGTACAAACACTTATTCCTATACTTCGTGTTAAGCGAGATAAACATTTGCAGAAATTATCTGTTCTTGTAGGTACAAGAGGAGTATGGGAATACAGTAAGCTTTAAGGGCTAGTCGCTGTGTGGTGGCTTTGACATTATATTCTCTCTGCATCTCCGGTACATAAAAAAGCAATAGCGACTGTCCATTTAGAATAGTTTTTGAAAATTCAAACATATAACCAGGAATATCTCGGAAATGGTACAATCCAAAATATGCATTTCACATAAATCGTGTGTTTTAAAGAGATTTACATTTGTTGTAAAGTATCATTATGTACCTACATCTCTTACGATTTAACAATTACCTAAAGGTCATCCAGAATGAAATGAACTTCAGAGGGCATAGCCAGAAAACCCAAGAGGTATATCTCAATTGTAATGAAAATGCATTAAAGTTATGACATTTTATTCAATATTGTTAGTCAGTTTTGAGAACATCTAAATTTACGGAACGTGTTTCATATTGAGGATAGTTTAGGTGGAGAAATGTTCTTGAAAATAGTTTGATATTTAAACATTTTTTTTTTTTTTTTCAGAAAGCCTCAACTCATGTATTGCGCTGAAATTTCGGTATCGAACTTTTGGGAAGAATACAACACTTCACTGTTTACTGCAAGTATACAGTAGAGAAAGTAAAAATGTTTCAGTGGGTAGCCTAACACAATTGCTTATCAAAAAACAATACTTCTGCAAGATTGAGACAAAACCAACGCAGCACAATTTCGATTCCGTATTTCATGAAGTTCGTACTATCAGTTTAATAATATTATTTCTGATTGCAACACACCTCAATTGGATTGTACTGGCAGTGGTAGGGTTTAAGGCGGATTACTTCGTGTCTCATTTCAGTTGCAAGTTGAACCACGATATACATTTTCTGCTGGTTTTTAAACAAAAGAATAACTAATTAATACTAGTTATTTATTTATTCATTAATCAATTTATCAGCACAGTCAGTGCTATACAAATTGCGGAGCTACAGATATAAATTAAAATTAAAGAATACAATGAAAGAGGATACTCGTATTGGAGTCCTCAAGCAAACTGAGCTGATTTGTGAGAATATTAATTACATAACATCAAGAATTAACACTTTATAGAAACAAAATGTCTTTTGGGAAGCGTGCCTTCAGTCTTGGTGCAGCATCTAGAAAGAATAAATTAATACTATTTTGAACTCTAGAGTAAATAGAGATTACGAACCATCCATAAACAAAAATATAATGTGACGATTAATGTTCTGCCGATGCAGCATTCCACAAGCCAGCAGAAGTATACTGTTTGCTCTCCCCCCCCCCTCTCTCTCTCTAATTTAATAAACGCCTTGGCTTATTCAAAGTAATTTTTGTATCACGTCATGTCAAACGTTTACATTTCAGTTCTGAGTAATTACAAATACACTTCCACGGATACTGACAAACAATAATGATGTTCATTTCAGTGCTTATGTCGCGATTCATTGCTATAATATATTGGTATTTTATTTATTTGTATTAGGAAAATTATTTGAGCTAAAAATATGATGTTTTCGCGATTATGTTGGAAACATTGCTGCCTATCTTCCTCGTGGAACAATTTTTGCAAAATTTTAATTTTTGTCTAGCAAAAGTAGTTATTAGAAAAGAATTCACTTGGTCCTCGCCACACCTCACTTACGGGGAATGCAATATGAAAACACCGCAGCACTCCGATTGGTCGCTGGCTTAATTGCGTTCAAGAACAAACATCATCCCATTTGAAGGTCACAAGTATGCAATCCATAAACATGAACATATTAACGATTTAATATAAATATTAACTAAGTTCTAACTATGACTCCTTTATTTTCTTTTGGCTTTCTTTGTTCTTTTTTTTTAAGTGAGTTGTTGCTATATAACAAAGTAATTAACACTTTATAGTTATCCATTTGCTTAATTTATAGAAATTATTCTAAAACCAAATTTAAGATAACTAATACATAACTTTAATTTGGACATACAATTTAGAAGACTGATTAAAAATTATTTGTGTGCACCACGTACATAAATCTGCAGCTCATGTACCGTCCGGAAGCACTGAATTCGTTCGCTAAAGCTTATATTTGATACATAAATAGGTTAATGCTTCAAATGTTTGAAAATCACTACTCCTAACTTGGTATAATGTATATGCACGCCTAATAAAACTGAAAATAATTTTAAATGGCGTTATCAAGATTGAATTTAATATTTTCAAATAAAAGTGTGATTTGCAGTGAGAGTATTTAAAAATTCCCCAATCACATTTTTGTTCACTATCTATTGGTGGTTCAGCGTGATGTTTGATTAGGTATATCTGCAGTTCTCAAACTTTATCATTTCGTTACCTCTCTTTCTTTTTAACCTTGAAAGTTCTGCGGCCTCTCAACCAACGATAGAAAGAAATATAACTCAATACTGGATAGCCTAAACTCGATTTCCTGACACTTTTTCTGATGTCTTGTCTTACATAATTATTTATTCCCTGTCAACGGGGCGCGCCCTACAGTTTAAGTACCGCTGATATATATGGTTCTGGACTGGGTGGTGCTTGCTGTCTGTAGTGAGAAATGCGTTCCACATTGCTGTGTACATACGACGGGCGTACGTCATTAACTAAGGGATTCTCATTCGGGTGGGGTTACCAACCCCTCTGTCTAAAACACCAATGAATATATACTACAGTCAGTGCTAAGATTCACGCAGTGCTTTTTTTTTTCACTTACGTCCTCTAATTTTATCATATCAATGAATTAAATGGGCGAAGTGATGCTCAAATAAGTTCAGGGTCCATGGAGCTAAGAGTTACCCAATCATTCTTCTTTCAGGATAAGGATAACCCCGGCAAAGAACCTTATCCCGGAAACTCACCCTCACCGAGACTCGGCCACGCCGTGGCTCAGTGGTTAGACCGCTTGGCTCTCACCAAGGCGGCCCGGGTTCGACCGCAAAGTGAGATTTGTGGTGGACAACACGGCGTTGGGGCGGGTTTTCTCCGGGACCTCCGGTTTCCCCCGCCATCTCATTCCACCGCTGCACCATCTTCATCTCATGCATCATCAGTGTCACCACCTGCGGTGCCGTATGTAGTAAAAGCGGGCGTTAAACACTACACATTTCATTTCACCGAGACTCGAACTCGGGACCTCTTGAACGTGAGACAGGTGCGCTACCGATGCGGGCGGATGATGATAGTGATGTTTATGGTGATGATATTACGTAATAGTAGTAGTAGTAGTTGTTGTAGTAGTAGTAGTAGCAGCAGCAGAAGTAATCATAATTAACACTTTCGTCAGGCTCCAGACGCTGAAGAACAGGGCACTTCGCAACATATACGATACAGACTGGAGATTCCCTGCTCATATCCTGCATGAGCACTCCCAGATCCCGTACATTGCCGATGTCATCCGTGAGAGGGCACGATCAATGTACGACAAAATCCAAAATCACAACCCTTTGGTGAACTCCCTGGGCAGGTATGACCAGAGGGAACAAAGACGCTTGTCATCCTACCAAGAGACCTCTTGGGGCCCCTTGGTTAACCCAAGAGAAACCCTAGATGTCTCTAGGGCCCATTTTTACGCCTGATGGCTCAAGCGATATGCAACCCGTAACCAAAACGGAGCAAAAACATTAAATCGTGTCTCCCAAATCGGGGGAACGCCTAAATGCCGCTGCCTTTTGAGAGCAATCAAGGGCATCCTATTCCAAATTTCCCCAAAAAAAATTCAAACACCCTAGCAGAACGTACCACCACACTGCTCATTTCGCAGGTAAAGCCGCAAAGCGGCTAGGTACTGCGACCTAAAGGCACCCGGACGGGGAGAAGTGCCGCACGACTAGGACTACCTCTGGACCTCTGGAGTAATCATAATTCTGTGACCCTTTCTAATAAAATAACATGAATCGTTTAAAGAACAAAGATTTTTTAGGCATTCGAACCAAATGAATTCATTGAAAGACCTTGATTCGTTGCCATCTTTAACAGATTATAAAAGTGGCCAACCTCCACTAACAAGGGAAGGGAAAGAGAAAGACAGAAGTCTGTTATGTATATGTGCTAATTTATATAAAATAAGTACAGCTTAATGTGCCTCCTTTACAATTATTGTTAACCAAGCTCCGCACTCAATACGAAAAAAAAAAAAAAAAAAAAAAAAAAAAGAATGTGCGGAAACATGTCAACACTGTAAAGGTGTGATAACGTGCACGTATGCTAGGTCAAATGATATCAATGCATAGATAAGAGCTGAATATTTCTTTAGCGACTCTCTGAAGGAGATACTGCGATATTGGAAGTAGTAATGAGTAATAGAGTCATGAAGTAATAATATGAAATTGCTTTACGTTGAGAAATGACTTTCAAACTGGAGCTGAGAGTGCAAAACCAGACGCTTATTTCTTTATGCTATTAAAAATATCAATAGCCGAGCAGCATGCAAATTCAAAGTAACCGAAACGGGTGATTTATTACCAAGTCATGTTTTGTAAGAACATCGAAATATGAATTCTTTCAAAGACAACAGTTCCCTCCCGCTTTGCACGTATTAGATATGGCACTGAGAACCATACAAGCTGATATGGATGAAAATTGCCTTGTTCATCGCTTAAAAGTATCTATAATATAGTCAAACTAGGTACCTATGCATTTTAGTTAAAATGTTTAAAATACATTTGTCAGCTTCTTTGATATTTTATTTCTGAAGGAACATTTTTTTTTTTTTTTTTTTTTTAAGATAATCAGATCTTGTGATGTGTCCACTTGAACATTCATCATCGCCTCTTGTAGAATTGTTCTTTCTTCAATGTATTCTCTCCCCCCCTGTCTCTCTCCCTCTCTGTAAATGAAATGTATTTGCTCCAATTTGTCATTTTACATAGCAATGCTTTTGCATTCTCTAAAAAATCCTCGAAAATGCTAAAATAAAAGTTAGCAACGTATGCATGGAAAGCTACACAGGCAGGGTTACCAAATACCAAAAATGGAAGAAGAAATACATAAATAAATAGATAAATAAATTAATTAATATACCTGGTAGGGGTATGTTTAAAGGCACTTTATTCTACCCATTTTCTTGTTTACCTTTGGAGGGAAATATTTTTCAGTCCTTAGAACCCTTCTGAGAAACTCATTTCTACATTTAATACTGTCATAGAAGAGAGGATAACTGATATCTTTAAACAATCAGCAATTTGTTGCTAACCTATTTCCTGAACTGACCAGTGAACATTTAAAGACCGATCTTTTTTAATCTTATGTCCTCCAACGGAATCATATCGGACGATGGATGAAATGGGTGAATTGATGCTCAAATGAGCCGACATTTATCTTTCAAGATAAGGGAAATCCCAGGGAAAAAAAGAACCTTGTACAGATAACTCAATCTGACCAAGATTCCAACTCGGGAGTTCTTGAACGTGAGGCAATCACGCTACCACCTACACTACAGAGGCGGGCAGACTGGGACTACATGAAAAAAGTTTTGAACATTTAGGTGCATCTGTCGTCTGAATGCTTAAAAAACGACACAGTCTATCCAAAACAATATTTTCTAACAATGTTACTTCTTGTCTTTCTAGTGACAATGTTTCAGGCCGACGATCTCATCACGGAATCCACTGTCGTCTACAATAACATCTCTCTCTCTCTCTCTCTCTCTCTCTCTCTCTCTCTCTCTCTCTCTCTCTCTCTCTCTCTCTCTCTCTCTCTCTCTCTCTCTCTCTCTCTCTCTCTCTCTCTCTCTCTCTCTCTCTCTCTCTCTCTCTCTCTCTCTCTCTCTCTCTCTCTCTCTCTCTCTCTCTCTCTCTCTCTCATACACACATAATAGTATCATAAGTATTCAAATATGCTTATTGTTCACAAATCTCTGCCTGCTAGGATTTTGTAGAAATTAACTCCTTACTCAACTAAATTACATTCACAGTGTACCTGTTAAGTTGTCCTCCTTGGTCTATAGGTACATAGGTAACATATTATTCTCTGATTCTCAAGGTCGCAGTTCAAATCCGATGAAGGGTAATGAATTTTTTCGGGCATAAAAATCTGTAGTGTGTCTTACTTCGGAAGGGGAATAAACCCTGTGATCCCGTGCCGTAGACTTACGACACGTATCAAATCCTGATAAAGAGTATTTTGAGCAAGAATAAGGTCTTTCATGCCAAATTTAGAATGAGAATTGCAGCATTTTAGAGCGTTCCTAAATAAAAACTCAATTTCAATGTTGTACTTATTAAAGTTATGGATTTGAAAAATTGCAGCTAAAACAGGCTGTGTGCAGTCGCTATGTCTTAAAGCATACTCAGGACGTATAGATATAGTCTGTGGATATAGTTAAATTTCAGATTTTATGATTAAAGGGTACGACAGAATTGGTAAAATTCATTGTGCTATTTGTGAAACGAATCTAAATGTAAGATTTTTGGAATCCCTCGGTACAAACTACCCTGAATTTTATGTCAATTTTAACTACTTCAATACTCTATACCTACTATTTCAACTCTAAATGTGCATCTATTCGCCAAAGCTCCCTATGCAACTGTTCTATTTGGTACCAATAAGAACGAAGTGTTAAATGTGTCGATGAAGTCTTCAAACTCTCCGTGACGTGACGGCCAGCGTTCCCGGCTATATTAGTACATAAACAGTGAACCACATTCGTGAAATGTTCCATTAGTACACATAAAAGGATAATCATCCAAGCCAGTAACCAATGCATCCAAAATCAGAATATGCAATTAATATTAATATTCATAGAGAAATAAAAATGTAAGTCTATACATTTCGGCTTACGAGCTAAATGCTACATAAAAGCTGGGGTTCGATCCATTTGCCCATCCCCTGAATATATACAGAAATAAATACAGCATAAAAATGGCCACGCTGCAATAGGTGCTATGCATGGAGTAAGTAAAGAACATAGCAAAAGAGGGGGCAGCAAAATTCAGCAGTAGATTACCTAGGCTTAATTAAAAACCATTTTATTGAAAGGTAATTTGGGTATATTACCTATTAAAAACTTGTGTGTATATTGCATTTTATTTATAATGTATACAATGAAGAATCTGTACGTTGACACAATTAAATTATTATTGCTTGTTTCTAAGGCAAGAGAGTATTGAAAAGATCATTTCGGAAGAAGCAATGAATGAAGATAAACCATAAATTGCTTCACAATCATACTGTAGTTTGCTGTGGTTATACAAAGAAGTGCGCGAAAGAAACAAGAAAAATTGATAAATAGTTTCAATAATTGCTCTGCACGATAAAAAAGTTATATGTTAAACAGAAAACTAAACACTGCAGTCCTTCAGTTTATTTACTGAATTATTTATGCCTATATTCTAAATATACAACTTTTTTTTTCTTATTTTTCCCCCTTAAGTAATTTTGCTTTGTTTGGTTTTCGATTCTTTGTAGGAGAATATTTACATTAGCAGATATCATATTTACTAATATTCACGTTGATTATTAGCGAAATTGTTTATTTTCTGCGTTCTTTTAAAATGTATATTATCGCGCTATTCCTTTCGAGGAGCTTCGCCGGTTATCTTATTATTATGAATCACTATGATTCATTGGGTTCTTCACTGGATTTTAGGTGAGGTTCTGAGATTTCTCATTTGAGCAAGAGATTTTGCCTTCTTACAACGCTGTGCTTGCGCCGCTAAGTTTAGATACCCTCATTTTTGTTCGTAAAAATGCACTTATGCCTTCTTGTGATTAACTTTTTGAACATTTAGACATAAGTGTTGCTTTACAGTAAATTGTTACTGCAAAAGGTAAGAAAAAGTTAATTATTTACAGTACGCGGATTGATTTTTCCACCAGGTTTGGAATTCGGAGACATACTGAACTGAGGTATGAGGGAAATGGATATCGCAATGGAGGCGAGTGAGACAATTGTTGAAGTCTGAAGGAACATTATACTGTGTAAAAGCACGCGAGTGCGGAATGCGAAAAAGTTATGACACATAATGCAAAAAGTATGAGGTTTACACAGTAACGTGTTAAAAACTGTTTATGTTGCAGTGATTTTTCTTTGAAATTTACGAGCAATAGTGTGCGACTCCAAGGGAATAATTCATGAAGGCCTAACCTTGTTTGTGTAGTGACTTTTAAGTGTTGTTGGAAATATTTTTGAACATATAGTGCCGCATAGAAAGAAAAGAACAATAAAATGGAAGCAATCGCGAAACACGACTTCAATGCTACCGCAGACGATGAGCTTAGTTTTAGGAAGAGCCAGGTGCTAAAGGTATGTGAAGGTTGTTTGGAATGCAATGTAACTAGGTTATGTGATTAATAGCTGTTTTGTTTGCTGCTATTGCAAGGAAAAGGAAATATATTTACATTGCAGTTACGATTTGGAATTGAAGAGCATGTGAAAAGCGCTTAACAAAGGTATTTTATTGTTTTGACAGATATTAAACATGGAAGATGACATGAACTGGTATAGAGCTGAATTAGATGGCAAAGAAGGATTAATACCCAGTAATTACATTGAAATGAAAAGTCATGAGTAAGTATTTGTAATATAGACCATGAAATATGTAATGCTCATGTACATTAATGAATATAACGTGGATTTAAAACGTATTTAACTGATTGTTTATGCAGTTCCTCATAAAATTTACATTTTCAAGAATCTCAGTTTTCTTACCATTTTGGATAAATTAAGTCACGCAATAAAGTAGATATTATTTCCTTTGAAATGTTTAGTAACTTTGTCAACTTGAGGATGCACAAAAATATATATATATTTTTTTAAATTATACTGGCAATCTTGTGTGATTAGATAATGATAAATATTGCTCACAAAATACTATCGTCATATCTCCTCTGTACTTAAACTAGTCTTTTTTGCCCACGGTTGAATTGCCAATATTACTATAACAATAATAATTGCCAATATTACTTTAACAATAATACTTTTCTTTCAGCTGGTATTATGGTAGAATCACAAGAGCAGATGCCGAGAAGCTTTTGCTCAACAAACATGAAGGAGCATTTCTCATTAGGGTTAGTGAAAGCTCACCGGGAGATTTTTCACTGTCTGTAAAGTAAGTAATTTATCTCAAAGTAATAATTTCAAGGCCAAAATCTCATGTAATATGGAAAGTTGCAGAGTATTAACTGTCATGTTTATTATATTGACTATCTTACAGACAGTAAATTTTAACAAATGTATCATTCCATGAATCAAGCACAGTTCGCTGTAACGGAATAGAGTTTTATGATACCTGCATACTACATATCGTCTTGTATGTTATTAATTCATTCTTCCTGTATCAGCTTTGTAGCTTAGGGTTCTCAGTGTATTTCACTTTATCTTAAGCAAAACACGCTGTTAAAATGCCATAAATTAACAGCCTGAATGCTTATCTATATGCAGTGAATGCAGTACATTGTAGTACTTGGGGTCAATTCCACTGCATTATACTTCTGTATGGCTAACAGTTACTAAAACTTGAAAAAGACTTACGTTAGCAATTTCAGGTAGGTGCATATTAATGTAATAGAGGATCATTGGGCTTAGCTACATTAACATTTAAGCTATGCTTTCCTGTGGATTCACAGTTGCAGCCTTCAAATGTTACACTCTGATTATATAAACCATCCCTTGACTACACTTCGCAACATAGGATCCTAATATCCTGATTATGCTTTGCAGCTTAGAGTACTCAGTGCATTTCACTATACTTGTAAATTAAATGTTAAACCTTTACTAGGCAGTGGATAGTAGAATTGACCCCAAGTACTGTCTAGTGTTGGTACTTGCATTTGGGAGAAATAATAGTGAATATTTGACAAGTACCATCTTCCTTGTTTTGCCAATTGCATAACTTCAATATGTAGAATTGTAGGTACATGTCCATACGAGAGCGGAAAGCCAAAGCAACTTGGTGACAGTTCTAGCAGAATGTTTTGTCCAGCTAACTCTCAAAACTGTATGGACAAGTTATCTTGTAAATGTGCTGTATAACTTTATGTAAAAATATATGAATATACTGTAACTATAAGTGTAATGTTTCTCCTTTTAAGGCAAAAACAGAATCATAGCTACTAATAACCAATTCTTTTCACATTTAACATAGAACATGCAGTGAGTTATGTGACAATGGTTCCATATATAGCTTATACTTAAAAGTAATTAAGGAACGAATATGGATATATCAGTGCCTTTAAGAGGAGATGTGGAAACTTGGACAGCCTGTAGTCCACCCGTTATCCCTTAAGACACTTCCTTTTACAGTAAATTTATTGTAAAATATCAACTAAGTATTCTGTCTGTTAATACTGGGCATGCATAATGAAAGTGGCAGTCCCACTGAAATTAGTAAAATATGTGAAAATAAACATGTTTTTAGTTTTTGTAAACACATTTAACAATTCATGTGAATGCATCATGAAGCTAAAGATAAGTATGCATGTAAAGTTTGTTGTTGCTCCTTTACTTGTTTGAAATCAATTCATATATACACACTAAGCTAAATCTAACCTTGGCAAATATGAAACCAGAGGATGATGTTGATTTTTTATTTCGTTCTTGTGACCTCCACTCGCCTCATACTTATTTCTTCCTTTCTATTCTTCTTCTTTAACTTCTTTAGTTGTACCACTATCCTGGTGTTAAGGGATTCTTGTTCCTCTATCCCTTTTAAGTTCGGGTCTGAGCAACCAAAGCTTTGGATGTGGTAGAGAACCAGGATAGGTTATCAGCCCAATACCTGGTGAGAAGGTGAAGGAAGTGGATGATATATATATATATATATATATATATATATATATATATATATATATGGGGGCGAGATAAATGATAGTAAAGATGATGGAGCAATTGGTGGAGTGCTGACTTGAGAAACCAGAGGACCTAGAGAAAACCCATCCCAGTGCCATGTTGTCCACCACAAATCTCATTTTGCGGAAGCCTGGGATTGAACCTGGGCCACCTTGATGAGAGCCAAGCAGTCTAACCACTCAGCCATGGCACAGTCTCCTTTCTATTTTTCTTTCTTTTTTAGTTTAATGACACACTCTAAAAGATGTAACTGACTTTGATCTCGCAGTATTTTTCACTCAGATTTTGACAGCTTGGTAATTGTGAACAATTCAGATCCTATTGTGTAAGCATCATTATTAAAATCCCCTCCATCCAAGTTGGTTTCCTCACCACAGTTCCTGTGATGTTCCAGTTTCTGTCAGTGACCCAGCGAGTCTGAGTAAAATATTTTCTTCCGCTGGAATGTCGAACTTCATTAAATTAATTGTTCTTCGTCATTAAGAAAATGAAATCATTGTCGCAAGAGATTTACAATTCTTAGTTTTTGGAGAGGTTAAAAAATGACGGGAACTTGTGTGAAGTGTAAAACCGTAAAAGGAGACTATGTTGTGAAATAAATAATTTCTCTCTGATTTTTGGTTGGCATTTTTGTTAATGTACTTTGAAATCCTGCCAGTCAATAATCTGATAAAGAAGTTCATAGTTTCACTACCAGAAAGAAGACAGCCGACAACAGGAACAGACAATAGACCTTTGAGGTTAAAAAATAGATGCAACATCTTCCGAAACTAGTTCCTCTGAAAATAAAAATGTAAGTGACGGAGAGTGAAAAACCGACTACAAATAGTTTTTTCAATTTGGAGGTCATTGTTACTAAATTCCTACAAATACGCATAATATCTGGTATTTTGGGATTTTCCCTAATCCTGAAAGATGAATTTCAGGTTACTCTAAGCTCTACAGACCTTGTAGACTGGACAAGAGTGTAATAGATAATAAAAACAAAACAAAAAATGTAAAATTCAGAGGATTATTACCCGTAAAAATACATTTTTGAGGTACAGAATTAGGGAAAACTTAAATTTGGGTAAAATTTAACATTGCATATGTATGTATAATTGTTACAGAGCAAAACATTTTGGTGTAAAATTGCAAAGAAACGTTAATTCAAGGTACAAAAATTCAAAGTTTTACTGTTCTAAACAAAATAATGCTTAATTTTTAATTTAGAGAAATAAATCTAGAAAAATAACTACACTACAGCATTTAATATATTAGTTTTAAAATTAATTAAATTTCTCCAGTTAATCTTAATCTTTGTTTTATTGACATTTTTGTTCCAGTAAATGTTGGAGTTAAACTATAACACAAAGTAGCGTCGGATCACTTAACATTCACAAACAAAACTAAACTGTATAACAGCAATTGGGCTTTTCTTTTCTGGTGAAACTTTTCTTAAAAATTTCTGAGTTCAGAATTGTATTTCTTAAAGAATTTTTCTGTGAAAATTAAAAACATTTATACTTCTTACAATATTCTCTAAATACCAAACGGGCCACGCTGTGGCTCAGTGGTTAGACCGCTTGGCTCTCACCAAGGTGGCCCGGGTTCGATCCCAGGCGACCGCAAAGTGAGATTTGTGCTGGACAACACGGCGCTGGGGCGGGTTTTCTCCGCAACCTTCGGTTTTCCCCGCCATCCCATTCCACCGGTGCTCCATCTTCATCTCATGTATCATCAGTATCATAGCCTGTGGTGCCGTATGTAGTAAAAGCGGGCGTTGAACACTACACATCTAAATACTAAACAGTGATAAAAGAACCAAAATGTGTAAATACATCACAACATTTAGAACTTTTGAAGCGAATGCTGTTTTGTGCACAGGTGCACAGATCACAGAATGCATATATTTTAACCCAATACACAAATTGTTATTATATAATTATTCCAGTTATAAATATAAGCATGGAGTCAAGTTCTCAGCAAACTAAGACAGCAACTATAGTTAACTCAAATGATGCCAAGGTTTCAACTTGTTTGCAAAACCTGGGACATACGCATGCATCAGTAAATACACCACTGGATTATTTTTTTTTATTATTTATTTATTTATTTATTTTTTTTTTTTTTTTTTTTTTTTTGTGCAATTTATGTCCTCCAATGTTAAGTCATATTGGACGGTGAATGAAATTGGTGAAATGATGCTCAAATGAGTCCGGGGTCCATGGAGACACCACTGGATGATCTGTGCAGGTAACAGGTAACAAAATTACGAAAGACCTACATAAAGCTATAATATTTTAAGAGCAAATGCAGAACTTCTCTTCAGTTTCTGTGTGATACTTTATCACAGTACCTGTTTTTGCTATAAGCCATTAACAAACTTTATTATTATTATTATTATTATTATTATTATTATTATTATTATTATTATTATTATTATTATTATTATTATTATTATTATTATTATTTTAATATTGGAAAGAAAAAAACATGTGTAGTAGTTCAGCATACAGAATGTCAGCAATATATTTTGTTTGCCTTTCTATTCGCCCAGTGTCCAAAATCACCTGGTATATAAATAGATCGCTTGACTTTCACTCATATTCTCAGCATTAGAATTCCTTACGGCTGTGGATTCTTTGAGTGATGCAATAGTACAAACCTTTATCAACAATTCATGCTATTACAAAAAGCTGGGAGGAAAACCTAACAAAGAAACTTGAAGCTGTTATTTTAGATCAAATCTCATAGGAGTTGTCAATATTTTGATTTTGTTATTTTGAATTTATTGAGAAAAGAATTCGGTGAAAATTATTAAAAAATTGTAGTAGAAAGGAAACAGGACTAAAAAGAACAGTAGAAGGTAAAATAGTGATTGAAGAGGTAGAAGCAAAGAAAAGGGAATATGATAATATTAATATAATTTTGGGGTCGAACTAATACTCAATGCTCCATTTATTGCTAGTATTAGCAATAAATGGAGCATTGAGTATTACTACTACTAGGGGGATTCTGGGTTTATCTCACCCAAAGCTGTTTCAGGGCTTATTTCGCCCTCTTCAGCCAGCATGGTTAGTGGTTTGGAGGGAGGGAGAGATGGCTCTTTTTTTTTTATTGGTGCTATTTGTATATAGTATTTACACTTTTTATATATTTTTAATTAATTTTTTTTATTTTTTTTGCATTTATTATTTTATATATATTTTTTAATATTTATTATATATATATATATATATATATATATATATATTTATTTATTTATTTATTTAATTTCCATGAGGTCGTCATTTGGATGTACATTTGTCATTGCAGGAGTCGTCGTAGGTGTTACTGTATTTGTCGTTCTTTTTCTTCTTTTGCTTCTGTCTGATGATGATTAACACAGGGGAGGGTCGCTTGGATTATTTTCCTGGTGTATTTGTGTTTTCTTGTGTTGTTTTGCAGCGATGATGATCTCCTGCCTGTGTGGTCGGTCTCTTGCATTGTCTATGTATTTAGTTGTGTTCTTCTTTATTGTGTCTTCTATTGTTGCGGTTTTTGCTATGTCATGGATTTCATTGCTTCTGGACCATGGTGGTAACTTCCTAGCGATTCTTAAGCATTTGGGTTCGAACCCGGAGATACTGTCCTTTGTTTTTTGTGAGGTGATGGGCCATAAAGCGATTGCTGCGTATGTGAATGTTGGTCTGATGATAGTTTTATATAGCTGGGTTAGGGTGCCTGAGGATAGACCTTCCTTTCCAATTTTGGAGAGGAACCTGAGGCATGACGTTGCTACTTTTGCTTCTTGCAGTTTGATTTTGTAGTGAGTGTTGGTAGACAGCTTCTCGTTTAGCGTTACCCCTAGGTATTTGATTTTTCTTTGTGTCGGTATGGCGTGGTTGTTGTAGGTGATGGTAGACGTTCTGTATGTTTCTTTGGTTTTTATCTGGAAGATGATGTATTGCGTTTTTGCTGGGTTTATCGTTACTCCATCGTTTTGCCATTTGCTAAAAGTTGCTAGCTGTTTTTCTAGTCTCGGCTTGCAGTCCCGTAATCTTCCTGTCGAGCACCAATAAGCGGTATCATCCTCATATTGCGCCAGTCTGATTGTCGGGTGGATCGGCTGGGGAGTGTTGGCGGTGTATATTATGTATAGTAGGCCAGATATGGCACTACCTTGTGGTGTTCCGGCTTTTAGCTCGATAGGAGCTGAGAGTTGTCCGTTGATCTTTATTTGGGCGGTTCTATTGGAGAGGAGCTTGAGGTCCGTCGGGTCAGTTTTTCTGGGATTTCCATGTTGGTCATTTTGTGTAGTAGTCTGTGTATCCAACACCGGTTGAATGCACCTTGAATGTCCAGGAATGTGGCAGCGGTTGTGAATCCTCGGTTGGTTTTCTCTTTTATTTCGGAGATGACTTTTATTAGTTGATCCTGGATGGTAATACTGGACCGGAATCCGGCTTGCGTGTCTGGTATGAGATTGCAGTGTTCTAGAAATCGGTTTAGGCATTTTACTAGTATTTTTCTAGTACCTTAGTTATTGTAGCCGTTAGGGATATGGGCCGGTAGTTCTGGTGGGTTTTGTTGCTTTTCCCGGGTTTCTCCAGTAGTATTAGATGTGCTTGTTTCCAGGCTGTTGGGTGGTGTCCATGTTGTAGTATGATATTGTATAGTGTGACAATTTTTTGAATCATTTGGTATGGAATGTCTTTTAGCATGGTGTATGTTATGGTGTCCAGTCCGTGTGCTGATTTTCCAAGGCATCTTACAGTTTGACTCGAAATTATATTAATTTTGTGTTTCATTGTATCATAGTCCTTATACATTGGAATGATAATTTTAGTTTAAATTTTTAAGAAATATTGTTTGAATGTTAAATTATTTAGAAAATGATTTAAAGAAAAGATTATGAAGATTACCAAATATGATCATGAAAATTGTGCAATTAAAATATGTGAACCAATGAGAAATTATCAAATTGCCATAGCAACGGCAAATTCAATAATTTTAGACTAGCCAGAATTAGCGTCATTCTGCTCATAGACATCGTCGAGTAAAGATGCAAAATTGTGATTCTGTAAATGGACGCCATAGAGGATGGAAGTGTAACAATCTGTGTAGAATCGTCTAGGAGGAACATTGTAATTGTAAAATGGGATAACAGTTCTGAAATCATGTATTAATTTAATGTTACGTTTCAGAAAGAAGTAATATGAATATTTGAAAGAAAGTTAAATATTACTTTGATTTATTCAGCATATTTCTTTCATCTCTTCCCATCTGATATCATGCCCGAAGTAAGAGTTCTTTATGCGACGACTGAAGCAGCTGTGGTAAACTACAAGAGGACATTGCAACCAAAACATCAGCTCCAACCCCAAGGACAGGACGCTGCAGCATCCCATCCTTGAGATCCTGTATCAACGGGATGCAGAATCATTATATCATCATCCCATTTTAGATCCTGTCATAAACTACAGCAATGTATAGAATAAAAAGAAGTATTTCAGAAAGTGGAGTGCCATAGTTACTAAAATTAGGCGAGTCAACCCTGTATATACTTTTCTCCACTTAAAAGTTTTTTATGAAGACTAGTTTCTGGGGACTTTTCCCCTATCGTCAGTTCTGTGGTTGACTGATGATGCATCAGGTGTCTGCATCTGGCTTGGTGTCGTGCTGCCATCTAATGTCCTGGTAAGTTTGATGACGTCATCTACCGCTGAAATTTCAAAATTCATCAAGAGGTCCTGTTTCTTCGTAATAAATATGTTTTCCCAAATCTGTAATTCCGGAGGTTTCTTTGCCAGTTTGATCAGTTCTATTTCTTGTTTTATTTTGTGATTCTCAGACCAAAAGTGATGTGATGTCGGCCATAGCACATCACTTTTGGTCTGAGAATCACAACATAAAACAAGAAATAGAACTGATCAAACAGGCAAAGAAACCTCTGGAATTACAGATTTGGGAAAACATATTTGTTACGAAGAAACAGGACCTCTTGATGAATTTTGAAATTCCCGCGGTAGATGACGTCATCAAACTTACCAGAACATTAGATGGCAGCACGACACCAAGCCAGATGCAGACACCAGATGCATCATCGGTCAACCACAGAACTGATGATAGGGGAGAAGTCCCCAGAAACTAGTCTTCATAAAAAACTTGTAAGTGGAGAAAAGTATATACAAGGTTGACTCACTTGCCTAATTTTAGTACAGCAATGTACTTTCACACACACTGTACCTTACTGTCGTAAATTAATAAACTACACAATGTGCAGATTTTTAAAAGACATTTTGTTCACATAATCAGATAACTTCAGCAATGACATACATGGTGAAAATAACTCTTGAAAATTCATGTAAAATAAGTAAATAAATAATATATGTAGTGGTATATAGACTGCTGGGTGTTAAATGGATTAAATAGCCTTAGTTCCATAAACATTGTTTAAGGTTTCATGTTGAACGAATGCTTTCTTTAGAAAACCAGTATTTGGTTAATGCTTGTGTATACAGTGACTATTTATTGCATTGTTACTGTTACAATGAGTGTAGTATATAGTTGACATTTTTGTAATTTTCTTTGTTTTCCCTTTTCAGATGTTCTGATGGAGTTCAGCATTTTAAAGTATTACGTGATGCCCAAGGAAAGTTCTTTCTTTGGGTTGTCAAATTTAATAGTTTGAATGAACTGGTAGAATACCATCGAACAGCATCTGTTTCAAGATCACAGGATGTCAAGCTTCGGGACATGGTACCAGAAGAGGTAAGTAGTCATAGTTTTACCTTCCACATAGTACCACTTAAAAATTTGATATCAAGATTTCACAAAAATGTTTGTTTTGAGAACCCTGAATTCCCTCTTCAAAAAGTATTTTTAGAAAAAAAGCAGTGTGTGAGTGAATGATTTGATCAGTCAGTCAATCCCTCTATCTGAACCTATCCTTTACATGAAAAATTGCAATTACTTTTTTATTTACTCAAAAATACAAGATATGGCATGTAAAGCTGGCTCATAAAGTCGAACGCATAAAATATAAAAGAATGCACAGAATATGACTAAGGTTGCTACAAAATAGAAATGAACATAAGCAGAGCTAGGCGTGGTTGTTATATGGCTACTAGCCAATGTGGTGCGTGCAACATTGTACAGTTAAACACGCATTCTGGCTCGCTTTGCTGAAGCATGCTGCTAATTTCTTTGCATGCTCTAAAGACACCAATTAAAGAATTATTTTGTTTTTCCCATATTACAGAGCTATTTGTTCTGAGGATTACTGTCCAAACCCCATGTTTGTAGCACATCTGGTTTTGGAGATATGGAAAGATAAGGTGCCTGACTAGAAAGAACATAAGTAACTGCCAGTGAAGAAAAGCAGACACATGCTATGCTGCAGTTGTTTTTTGTACTCTGCATTCAGCAAAGTGGTTATCTTTTAAGAGTGCACATGTGCTTTTCAAAGTTAGTAAATATACTGCTTAGCAAGCCTAGTACTGGTGCTCCGAATAGTAACTGTGAAACAACTCATAAGATTTTACATAAATAGGCTACAAATATTCTTGTTGATGTGTATTCCTTTTTCAAATATGTCAATTAAAGACATTATCGAAAGTATAAATTTCGCTCAGAGTTGAGAATTAATGTTACGAGCTTGTCACATTCTGTGACAAACATTGTCAAAGAAGGCAAACAGTTTACCAAATTAGGAGAAGTTTTCATATTTAGATCTCCAGGGATACATTGGGCAGCTAAAAACGTGCTACCAACTTAGACAATTTTCAAAAGTGTGTTTCATGTAGAACAATTTATGATTTATATGATAAGGGTGAATATCCACTGCCAAAAGGTTGACCAATTTAATGAGGGGGAAAATAGAATATACGGATTCTGTATCTTCTATGTATAATATTCTGAAATCTGTTGTGTTCAAATATAGGAGAATCAATGATGGTCGCAAATTTCTGCTTGAAAGAAGCAATATTGTTGCTGCAAGACTAAAATTTCTGCACACAGTGCATAACATTAGTACATGAGATTCATGGCGTAAAAGTGCTTCATAAATACACATTCATATCTTCCATATTTATTAAGTATTTTAATGAAACAAAAATTGGTTTAAAGTCCATTACAGACAGTATACAAATATATCATTAAAATAGAAACTATATTCACAAATCGTTGAAATGTCACTATATTGTTTCACTGTAGCAAATACCTTATTTCATAGAACACATCTAATTTGAATAATTTTGTTTTGTGTGCATATGAACGATAGCTGTGTAAGCAAACTTTTCTCCAGTTAAAGATTTTAAGGTTCAGATTGTGCAATAATCATTCTGTATGTTCTCACATACATGCTGAAATATTAAGCAAACTACTCTGTCAGCACTGTATCACTGTACATCTCAGCATCTGTATGATATTTGCTAGGTTGAGACAAAGATATATCTTCCATCCCTGTGCCCACTTGCCATGGAACTAGCAACACCAAGACAGTGGGATAACTGTATTGGCTCAACCCATGTTCATTCTTATTTTGTAGCTACTCTATTAACCTTCATAGTGGGTGCAAATATAAATCAGGTCTGCAGACAGATGCTTCTGGAAACATTTTAACCTATCCTGTATACCACCATTTTGCAAACAGTTCCTCTATAGTGCTTTTTGCTGCCGCAGATTGTCCTGGAAATTGCTCATGAAACAAATTCTTTGTTTAAAAAGAAATCCAATGTGAATGAATGCTTCAACAATGCCAATACATTCGGGTATCAAAAATGTCATTATCACGTACATTGTTTCACACAACGATGCCTTTGTCTCAACTGGTTTCTACAAGTTTCACTTTCTAGTTTGCAGATGCTTTACACGTGATGATTCCATGTGTCGACCACCCTGCTCAACGCGTTTCTTGGTAGGAAACTAGATAATTGTTGCCAAAAATGCAGTATACAAATGTAACCATATAACAATTGTAAATAATGCAATAGGTATACCATAATATTATGATGGGCTGGTTTTACGTGCTGCACACTATATCATTAGCGATTTTTCAGGTACAATGTGTTTAAGATATTTACTTGATTAATAAAATTCATTAATTTTCTGTAAAGAGCTTGTTAAGACTATTCATATTGGTGAAATTTTGTTTGAATAAGAAATCTAAAAAGAAAGACCAATACTTAATGCAGGAAAAATATAAGCTTATTAAAATACACATTAAGCTATCAATTATTTGATAGTGTTAGACACGTTTACTTTCTTTACTGCTTTACTCCTAATAAGTATAGAAATTATTGGTGTTCCATTAAAAAATTACTTGGCATAAGTTCAGCATCTTCCAAGGTTGCGATAGGAAGATTTTCAAGAAACCCCAAACTATTCTTTATTTGCAAAAATGTTCTTTGTTTGATTTTTTCAAAAGTGCCTCTAAAGATTTTGATAAAAATATATATTTAATATTATACAAATATAACAATTTGTAACAAAATCTTCACTTAAGAAAATGGTTTTTTATTCTTCTTTCTAATTGATATCGATTTCACGAACTCTTGTCCGCATCTTCAGTCAAAGAAAACCACAGAACTTTGACTGAAGATGCGCACAAGAGTTTGTGAAATCGATATCAATTAGAAAGAAGAATTAACACCATTTTCTTAAGTTAAATGAAGTTTTTGTTACAAATTGTTATATTTGTATAATATTCATTGCTTCATTGTAGCTAGCTTCATTTTCTACGTAATCATTATGTTTAATATATTTGCATGTGTTATTTTAAATTTTCTGGTGATAACCTGTTAAGTCCTCTCCACTCTGAATAACTGCTGTGTAACTGGTAAATCAAAAGAAATTTACAATTCAATTACCAGCTGATGATAAGAGCAAAAGCTCTTGAAACATGTCCTGTGAATAAACAGTGTGTGTGAAGCAATGTGTCAATATCTTCTCGATTCACTTTTGTGCTCATTTGTGCTTCACTGTCCCTACGCTTCTTTCAAGTTTATACTTTTACAATATCTTGTTACATGAAATATAATTACTTATACAAACTTCACTTATCTTTTAAAAAATTGATGAAAACTTCCACAGAATTAAAGAGACTTAAAAAAGTTTACGAGAAGTGAAGTTTGTGACAAATAATTATATTTTATGTAGTATTTGTTGCTTCGCTGTTGCTAGCTTCGATTTTTTACATATTACAATATTGTGCAAAAAATGTGGATCTCATTAAATGTGTAGTGTTTAACGCCCGCTTTTACTACATACGGCACCGCAGGCGATGACACTGATGATACATGAGATGAAGATGGAGCACCGGTGGAATGAGATGGCGGGGGAAACCAGAGGTCCCGGAGAAAACCCGCCCCAACTTGTTACATGAAATATAATTACTTATACAAACTTCACTTATCTTTTAAAAAATTGATGAAAACTTCCACAGAATTAAAGAGACTTAAAAAAGTTTACGAGAAGTGAAGTTTGTGACAAATAATTATATTTTATGTAGTATTTGTTGCTTCGCTGTTGCTAGCTTCGATTTTTTACATATTACAATATTGTGCAAAAAATGTGGATCTCATTAAATGTGTAGTGTTTAACGCCCGCTTTTACTACATACGGCACCGCAGGCGATGACACTGATGATACATGAGATGAAGATGGAGCACCGGTGGAATGAGATGGCGGGGGAAACCAGAGGTCCCGGAGAAAACCCGCCCCAACGCCGTGTTGTCCACCACAAATCTCACTTTGCGGTCGCCTGGGACCGAACCCGGGCCGCCTTGGTGAGAGCCAAGCGGTCTAACCACTGAGCCACGGCGTGGCCTGATCTCATTAAAGGATATAGTTAATATCATATAAACATTTTTTAGCATTAATCATATCTGAGATTCTCTTTGTAATTGGTTTGAATTTTTAAGTACAGAATGGCTCAATAACTGGTTTGTTGCAATAACTGTTTAAGAAGAATGCTAATGTTTCTCACCAGTTGTTGGCAAAGATCTTTGATTGTGCTGCATACTTGCATACAAGAAACCTCCCTCCAAGGTGTTGACAAAATATTGATTCTATTAGAAATCCTTAAAGAAAATCAACAGGGGGATTAATGTCAGGATGATGGGGATGCCAAATGTGATACACTGATGATACCAGGGCAAACCCTATTTCTCCAGACATTTCATGCAATAATTGCAAAACAGCATTAGCCGTGTATGGCCAGCCCCATCCTGCATGAACTGTTGGCTATGTTGTGGAGGATTAGTGGCATGAAGTGCTGACAGGAACTTTTTTCGCAACATAGAAACAGAATGCATCAAAGAGCATTAATAGTTTCATCAAAGAAAAAAAGGCCCAGTCATCCTCTGCCTTTATATTGCAGCCCAAACACATGCATTTTCACTATAATTGGCTATTCATAAGAATGCTTGTATGTTCCCTAGCCCAAAACCTTACATTGTGTTTAATCCCACATCATTTACATGGAAATATGCCTCATCAAAGAACCACATGTTATCAAGACTGCCTACAGTCTACATTTGCATTTGCATTTTCATACTTACATAGAAAATGGAGTGCTGTCATTTTATTGTGACTTTGTGGGTTCGTGAAATGAAAGGTCCAACTTCACCACTCAAAAATGTTCTTTATTTCCACCGACTTACAGTTAAACTCTTGCCAATTACACAGTATTACGTGCTGCACACAATTACAATTCACCAGTTCGTCCGTTACAATTTCACTTGGCCTCGCGGTTACGTAAGCTCCGGTACACATTCACAGTTACGTACAGTCTTCCGTTGCACAATCTTCTCGTACATTAACACGTCACTGACTAACTCTTACACCAAGAACTGCGACTGTCTCCTCACTCACTAACTGACCAACTCTACTCTGTCCATCTGTAACCCTCTTTATATAGGAATATCGCCGGTTTCTAGTGACCAGGGGAATGTTCCAGATTCCGTAATTTCGAGAAACAGGTGTAGAGAAACAGACGACACAGTCATGTTTTTCCCCTGACCACAGCCTGTCACCACTATAGGACAAACGAGGCGAGGGCGTGGCTAACCGAACCTTCCCTGTCTCCCGCTCTCAGCTGCTTCACAGGGTGTTCCAGCGCTCGCGTTACACTGCTCCCTCCTCAAAGCTGTTCGCCCCGAACAGCCCCATCGTAGCGTGCGAGGCGGTCCAGGTGTACCACCAGCATCTGCTCGGAGTCGCAGCCAGAAGTAGCGCTGCCGTAGTTTGTGAATCATACGGTTCGCTCCCAGGTGTCCTCCTGAAGTACCGGCGTGCACTTCCTCCAAGACTTCCGGGACCTTACTCCGGGGAAGTACCAACTGTCCTCTCTGCGCCTTCCCATCGGGTGACTCCCATACCCGGAACAGCACGCCCATTCTGGTCTTCAACGAGTCCCATTGGGCCCAGTACGACTTGTAGGTGGCGCTCCTCGGTGCGATGTCCTCCCAGGTTGGCCTCGTCCCTGCCTCCACTTCCCTCAAGAGTGGCCCCAAGTCTGCGTCCGCCAGCTGCTCCCTCCTCAGGCCTGCGCTATCCCAGCCTTCAGCAGGCACTGCCACAACTACTCGGGCTGCTGCGGCACGCTCCTTCTCTTCCACTCTGGTGCACTGACCGCACTCTACTGAACAGGGTCTTCGGGACATGGCGTCTGCGTTATCGTGACTCTTCCCTCTACGATGTTCCGAGGTGAAGTCGTACTCCTGCAGCCTCTGGACCCAACGTGCTGTCTGGCCTTCCAGGTTCTGCGATAGGACACCTCCAATGCAATGGTCACTAGCGTCGGTGTCCACAATGAAGGCGCCACCCGGTTGTGGGAAACCCAAAGTTGGAGCACTGCACAGGGTCTCCTTCGGGTGCTGGAAAGCGTCTTCGGCGTCCTCCGTCCACACATAAGGCCGGTTTTCCTCCGTCAGGCGGGTGAGGGGTTTTGCGATGTTGTCGGCCTTTTCCTCTAAATCGTTAAGGCGGTCGTCTACTTGACCCTTCCGCTTGCCCAGATTCGTGACGTCATCCCTCACGCCGGCCAACCGTTCCTCAAACTTGGCGGCGAGAGCCTCGTTCGCCACCTTCATTTCGGTAACCAGACGGTCATTCGCTGCTCTCATTTCCGTGGTTAACTCGGCCTTAATTTGTTGCATCTTCTCGGTGATGTTGTCCCTAGCCGTCCTGATTAGTTTCAGTTCCGCGGCCAGGTTATTTCTAGTCTCCAGCTTCTCTGTTAATTCGGCCTGCATTTCTTCCATCTTCCTGGTGATGTTGTCTTTAGCCGTCTTCATTTCTTTCAGTTCCGCTAAAATCTTTTCTAATGCTGCCTCCATTGTTGTAATGTTCGGTGTTGTTGTTTTCCCGCTTCCTGACACCAGTGTGACTTTGTGGGTTCGTGAAATGAAAGGTCCAACTTCACCACTCAAAAATGTTCTTTATTTCCACCGACTTACAGTTAAACTCTTGCCAATTACACAGTATTACGTGCTGCACACAATTACAATTCACCAGTTCGTCCGTTACAATTTCACTTGGTCTCGCGGTTACGTAAGCTCCGGTACACATTCACAGTTACGTACAGTCTTCCGTTGCACAATCTTCTCGTACATTAACACGTCACTGACTAACTCTTACACCAAGAACTGCGACTGTCTCCTCACTCACTAACTGACCAACTCTACTCTGTCCGTCTGTAACCCTCTTTATATAGGAATATCGCCGGTTTCTAGTGACCAGGGGAATGTTCCAGATTCCGTAATTTCGAGAAACAGGTGTAGAGAAACAGACGACACAGTCATGTTTTTCCCCTGACCACAGCCTGTCACCACTATAGGACAAACGAGGCGAGGGCGTGGCTAACCGAACCTTCCCTGTCTCCCGCTCTCAGCTGCTTCACAGGGTGTTCCAGCGCTCGCGTTACATTATATAGGAATAGCAGAAGATTATTTTGAAGAATGCAGTGAACATAGTGACAAGAGATTCCAAGTTCCACTGCAGCTTTTCTTGTTGACTTGCTGGGGCCTCATTACATTGCCACTCTAAATGCTATTAACTTCTCCAGCTACTTGAGAAGCATGTGAGCACTTTGGGTCTTAAACACTTCCTTGAGTTTCAAATTTCTTTTCGTTCTAGAGATTGTGTTTTTAGATGGAGTCCAGTTCATGTCAAAATACTTTCAGAAATCTCTCTGTGTAAAAAATACACTCAGTTTTTTTATGCAGAAATACTAAATTTGCTCGTTCAACAGTAAGCCATCTTTTGTAAGATTATTTAAATTTATAACAGGTGAGTGAGCTCTTGAACACGTATACATTGTTTCAAATTAATAATCATATATTTATAATGTACAGCTAGATTTGAATTTAAAATGTGCTGAACTGTGATCTTCAAGATGATGCACTAATATTGTAGCAATCTTTTGGTGTTACAAAGTGATACTAAAGGAGAGAAGAGACCAGCATATTTATTTTTCCCTTGTTCCTTTTGGGATTTGATATTTCTATGCAAAATATTGTAAGAAAAATATAAACTGGATTTTTATTTAGAAAAATTAAAACTAATTTTTTTTTTTATTAAAATCAGCATTAAATTTTAAACATCTTTTAGTAGTTCAGTACATCTAATAGTTGCATGATAAGTATCAATTGGGTGAATTTCTTAACTTAGATGATAAAGAATTAAAATGAATGAGCAGAAAAAGAAAACTGACAGTGACATCAGCTTTGAGCTATCTTCAGCTCCATTTCTTATTCTCAAAATTGTTGTTAGGAAATCCAAATGAAACTGTTGAGAGAAGTGTCTGGCACTGTTTTTATATAGTGTGCATATGTATAGCTTAATAAGCTTTTTTGCAGCTTTGTTGCAAGCATTCTGCATGCTTAATTGCATTTATACAACATAGGTAATTAATACTGGTTAGGTACAAAAATAAATATAAATACAACAAAAGATGCAGAAAATTTTTCAAAAAGCAAGGGCAGTTAGATTGTAATTGCTTAGAGAAAAATGGGTAGGCACAATAGTAGCATCAGTTGTACTCTGTCAGACATTTTCAAAAGATGATGTTAATGAGAGATAACTGCATTTGTTTTGTATCTTCTTGTTGCAGTACCTGGTTCAAGCACTGTACGACTTCACACCGCAGGAACCAGGGGAATTGGAATTCCGAAGAGGTGATGTGATAACTGTTACTGATCGCACAGACAAGCACTGGTGGCATGGAGAGATAGGTTCTCGCAAGGGACTGTTTCCAGCCACTTACGTTACACCCTATCGTTCTTAGAATACAATTCAGGCTTCCAGAAACATAATAACTTTGAAGTTTGGAACTTATAATTTTTTTAACATGCCCATTGTTAACATTTTTCTCTTATTTCATCGTGTTTATTTTGATTACTATTTTATTTAGCATGCTTTTTCTTATGCTGTATTAGATCACTGTTATACAGAAGTTGAAACTGTTCATGATTTGGAAACAATCATTTTATTGTTTTGCCTTTTTTTAAATGCAGATTTTATTGGGAGTTTCTGAGGAGGAATTTTTGTGGACCAAATGAATAATTGCTTTACGAAGGAATAATAGCTCTGTGATTTTGACAACAAAATGATAAAATATGATGGTCATTTACAGAGGCATCTCATTTTACTTTTTAGTATAATGTAATGTTTTCAAGAATGATTTCTGTTAAAAGTTGTATTGTAACATATTGGTGCACCTTCTGTGGTGCTTTCTGTTTAGGTAATGTTTGCCATGTCAAGATATAAACTGCATTTTTTGCCATATTAGTTAACAAATACATAAATATTAACAACTAAAACGTCACTTAACTTTTTTAATTATAAAGTGTACATTACATTTGTTAATTCACATTGCTTCACTGTTCTTAGCTTTTTTTTTTTTTTATAAGTTGTATTAGTCTTCACTTTGAACAAAGGCTCTGTGTTGTATAGCTAAATCAAAAATAGTAATTGGTTATTGGCATAGGCTTTAATTTTTTCATTTAATACCTTTTCTCAGGCCATATTACATAAAATGCATTGCATCAGATGCATGTTTACTGATGTCATTTAAGTTGCACCACATGTTTAAAATTTCTTAATTTGTTATGTGTTTGGAGGAATTTAGTAACAGTGACGTCAAAATTATTCTTAGAAACTATTTGTAATTGGTTTATTAATACTCGTCACTTGTTTATATTTATGAGAGACTAGTTTCAAAGGCATTCTCTCATAAATATAAACAAGTGACGAGTATTAATAAATCAACTACAAATAGTTTCTGAGAATTCTTAATTTGTGTTTGTTTCCAGGGCAGCATTTTTGCCATAGAGGCAAGCTTGATTGCTATCTAGTTTAAATTCATGCTAACGCATATTTATATGTTTTCATTGAAGTTATCGACATTTGTGTTGCTGAGAAACTTGGTTTTCTTTTTTAGAGCAAAGAAGCTAGAATTAGTATGTCCAGGTTTTAAATTTTAATACTCCTATTATATAGTGTAGTTAAATTATAATCAAACCCACTCACTGTCTCTCTCTCTCTACTGCATGAGACGGCTGACATTTGCTGGGGAGCTTACGCCGGCAGAGGCAGACTGAAGTCCTTACCTTATAATATAGATGCTGGAAATGTTGACTTTCTGCACTCAAACAGGCACCATACCTTGTGTAAATATTCTCGCTCCTCTCCGAAGCTCAGCAGCAGGTATTCTTGTAATTTCTTGCACAATTTTTTCTGTAAGTTCCTGTAAGGATTGACACAATACATGTCTGTTGAAATTGAAGCCCTTCAGTACACATTTGTGCAAGTGTTAAAGGTAAATGATCGTGCTAAATGTGTGAATTATTGTAACTGGTGTTTTCCAATCTGTAGAAAGGGTTTTCATTGAACCACAGCTTCTGTTTTTCTATGATGAATCTTGGTTTTAACTGGATGTTCGAATACTCACAACACTTATACTGGGCTTCAGAAAAACCTGCGCTTCTGGATGAACTACCTCATTATGATCAGAAAATTGGAGTGAGGTATGTGATAAGTGCTAAAAGAATAATAGGGTCCATATTCTTTGGTGAAACTGTAAATGCAGAGTGATATCAGAGGTTAATTCTGAGGCCATTTTTCAATTGCTTGACAGAAAAAGAGAAATCTTATGGTTAGTTCCAGAAAGATTCTGTAATAGCACATGTTGCTACAGAATCATTAAATGCAATAAGAGAGGTGTTTCATGACAATAATTACTGTTGATTTGTGTGCCCCTTGTTCTCCTGACCTAACTAGTTGTGACTTTTATTTGTGGGATTTTTTATAAGGTAAAGGGTATTGTTCCAATCCTCATATACTGCAGAAACTTAGGTAAAACATTGTGCAAGAAATCATGAGAATGCCTTCTGCTGACCTTCAGAGTGTGAGTGAGAATATTTACATGAGATATGCTGCATGTTTGAGAGCAGAAGGTCAACATTTCCAGAATAAGGTAAGGATTCTAGTCCGCCTCTGCAGGCATAAGTTCCCCAGTGATTGCCGGCCTCTCAAGTAATAGAGGCAGTGAGTTGGTTCGATTATAATTTAACTACCTGCTAAAAAGAAGATGGCTGTAAATATTTATAAGATGTTTTAATCTTCTTTTGTAAATTTTAGAAAAGTGCATTTGGAGTATGAGCAAATTCTGTAAGTGACCAATCATAAAGGACAACTTTTGAAATGCATCTTATTAAGTTCTAATACAGTATTAAGGACAAACACAATACCTACTGCAAAAAATAAAGCTGTGGACATTCAGTGTGACCAAAATGTAAAGATACTAGGAATGATAATTGCATTTTGTATTTTTTGTTATATATATATTTTTATTTCTTTGTGCTCTCAATTTAACACACTGTTATGGACAGATTAGGGTGTATTGTAAGCACAAGCATAATCTTACCTTCCAAATATAATCTTGTCCATTAAATTGCTATATACTTTGTTATGTTTGTGTTGCAAACAATTGGATCCTTTAAACTAGCGTTTAACATTAGTTTCAATCTTCTACTTTACCATATATTTATGTTGAATGCAAAGAATGGTACAAAATGAAGTGCTTTTCCTTAAAATACACATTGAAAATTATTTTCTCACATATCTATGGAATTTTAAAATGGTTGCATACTTGGAAAGAAATTACAATGAATTTTGAGGTATTGGAAAGAAAAGAAATTCCTGTATATGTATATCTGTTTAAGTCTAGCATTTTTGAAATATATATTATTTTAGAGCATTTGCATGTGGATGTTTCCACACTTAGACTAGCATTGATGCACTTTTATCTCCTAGATCTTGCCATAGTGGATAACAGTAGCATGCTAGAATTGATTTTGTGTCTACAGAGAACCACCACGTGTAACAAACCTGATGCTGTAGAAATAACTGCACAGAGTATTTTGAACTAAAGCATGCAACCTTCTTCCTGTGTATAACACAAATTATTAACTTCTGAACTGTAAACCACCAATAAAAATATGTAAATTATGAGCAAGTAAAGTTAGCTATAGAAAAAGAAATGTATAAATCTGACCCAGACGTGTGAATATGAATGTAATGCTGAATATGGTAAAAAAAAATTACAAGCTTGTTTCCAAAAATTACCATATCCATTTCAGAGATTCTAAGGGACTAGGAGAACATTTGAAATATGAGATGAAAAATATTATTTTTAAGCAGGACATATTTTTCTGCATAGACTAAATATGAATGCAACAGAAAAGAACTTGCAGTTCACAGATGAGAAGAATGTCACTACAGGATGGGGTACTAGGAGAAGGCAGTTGCTCAGTTAGAGCAGTTTGTTACTGTGTGCCATATTGCCATTGCAGGGTTCTGCTGTACCAGAAGGAATCAAGACAAGTTTATGTGCTAGGTGGACAGTTTATATACTCTGTGAATGAAGTACCCTTGTGCAACTTTATTTAGTTGACAAACCTGATTGTATGAAGGGAATAGAAAGTATTTACGTATTCATTTCTCTGTTCACATTCTTAACATCTGTGTACATATAGATAGGTTTAAGCCTTATGAGTGAAGTTTAGACTTTTGGAAATGCAAATATAAGTGAAAAATATAAATTGTAATATAAAATAACCTGTAGATGGGATATGCATGGCTCTAATTAATATAAGTAAAATAAATGTTCCTAAATAAAAAAGCAGTTGCATTTACCCTGAAACAAGAATACGGTTAAAATTCTCATAACATAAATTCATAATTTGCAGTTCAACGCTGATTATTGTTCTAGAACAGTATTAAAATTAATGTGTGAAGGCAAATGAGGTGTTCATAATTTATTTTAATAAAATACTCTTACTAGATTTAGAAAACATCTCTTTTTTCATTGATAATACAAGCCTTGTGCATTAAGCATATTTGCTGGAATCATCATCATTTGTATGGAGTGTGCTCAGCCAGTTTCATAAACTCATTTCTTAAATGTTTGCATTGATCATTTGCGTCCTTGAAACATTGCTTGTACCTTCATTTGTTTGCACATCATACTCATTAAAATAAAAATATCACTTCCAAGTTTGGCTCAGTTTTCTTACATGGTTTAATATCATCATGACGAAGATTTGACAATACATTGGTTCCAGCACATGTTCAACTTAAGTATAATAGTGAATTGGTGAAATGCCTAAGATTATGAGAACCTGATCATTATGTTTTCTCTACTTGTTTTATCATCAGTTATATCCCTACCCTATTTATACCTCATAAGCACTTATTGATCCAGTAAAGTAACATTTCAGACAGGGTGATATAGGTTGGTTGCAAAATATCTATAATTACATATAAAATGTGATCATTGCTTCAGTTATTGTTTGAAAATTATGTTAGTTTAAAACGAAGTGTGTAATGGTTAATGCCAGCTTTTACTACATACAGTACTGTAGGCAGTGACACTGATGATACATGAGATTAAGATAGAGTACCGGTAGAATGAAATGGCAGGGTAAACCGGAGATCCCAGAGAAAGCCTGCCTCAGCGCCGTGTTCCACCACAAATCTCACTTTGCGGTCACTTGGAATCGAACCCAGGCCGCCTTGGTGAGGGCCAAGTAGTCTAACCACTCAGCCATGGCACAGCCCTGATGTTAGTTTGTGACTGAATTTTCTAATGTAATGATACCTTCATTAATAAATGTGTTTTAGTGCAAACTTTTTCAGATTGTTTAATCGGAATGATAATTACATAACAATAATTGTTTCTACTATAATTATTTTCATTACATACTTGATATGGTACATGTTGAAATTGAATTGTCTTGAATATAGCACCTGTTTAAATGTGTCAGAATGGAGGAGGAATTTGGTACTATCAAAAGAATTTATTAGTATCTTATAAGGCCAAGTAAAGAAAATTAATAACTAATCTAAGTGGAATTCAATTGATTAGACTAAATGAATGGTTTCACATGGACAAGTACTGGTTGGCCGTAAGATCCCATTACCCCCTATAATAACCAACAATAAACTCCTAAATTTAAGGGGATACCTTTGATTTCGGATGCTTCAAACCACAAGTAAACATGCTTAGAATAACAAATGACCATTAAAATTACAGTATTTATCATTTCCATGCTAAACTCTGCATTTGTCTGCTAGTGCCGTTATAAGTTCGTTACGTAGTATAAGCTGTATATCAAAGGAGTTGCTAATTTCATAAGACTACAATAGGCTGAACCGCAAGTGAAGATACAGGACTATATTTCATCATCAAACTTCACTCTGTGATTTACAATCATTTTGCTGCAGTAAAGTGTAAACCCATATTGCAATATGTTTGGGGAAATGTAGGTTATGACATTGACATATCCGTATCATCATTTGCAAACGTAATTAGTGTGGCTTTTCACATTGGTCTGTGTGAATGTGAAAGTGATTTCGAATGTGATAAGGCTTTAGTGAGGTATGAACATTGTTCTCTTACTTTTTGTTTTAACCACTTCATCAAAATCCCACATCTACACTTTGAGAACTAATATAAGCACTATCAGGGTGTAGTATATTGTGTTTTGCGCTATTTTAAGTATTTTAAGCAGAGGGTTTTTAGCACTGTTGATTGAAACTAATTATACATTAATGTCTTTGAATTACGTCATCTTGTTACTTTGCTTCTCTCTATTAAAATGTCACTGAGCATTTGCAGTGTTTTGCATGGAAATGACACAGAGCACTGTTTTGTTTATGATGATTGCTATTCTATGCATGTTTTCGTATGGTTCGAAGTGTTCGAGGTCAAAGGTGTCCCTTGTTAGTTGAATAACCTGAACAATAGTTCTTTAGAGGTTTTTTTCTTGCAATATGTAGCATTAGTTGCCCAAAAGGTGAATCTGTGTACCATGATTGTCATGACAAGGGATAACATGCTCCCAGGTTCTGTGCAACATTTTTTCAGAGCATTGCTGGCATAAGTTGAGAGTGAAAACTTGTCTCACAGCATTTTTCAGTTGCTGAATGAGGTTGCAACAGTAACAATATTTATGATCCCCCATAGCACTGATCACATTTAAGTTCTGGGCTTGGTGGTGCCAGCAACACAGGAGAAAACACAGGAATCCAACACTCAGGAAGAACTTCATTAAGATATTCATGACTATGATGGTGTAGTGGGCAGATGCTGTATCATGCTGAAAAAATAGTGTCTTTAATTCTGTGCTCCTCCAAGAGAGAGACCAGTTCTGCAACATGCTTACATACCAATGCACCCTCTAAAAAGGACAGCCCAAAGAAGCATCTACTGTCCAGAATTGAATATATCTTGCTTGCAGTGGGTTGTTTTCCAACTTTTCATAAAGGTTAGGATTTTTCTCACACCAAAATAGTACATTTTGTGTTCAGAATTTCTGTAAATTGTACATTCATTAGAAAAGATCAGTTTTCCTCATTTTGATGTGTCAAACATCTAAGGAGTGCTGCACATGCCTCAATTTTTTATGCATGTCAGCATCTAATAATTCTTGGACGTACAAAAGCTGAAATGGGTGCAGGCCATGTGCTTTTACATTGTCGACCACAGAGTTTTTACATGTCAGCTTCTGCTGGAAAAGAATCTCATTAAAACAATGCTCAAAAGTCAGGATAAACTTTTGTAGTTCGTTTCTTGCATTTGATTTTTCTCATGCACCCCAGCAACTTGTAGTAACATGTTCTTCAGTATTGTAATTGGACCTATTAGCCATCATTTAGTTCACATTTGAAACATGTAACAAAACAAACTTACATTAACATGTATACGGGGGTAACAGTACTTTGTGGTTACCCTCTACAAATGCCATGACTTAATCCCAATGTTTGATATAAAAATACAATTTAACATGCCTGCTTTTTGCTGTGACAATAAAGAGCATGGGGAATAAAATTGTAGGTAATATACCAATAATGGATATTGTTTTATCAGTTGACAGGTAATATACTTCCTGTTAAAGCAAACTTGATACCTTTGCTTTTATTGTTTTACAGGTAAACAAAAGTTGTGCTTTTATACTTTGAATGATCATTGTATAAATTCTAATAGAAAATTAACTCAAAGACTTTTGCACTGCAAGTCTAGCAGGAGTCACTTGATAGTAATAACTAAAGGATTTTGTGGAGTTATGGAAATATATTTTGATTCATTAACATTCAGATCTGTTGAATAAATGTAAATATGATATTGAACTCTGTAATTCCCTTCTGCACTTCTTAGAGGCCTTCATATAGCCCACTTCTGTGAAGTAAGAGTAGCACATATGCTTCACATTCAAGAGGTCCTTATTTAAATCGTGAATTGGAGTGAACTGTTTAAACAAGACTTTCCCTTAATCACAGAAGAGAAATGTTGGTTAACTTAAACTTTGTGTAGCGACTTATTTGAGCATCATTCCACCTGTTTCATTTATTCATCCTGTGATATGATCTACTTGAATAAAGGATGTTAAAGATACACATTAAAAAGAAAGAAACTAAAAGGCCTCTTTCCTCTTTGATTACAATCATACTCTTGGATATTGTTCTTTATGGAAACAAGCTTCTTAAAGAGGTGAAGACGCTTATGTTAAGAAAGTTTGGGAAGGTTTGTTATAATTAAATTTGTGATTTGCTGTTGTGTTTTTAAGAGTATTTACTCTTAGTTTTGCTGAAACAGATGTATGCATGAAAATATTCAGAGCATGATAGTTGTATTCAGTATGGTTCTTCATTACTGTAAGAAGTAGCTGAAGCTATAATTGATTTTTTTAAACTTTGTATAAATTCATTTTTGGGGCATGAAAGTGAACACTATTTCACAGGAATGACTGAAAATTACTTTACAGTAATTTAGTAACACCAATATAATTAATTCTAACATGAAATGAAACTTGCCAGGTCTAAATCTATATTAAGTATGCTAAGCTCAGCAATTATTTTAAGACTAGTTAGTAATTTAGAATTAGTATGAAGGCACATCATATTGTATTATTTCTTTAAAGTGATACACACAACACACCAATATTGGACCATCGTAAATCCTGACCGTCCACCTTATTTAAATGCTTTCTGTAGTGAAGTGAAGGACAAGAGTGGATTTGCTTTGCATTGCATTTTAATGGATATATAAATATAGCATTTGCCTGTTTTATGTGTGATGGTTTAAGAAGTTGCTGTGTGGCTGTACTATTGTGACAATTGAAAGGAAGAGCTTGCATAATTATGTGCATTATTGTTAGACATTCTGTCATTTTCATATAAGGAAGCATGCTTTTTCAGGTGCACACCTTGTAGCACATACTATATGTGCAAGATCTGCTGTGCCCTAGCTTTGCAGAAAGGTACAGGAAGAGAAGGAGGAATTCTGCTTAAACATTAATTTCCACATTGTGACCAACAAACTTTAAGTAACACATTGAGTAACACAGTCATAGCTTACCAAAGATAAATAAATTCAAAATACATTGTCTACGCTCTTAATTGACTGTAGATTGCATGTCAGCATTGCAAAGTATAGCTGAAATGACATTGATCTATTCCAAATGCTATAGGGGAATTTAAGTGGTCTTCAAACCAAGGACAAGCTATTTTTGGCATTAAACTTTAATCATATATCCTTAGAAAATGGATATCTTGAGAGACAGAAAGCATTATACCAGGAAATGGGCAATTTTTACCATCAATAAGAATACATTTCAGTTTTAAATTATGCAAAAACTTTTTAAAGACTCAAAAAGGCAGAAGCTGTCGGCCTTTATATATTTCATATTGTGTAAATTTAACCCTACTTGTTAAGGCAATTTCAAGAATTTTTGGTTTCAAATATTTTATATGTGAATTATGTAATATTTAACAGCTTAGCTGCCATACATAAGTTTGTATAAACTAAATATGTAAGCATATTGTATTATAGTTAACAAATACTTCATCTCTAGATATCACCATATTTTGGCATTTATTTGTAGGGAGGTTTCCATTTAAATTTATTATGCATTAACAAATGCCAACAAAAATGTTCATATACCTTGATAGAAAGTGTTTTACTAAATTCTTTAAAAGTTCCATTTATTTTGGAAAATAAAAGAAAATTGCTTTACAGGCTTCAAAGAACAATGTGGAACAAAACAGTAATCTTACTGATCTTTAATAAACACAAAGAGCTAAAGTGTCTTACAGAAAAAAGCTCAACAAAATTTGCTTAATTTAAAAGCAAATAGTTCTACTTTGGGTCCCTTTTTGCACGAGTTCTAGTTCCTGTAGAGCAGTACATTGAAAATGCCAGCGGGGTTGCTCAGGAAAGGCTAATTCGATAATAAATCATTTAAAAACTAGAAATCAAGTATAGACTGGTGTCACGGCATATGTTTTATTTGTTTAATTTGGAATTTGAAAGAAGGTTGAAATTTGAATATTGTTAATTTGATGTAAAGATGTTGAGATTCATCATAGACTAGTCCAAGATTTGTGTGTGTTTAATACCGTGATTCCTCTAAATATATGTTGCATTAACAACAGGTGTTTACACATACTGCTGGACCAACAAGTTTGCAATGCATAACCAAATCATGTATTTTATTTAAAATCATTCTGTCTGTTCCTATAACTCACAGAAGGCTGAAGTTAATAAAGACTAAATTTAAAACAAGCATGCCACAAATGATTATTAGAGCTACAGTATTAAATTTATATTTGTAGTATTTATTACCATTATGTTAATTTTTACCATAATTCTGTGAGAATGGAAAGTAAAAGGATTTTGAGGTGTTTCACAATACACAGAGAGCAGGAATATAGATAAATGGGAATACAAATCATATCTGAAGTAAATTTGATGCATTAGGATGTCATTTATAGCTGGCCAGTAATATATTTTTGGATCTGCTTGCAGTTCTGCAAACATTGTGCAGATTAACCTCTTTATGAATTGGATATATAAATATTTTCTTATGTCAAGCCGTTATAATTTCTGAAATTTTTGCAAAAGCATCATCCTAATACATTTTATTTTTATGATTATCCTGCCGTTCCGATTTTGTTTTTCCAAAATTACTGTTAGAGAAGCAGTAATTATAGTTTGTATGCTCCCTGAGTCATTTCTAGCTTGAAACCAGCTATACACAATAAGAATTCAGCATGCTAAATTAAATTTAAAGGGAGACGATTAATGACACTAAACAACACTTACTTTTAAATTTTTCCGGAACATGTTTCAGAGACTTTGCCTCTATCCTCAAGAGAGGAAACTCTCAGAGGCAAAGTCTCTGAAACATGTTCCGGAAAAATTTAAAAGTAAGTGTTGTTTAGTGTCATTAATCGACTCCCTTTAAATTTAATTTATCATAACAACACTGTTTTCAACACTTCCAAGAAAGGAATTCAGTATACTGTTTACCAAGATGGTCAACTTCCAACAAAACTTCATATTCTGAATTTTCACATTTTAATAATTTGACTATTGTTTCTATTCCCGATATATGTGAACCAGCCATTATGACCTGTATTTATTTATTTATAATACTCTAAACTATACTGGGAAAGCTATAATTAAATAGAAATATAAGGGAGAGCTAGAATTTTTTAAACATTGTTGCTCAACCACTTATTTTGTAAAAATAGTGTGATCCATTAATGAAAAATCCTGTCATTTTACTCCATCTTGCATATTTAAATGCTGCTAGCATCATGAAAACCTTTTCTTGTGAGGAGTTTGGAAACTTGGTGCACAAGAAGATTCCCACATCTCGTGTGCTGTAGTAACTAGGATTGTGTTGAAAAGACGCTCACCATTTAATTTTAAGAGCTTTAGGCAGGATAATTATAACAAAATAATTCCTCTTCATATATTTCAAATTTTGGTTTAGGAAGTCTTGTGCACAATTTAGTGGAAGAGCCACAACTTTAAAATATATTGTTGCACAGAATCCATGATTGTGAATTTATCACACTAAATTGAAAAATTTACTACAAGGGCTAAAAGGAAAGAAAATACTTATTTTTCTCGAAAGAAATTAAGAATAAAGCAAAAACGAAAAATACATTTCTTACTTCACATCAATGCAATCCCTTTGTTTTTTTATACACTTCTGCTAAATATTTTTATGAAAACTTTTCCTTTGATCTGTTCAAAGTCAGGCTGGGATTCTCTGCTGTGTTAAGTCCAATTAATTAACAAATTTTATTTATACTGGAGACGTTAAACAAAGACTAGTGTAGCTTAACTCCACTAACAACTTCACGGAGAGTCAGGTGTGGTAGTATGCCGAGAAAGGTCACTAACAAAGAATATGAGTGCTTGTTTGACATGTTTCAAGACCTAGCCTGTTTGTGTACAACTTTTGCAGTATATCAAAAAAGTGAAAGTTGATGCCAACAAATGTTGGTGCTTCATACTTGTAATGTAGATGACATTAATAGTGCCCCTGTGATAGCGATCACATTTTAAAGCTACTAATATGTGTAAGCCAATAAACAATAGATACTTTACTGTAGCCACAACTGAATTTAAACATCTAAATTTTGTACAATTACACCAACTCTATCTAAGCCATGGCATAACTGTCTGCAAGCAAGCCAGAGCCTGCCAACCTCACTGCTGGCCTCACAAACACATACGCAAGGCAGAGGTGGGCGATCATCCAATCAATACAGAGAGGAGATGTGGTTAGCATCATGGCACCCTCAGGTAGAAAGTTGGATTTCTAGACCAGGGTTTGCCTAAGCCATTGATATAAAAGAGCAAATAACTGATGCTTCTCCTTGCTAATCCTGGACAGAAGGGGAATGTATGCTGATCCATTCTGTTCAAACATACAAATACCATGTCATTGTTTACCTAAGTAGTTTTTTCATCCATTTGTGGTGCTGGCAGGCTGTACACAGCCTGAAGGCTTTTGCTGCATGCCTACCCGTTATGGGTTTAACTGCATGTAGGTATTTTTATTGTGAAATTCTGCAGGAAGGTTTCAGGCTGGTATTGGTTAAGAACTAGCTTTTATGCTCCTCAGGATGATGGATTAGGTTGCAAAATCTTTTACACCCTGATGTTATAATGTAAATATTTAGTAGTATTAATTTTGATGCCAAACAGCTCTTGAATAGATTTTGCTGACAGCTTTTGCTGCTGCAAGGATTAGCTCCTGTGTTAGCTTGGTGCCTGCAAGCCATGTGGTTAGTTAATTTCTTTAATTCCTAGCTTGAACATAAGGGCCCCAATGAAATTTCTTCAGCACATTCTGTATGCTGCCAATGCTTTCACCTCCCTCCATGTCTTGTTAACTCCAACAATCTCTATTTCTATGGTTCTCTTCCAGGTAATCCTTGGTCTGCCTTGCCTGCGACTACCTTGTGGATTCCAATTCAATGCCTGCCTTGTGATACTTTCTTGTGAAAACCTAGGGTTAGGTGTATGGAGACGGAATTCTTATTCAATGGCAAGCAACATGGTAGGATTTTCAGGATTTAGGAATATATGACATTTTCCAGTATGGATTTTATAATAGTATTCTTGATTTTTGTTTCTAGTTGATGATGTAAAAGGAAAGATGAGAAATTACTTTCTTGTGGTCTTCTTAGGGTGTGCCCAACCATCTCCTTTTTCTTCTCATCTGTTCCTGTATAGGACTTTGACTTGTGGCCTCCCAAAGGTTTTTGAGATCATTCTTTGGCCACCATATTCTCACAATGTACCTCAAACAACAATTTATAAAAGTCTGTAACTTTGTTGTAATGTCTTTGGTTACTTTCCAGGTATCACTTCCATACAGTAATACAGATTTAATATTTGAGTTGAATATCCTTAGCTTTGTTTTTATACGAATGTGAGGGGATCTCCATATTGGTCGTGACTGTGCAAAAGCTCCTGTGGGGTATCCAAGTAATCTAAATCAGCATCTTGTGTGATCATAATCTCCCAATGATCTAACCAGTGCACTTTAATGAATTGGCAATTTTACGTAAAATTAAGAAACCTGGCACCTAATTTTGTCCACAGATAGAAGAGACAAGGCTTCGTGAAGTAACCTTACGGTGAGGGAGTAACCAATAGAATAGATGGACCGAAGTCATTGTGCTCAGTGAAGCCATGCCCCAGATCTCACTTGCATACAGCGTCAATGGGTTCATGAGCGCTCGGAAGGGGTATAACTTGAAAACATCCAGCATCGAATCCGAGCCCAGCATTGGATACAGAAAAGTGATTGCTCCCTGTACCCATGCTGAGAGGTTCCTGATGTAGTGGAGTAGTTTTCAAACCTAAAGCTTCCCTTTTATATGACAATGCAGGTATCAAAACCTTCAAGTTTTGTATCTGTGAAAATTATTTTATGAGTTGACAATTTATGCAGAAAGGTATGTATAGTTCAAATTTAAAGAAGAGCCAGATACTCGTGTCATTTTACTCTCTCCAGTAGTTGAAAGCAGTGTGTGTGTAACATATTAAAAAATTAATTAAACCAGGTAATGTAACAGCCCACAAGAGGGCCAGAGCCTGCCAGTTTCATGCTCACATGCGCAACACAGAGGTGGGTGATCATCCAATTGATATAGAGAGATGTGGTTAGCATCATGGCACCCCCAGCCGAAAAGTTGCCTTTCTAGACAGGGTTCGCTACCCAGTGTAGCTCCTCAATTTCCTCACGATGCTGATTGGGCACCGGTCCTATATGCAGGACTTAAAATCTGCATCCCTCAGGGGTGGGATTGAGGCCAGGTGACTTTCCATGGCAGATAACCAAAGCACAATGCTCTAAGGTAGCTACAAAATAGGAATGAACATAAGTTGGGGCTAGACTTGGCTGGTCTATCACTACTAGCCAATGCAGTGCATGCAATGTTGTATAGTTAAGCACGCATACTAGTTTGCTTTGCTGAATCATACGGCTAATTTCTATGCATGCTCTAAAGATACTAATTACAGAATTATTTTGTTTTTCCCATGTTACAGGGCTTTATTTCTGAGGATGACTGCCCAAACCCCATATTTGTAGCACATCTGGTTTCAAAGATATGGAAAGATAAGATGCCTGAAAGAAAAGAATCATTTAACTGTCAGTGAAGAAAAGCACACAGGTGCTATGCTGCAGTTGCATTTCGTACCTTGCATTCAGTAAAGTGGTGATCTTTTAAGAGTGCACACAAGCTTTTCAAAGTTAGTGAATATACTGCTTAGCAAGCCTAGTACTAGTGCGCCCTGTGAAACAACTCGTAAGATTTTACATAAGCAGGCTAGAAATATTCTTGTTAATGTGTATTCCTTTTTCAAATAGTTGTCAATTAAAGATCTTTCCAAAGTATAAATTTCGCTCAGTGCTTAATGGCACAAGCTTGTCGCGTGAGTGCTCATACTGTGACGAACATTGTTAAAGAAGGCAAACAGTTTACTAAATTAGGAGAAGTTTACATATTTAGATCTCCAGGGAAACATCGAGCAGCTAAAAAATGTGCTACCAACTTAGACGAGTTTCAAAAGTGTGTTTTCTGTAGAACAATTTATGATTTATATGACCGGTGAATATCCAACTGCCAAAACGCTAACCAATTTAATGAAGGAGAAAATAGAGTATACGTATTCTTTATCTTCTAATATTCTGAAATATTAATATATTTTATAATATTCTGAAATCTCTTGAGTTTAAATATAGGAAAACCAATGATAGTCACAACTTTCTGCTTGAAAGAAGCGATATTGTTGCTGCAAGACTAAAATTTCTGCACACAATGCACAGCATTAGAAGTACAGGTGATTCATGGTGTAAAAATACTTCATAAATACACATTCATATCTTCTGTATATAGTAAGTACTTTAATGAAACAAAAACTGGTTTAAAGTCCATTACAGGCAGTATACAAATATGGCATCATTAAAGTAGAAACTGTATTCACAAATCATTGAAATGTCAGTATTTTGTTTCACTATAGCAAGTGCCTTCTTTCGTCGAACGCATCAAATTTGAGTAATTTTGTTTTGTGTGCATATGAACGATAGCTATGTAAGCAAACTGTTCTCCGGTTCAAGGTTTTAAGGTTCAGATTATGCTACCACGCGATAATTATTGTATTGTTATATAACACAAGCTGAAATATTAAGCGTACTGCTCTGTCATCATCTATATGTATATCTCAGATGACTTGCTAAGTGGATTCAGTGAGACAAAGACATATATCTTCCATCTCTGTCGCCCGCTAGCTATGGAACTGGCAACTCCAAGATAGTATGATAACCGTATTGGCTCAACCCATGTTCATTCCTATTTTGTAGCTACTCTAGCCCACTATGCCACGGCGCAAGACAAACCAGGTAATCCATTCAATGTAAATGCATAGCCAACACTAGTATTATTTCTGAGACCAAAATTAATAAACACACTGCAATTATAACATAATAATTTGCTTCACACAGTAGTTAATCTTGTTTTTTTGTATGTATATGCTTTTGTTTGGAAACTGACACATGTGCAGTACATGTCAGTAAATCATTATATCTGAGAATCGGTGAAGAATTCAGAGATTGACAAAGAATATTTTGATTAGAACAGTTGCACTTAATTCATAAAAACTATTTTAAACCAATTCAATTTAAACAGATGCTGAACTGTTTTGAATTTTAAATATGTTAATTGTTCAAAAAAGGTGCAAGATGTGAGCAGAGTAATCCCTCCTCTCATGAACTGCAGTAGCTCCAAGCATTCATACAGTGAGTCCCATTACTAATCAGAGACTTTGCATTTATCTATGGAGCACTTACAAGCTTGTATATTTTTGCAAGTGTCAAAGTACTCTCTGTGTTGAGCAAAATCCATTTTCTAATATATATTCTAATGGTTGAAAATGTGGCTAAACTAAATTTACCCACTGATCCTTATTTTATGATGAAAAGAATCAAATAGAGCAAATGAAATGCTATGGAAAGCAATAGGTAAAGTCTGAAAGCAGTACATCACTTGTACACCAAGGTGAAGGCAAGAGCACAACATGGGGCCCAAAGGTAAGCAAAGTACCTTTGAATAGAGACATTTGGTAATTTTTCATTAGGAAAAGTATAAAACATTAGAAAGCACAAATTTTTCAATCTTAGCAGATGTACAGTTTGTGATGTAATTTACCAGTATAAATACGAAGACATAAATGCTACCAAAAATTCTTTGCAATAGGTACAAAGTGGAAGGTTAAAAGGAATCCTCATATGTGCCCTGTGATTTGTGCTGAGATTCAGGAAGAACTGGGACTGACAGCCTGATATGATACAAGTGATGAGAAAACACAGTTTTTAAGGTTTTAATGGTCAGAAAAAGGCCATATTTCTATCAAAAATAAAAAGTAACAATTGCAATCTGCAAAGGAGTTTATTAACATGAGTGCTGATTGGTAGGATCAAGTTATTTTGTATGACAGAAGTAAATACAACTTTGACAGTTTAGATGGGTAGAATTGCGTTGAAACCAAGTTGGAAAGAAAGGGAGTGGGGGGGAAGCTTACAGTTAAGTTTGTTTTACCTGAGTCTACTCTGATGCTATGCTCCATGGAAAGACTTTGGTATGCATATGACGATGAATAGTCCAAAATATGACAAATTAATGCACAACTGAACTCATCCTTTGTGCACAGAGATAGGTCA
The DNA here is from genome assembly GCA_030765055.1 of Mantis religiosa. Lineage (NCBI taxonomy): Eukaryota > Metazoa > Arthropoda > Insecta > Mantodea > Mantidae > Mantis > Mantis religiosa. The sequence continues at coordinate 90,866,518 of CM060955.1, read as the reverse complement.
ATTAATCAGAGTGAGGAAAACTATCCAATCCTGAATGCAATTGAACCCTGTGTTGGGAAGCAGTATGTTAATTTTAATTTAAAGTGGTGGAATGTGCTCCATGCTAGAGAAATCTGCTATTTCTCTCCCACCCATTTAAAGGAATTGTTTAATATATTTAAGTATTCTCCTTTTCTTGCGAGAATTGGTTCACCTATATCATACAATTGGTATTATAATTGCCTTCTTTACCGTTATCCAAAATATTACTGTAAATGCAACATCACTATCACTGATCCATTTTATTTATTTTTCAGATGTCCTAAGTTCACTCTTTAGTTGTGATCTAATTGAAAATATTTGTTGATTTCATCTCTAATTATTTCTTCATCAATAGTTAAAATCACATCTTTCACAAACCTTACAAACTGTTCTCTGCAAGGAAATCTGTCACATTAGAGTAGGTCACCATTGTATTTTTATGTTCATATTGATCTTGATTAATTCTCAGAATAATATGGAATGCTATAACATGGGTAATCAAGATCATTAGGATGCAAACTTGTGAATGAGATGGATGAAGTCAGGCTGAAAAATTCAATGCCATGGCCGTGATTTGAAGCTTGAATCTCCCGGTCTCCATCTAGCTGCTCTTAACAATTGAGTTACCATGGCCAGCATGATATTAAATTCTCCAAATGACTCATGTTTCCCAGTAAACCACTAGGGTTTCTCATAATCAAATATGTACCTTTTGTGGTGACTTACTATGCTGTAAGTACGTGGGTCCCAGGCTTTATAGTTGAATGCTATTAGGTTAATTGATGGAAAGTAATCATGTTATGAGTCAGATGGAGAATTTAATGTCATGCTGGTTTGTGTGGTCATAACACTGAGCAGCACTGTAGGACATTGAATATGTCCTACAGAAAACAACCCTCACCATATCAACATAAATCATTTTAACTACCATCCCCATACATATGAACATGCTTTTTTATAAAAAAAAAAATTTATCGCTACCACCACCAACTATTACTACTACACGTAATATACAATTACTCATCCAAGAAAATATGACAACCATTTGTTTATGGAGATAACAATACCGCCTCGGTAGCATGTCTGCCTTACATTCAAGAGGTGCTGAGTTCAAATCTCAGTTAGGGTAAGTTACCTGGACAAGGTTTTTTCCGGGGTTTTCCCTTATCCTTATGGACAAATGTCGGGTAACTCTAAGCTCCATGGACCCTGGACTCACTTGAGCATCACTTCACCCATTTCATTCACTGTCTGATATGACTTAACATTGGAGGACGTAAATTACAACAACAAAAAAGAAAACATGAAACCAAGTACAATGATACATTACATGCCCTTTATTGCACAGGACACTAACAATTATCCATAAATTCCTGTACCAAGTAATAGACCTTGCTGCATAGATCATTTTTAAGAGCAGACTATACTTATCCATTTTTCCTGAAGATGGTAATTTTAAGTATTTTGAAACTGCATTGAATATTCTGGCACATTCATAATATACTCCTTTCTGGAAACAAGTCAATCTGGCATTTGATTTATGTGAATCCATCCTTTGTGTAGTATTTATGCTATTTATATTCACATTTTGTATAAAGTAGTCTTGATTTTTGATATGGAAACACATAAGCATAAAGATACCATCATTGTGTGGCATTATTGAGCTGCTGCCACAAGCCGGAGCTGGACTAATGGACAGGAGTACCTGCCTTGGTAGCGTGGTGGTAGCATGTCTGCCTCACACTCAAGAGGTCCCGAGTTCGAATCTCGGTCAGGGTGAGTTACCTGGATAAGGTTTTTTCCGGAGTTTTCCCTTATCTTGTAAGACGAATGTCGAGTATCTCTAAGCTCTATGGACCCTGGGCTCATTTGAGCATCATTTCACCCATTACATTTATCGTCCGATATGACTTAACGTTGGAGGACGTAAATTACAAACAAAAAAAATAATAATCATGGGCAGGAGAGAAAGTGACAGAGAGAGGCTCCAGAGCGTTCAGTCCATTGTTGTTGCCGAGAAATTTCTCGGAAGATCTGCGCCATTCTAGAAACAATGGCTGTCAGTCAATGATATGGCTGCATGCTAGTTGTTTGCATTGCTAATTTAAAATATAATTCAGAGTTTCACAAATTTTATATGTACGATTTGTACATCAGTTGAAACATGCTCTCATTTTTTTAAATTTAAGTGTAGAATGCAATAAACAAGCCACACAGTAACAAGAAAAGTGTAATAACTGTTAAAGGGTATAATCACATGATGTAAGTGTAAGCTTATGTAAGGTGCTTGAGCATTGGAGGTAAATTGTATGTAGCCCTGTGTATTTAAACAGAACTTGACAATGCCAGGGCAAGAGCAAGAAAGAAATAATTTTTGGTATGCTAATAAATACTTTGTAAATATTTCAAACATGTTATGCATATATACGAAAGTAACTATTTTTTTTTCTTTTCCTTCAGAAGAATTATTTTTTAGATAAGAAAAGCCTGTCTAAATATGTTCTGATGTATATGAGTATGAAAAGAAGAACATTATTAGTCTTAAGAACAAACTGCCTTTTTTGAAGGTTGTGTATTACAATATAAGCAAAAGAGTGAAGTTTTCTAAAGAAAGCACTTTCTCCCTTCAAATAAAAAGGGAAAAATGAGGTATTATAATGCGCTTTATACATACCCACTGAAGCAATAGAAAATAAGTATATGTTTGAATAAAGTAATGATTATGCTAGAACAGTCATTAAGGAACACTAAACTGAGCATAGAGCGTGACAATGTTAGTTTATTTTATACATAACAATGGATACTATTGCAATAACATATCTGTGCAATCCTTAGGTTTTAAAAGATACAGGGTGTGGATTGAATGTGCAGAGATCTGGTTAATTCAGTAAACTTTGACATGTATAACAGAACATAACTGTCATAACATAAATCCATTAGGTTTAACAATGTGAAAATTAATCTAGTTTTGGTTTTGTATGCCAAACTCTGTTGTGACAAGGCAACTTAACTTAGTTTAAGATTAATCCACTTTGTAACTGTTTACACAGTTAGCTGTGAGCTACTGTGAACAAAACACGTTATCTCAGTTTGAAGTATATTCTACTTTGTAACCATTTATGCGTTATTGTGAAAGAACAATAACTTATAAATTTTGCAGTGTTCACTGAAGGTCATCATGAAGTTCCAAATTCTGAATTCAATGCCTTTTAAGGTTTATTATGTAGCAATAATTAAGCCTCCTTAAGGACAGTGTAAATGCCATATTTTTAATATTATGGAGTTAAAAAGAATATTATATAGGGTCTTTCAAAAAGAGGATTATATCTGTAACATGTGATAGCTGCCGTTGTTATTGAGTTACAGCAGTCATTTTTTTTTTCATGTGGTTACAGTTATTGACAAATAGCCACGGAATGTTACAGCACTCAGCAGCACATAGAAATTGTGAATATTTATTATAAAATGGATCATCTGTTTGCCAGACCTTCCGTTTATTGCATGATATTGCGCTCTTATAAGGGACCTTATTTTGACCTCAATCAGATGGTAAGGATCTCAGAAACATCTGAAACAGTCAACCTTTTGAAGAAGAAGTTCAAAGGTTTCATCGTTACCTGTGGTGTTATGTTAACTGGCCTCTGAGATCTTGTGATTTAACACCATTGGATTACTTCTTGTGATGTTATGTTAAATTTCAAGTTTATGCCAACAAGCCAGAAACAGTAAATGATCTTAAGAATAACATCACTATGTTATTTGTGAAGTTGAACCTAATTTACATTCTTCTGTCATTGAAAATTGGGTCAATCGTAAACACGCAACCCAACGAAGTTGCAACAGTCACTTAACTAATGTTCTCTTCCATACTTAATGATATTAATATGTTCCAAAAGAAAAAAAAAAAAAAAAAATCTCTGTGATCTATAGAGCTATTTTATTTACATTCAAAGATAGGACAGTCTTGTTGAAAGATCCTATAGTACATTACTGTGAACCACTCTTAGTTTTAGTGTTCTTAAATACAATCCAAAGTTTTACTGCAATTGATGGCTTATTCCAGCAAAGATTGCTAAGGATAATGATAACTAAGCAGGATGGCTCAAGAGATAGCATCTGGCATCCATTGGGAAGTCACCGGTTCAGTTTCTGTGGCCAGTATATCTGACCCATGGTTTTGTCTGGGGGTTTCCCCGGGTTGCTTAGTGAAAGCTGGGAACATTAATCACATACCCCAAATTTCCTGTTCCTCCATTTCATGTCACTTATCATTTCCCTTCACCCTTCTCCTGGTTGGCTGTTTCATGATTCTAAGCATTAGCAGAAGTTTTGGCAAAGAAGCAGCTGGTAATAGAGTTACAGATAATAATTTATAACAAGCAGCTAAAAGAAATGTTTTTTGTTACGTTCACATTAGAGATGTGTAGTTAACACTCTAGTTTGCCTATGTAACACACACAATATCTTGTTCTGGCATGGGAGAAGGCAGTATTTTATCTTCTCCATAGTAAGCAGCGTGATCAAGTCCTGGGATATGCCTTCAGATGCATATGTCCATTAAAAGAATGCTTACTTTGGAAATACATTTAAGAGATTGGTAAAGTGAATCGAGAAGATATTGACACATTGCACATTGCTACTGTTTTTCACAGGATATGTTTCAAGAGCTGTTGCTCCCATCATCAGCTGAGTCTCTACTAGTGCAAATTGTAGTGTTTTTCTCCTCCATGTTGGTAGATGGCATGATATATTTGTCAAAGATGTCCGGTGGTGGAGTTTCGAAATTCATGATTCTATGATGACTTTCATTAATGAAGTTTTTCTCATATGGAAAGATCTATGGGATGATTAACCTGTTTTATTAAAGCTGTCTCCAAGTTAATATGTCTGGTATTCAGAAAATGAAAAGCAACTACTGATTTTTCTATTTCACTGTTTTTAATGTTGCATAAATGTTCTTTAGCTCCTGTGTCAATATATTGATGGCATTTTTGCAATAATACCAAAAAATAAATATAATTTTGAGACGAACTAGTAGTCAATAGTCCATTTATTGCTAGTATTTACCTAGAAAGCATTTCGTTAGGATCTTCCTAACATCATCAGCAGTTGTTGACTAATGGCTGTTGGTTTGGTGAACTCCTTGGAGGTGATAGGGGCGTCTCTGTTGGTATCTTGATGAACTTGAAGTTTGGGTTCTCTTCAAAGGTAGTATCGAAATTGAACACTTTTCTTTCCTATTTCTTTATGAAAATTTTTTCCCACGTGGTTAATGCAGTTGGACCCTGAACACTTTTTAATAAGTGAATTTCTCGTTCTATATCATGATTATCCTTCCAAAAATGGTACGCTACCACCAATTTATCTATTTCTTTGTTCCTGATGTTCCTAGAATGCTCTTCAAGCCTAATGTTGAAATTCCTTTTAGATTTTCCAATGTAAAAGTTGTCACAGCCTTTGCAATTTATCCGGTACACACCTGATCTTTTGTCTGTAGGTATCTTATTTGTGTTATGTGATTTCAAAAGGTGTTGTACACTGAATTTGTTCTGTGGGGCCAAAGCAATGTTGTGCTCTTTGAAGACTTTTTGGAAAAGGTGTTAAGCTCTGGGATGATATGTAAATTTGATGTATGAAGTTTTATTGCTGATTGGGGAAAGAGTAGTTACTTGTTTGCATCTTTGTTGTCTTTTGAATTTATCAATGTTCTTTTTGACCAATTCAGCAATGAATTCATTGTAATCTGCAATGTGAATTATATTATTATACTCTTTGATATATGCCATCTTGTTTAAAGGTACATTAACAAGCCTGTAAGTTAAACTGTTGATAACAGCATGCTTGTGTTGTCTTGGATTATATCCATCAGATTTAATGAAATTTTATGTGAGTCAACAACAGCTGATGATGTTAGGAAGATCCTAACGAAACACGCTCTAAGCAAATACTAGCAATAAATGGAGCAATGAGTACTAGTTCAACTCAAAATTATATTCATTTTTGAAGTGTTGACATTTTATTATTTCATTAGCATTCAAGCATATAACTACTTCATTTCTAAAGCATGACAACTTAAGTCTAACAGTAATATGCATTAGGATAAGTACCATAAGGTCATGCATCATAACCTTTTCTTGTTTACTACTGATGTTCAAGTGTATGAGAGACAGCTTCCTCATTCCACATGTCTAAACCTACATTCCTGCCATCCAGTAGTATAAGCCACATTTTCTTTACTGCCCAACATTTAGGAAAACTTTTCTAGCATAGGTTGGTTTGTGAGAAACTTGAATGCCAGAGCAGGCAGGTGGAGGTAATAAAAATTGCAGAAATGTACACCTCTAATTCATTTGAGTTTCTCTGTTATTTATTTAGATATATTTATATTTATTATAATAATTTATTTTAATATAACTTCTACAAACTTTTGAAGAATGCTTATTTTTCTATTTTCCTCATAATCAAGAGGAATCAATGCAGAAATAATTTCATTACACTTTTCATTGAAGATATAGGAAGGTTAGAGGAAAGTAAATCAATAGATGTTGGCTACTGCTGTCGTAAGCATCACTAGAAACAATTGAATAGTGACTACACTTTAAAAAATGAAGAAGTATTAAACACTTAAATCAGTATTTATAGATATTTCAGAAATGGCTATAGAGCAATTCCATGCATTTCAATACTGACATTCAAACCACATTTTTCTGAACAAGTGAGCTTCTCACATTATTGACTTGTAAGGAATATGATTTATGAATACTCTATTCAAGAGAGAAACAGGGAGGATTAAAATTATCTCAAAAATATGGTTTTTGATAAAATTTGTATAAGATGTGTGTGAAAAGGCATTTTATTGCAGACTATTATTTTTGTCAACTCTCTTTACAGGGCAGGTAAGACAGTTCTAAATATCTTTGAAAGTTTACATTGAAAATAACTTTTTAAAAAAAAATCATTTATTCAGAAGCATTTAAGGTGTACTAGAACTTTTTAAAAATAAAAATATCAATTATCAGAAAAATAATGATCCAAAATGTTACAGACTAACCTCTCTTCATTACAGATTACAGACTTACATCTGTGAAATTATGCTTATTACATTCCATGAGAATAAAGCCAATGTGTAATTAAACTAAACCTAATTGAGATCATACATAAAGAAAAGAAAATATATTACCTACCTGTTTTATTCAGTTACATTTAAGTTTCTAAATGCCAATAATTAATGTTAGTACTTTGGAATTTTAAACAAATGTACGCACTTAATTATATGCCATTAAATTCATGTAGCGTGTATATGAAAGAAAACTTCATTTTATCTTCCTCACACACTACAAACCAGTGTGTGAATTATACACATATACAGTTCTCCAAAGAAGTACCTCATATAACAGCTACAGACATTGCACTGCTGATTCAAGCAGTTTATTGTGTCACAGGGTATGCATCGTGTTCATACTGCAGGATCATTAAATGCTCAAAACTCTTGTTTGTTAGTTTGCTGTCTTTTAACATAAGCTTGGTTTAGAAAGTATGCTAATTTCCTGTGCATTTTTTCAATGTAGTCAACAACATCTTCTCGTTCTTCAATCTGAGCTCTTCTACTCTACATTTGCCATTGATTCCACTGGCATAGTGAATTGGCTGGTCACAAACTATTTGAGATATAAATTCATAAAATTCAGTTTTAACAGGTACATGTTTCTTGTGCAGTGTACAAGAAGAAACTTAATATTTTCATGCACATTACGAAGGGCACTATTTATATTTTGAGCCTTTCAACCCTGAATATTGTAGGTGCCATCTGACATTTCCAGTTGAAAGTTTGACATTGTTGGCCATAATCTACTTCAGACATTTTGTCAAAAGAGATCATTGTTTTGTTTACATTAACTTTAAAATTATGTCTCAACAAAAACATGGAATTAACTTGTGAAAATGTTCGTGCAATGATTTACTATGACTTTCAACCTGGATTATCAAGACAAGAGTGCATCGATCAACTAACTTCTACTCTGGCGACGAAGTTCCATCCTTTGCCACTGTGAAACACTGGTATAACAAATTTAATTGTGGCTGCCGTTTGCTCAATTATGAAGTTCGTGAAGGTTGTCCAAAATCAATGGTTGTGCCAGAAAACATTGATACTGTACAAAAACTAAAAATGCAAGATCATCATGCGACATATTGTGAGATTGAAGCAACCCTAGGCATTAGTTTCACCAGCATATATAAAATATTGCATGACTATTTAGCCATGAAAAAGGTTTGCTCTCGTTGGATCCCACATAATTTGATGCAATCTCAAAAAGATGCTTGTGTCAGTTGGTGTACCAAATGCTCAATAAATACAATGGCAATGTCTCAAAAGACACAGGTAATTGTAACAATTAAGAATCATGGATCTATGCATATGAGCCAGAATGTAAACAAACAGCAGTCATCTGTATGGGTGTTTCAAGATGAAGCAAATTCAACAAAAATTGTTCTCACTCAAAGCACTTTGAAGCAAATGGTCGCGTGCTTTTTCAGCAAACTGGTCATGTGGCAACAGTGGCTTTAGAGGAGCGTAAAATGGTCAGTGCCGAATGGTACACAACCATTTGTTTGACGGAAGTCTTCGGTGAAGTAAGGTAAACCAATAAGAACCGTAGGATTGTTCATCAAGAAAATGTGAGCGCACACACATCTTCTCTAACAGCAGATTATTTGAAGGTTCAAACAATTGATTTGATGGGTCATCTGCCATAGTCCTGATTGATGCCTTCAAAAACTATGTTTTTGAGGTGTCTCAAGAAGACTGCAATACATGCTTTGATAAATGATTCAAATGGATGCAAAGGTGTATTGATCATAAAGGATAATATTTTGAAAAACAAGAAAGCAGTTTTCAATGAGAAATTACTTTGTTTTAATTATTAGGCTCAAAATATAAATAGTGCCCCTCATAACAGGATGTAAATCTGAAAACTTTGAAAAACTAACACACACATCTTCATTACTCTGTATAAATAGTGTATGTGTCTCTTCTATGATAACCATGTGCAGTTTTCTGTATTCTCTGTTTAATGCACAGTCTTTTGAGTGTATCTTGGTGGAGCCTGATATGAAGTGAAATATCCTCGTAGAAGTTCAAGATTGCAGTTTTAATGTCAATTGAATGTGTAAGCTTTGTTGCTGTTTTCCCTTGCTTGCCAATATTTAATTCTCCAGTTGCTAGGTCTGCAGTCAATTGTAATCTTTTTGGCAGAGACCTAGGAAGTGCCTCTGCTGCATGTTTTCCAAACTTTCTAAAATGCTGCGGGTGTCATAACAGCGACAGTATCTCTTCCTCCTGATTTCTATGCATCTTGTTTCTGATTCGCTGCATCTGTTTAACATTCTGTTCTTTGCCTTAATCAGTACTTTTCCTCTTTTAGCTTGCTGAGTTTTGACCTTTTATCAGCCTTAGCAGCATTTTTTTTCTTTTTGTGTTCATAGCGACTTTGTTCCCTTAGACACTCTTTATATTCATGTTGTCTCTCTCTGTCGTTGTTTTAGGCATGTTTCTAAAATGCCTGCATCTGCACGCACGAAGGTCTATCAACTGACAGCAACAGGAAGCAGCAGAAGCTTGGAAGTCTGTAACAGCACTATTCCTGGAAATCCACTCATTTTAGACAAAAATGTTCAGATTACTCGTTTGTTGGTACTGTGATGCTAACACAGTATCAGAGGAAATTTTAATTTATTTCACTGTCTATGACATTTTATCCATATTCAGTATTACAGATTGACACATTAATCTGGGGTGTGTATAAAAGAAGCTATAAAACCTGTTTAAAAATATTTAATTTTGTTAACGCTTATATAATTACTCGGAATCAAGAATGAGTGTCCAACATAAAAGAAAAGAACTGGTATAAATTCTAGCATTTCTACAAATAATAGCTTGAAAATAATAACTTTTATGCATTTTTTTGTTTTGTATTCATCAAGATCTTTAGCATTAAACTACCTTATTCTCTGCAATTCTGAACATTTTACTGTTAAATAAGGTATACCTCAAAATATGAAGAAGAATGATCAAATCATTTCCTCTTGATACATTTCTGTGCAACTGCTCTATAGCCCAAAAAAAAAAAAAAAAAAAAAAAAAGTCTGTTTTAAGATCTACATTTCTTGGTTGTACGTTTTTGTTTTCCTTCCAAATGAAGACGTCTTCATATATTATTCCTAGAAAATTCATTGTCATATAAATACATAGTATTTTAATCTGAATTGTTAAAAGCCCTTTATTGAGTAAATGTAACTTCTTTAAGGCATATCGAGATTTAACTGTATTGGAACACCACAGTGAAGCGAAAAATTATTAAATTTTAGATGAGTCGTATTTTTTTACACATCTGCTTCACTTTCGTACCTATTTTGAGGACATGTTTCGCAAATCGTCGTTTGCATCTATGGCTCTTATGCGACTCAAAATGTACATATATACATACATGATTAATAGGATTAGGATTACTAAGGAGGGGATTTGGCACCAAAACCTGTGGTTTATTGTACCTAAGCCAAAAGTGAGGCATCCCCAGAAGCAAGGATGAGGTGAGAGGAGACAGAGGGTGGCCAACCCAAGGAGTCACAACAGCATTGAGACACTTGCCGACACCTGCTCTGAAAGAGGCCACCAGATGAGAGATGTTGTGAAATGATAATGTTGATGAAATGGAGGGACAGGAGATTTGGGGGATGTAATTAACCTACCCAGCACTCACCTGACGACCCGGGAAAACCCCCTTAAAAAGCCCATGGGTCAGATATTTTGGTCACAGAAATCAAACTCAGGCCTCCCGAATGCAGACCACAGGCGAATTATCTGAACCATCCCACATGGTACATGATTAATAAGCCACGTAAGATATATCTTTTCATTTCTGTCACATTGAAACCAGAGTATTCGAGATAGTGCAGTATATTATGCAACAAAAATACATTAATAATGCCTTTATTAGCATAAATGTGTACATTTAATTCACACACTGTGTCAAACATAGATGCCTTTCCAAGTTAGTTAACCTAATTGTTAAAATAATGTTAACCATATTTCTGTAAAAGATAAACTGTATCTGTTCTAATATTCCTTATTAATTACCTTGAACTTGCATCCACTGTAATGCACTGATTTCAGCTGTTGATCAATAGCATGTAAGAGAAACCACTTACATTACCCAGCAGGTCTGTGTTAACAGTCTTTCAAGTGGTTGAGACGTTTATAAAGTTTCATTTTTATAAAACCACATTTGCATTCATTAAGTGCGTGATAAGTGAAACAATCAAGGCTGCATTAATCATCGTTATTAGAATAGGCAACAATAAAAAAACATGTAAGTGTGCCAAATAGTGTTTTTTATGTTGTTTTTTTAAATCTGTTGTACCCATATTACCAGATATTAAACAAAAATATTTTAGCTGTGCTTCTTTATTGTCTTTTTGCAGCTGAGGATTTGTTGATTACACATATCAATAAAACATTTTCATAACTTTTTTATCATTTCTGTTTTGAAAGATTCTGTTTAAGGTATAAATGTTCCAAAAGGAGATTAGAAACTTTTTAAAATAGAACTTAGTTTCTCTTGAAGAGCTACTACAGTCTGCCATTTACAATGTTATACAAATCTGTTTGCAGCGTTAGCAGAGCAGCCACCATAATGCTAAGATACATAACAGTATGGATACATTATGCTTACTTTCCATTATAAAAGGTGTTAGAAATGCTTTGCATGTTGAACACATTATTTAAACATTTGATGACATCTGTATCTTAGGTATTTGAAAATATATGTCAAAGCCTGCCATTATCCAGTTGATAAAGGAGAAAACAGGCTCCAAAACATGTCCCAGGAAATTTAGTAGTGTGCATTGTTTTGTATTATTTATTGAGTCATCTTCTACTTACTATAATATTCAAAGGATAATGAAAGAAAGTAAAAATAAGACTATTATTATTATTATTATTAACAAGATCAGATTAGATAGATGTAATAAGATTTACATAAAATATTCATGGCATGGATATAACACATTTTAGATAGCCAAGTTCAAATGGTTAAAAACAACTCTTTCCTAACAACAATGAGATGCGTAAATTGGTGGCAGTCACTGAAATGCTAAATGGGGAGTCTCTTTCAGCTACCTCTGGGTAAGTGATTACCCAAGCATGGTCTTTATTTGTTACAGACTACTGATAAATCACTCACAATAAAAGAGTCTATAAGGCTTAAAGACAGAATTTTATAAATATACTCACATTTATCAATTAATCTTACCTACTTCATGACTACCCTACCAAAACTCCTATGCTGTATGTTACCAAATCTTAAACTTGTTTTTTGCATCTGAAACATAATTGTTACTCTTTTATTTGTGAAATTCTAAAAATTCTTTCCCTTTTAATTTTCAGAGCTGATTGATACGTGTGTTTCGCACTGTACTAAGTTCTAATTATTTGAACTTCAAGTTAATGGGTTTATTTTTGCTGAGTTCATGGAAACACCTAATTACCTAGTAACCTTTATTTCTACTACCTATGAAATTTAACTTGTCTGGTTTTTGGAGCATTCTACCTTCTCTGCCTAAATTCTTAGAAAACACACAACCAGTCCCAGCTCTCTATTGTCTGTTAAATGCACTTTGTCAGTACCCATCATATGGCATCTACATCCATAGTATTTAATATCTTCCAAAGCAAAGATGTACGAGAACTGAATAATTGTGATTGGCTATTTTTCTACGCATTTTATTTTTGTGTGTATTTTGCGCATATTTTATTTTTATGTGTAGCTAAGCAAAAATGTATATGAAAACATAACATTAATATTGAATTGTGCAATTGAATTTGTACTTGTTTTAGTGATAGTTGGCAGGGGAAAAATCTTTGAAATTGGATGGCAGGGAAGTGATGTTTAATGTTCACAAGTTTCTTTGTGACAATTACGAATTGCTAACATGTTGCAGCCCAACTTAATCTGTATCCAGTAGTCAAAAAACTGTGGCAGCCACAGGTGTTTTTCCTCGCACTGTTAGCAAAATGTAAAGGAACAAAATAAAGCTCAAGAAATAGAGCTGTTTTATGTACTCCAGGTAAGAAATGCCTGAACAGAACTTCCACAGCAACTACAGTCGATTCATTTACCATCGCTGCCTTACAGCATACTATTTATTCATTGTGTTGCAATAATTTTCTGCCTAACTGGAAAGACATAAGTGATACAGTAAGAAATGATGACTTATTGAATGTCAGCGTTTGGAGCTTATGGCATATTCTGAAGGTAAAAAAGAGTCAGATTTATTCAAAAATATACAAGGCAAGAAATACCTAATGGAAAGGCCTGACATCATCAAGATATTTATGTATGTAAGAACAAGAAGGAGCCAGAGATCAACCTGTTGTTTACCTTAGTGAAACATGGATAAATTTGGGCATCACAAAAAAAAAAAAAAATGAAAAGAATGCTATCAATTTTCCATTAAGGACTCTGATTGGGAAAAAATAAGATATTATTTCACATGCAGGGTGTTCCATTGCATTTATTCCCAATGCAGTTTTGAGCTTCGAATCAAAATCAACAAAGGTGTAAACTGAAGAAATGGACAGCATTATGTTTAAGAATTGCTTCATGGTCGCCTAATATTCTGTATAACAGTGTTATTTCAATGGACGTTTCTTTCCACATTGTCCAGCTCAATAAAGCTTCTATTACTGCATCAGTTTAGGCAGAAACGCAAAGATGACTCTAAAAAATGATATAGAATTTGACATGCAAGCAAATAATATTTATAAGCTTATAAAAGAAATGCAATCTTAAACAGTATGAAATGGATTGTATTGTTGAAATTCAGGAACATTTTGTGGTAAGACTCTCTGCATACCATTGTCGGGCCTAAATGATCTAGCTGTCAATGGGCCCTTAAACACTATGCATTCATTCACTCTATAATATTGTGATTTGATTGCCATATAAATACTCTGGACACAGATAAAGAATGATGCTGCAAACATATCTTTAAAATTTAGTAATATAAAACAATTATTTGACAGGGCTGTTGGAAAATATTGTGACTTTGTGGGTTCGTGAAATGATAAAACGAGGTTACGAAACACAAAAACTACACTTTATTCTCCTAGCAAATACACTGTTCAACATTACAAATTTGCTAGAACCTCAAACTGTTTATTTTACCTTCAAACTACATTCAACTGTCTGTCGCTACCGGTAACGATTGGTTCCAAAGTTTTCCGAACCTCCACCGGCTTCGGCTTCGCGAGTCTACCGCCAGGGCGACAATATACAATAGAAAATGTAAAAATACTTGCAAGCTTGCTAAAAAGCTTGAAAAAATACATAAACATTTTATTTTAGTTTGGGGGGCTCAAATCATGTTTTTTCAATGAAATTTCGATGTAGAATTTTTTTAAAGGAGGTGTATTTCTTCTAGTTCTTATAGGTAGGTAACAGAGAAACTAAAAATATGCATCTCTTTAAAACGTATAATACATATTCTTTTAACAGCATTCAGCAATTTCCATTTGATTCCTTCCCTTAAAACAAGCATTGAAGAATTTAATTAAAATGCCACATATTTTAGACATTTGCATGACATAATGCATAATTTGAATTTTCTGTGAAGTTCTCTTTATTTGAAAGGAATTCCATACAATTATGCATAACAAATGGATAAAACAGTACTACATAAAAATGCAATCAAAATACGCTATGTCAAATTATCTTTTTGTGGCATTAGCTATATCCAGGATATTGCGTATTACTATTTGAATATTACAATATTTGTCTTTTTACTTTCTCCATCACACACATATATATATATATATATATATATATATATATATATATATATATATATATATATATATATATATATATATATATATATATAGAAAGGGTAAGTACTATTTCCACCCAATCATTGATACCTACCACGTTTACATCGAAAAGACAAACCTTCAAATAGGAACATTTATAGAAAAAAGATTCATGTGCGAATGTCTGTAGATGAAGCTGAAAAATGAAAAGTTGGACAAAAACTGATCAAGTTCGGCATATTTCAAGGATATAAAACAAAATTTTTAATAAAATTCCACCCCTTTACAAAACTATCCTTTATATGGAAAACTTTAACTATTTTTTGTTTTCTCAAAATTGACCTGATTAAAATACAAAATGTTTAAGATATTTGTATGGCAAATAAAATGTATATCATGAATTTTCTGTGAATAACCTGTGAAGCTCCTCTTCCTTCTGGTTGAGTTTTGTATAAGTGGTAAACAGTAAGAAATCTATAGCACATATTACAGCACAAAAAATTTTAAATCTTAATTAAACACTGTTTATATATAAAGCTAACTGATGGAAGTTAATCGTCAGTTTTGGGTAGAGTCATCATGAAAAATTCAATGCCATGGCCAAGATTTGAACCACGGATCTCCCGGTTTCCGTCCGGTCGTTCTTAACCATTGAGCTACCATGGCCAATTTGCCGTCCTGACATTAAATTCTCCAATTGACTCGCATATTCCCTGGTAAACCATTAGGGGCTGTTATATTCGAGATACACACAATTTGTGGTGACTTACCATTGTAAGTACTTGAGTACTAGGCTTCGTCATAAAACCTTTATTATTAATCTAATTAATGGAAATTAATCGTTCCTTCACACTAGCCGTGTATAGGCTAAGGTCAAACTATTTATATATTTTTTATTTTATTTGCATTAAGTATTTCCAAGATATTCTTTGTTATTTATATACGTTTGCAAATACTTAGCATCTTTCACATGGCAGGTCGCTATTCGTTTCTTCTCGTGGTTATGCAAAGCACATGAAATTCCTAAATACTCATTCAGATCTACTTTTTAAAAATCTGAGTATCATTTTGGAATACCCATATCTGGTCGTGAAGACCGCATTCGGGGTGCCAAATCCCACTCTCCGAAACTGCATCCCACTCATGACGCCGGATGTAAGCAGAGGCAGGGCACACAGAGATTGGGCTATAAGCCTTGACCCGTTATAGGCTGTAGCCCCACGAAGTTTAGTTTTATCCTAAAACAATACCAATTAAATGTGTAAATATGTAAAGAAAGTTATTTTCGATTAATAAAAAGTAGAAGAATACGTTTTTAAGTATGTTGCGTAGAAACAATCATATAAATGCAACATACTGAATTCTGAGTTAAAATAAGTAACATACTTGTTTTCAAGCAGAAAATTAACCTTTTTTCATTTTGTGTGCGTGCACATTTATTATGAAATTTATCAACACAAAGTGCTATACAGATTTTAAGCAGTCAGTAAATAATAACATAAATAACAATTAAAAACCAAGATTAACCACATAAAGTTCATCTGGCACTAACAAAGCATTTTCGGCAGTGAGCAGGGAGTCCTGTGGATGTGGACTCCTGGTTCGAGGAAATGAAGCAGGAGAAGTGCATTGCGCCGAGTACAAAAATGAGTCGAAAAAGTACAGTGAGGCAGAGAAGAAATATATTCAGAGATGGTACCGATGTAACTGAGTGTAGCGTGCAAGAATGGCTACACGATAATAGTTCAACATTTTCTCTGAAAAATCAGATGCGGCCGGTGGTCATGTGCTAAGCGCTACAGCACAATGCAACATTTGCACCAATATTACACTTATTCTCTTAAAGAATATTATGCAAAAGGGACAAAAATATATTTATGTGCTCTTCTTGGAATAACACGAACCTTCACAGCTATATAGTATGGTATCAAGTGCTGAATGGATTTCAGCTCCTATGATCTCACTCAGAGAGAGGAAACATCATTGTGAAATTTTGTCTGTGCATGCTCTGTTGAGCACTTCTTGAAAGCTGAGACTATGCTATTCACTCTTCAGTCATAGCTCCACGGAACAACAAACTATGCTATGCATTTTTTTTAAGTCAGCATATTGTGTTGTGCAATTGGGTAGAGAATTTATCAAAGAAGTTAGTTTAAGAAGATCTTTGGAGGAGAAAATGAAAATTAAAGAACTAGATATATCTAGGAAGAAATGTAATAGTGTATAAAAACAAATGGATCTGCGGATACGTTTCTCCGAATGAAGCCCTCTGCCCCCCCCCCCCCTTACATGTGAATTATATGGAAACAGTGTTGCATAGAGTAGAGGAATACTAAACAGATCTTAGACACTTTAGTGCATTAATCAAGAAACTTGGGAAAAGTACAATAAGCATAAAACAGCCCCACTTGATCATAGTGCTTTAGGTAATGCTAATAATATCGCAAAACTATTAAGTTTTGCTTACCATGACGATATAGTAAAACACAATCAGCAAATAGGGGATATAAAATATTGTCACATTGGCGAACGTGCTAATCTGCCGTGAGAAAGTAACACGCGCTCAATGATACTACTGGCTGACGTCAGAAAGCGAGTTATATTATTACTATGCAAAAGACCTTTCGCGACTATAATTCCAGAGGCTTCCAATCTCAGAAAGATCTATCGCACCCGGCAGATATATAAAAGCCAATGCAAGGCCGTCAGTCAGTTATGTTACCTCGATACAAATTCGTCCTAAAAACCCACAACTCATCCGAAAATATCCTGAAAAAGAAAAAAACCCCTACCTGCGGAAAAATCCTAAAGGCTGGGCACGCAGCAAAAAAACTTCTGGCTTTTTACAGCCAGTACCTCGGTCAATCGGTCGGTCAGTCAGTAAGTTGTACAGTGAGAGAGCTTCGAGTGTCTGATACACCCCAAGCTCCGTGATAGTCAGCAGGCCGTGCAACGGGCAGGAAGCAGTTTACGGGTCAATAAGTGCGCTGCGGGTGAGAGGTCGCTGAACTGTGAAACCGGCAGCGAACCAGTTTGCATGTGAATATTGGAGTTGTGTTCAGAACTGATGGATAACTGTGTTAGAGGTGGACCTGGGAAGGTTAGAAAAATGATGGCAGCACAAATGTTGCATGCTACTGAGACTTGAATATTGTAGAGACGTCTTTAAGTATTGGATTTGTGTAAAAGAAATGCTTATTGTGCCTTAGTATTGAGCTAAGATATCGGGGAGAATAAAAAAACTAAGGGGAACTTTCGTCGTCTTTTGTCACAATATTCACTCTAGGGCGATTAATTGTTATGAATTTTTTGGTGGTTTCTAGCTGGCTTTGAGAGGACACGACAAGACAGCCCCATCTAAAAATCCATATGTATTTTTTTTATTTTTAATATATTTAATGGTGGTTCGTGATATAAAAATATAGCAAGACTCACCTGGAAAAACTGCTTGGTAGCAGTAAAACTCAAATACATTACTACACTGAAAAGTAAATAAAACACACATACCTGATGATTTAATGATTATGCATTAGATCTGTTTTTCACTCCATAACAGAAGCGAACTCTCTATGACTTGTTTGTTGAACTCTGGAATTCCATCGGGCAATCTTTTTTCCCGGGAGTAGCACGACTAATGTAATCAGTATTTCAGTTCCCATTGTGTTTCTGCCTAAAGTTGAAAAAAATAGTTCTCACTTTTTACGGTAGTCATAGGAGTCGTTACAATTAAGTCCATTACTTGTATGCATTCGGAGAAAGTATATGGGGTATATTCTAATAGTAACCTGGAATTCGTTTTCTGGAAACACGGTATCATATTGTCTGAAATTGCAAATAAAAAATAATTGTTCAGCACTCACACGAGCACAGAATTTGAATCTGTCTGTAAAACTGCTCACAATTATATCTCACACTTCAATTGAGGTTACACGACTTTTAAGATTATCACTGCAATTGTCAGTTTACTGTCTTCATGAACCTAGCGGAGATTAGCCACGCCATTGCAAAATCGTTTCAGCAAATCGTTTACTTTTACTCTGTTGTACCTACTTCTCTCTGTTGAATACTTTCAAAGAAAACAGCTACATGAGGCATAATTTTGTTACAGAAAGCCAAAATTAGAATTGTGGATCGGTGAGTTCGCACAAATCCTACTGCTTGACTACTTTTAAGTTTGTTATTTATTAAAAATTATATGCTGAAAATGCCATCTTGTTGGTGTCGCGGAAGCTCCCCCCCCCCCCCCTTCACAAAAAGATTTAAGCAGTCCATTCTTTTCGGTGATCAGAAAAGAATGGAATAGTACCTTAAATGCCTTGAAAAAATATTCTACATTGAGGGGAGGCTCAGTGATTTGTCGTAACATTGAATTTCCTTGGTGGGTCATCATAAGTTTAGCAGATGTTTCTGAAGGACTTTGTCCTAGCCAACTTCTCTTTATTTAGTTTAAAATATGCCAAGCAAACCCCTCAGCTGTTCTGTCATTTTCTCGAAAAGGCCTCAAAATCTTTCTAAATCTTTCCGTTAATTTCATATCTTACGATCAATTTCATCTGTGTTTTGCACGAGTTATCTATTGTTACGTCAGTTTGCAGTGACATCCAATCCACTCTACCAATCTCATCTTTTATGTGTTATCGTCACGCTATAACATGGTATCTAGCAAGTCAACTTGGATGCTTTTTGAAGTGTATGTAAACACTTTAACTATTTCTAAGTGTTCTTTTAGAAAGCTGTCATTTGTATATATGCTGAACCTTAATTGGTCTTGTTGAAATTATTTACTTTCTTCCTGTTAAAAAAAGAACTAATTGAATACAATTTCAAAGTATTTTAATGACGCTTTGCGCTTAGAATAGTTATATGACGTTCTTATTCAGCATTAACAATGATATGCAGACTTATAAGCAGCTCGAAAGTGGAAAAAATGCATATAAATATTTTGGTGGTCTTTGTTAACTACATAATTTTTTTAGCCCGCCTTGGTAGCGTGGTGGTAGCATGTCTACCTCACGTTCAAGAGGTCCCGAGTTCGAATCTCGGTCACGGTGAGTTACCTGGATAGGGTTTTTCCGGGGTTTTCCCTTATCCTGTAAGACGAATGTCGGGTAACTCTAAGTTCCATGGACCCCGGACTCATTTGAGCATCATTTCATCAATTCCATTCATCGTTCGATATGACTTAACGTTGGAGGACGTAAATTAAAAAAAATACATAATTTTAGCTCTACAACTACGCAGCACAGAGGTGTCGTTGAAGAGTAATCCTTCTCCGAAGACAAGGAGCCTTCGACGATTGCCATTCCGGCACTCCGTCCTTACTGATATTATGATGAGTCTATAATAATAGACGGTCGGTAGATGGTGGTTTATTTTTTATGAAGTATCACAAGTTGTAGGATGAAAGAAAGGATATGTTTATTATAGCTGACTATTGGGTTATGATGGACCTAAGGTGAGTCTGGGACGCTTGTAGGTTTCCCCGGAGTAAATGTCATATTCCCCGAGGCCTCGGATAAGTTGAGTGAAGCTGTAGGGAAGACGGGAATAGAATTTATGAGAGAGGTTGAGGATATAGTCATTTAATTTGGGAAATGACAGGCCTGAATGAATGTTGTTATTTGGAATGTACCATTCGACAGATATAGCTACTGGAAGATATCGATTCTGAAGTATTTGAAGTTTGTAGAGGTGAGGTTTTGCAGCTGCACCCCAGACCTGACAGGCGTAGGTGAAGGTGGGTCTTATTACTTGTTTGTATAGAAGGAGCTTATACCTCAGAGCCATCGGTGACTTTTTGTAGTACAGTGGATAAGAGCCTCGCTTGGATACTCTGGAAACTAGTGATGTAGGTAATATGTACCTTCCATGTAAGGCGCATATCAAGTAGCACTCTAAGAAATTGTGTTTCTGTGCTCCATGGTACTTCTGATCCAGCTAAGCGCAATTCAGGTACATCCCTTAAGTGGTGGCGAGTAAATGTGACTGCCTGGGACTTGTTGGCATTGATCTTGAGGCACCAAATTGTAAACCAAACGGTGAGCATATCCGCATAGCACTGGGCACGTTGTACTGCAGTGAGACGATTTGATGATGCCGAGGTTATTGCGGTGTCATCAGCAAATAAATAAAGGTTGCAGCCTCTGAGGGTAGGGAGGGTGTTGATATAGGTTAGGAAGAGCAGGGGGCTAAAAACACTGCCTTGGGGTACTCCTGCATTGATGAAGTAGTGTTGTCGTCCCTGGTAACGGCAAATGTGCGATGTTCGAGGTAGCTATGGATTAAGTGATTAGCTTACAGCTGGAGTTCGTTCAATCCCGTAAACGAATGCGCTTCACACTATTTTCTAATGATTAATGAAAAAAATGATAACTCCAGACGTGGAGCCTTAATTTAGCATATGAACCCTGAATTCTCACAACATTTTGAAATTTTAAGTGAGAACAAGACTTTCCTAACAAAAACCCTACTTAAATCCGGCCAAGATTCTCTTAGAAAAACGTCTAAAATGTCTATATTTTTTCGAAATTATTTTACTGAGCTTTTACATGTACTGAAATCTATATTAGGTAAATCATGTTTGCTGAGAAACTACTACACGCGAGACGTAAAACCATCTGCTTAAGGCAAGCAGTTTCGTAATAATGTTGAGTGGATTGAAGTGCATTGGGAGAAAATGAGAGGAAAAATAATCAAGAGTATTTAAAACCCGGTCGTTGTCAGTATATTTTTATCTGGATCCCAAACTTCGATGTTATTAATACCGTGGTTATTATGTTCTCCAATATGCATTCTAAAATTTGTGGGCCATTTGATATCTATGCATGAAATATGGTAATAAAGTCGGTGTTCTGTGAAGGTAAATAAGTTATTCCTCCGTGGTATCTATGTAGATATAAAACGTGTATGAAAAAGTGACTGTCTGTATTTACAGTCGTGTGTTCTGTGGGTTATATTTCCTATTCCTTTTGCGCTCTACAGTTTTTGCCTTTCGTTGATTTTTTTAATAAGTAATGAGTAAACAAAGGAATAGAACTGTTACTATTTTCTCAAAAGATGGTCAGCTGCTACAAGTTGATTACGCAAAGAAAGCTGCCCAAGGAGGAGCCTTAGCGGTAAAATAACAAGCCTAAATATAATTAAAATTAGTGACGTGTAAACAACATAGTGTAGTTACTGACACAAGCAGTGTGCAGAGTAGATAGTAAAACATATGCGAAAGTTACAAATGTGACAGGAGGACCCTTTATTTGTCATACTGGAGCTGAACCATTTCTGTTGCACTTTAAGCGAAAAGTCTGTGTGCCTAACCTTGTCTCCCGTTTCGTAGACCACGCCACTTAGAAGAATCTCAAGCGGCCGCGCCGTGGCCGAGTGATCGATCCCAGGCGACCGCATGTGCGATTTTCGGTGGACAGTACGACGCAAGGGCGGGTTTCTCCGGGATCTCCGGTTTCGTCCGCCATCATTGCAGCTCTAAAAATATGCGCAGAAAATTGGACGAGTTTATCTTCTGTTTTTAGTGAAGGAAACCAATTCTGATTGGGAGGCGCACATGGTAACATATTGAGAGGTTAATAATAACATAAACATTGAATTTCTTTAGGCTCGTCCCCGTGTTATAAAATTCAAGTGAATGAACATTTCATAATGTTAATTACTGTTATACTAATTGTGTGTGTGTGTGTGTGTGTGTGTGTGTGTGGTGTGTGTGTGCGTGCGTGCGTGTGTGTGTGTGTGTGTGTGTGTGTGTGTGTGTGTGTGTGTGTGTGTGTGTGTGTGTGTGTGTGTGGTGTGTGGTGTGTGTGTGCGTGCGTGCGTGCGTGCGTGTGTGTGTGTGTGTGTGAAAACATTTAATTCTTTAATATAAAAATTATTTGTGGTTGGTTTATTGACACTCGTCACTTACTTTTTCATATATTTATGAGAGACTAGTTTCAAAGGCCCTGGCCTCCATTTTCAATCTCTTTCCAACTGGCATCTGTTGTTGTCTGAACTTTGAAATCCCGCCAGTGGATAATTTGACAAAAAAGTTCATAGTTCCACCACCAGAGAGAGCAGACAACAACAGATGCCAGTTGGAAAGAGATTGAAAATGGAGGCCAGGGCCTTTGAAACTAGTCTCTCATAAATATATGAAAAAGTAAGTGACAAGTGTCAATAAACCAACCACAAATAATTTTTATATTAATTTTGACGTCACTGTTACTAAATTCCTCCAACACACATTTAATTCTTTATTTATTTTAATATTTTATTCATAATCATCTAAAAATGCCATTAATAGTAAGGAAAGATGCTACAGTCACAGATTTATGAAGTGGTGAGCAATATGTATAATTCCATGGCAAAGTATACACATTGTGGTGCGGTCTGTATTAAAAGCATTGGGAAAAGTGTTGCTGAAGCTACATGTGTGTTGGAAAAAAGCGTTAGAGGAATAATTAAGGAGATCATGGATGTGCATTCTGGTTCCACTTCATTTTCCACACCCCATAAGAAAATGCCCAAAGATTGCCTTAGTTTCAATAAGGCCATTTTTCACTGAACAGTCAATGAATTCTACATTACCAAGAAACAAAGGCCTACATTAAGGAAGTTGTATGCTAAGCTAAAATTTTTCATAGATTTGAAGAAAGAGAGCATATACATGAATGAAACTTGTATTCACACTTCCATGTCTTAACACATGGTTGGAGTGAGGACAGTATCTATAGGATTCTGTATTCATAGGCCAATACCTTATAATCATTCACACTGGAGAAGTATACCAGTACATATGTTCAATTTAACTATTGTCAAAAGACTGGTGACTATCATAGTGACTTGAACTATGTAAATTATGAGAAACAGCTAAGGGAACGGTTGATACTAGTAGTGGATATAATGTCCCTTACTACAATGTTCACCTTCATAAAATACCCACTTCCAGATCTAGAAGAGATTTGAGTTTGATTTATGAGTCACTATGTTTACACTCAAACTTCACTTACTTGTTGTTGTATAATTGAAACGTTTTCAAGATCATTCAATCTCATCCTCAGCTGTTTGGTGACTAAATGAACCTTCCTCTTCTTCCACTACTACGGAGCTCTGATCACTCTGCCATCTGGTGTTAGGGGCACTAAGTTTTAATACTTCATTTAATGCCAGGATTTCAAAATTTATAACTTTATCACGGTTTTTGTTTATGAATATTTTTTCCCAAATATCCAATTCTATGGGTGTACTTAAAGATTTTAACAGTTTAATGTTGTGGCCAATGTTGTGGTTTTCTGTCCAAAAATGGTGTGAAACTGCAGATTTTTCTGTTTATTTCAACTTAATGTTCCTCTGGTGTTCTTTTTGCCTGGTTAACAAGTTTCTCTTAGTTTTTCTTATGTAGCTTTTTTCACAGGTTTCACAATTAATCTGATAAATTCCTGATTTCAAATTGTTGGGGATTGTATTTTTCAGTGGTTTATTTAGCAGGTTCCTCAGACTGAATTTGTTTTGGGGTGCTAGTTTTAAGTTTAGTCTTTTGAAGATTCGTTCAAATTTTCTAAAAGCCCATGGATGGTAGGTGAATTTTCTATATTGCCAATTTGTGTTTTTAAGTGGGGTGAGAGTGGTATTTTTTTATATTATCTTCAGTTTTTCTTTTCTCTTCATCATGTTCCTTATGATGGCTGGGTTGAATCCATTTAATACCGCTATGTCTTTTATGTGTTGTTGTTCTTTCAAAAATTCATCCTTACTCAGTGGGGTGTTGTATAGCCGGTGAATTAGACTTCTAAAGGCAGCTAGTTGATGTGAAACTGTGTTGTATTCATTTTTCTTTATGTAATTATCTATGTGTGTGGGCTTCCTGTATATTCCAAAATCTACACCATGACGATTTCTAGTTATCTTGAGGTCCAAAAAGGGTAGGATGTTGTCTCTTTCTACTTCCATAGTAAATTGGATGTGATTATCTTGCAGGTTTAGTAATTTTAGAGAATCTTCTCTAAGTTTTTCCGGAATGATAGCAAAAACATCAACATATCTCTGCCAAAATTTATAAATCTGTGGGAAGGCCGGAATCAAAGATCTTCATGAAGCGTTCAGTTCCTGGCTGCTCTTTGCTTTGATTTTTGCAGACTTTGAACAAATGTCTTAGCAACTAGCATTTCATTTTCAGGAGTTGTCATGGTGGCTGGTCGACAACCTTTTGGTGCATTACTGACACACCCTGTATGATGAAATTTGTTGCCTTACCTGTAAGTCGTAAGTCTGGATGGAGGAGGTGTTTCAAATTCTTCATGCCATGTCTCTCAAATTCATTTGCAATTTCCTGTCTTCCAATAGTGTTCCAAAACAGATTCATTGACCTTTAGTTAAATTCCCACCATTGTAACATAAGATTAAAAACAACAAATAAGAAAGGCAAAAAACAAATGAATTGACAAAAGACAAACTCAACAAGGTTGTGAAACTTAATAAAAAATAAATAGCCATACAAATCAAAATTACTGATCTTAATCCATCAAATTTACTAATCATACAAATGTATACTTACATATGCCCACCCCTGTATTTTAGTTTTATCACCCAGCTTTCAGACTACCTACTGACTAAAGCTGCCAAAGTGAAATTGCATTCAGCTTTTCATAATGAATACCCCTTAACAATTTTACAGCATTTCAAATGAGCTAACACTGAGCAATAATTAAAAAAAAAAAGAAAAAAGAAAAAAAAGAAAAAAGAAAGAAGATTTTCAGACAATTACGCTATTCTAATCAAGCAAAAGATTTAAAGGAACATTTTGGATGCTCCATATTACATTACTGAATCTCTCCTTATCCTGCCAGTTGGTTGAAATTGCATGTATAAGTGCATAAGGATAAATACCTCCACCTTTAATTCTGCATATTTTGTATTACATACTGCAGATTATTCCATTTGCTGCTAATGTCTCATACATTAAAGGAGCTCAAGTTATCCTCTTCATTCTCATTAAATGTGCTAGCAATAACAATGATGGTGATAAAATAATAATAAAATTGAATATTTGATATTTTGAATGTCTTTAACAGCTTAAGTAGGAACAGTGAATGAAGCAGATGAATGATAGAGCTAAAAATGGCTAAGATCATAGAAATACATCCCTCATTAAGGCAGCTAACCCATCTAACAAGGAACTATCACTGTGCTCATAACTGTGTTCTCTTGAGAGTTTGATGGCATCATCTCTGCTCTCTGTGGGGCCTGTGTACCAAAAGTCTGATGTGGAGTGCAACTGCAGCACCCAAAACTAAAGTCTGAGAAGTGCCACATGTGGCCACTTGCAAGTAGCTGCTGGACATCCCTTGTGAGCTCTGTGCCAGCGCTCCTTACATGTCCCTGAGTGTAGACTGCTGCCTGCAGGGGTAAACAATCCCTCCCATAATATGCTCTGTTTTTATGCCTATACATTCCTACAAATTCTGGACTCATTTTTGTGTACTTCCAGCTATATTCTGCACCTAACTTTTGGCATACAGGCCTTACATAGAGCAGAGATGATGCCATCAAACTCTCAAACAAATACAGAAATGAGAATAGTGATAGTTCACTTATAAGATTAAAATTCAGAGCCTCTGGATTGGAAAGAACAACCTCCTTCACAATATTAAAGTGCATAAAAATGTGATGTAGATTTTTTTTTTTGGTATTGGAATTGTAATTTTTTCGAGACTTGTAAGTCTTGGAAGCGGTTGACTTCAGTGTGATATGTTGTTTGTCTTGTAATTTTTGTGAGAATTACCAGAAGGTACTGTATGGCAGCAAATAAAAATTCAGAACATTACCTTGGTTAATACGTAAAAAACTGAAGCTAATAACAGTGAAGCAATACAAATATTACAATAAAATGTAATAATTGGTTACAAAATTTATTTATCTTTTTAAGAAATTGGTAATTTTATCACAGAATTTATTTTATATTGTCTTGGTTCTTCAGAAATGTGAATCATCTCCAAAGTGACTAATTTCATTGCACATCTAGCAGAGTTTAGAGGGTTATTTCATGGTTGACTGACTAGAAGTGAGCAATGGCAGATTGTCTGTTTGTGTTTAACTGCAAATAAATTTTGGATGATGAATGAATGAAGAGAGAGAGAGACATGAATAATGCCTTAAACGAGCTCTCAGTTTGTAGAGTTCAAAGTTACTCTACATTCATTTTCTCGGGATAAGGAAAATACCTTATCCATGTAACACCTTAATGGAAATTCAAGCTTGGATTCTCTTTTACTCTAAATTTATTTTGATTTTTCTTCTGTGTAGTTTGTTGCAATCCACAAGTCTATTCTGTAAATATCAGACTTAGTTTTCTGGTATGAAATCTTTTGAGTTGGTTCCATTGGCGGCTCATGGAATAAAAAAGTGGCTATTCACAAGACCTACACTTAAAATGCACACTAGCACTAACCATTACTGCTACCACCACTACTACTAATCAGTGCTAGCTCCAATGCCCCACAACATTTTATACGATCTATTAGCCTAGAAAGAATGTATCTATTCCTATCACATTGCTTATTTTGTCGCTTTACTGACAGTCTGTAAACTGAACATTAATATTCACACAACCAAACATGGCGAACTGAATTCATGCATTTTTATGTCAGCGTGAATTCCCGTGCTTCTTTATCTTTTCACTAAGATGTACCAAGTCGACACATGCTACTTTTGTCCAATTACTCACTTCAGAGCTAGTCCTGTGCTGTGGCCTAGCGGGCTAAGGTAGCATGTTTTGGTCCCTGGCCATAGAAATAGGCCCGGGTTCGATCCCACCAATGGGGTGCAGAATTTTGGTCCCGGGTATAGGACCAGTGCCCACTCAGCATCGTGAGGAAAGTGAGTAGCTTACGATAGGTAAGCGGCCCTGGTCATGAAAGCTAACGTTCCGGCTGGGAGATGCCGAGATGCTGACCACATCTTCTCCCCAAATCAGTTCAATGATCACCCACTTCTGCCGTGTGCAAGTGGGCATGAGGCTGGCAGTTGGGTTGGTAAGCCTTCGTCCTGTTAGGGCTGTCGCGCCAGTGGTTAGCTTAACTCACTTCAGAGCTAAACAGAAGGCACGGAAAGCTAAACAGCGCATTTCTAAATACTGCAACCACATAGCCATTTACAGGTTGTGTATACATTGTTAAATTTGAGCCTGTAGTCCTGCTTCTGATTTTTGTAACATGCTTAACTGTCAAATTGGGCTGCGGACATCCTAGTCGCTTTATTACATTTTTTCTTCGCAAGTCACTTTATTTATTTTATTTCTTAAAATGGAATCCACCGAGTTTGTAGCTGCCTCTTGAGAGAAGTTCAACAGTCACAAAGATTCCAAAAACCTCTCGATTGGTCGCTGCATACAACAAAGAATAATTGTTTTGCACTAAAGCACTAGTTGTACTAAGAAACTCACAATTGTCTCATCTACTGATTATCTACAAATTCCAAGTTTATCACAGTGTTTAAAAAATCATCTGTTAAGAAACTGGACTGTAAAAACACGCCATATTCAGAAGCAAGGGCTGAGAGTGCTAGGATTTGTAAACATTCTTTGTATTTTCAGATCGTTGCAGTTAAACTCTATAGATAGTAGTACTTCCCAGAGATGACCAAGAACTCTGGCATTGCCAATGCGAATTAACGTGCACATTGAAACTGTGCTCTGATCTGGGCATACCCAACCAATGCCTGTCTGTAGCATTTGTCGTCTACGCATGCGCAGAGCTGTAAACGTTACATGGTATAAATCCTTTCATGGAAGTGTTGAGAACAGTGTTGTTGTACAAATTAAGTCAATTGGGAGTCGATCAATAACACAAAACAACACTCACTTTTAAATTTTCCCGGAACCGGTTTCTGAGGCCTTCCCTCTATCTTCAGTCGATGTCCGGCTGAAGATAGAGGGAAGGCCTCAGAAACCGGTTCCGGGAAAATTTAAAAGTGAGTGTTGTTTTGTGTTATTGATCGACTCCCAATTGACTTAAGTTACATGGTATGCTAGCACGAGAGAAGTGCGCTACCTACAAGGTTGCCACATACTCATGCTATCGCCGTCTACTTACTACACATTAAGCAATGAGCGCGGTAAATACAAATAATGAATGAAAAGAGGAAAAGGGCTTCTACAAGACAAATATTAGGGGTTCAAGTGCTCCTGTGCTCCTAAGCAGCAGCTGCCCCTGGTTGGTTCATATTATTCTTTCATAATATTCAACTGTTTGGAAAAGAACTGTTTAGAAGCAATTTGATAGAGTAAAGGAATGGATAAAGATCTGAAAATCAAGACAAAGATATTAGTTTTATAACATACCTATCTTTTAAATGTATTAATGAATATTTCCTTTATTTAACCAGATTGGAATACGTGGTACAGACATTATAGTATTGGGAGTACAAAAACGACCTATAGAAGCACTCCAGACGAAACGAACTACAAGAAAAGTCTCTGTTTTGGATGATGACATCTGCATGACATTTTCAGGTGAATGGTGTTGCAAAAATTTGCCTTCAAAAGCACTTTCTAGTTGCATGGCAGAAATGGCTTTTGAACATCAGTTAAAGGTACAAGGATCAGCTGATAAGTCCTGAGCCTCATAATAAAATAAACATTTAAAAACTTTTTTCTTTATTTCTCAACATAATCTCCAGAAAGGCTAATACATTTGTCATATCAGTTTTTTAATTTAATTAAACCATCTCTGTAGTATCATTTATCATGGTCCTTAAAATAGCTGTTTGCCACATCAATGACTTCCTTGTTGCAGTGAAATCTTCATCCTCCAAAATTTTTTTTGATGTTCAGGAATAGGTGGTAGTCACTGGGTATTAGATCTAGCAAATAGGGTGGATGTTTAAGCAATTCAAACTTTAATTTGCACATTTTTCCCATTGCAATGACTGAACGATGGGCTGGAGCATTGTCATAAAGAAACAAGATTTTTCTTTGCCAAATGAGGTCTTTTTCTTTTCTCCTCCTCAATCAAACGTTGCAGTAAATTTGTATAGTAGTCACCAATGATACTTTTACCCTTTTAAATGTAATAAATAAAAATAATGCCCTGTGCATTCCAGAAAACATTCTTCATAACCTTATTAGCTGACAAAATTAACTTTGACTTTTTCGGAATTGGTTCACCTTGTGCAATCCACTGTTTTGACTTCAATTTACTTTCTGGAGTGTAGTGGCATATCCAAGTTTCATCCATGGTAATAAGCCATCTCAAAAATTCACTAGAATTTTTATGGTAGAGCTCCAAATTCTTAACAGAAACAGTTTTTCTTTGATCAGGTGTCAACAAATGTAGCACCCATTTTGCACACACCTTGTGAAAACCCAAAACATTACTTATATTACCTGCACTTCTTTTGATATTTTACAGCCTCTGCTATCTCAAACAACTTTAATCTGTGGTCTTCCAGTACTAAACAATGAATTTTTTTCAGTGATCTCTTGAGTTCCGGCTTTCACAGGGCGTTCAGAGCGAGGCTCATCACTAGTGCTCATATGTTCCATTTTAAACTCTGAAAACCAACTTTGTATATGAAGGGGCAGAGTTTTTCAGTGTACTGTCCATATCTTCCTTGATTTCTTTAGGCATTAAGCCTTTAAAATGGAAGTATTTAATCACTGTTCATTTTTCCAAATCCTCCATTTTTGTTAAACCTCTACACTTGTCTTGTTTAAAATGATGTCATTTGAAAACTAAACAAGCTATTGACCTGTGACTATGGATACAAGCTAGTGTAGAGTTAAGCTCTATGGTGCTATCTGTCAAACTGGCCCAGTGAAGCCATCTCTATGTGAGGCCAAGGACTAATCAGTTGACCCTCATAAGTGTGTTAAGGAAATGTATATATCTGCTTGTCTTTTGATACTGATTATAAGCTGTGTCAATATATTACTTTTGTGTTTCTTAGCTATAATAAGTAGAGGTTGTGTTGCATCCCATTTAAACATTGGATACTGAGATTTTACCAGATATAATATTTTGAGACTTGCTGAACACGAAAAGAGTACTCTTAGGAAAAGGTCCCTATGTGTTTGTATGTGTGTGGCTGTGAATAGCATGATTTAAAAACAAAAAGTCAGCTTTATCTCCTCACCTCATGGAAAATTGTTCACAAATTTTGATTTTCTCAAAAGTGACTCTAGCTAGTGGCAAAGTGTTAGCATGATTTCAGTTTGTACAGTGTGATTTTTAAAAGAAGTTATGTGAATATCATCTGTTTCTCCAGATGGGGAGCTGTAATGTTGTTGAGAAGTGCTACACATATCTCTCTCTCTCTTTACCCCCTCAACACTTATAAACAATCTTTTCAGTTTATCTCACCTCAGCAAAAACATGCACATTTAATCTGTATTAGCCTGCAGATTAAAAACAAAAATAAGTTGTCCTCAACAGAGATTTACTGTGTTCTAGCATCTTTATAGGTGTGAGCTTTTTTAATAATGACTCTTTCAATTTCCATGTTCATATCAGCACCACTGGTATGCCAACATTTTGATCTGTAGGATTCTTTTACATGCAGTAAATCCATTGTAATAATGCTGTCTCTTTTAAACTAATTTAAAAATCAACAATCTGATCCAGGTTTTAATCTGCGATCCTGGGATCAGTAAGCCAGCGTCTAAACAAATGAGCCACCCAGACCAACTTCACGGGTATGGTTCTAAATACTTTTTTTATAGAGTCAAACTAGAGTCAAACTAAAAAATTCAATGCCATGGATTTGAACCAAGGATCTCCTGGTCTCCTCCATCCGGTCACTCTTAACCATTGATCTACCATGGGCAACATGCCTACATGACATTAAATTCTCCAATTGACTTGTATGTTTTCCCTGTAAACCACTAGGAGTTCTTGTATTCGAGATACACACCGTTTGTGGCAAGTTACTATTTTAAGTACTTATAATACTAAATCAACAATGTAACTCCCCTATGCAATGTAACACCCTGACAATAAGCTGAGCTTTGTCTTGGGCCATGAATCTTCAGTCTCTAATCCTACTGTCTCTAATCCTACTTTCTAATCCTACTGTCTCTAATATCTCTAATACTAATGCCACTAAGTATTGCTTCCATAATGACATATTTTAGGTGCTTCAAAATACAATCTTCAGCACAGTTTATTTTTATTGTTTGCAATATCCATAATTTCTTGCCTTTTAGTTTGAATTTCATCTTCATTTGCTGAAAAAAAAAAATTATCTTCTAAGCATTACTTCCAAAGTTCTGTGCTGTGGCATAGTGGACTAGAGCATTGTGCTTTGGTTCTCTGCCATGGAATTCACCCAGGATCAATACCACACTGGGGGTGTGAATTTAAGTACTAGGTATAAGACCAGTGCCCATGCAGCATCATGAGGAAATTGAATAATAATGATGATGATGATGGTGATGGTGACGGTGACGCTGACGACAATGACGATGACGATGATGATGATGATGATGATGATAATAATAATAATAATAATAATAATAATAATAATAAAATAATAATAATAATAATAATAATAATAATAATAATAATAATAATAATAATAATAATAATAATAATAATAATAATAATAATAATAATAATAATAATAATAATAATAATAATAATAATAATAATAATAATAATAATAATAATAATAATAATAATAATAATAATAATAATAATAATAATAATAATAATAATAATAATAATAATAATAATAATAATAATAATAATAATAATAATAATAATAATAATAATAATAATAATAATAATAATAATAATAATAATAATAATAATAATAATAATAATAATAATAATAATAATAATAATAATAATAATAATAATAATAATAATAATAATAATAATAATAATAATAATAATAATAATAATAATAATAATAATAATAATAATAATAATAATAATAATAATAATAATAATAATAATAATAATAATAATCATGATAATAATCATGATAATAATAATGATAATCATGATGATGATGATGAAGATGAAGATGATGATGATGATGATGATGATGATGATGATGATGATGATGATGATGATGATGATGATGATGATGATGATGATGATGATGATGATGATGATGATGATGATGATGATGATGATGCATTTATTGTCAATCGACTGCAAAGCAATTTCTGTCATTGTCAGTTACAATTACAATATTTACATATATACAACTTACAATACAAATGCCAATAGAATTACAATTCATCAGTCATGTACAATGCCTTATTTATTAGCTAAATCTTAAGCTCCTTTTTAAAATTATTTTCTGACTTAGCTTGCTTTACAGAATTCGTAGTTTATTATATAAAGTTAGTGCCATTACATTTGAATCTTTGGATTGCCTTTCCCCCTTTGCTAAATGTCATTTGAACAGTCTTCTCTCTTTAAAATTGCAAGTCGCTTTCCCCAGCCTAGGTCTCTACCTATAGTCTTTGTATTGCCTTCTACACATCTTCCTTTACTGTGGCTCGTGTCACCATGTTGTGAGCATATAGTATCGTCTCTAATTTTGATATTTCTTCTGTTATAGCATTCATGTCTACTGTATATAGGTAGAACAAAGTGGGGCTCATGGGATCTCCTTGGAGAACTTTGTGTGATTTCCTTCAATAGTTCCACGTTGTCGTTTATTTGAATTATGTTTCATTGTAGACAGGCTTCAGTTATTCTCACTAAATGTTCTTCTTTCAAATCATTTATTTCAGGTTCTCTATCAACTTTCTTCTGTTTACTGAGTCAAATGCCTTCTTGAAATCAATGAGTACTATGTAGTAGTTTCCTCTTGCTTGCCTTAAACTATCTTCTATTTGGTCCATTTGGTATTTCACTGCCTGTACCATGTTCCTGCCCTTCACAGATCTGAATTGGTTTGCTGGCATGAGTCCTTCTGTGACTTCCAGTACCCTCTTGTTGAAAATCTTTGTGAATATCTTAAAAGAGGTGTTTTCTACTGCAACTCCTCTGAATGAGTCCAGGGATGCTCAACCTCTTTTCCCTTATATACAGAGAGAACAGAAAGTTTCTTCCTTTATTATTAACTGAGCCATTCAAATTTGATGTTCTGTGGAGATAGTACCATTTTATTCCAATAGGCTGTGCTGGCTGTATGATCTTTATACTTGTCTTTACCTACTGTTGACCCATTGTGAACACATTCCTACAGTTGTTTGTGTGTTGTTGGCTAGTGTTCTTTTAGTGATACATTTCTTTATAAATTTTACACCTCTGTACTTGGTAAGCCAATGAAAATTTGTCATTCAATAATTTTTTTAGGTGATCTTATGTTTTCTCCTAATGACAGAACAGAAAAATAATCATATGACTAAATATTAATTAGGGAGATAAAAAAATTGAAAACTTATGAAATTTTAATTTTCATCAATGTTATGGATGCTACATTACTTGTCTAAATTATTTTTAACTTTCCCTGTATACTGCTCTGGGGTGATCTATGTTTTTCATCTTGGCTTTTAGGGCTTCAACTTTAAAAATGGAGCCAAAACATGAACATGTTCGTTCATGGCTGCGCTTCTCAAGAGAACATTATAATTTTTTGGGATGACTGGCCTTGCAACAACCCTGACCTAAACCTGTAGAGCATCTGTGGATTAGACTACAGGATTCAGTCTACAAAGAAGGATATAAATACAACAGAGGCCAGCTTATTGCACCTATTCAGGAAGAATGGAGTACTGTCACCGTGAAGAGACAGCAGTGCTTGCGGAGAATTTAGTCAGAAGAGTTGAAGGATATCTTCATAATCAAGGATGCCATACAAAATACTGGGAAAGTGAACAGATGACTTCCCAAATCATTCATCCAAGTGTAAAAAGGAGTTTTCGTAAAAAAAATTGTGTTTATTCTAAAAAGAACTTGAGGGAGAAACTTTCAGTCAATGTACTATCTTTAGTGTAGCTGTGTTCCATCTCTCTGGTATTTTCCCAGTCTGAATGCATTTGTTCATTAGGCCCTTCCATAACTCTTATATAACTGCCAAGTGAGTCTTTGAGGTGTTCCATGTAGATGCGTCTGGTCCAGAGGCTCTTTTGGTTTTCCCTCCTATGATTACTTGTCTGAGTTTGGTTGTCATTATGAATTTCTTATTTTGTGGAAGGACTGTTGTTTCCATGCCATATGCTTGATCTAGGCCTTTCTTGTTTAATATCTCTGAAAAATGATTTTCTCATTTCTGCATGTTTATTTCTCCTGTTGTGGGCGAGACCTTCTTTTTTAATGCTATGAGCGGAACTGATTAGTCTTCCTAGTATTAGCTCAGAAGCTGAGAAGCTTAAACAAGTTATTATAGAAGCCATTACAGATGCAGGGCTTCTTGCTGATAGCAGTTCACATAAAAGAAAGAAGCGCACACACACTCCACCAAGAGCACCAGATCATAGATCAGAGCAATATCCAAAATACAACCATAGTAGTATCAAGCAGAGGTATGAGAGACCCACTCCACTGCTATGTCATATTGAAGAGTGTAGGACAATTCAATAGAAATAATTTGAAATCAATAAGAACAACTATAGAAACTCACCAAGAAATGATAGATGACATGAAGAAAAGAAACGTGAAAGAATATCACCTACACATCTTTGAAAATGTTCCATTTGAAGCATAGTTAACTTACCTAAGTAACAAATTTAGTATTTATTTGACTGCCATGTATTTCCCATGAAACCTTTACATTCAATTTTTGGTTGGATGCAATACTTTGTTTACCTAATATAAGTATGTGCAATAGAAATAAAGCAACTAAATAATATAGCAACAGATTCAAGGCTTCTATCATCTAAATGTGCAAACGTTAAAAAAGTACTTCAAAACATGATCCTTACATAAACTTGAATAAATAGTGGCTTGTGTACTATCTCTAACTTGTATATACGAGGGTCGACTGATAAGTCCCAGTCCTCACAATAGAAAAAAAGCATTTAAATTGTTTTTCTTTATTTCTCAACATAATTTCCAGAAAGGCTAATACATTTGTCATATCAGTGTTTTAATTTAATTAAACCATCTCTGTAGTGTGGTTTATCATGGTCCTCAAAATAGCTGTTTACTGCATCACTGACTTACTCTTTGCTGTGAAATCTTCATCCTCCAAGAAATGCTTTGTGGTTTGGGAACAGGTGGTAGTCACTGGCTACTAGATCTAGTGAATAGGGTGAATGTTCAAGCAATTCTAACCTTAATTCACACATTTTTCCCATTAAAATGACTGAATGATGGGCCTGAGCATTGTTGTGAAGAAACAAGACTTTTTTTTTTTTTTTTTTTTTTTTTTTTTTTTTTTTTTTTTTTTTGCCAAATGAGGTCTTTGTTTTTCCACCTCATTACTCAAACGTTGCAGTAAGCTTGTTGCAGTCACCAATGATACATCTATCCTTTTTTTAAATAATCAATAAAAATAATTCTCTGTACATCCCAGAAAATACTCACTATAACCTTGTTAGCTGACAAAATTAACTTTGCTTTTTTTGGAGTTGGTTCACCAGACCCAATACACTGTTTTGACTGCAATTTACTTTCTGGAGTGTAGTGATGTATCCAAATTTCGTCCATGGTAATAAGCCATCTCAAAAATTCACTAGAATTTTTACAGTAGAGCTCCAAATTCTTAACAGAAACAGTTTTCCTTTGCAACTTTTGATCAGGTGTCAACAAACATGGCACCCATCATGCACAGACTTTGTGAAAGACCAAAATGTTACTTACCTGCACGTTCTTTTGATATGTTTACAGCTTCTGCTATCTCAAACAACTTTAATCTGCATTCTTCCAGTACTAAACGATGAATTTTTTTAATGATCTCTGGAGTTGTGACTTCCACATGATGTCCAGAGCAAGGCTCATCACTAATGCTTGTACATCCCATTTTAAACTCTGCAACCCATCTTTTAATCATTGTAATGAAACTAAACAAGCTATTGACCTGTAACTATGGATAGATGCTAGTCTAGAATTAAACTATATGGTGCTATCTGTCAAATTGGCCCATTGGCACCATCTCTATGTGAGGCCAAGGACTAATCAGCCAACTCTCATATAGTTTTAAATAATAGCATATGTTGAAACATATCAGTGATGACACAGTTTTGCACAAATAGAATAATAATTAATATTTCATTTATAGGGGTGAAAGCAGACGGAAGAATTATAATGAACAGAGCACGAATTGAATGCAAATCATACAAACTTACATTAGAAGATCAAGCTCCAATAGATTACATTGCCAGATATATTGCAAGTAAGAATAACAATGCAATACAAATTGTTTAAGTCTGTCTAAATGTAATGTTTTATAACTATAAATAAAAACAAAGTTTAGGTACAGTGACATTCAGGAGCAAGCAAATTGATTTTAAATATTAATTCTTTTAGGACACAACACAAAACAGTGATTGGCAAGGAAAGCTTCTGATAAGCAGAGACCGAAAGTTTAGGCATTATAAATAGTTAAAATAGGCAGGCAAAAAGACATTATAAATAACTAAAATAGGCAGTCAAAGAGTATTATAAATATTTAAAACTGTTAGGAAAAATGGCATTATAAATACTAAAAGAGGCAATAAAGGGAAATTAGAAAAATGTATTTATTTAATAGATTACACTGTTCAGTAACTTTATAGTCATATTTTAAAGAACTTCAAAGTTTCAAACAAAATGCTAGTGTTGTAATTAACACAAATATGAAATACTTTTTAAAACAGCATGTGTATTGCAATGCCATTATTGCTGCACATGACTAACAAATACCTTTCTAACATTCTCTGGGGTCATGTTGAGTCTCCCGTCAGATTACACATTTTTCATATACGAAAATGACCTCTCAGCATCAACAGACATTATTGAAGCAAATCTAAAACAAAAATAGGATACATTTCAACTACAACAAAATTCTCACCTTGTAGAATTTTTTAAATGTTTCTAAGTTTATTCAGATCACAATTTTTAATAACACTTTTTTACATTATTCACTAACTAATGAACCCTGTTATGCATAATTGGAGAAATTTAGTGACAGGGATGTCAAAATTAATTTAAAAAAAATATTTGTAGTCAGTTTTTTCAATCCCTCATCACTTATATTGTTATATTAATGAGGGACTAGTTTTAGAAGCTGTTGCATCCATTGGAGTTGGACCGAGATTGACAATGTATGCAACAGCTTCTGTAATTAGTCCCTCAGTAATATAAAAACGTAAGTGATAAGGTGTTGAAAAAACTGACTACAAATAGTTTTTCATTAATGAACCCTGTTTCCCTGGTACACTGTCCAGTCTTTTCACTGCATCATCCACAATTTCCACTGACTTTGTTAAAGGTTGTCCTCTTTCTTGAAGCTGACAGATCACTTGTGGCAGAAACCCAAACTCAGCCGCAGTGAAAATGAAGTAATTTTTCAATTCAATAAGAAGTTTCTAGGCTGTCACAACTGAGGATGCTTCATCCTACAGAGCTTTCATCACTTCAGTTATACTCTGGAAATTTGAACTGTAGTAAAGTGTCCCCCATCTCGTTATGATAGGTTTGGAGGCAATAGATTTAAATGTCAGGATTCTTGATAAGGCTTTCACAAAGATCTTCTTAATACTGGAAATGAGTTTACCAACATCTGGAAACAGGCATTGTATCTCTTCTGACACCCTGTGAAAGCCATGTGCTAGGGAGGTCATGTGAAGCATATTTATAAATAGCACTTTTAACGCTATTCCATCCTTTTTTATATACGGTGCAGCGTCACTGATGAAAAGTCTTCTTCTTCTTCACTTCAAGGATTAGGCATTTCTGCCTGTTCCGCCTTCATATTCTATCAGCTGTTCCCATCTTTTTCTTGATTTTCTAAAGACCTCAACTACCAGAAGCAGATTTATGCATCTCCTAAATGAATATCATTTAAAACCCCTCATCCAAGAACCTACGCAAATTAGTACATCATCTAAAACAGCTATTGATAATATAATTAAAAACTTAGGACATTTGAACTTCTCAACAAATGTGTTACAAACTTGCTTATCAGATCATACTGCCCAATGCTTTACTGCATATAATGTGGCAAAGTCGCCTGAAATAGCGCGTAAAATTTTCAAAAGCACAAAAGTAAGTTGTTTGTTTAATACAGCATCTTTAAATGAGCTTAAAACTGCCCTTACCAACGAAATCTGGGAAGGAATATATCTTGAACAGGATCCGAACATAAAATTTCATATTGATATTCATTGCTCCCCCATTTCAAGTTCAATATGTAAACAAAACAATAAAGCAAAAGCAACTCACTGGATAACTCCGGAAATAAAGAAACTGCGCATTTTATTAAAGTTAGCTACGGAAAAGAAAAATAGTAATAGCAATCCTAGCCTTACAAACGTAGATATAAAATCCTTTCATGGAAGTGTTGAAAACAGTGTTGTTGTATAAATTAAATTTATTGGGAGTCGATTAATGACACTAAACAACACTTACTTTTAAATTTTCCCGGAACTAGTTTCAGAGGCCTTCCCTCTATGTCCGGCTGAGGATAGAGGGAAGGCCTCTGAAACTAGTTCCGGGAAAATTTAAAAGTAAGTGTTGTTTAGTGTCATTAATCGACTACCAATAAATTTAGTACATATAAAAGCTTTAAAAAAGAAATATGATCAAGCAATAGCAACAGCTAAACAGAACAGTATCATGGAAAGGATCCATCTCTCTTCAAATATAAGTAAAACCAGTTGGCAAATAATAAATGAATTTCATAAAACCTCAGGACTTTCATCTCAAAATGATATAACTCTAAAATCAGGCAGCAGCAAGATCTTTGAACCTCTAAAAGTAGCTGAAACCTTCAATTTCAATTTATTGCAACAAATAGATTATTTACATAATTTCTGGCATTGTCATTTAACATTAAACAATTATAATTAAAATATAACAATAGTTGGAAATAACAATTACTTATAAATATTCATCTATGTCATAAAATGCACAATTTATAAGGTAATTCTTTAACTCTTTAGTGAATTTTCAACCTGTTATTTGTATAATCGAGGATGGCAATTAATTGTGTAGTACTTTACCAATCACATATGGATTTTTTTCAAAAAACTTCTTATTTTTCCCTTCCCTATACATACAATTTTTTGTTGTGTTGTACGTGTGCACATTGCTATTGATCTTTATATTCGACTTATGTCTGAATAAAAGAATAACTCTAAAAATATATAATGAGACCACAGTTAAAATTCTTTCTTTTTTAAATACTTCCCTACAGGAACCCCTGGGTTTTAGTGAGCAAACAATTCTTAGACACCTCTTCTGTAGTACTAATAACTGCTTCAAATTATCTTTATTCGTTGTGCCTCATAGTTCAATACCATAGTTTAAGTGTGGATGGATGATTCCATAATAAATTAGTTTTAAATTTGGTTTTATCAGATAGTAAGTCATATAGTTCAACAAATAGATACCCTTGCTAATTTTATTAGATATATAATCTACATGCCTTGTCCACAATAAAGTTTTGTCTATATGTAGCCCCAGAAATGAGTGGTCATCTGAGGTGTCTATTTCTTTGCCTCTGTAGGAGAAAACATGAATCAAAAAACCGATTTAGATGTATCTTCATCAAAACAGTCAAAAAACTCATCAAGTTTTTATCTCTATCCTACAGATACTACTGAAATAGTAAACATAATAAAGTCACTAAAACCAAAAAACAGCATTGACACTGATGGGATACCCATGTCACTCATAAAAGTATATAATTATCAAATAGCGAAACCACTTGCATCTATAGTAAACTCCTGCTTAGAAATGGGTATTTTTCCTGATAAATTAAAGATAGCAAAAGTAATCTCAGTATTCAAAAAGAGTGACAGAAATGATATAAATAATTATAAGCCTATATTGATACTGCCTGCCATATCTAAAATTTTCGAACATGTACTGTATAATAGAATTATTAAATACATAACAAAATACAGCTTACTACCAAAAGAACATAATGGCTTTGTAAACAAAAGATCCATAAACACTGCAATATCAGGCTGCATCGAAAATGTAATAAATGAAGTTGACTCTGGTAATCACACTGTGGGCATACTCCTTGATCTTACTAAAGCTTTCGACTGTGTAGATTTTAATATTCTAATGAACAAACTGTATAAGTTAGGCTTTAGAGGATTAGGCTACAAATTGATAAACTCATACATGACAAATAGAAAACAGCTGGCACATTTAAAATCTGCTAGCGGAGATTATGAATCCAGTCTGCAAAATCTGCCATATGGCATTTTCCAAGGTTCAATATTGGGTCCGTTACTATTTATTTTATACGAGCATGATATAAAAGATAGCACACCAGATGCCAATATAATACAGTATGCGGATGATACAACAATTATAATTAGTGATAAAGATGCAAATGCACTCAAAAAATACATGAATGTTACAATAAATTCCATAAATAAATATTTCAGTGACTCAAACTTAACTGTAAACCCCAAGAAATGTGAAATTATAATCTTTGGTTACAGGAATATCAGCAACCCCCCCCCCCCATTTTAACCATATCTAATAATATTATTAAAAATGTAGATTATGTAAACTTACTAGGATTAAATATAGACAGGACATTAACTTATAATAGCCATATCGAGAAACTGGCACTACAAATTAGCAAAAACTTATTTGTACAAAAGTGAATCGAGAAGATATTGACACATTGCTTCACTCACACTGTTTATTCACAGGACATGTTTCAAGAGCTCTTGCTCCTATCATCAGCTGATACTCGACTAGTGCAGGTTGTAGTGGTTTCCTCTTTCTCCGATTTGTCAATAGATGGCGTGATGTACTTGTCAAAGATGTCCGGTGGTGGAGTTTCAAAATTCATGACTCTATGACGATTTTTGTTGATGAAGATTTTTTCCCATACGGAAAGGTCTATGGGGTGATTAACATATTTTATTAGAGATGTTTCCAAGTTGATATCATGTCTAGTATTCAAAAAATGAAAAGCCACTGCTGATTTTTCTGTTTCACCATTTTTAATGTTTCTTAGATGTTCTTTAGTTCTGATGTTAATATTTATTTTTGTTTTTCCTATATAAATTTTAGGGCAAGTTTCACATTTGATCTCATAGATTCCTGGTTTTTCTTTGGTAGTGATTGAATTTTTGGGACGGCCTTTTAACAAATTTCTGATATTAAACCTATTTTGAGGTGCAAGAGTTATGCTGTGTTTTGAGAAGATTTTTTGGAATTTGTTATAGGCTGATGGGTGGAAGGTGAATTTTTTAAAAAGTTTTTTCTCTTTTTCTCCTGTAGGTTCTAGGGTGGTGGTTTCTTTTATTTTCTTAGCTTTGTTGAGTCTGTTAACTGTTTTGTCTATTAAATTTGGGTTGAAACCGTTGGATATAGCTACTTTTTTTATGTGTAGGTATTCTTCTTGATAATCTTCTCTGTTTAGTGGAAAGTTGATCATCCGAAAGATTAAACTGTTGAAAATGGCATGTTGGTGTTGTTTTGGGTTGAAACTGTTGTTCTTGATGTAATTATCTGTGTGTGTCGGTTTCCTGTAAATACCAAAGGTGAGTTTGTTGTTCATTTTTTTGATCTTGATGTCCAAAAAGGGGAGCACACCATCCTCTTCTGTTTCCAATGTAAATTTTATAGCTGGATTTTGTATATTCAAAAGTTTAAGACCATCTTGTATGAGTTTTTTAGGTACTATT
This sequence comes from Mantis religiosa, assembly GCA_030765055.1. Classification (NCBI taxonomy): domain Eukaryota; kingdom Metazoa; phylum Arthropoda; class Insecta; order Mantodea; family Mantidae; genus Mantis; species Mantis religiosa. The sequence continues at coordinate 90,823,892 of CM060955.1, read as the reverse complement.
GCAAAAATGTCGTCAACATAGAGATACCACACTTTGAAATAATTTGGAAAAGTTTCTGTGATATGTGTTTCAAAAGCACTCATAAATAAATCTGCCAAGAAGGGAGACAATGGGTTGCCCATAGCTAGGCCTGTTTTTTGTTTATAGATCTGTCCATTAAAGCTGAAAAAATTATGATTGATACAAATTTCTGTAAGTTGTGAAAGTTCTTCTATTTCTTCAGATGTTATTTGTATTGATTCCAGCCATTTTTTGAGAAGTGGAATAAGCTCATTGGTAGGTATACTTGGATATAAAGAAATGACGTCAAAGGAAACTAAAGTATCTGTAGAGTTGATCTTTGTGTCCTTCAGGAGATTTAACAATTCAAACAAGTTTTTGATACTTAAATTTTCAAATTTTGTGAAGGATCTGAAGATATGAACCAGCCATTTTGATAGTTGGTAAGTGGGTGCATCAATGTTATTAATTATTGGTCTGAGGGTAATTTCAGGTTTATGTATTTTGGGCAAACCATATATGTATGGTGTTTTTGGATTGTCTATTTTATTGTCCAATTTATCTCTTTTAGTCATGATTTTACTGTTTTTAATTGCTTATTCCACAGATTTGCATGCTTTCTTTAATGGATTGTTTTCTAATTTAACAAATTCTTTTCCGTTTAAAAGGTTGTCCATTTTTTTGCGATAGTCTTCTTCGTCCAGTATTACTATTTTGTTACCCTTGTCTGCTTTTGTGTAGATTACCGGTTTTTCATTTAAATTTTTGATTAATTTTTTATATGAATAACTTTTTGAATTTGCATTTTGAATATGATCTAGAGTTTCTATGCACTGTGTTCTGATCGTAGATTTTTTATTATCGGGCAATACACCAAGTTTATACTTTGAAAAACTTATTTATTAACTTTAAAGAGAGTCAATTAATAACGCTAAACAACACTTACTTGTTTAGTAAGTGTTGTTTAGTGTTATTAATCGACTCTCTTTAAAGTTAATTTATCATAACAACACTATATTCAACACTTCCAAGAAAGGAATTGCAAGAACTTATTTGTTTTGAGAACTCTTAAAAATTACATTCGACATACAACTAAAATTATATATTTTGCCCTTATCCACTTGGCCTTATCCTATGGGATAGAAATTTAGGGTAACACCAGTAAAACAAACCTCAGTAGAATATTCATACTCCAAAAACATGCTATTAGATATACAGGAAATTTAAAACATACAGATTCTTGCAAAAATACCTTTTGGCAAAGAAAGATACACTCCTGAGCTTATTTATTTATAGATCTATTCTTCACTTGGTTAATCATAAGTTTCCAATGAAAACAAACTCAGATATCCATAACTATGATACAAGGGGCAAAAATAATCTCGCTATTCCAGGACACATGACGCACTTATATGAAAAGATGCCTAGTTAAACAGGAATAAAATTCAATAATGTACTTCCCGCTTCAATTAGAACCTGTAATAATTTGAATACATTTAAAAGCCTTTCTAATAGATAATGTATTTTATACCATTGAAGAATTTATGTATCACTGTAAAAATAACCAGGCTTTATTACTGATTTTAGCATATTATATTTAATTTTAGCATATTACATTTATTTTTAAATTCTATACCAATAAGCAATTTATAATTAGCTTGTATATTTAATTTGATCCCTCCATTATTTTGTTCTTTCTAATCATTTACTTTTAAGAGAGAGTATGTATTACAAATGACATGGCTTAATTGTGTTCAAACACTGTATTAAGTTGCAATAAATATGAATATGAATCTCTTCTTCCATGAGGATCGTATCTTAATTATTCTTCTTCTCATCTAGTACATTCTTTAACTCATCTTAAGAACCTCATTTCTGCTGCCTGTATCTTACTTTTATCTCTTTCTTTTAATATCAAAGACTTACTTCCATACATGAGCACTGGAACTGCCATCGTTTTCTAAAATTTTAACTTTGTTTCTTTCCTTGCTTTGTTTTTCAATGTTCTTGCTATAGTTCCACATATCTGCTGAAATTTGTTTATTTTGTTTTCTATGTCTTTATCTAAATCAAAGCTTACATCACAGCCCAAATAGCTGAAATACAAAAGCTGTTCCAGGCATTTATTTTCAATACTTATTTTTGATCTTACAGGATATTTTCCTTGATGTGCCATTACTTTCGTTTTCTTTGTGGATATATTTAGATTTAGATAAGTTTCCAATTATTCTGAATGTCTTTATTCATAGCTTGAATATCTTTATTATCTCAGCATAATATTTCTCCATATTTTATATGTGAATGTATTTTATATGTGACTTTGTGGGCTCGTGAAATAAAAAGTCCAATTACACAAACTTAACAATGTTCTTTATTTTCACCTTATTCCAATTACAGTTTACTATACACAATTACGATTTACCAGTTTGTGCGTTACCATTCCGATGCACGTATACAATTGCAATTTAATTTACACCATTCAACCTTGCCAGTTCGTCTTTATCCGTCCGCTCAACTCGACTACACGTCCGCCCGGCTCACGGTCACTCACTCAACTCACTACACGTCCGCACACCGCGACCTCCTCCACTCGACTAACCGTCGCCTCGCTTGTATCGATCGCCCCGAAACCTCTGGATTCTTCCATTATGGAGGGGGAAATCATTCTGGAGCCTTCGAGCACCTTCGCGCGGTAGGAGGAGGTGCCACCCCTTGCGTCCCCTCCGCCACTGCCGGTCCGCATTATCGATCGGCAACGCGAGTTCGCCTTCTGCATCACACTGCTCCCTCCTCAAGGCTGGTCGTCCCGAACAGCACCATCGTAGCGGGCTAGACGGTCCAGGTGCACCACCAGCATCTGCTCGGAGTCTCAGCCAGTAGTAGCGCTGCCGAAGTATGTCAATCGTTCGGTTCGCTCCCAGGTGTCCTCCTGAAGTACCAGCGTGCACTTCTTCCAAGACTTCCGGTACCTTACTCCGCGGAAGTACCAACTGTTCTCTCTGCGTCTTCCCATCGGGTGGTTCCCATACCCGGAACAGCACGCCCTCTCTGGTCTTCAACGAGTCCCATTGGGCCCAGTACGACTTGTAAGTGGCGCTCCTCAGTGCGACGTCCTCCCAGGTTGGTCTCGTCCCTGCCTCCACTTCCCTTAAGAGTGGCCCCAAGTCTGCGTCCGCCAGCTGCTCCCTCCTCAGGCCTGCGCTATCCCAGCCTTCAGCAGGCACTGCCACAACTACTCGGACTGCTGCGGCACGCTCCTTCTCTTCCACTCTTGTGCACTGGCCGCACTCTTCTGGACAGGGTCTTCGGGACCTGGCGTCAGCGTTACCGTGGCTCTTCCCTCTGCGATGTTCCGAGGTGAAGTCGTACTCCTGCAGCCTCTGCACCCAACGTACTGTCTGGCCTTCCAGGTTCTTAAAGCTCAATAGCCAGGTTAGGGCGGAATGGTCAGTTCTCAGGTGGAATGGCTGACCGTACAGGTACTTATGGAAGTGCTCCAATGTCTTTACTACCGCCAGTAACTCCCGTCGGTAGCCTTGGATAGCGTCTTGCTGTAGTAGGCTATCACCCGCTCATGGCCGCCCTGGATCTGCGATAGGACACCTCCAATGCAATGGTCGCTAGCGTCGGTGTCCACAATAAAGGCGCCACCTGGTTGTGGGAGACCCAAAATTGGAGCACTGCACAGGGTTTCCTTCAGGTGCTGGAAAGCGTCTTCGGCGTCCTCCGTCCACATATAATGTCGGTGTTCCTCTGTCAGGCGGGTGAGGGGTTTGGCGATGTTGTCGGCCTTTTCCTCTAAATCATTAAGGCGGTCGTCTACTTGACCCATCCGCTTGCCCAGATTCGTGACGTCATCCCTCACGCCGGCCAACCGTTCTTCAAACCTTGCGGCGAGAGCCTCGTTCACCGCCTTCATTTCTTCCATCTTCTCCATGAGGTTATCGTTAGCCGTCTTCATTTCTTCCAGCTTTGCGGCCAGGTTGTTATTTGCCGCTTCTGTTTTTGTTGTTAATTCGGCCTTCATTTGTTCCATCTTCCCGGTGATGTTGTCGTTGGCCGTCTTCATATGTTTCAGTTCCGCGGCCAGGTTGTCATTTGTAGTCTCCAGCTTCGCGGCCAGGCTGTTATTTGCCGCTTCTGTTTTTGCAGCGAGGTTTTCATTTGCTGTCTTCATTTCTTTCAGTTCCGCTAAAATCTTTTCTAATGCTGCCTCCATTGTGTTATATCCCACTCCTGACACCAATTGTGACTTTGTGGGCTCGTGAAATAAAAAGTCCAATTACACAAACTTAACAATGTTCTTTATTTTCACCTTATTCCAATTACAGTTTACTATACACAATTACGATTTACCAGTTTGATCGTTACCATTCCGATGCACGTACACAATTGCAATTTAATTTACACCATTCAACCTTGCCAGTTCGTCTTTACCCGTCCGCTCAACTCGACTACACGTCCGCCCGGCTCACGGTCACTCACTCAACTCACTACACGTCCGCACACCGCGACCTCCTCCACTCGACTAACCGTCGCCTCGCTTGTATCGATCGCCCCGAAACCTCTGGATTCTTCCATTATGGAGGGGGAAATCATTCTGGAGCCTTCGAGCACCTTCGCGCGGTAGGAGGAGGTGCCACCCCTTGCGTCCCCCCCGCCACCGCCGGTCCGCATTATCGATCGGCAACGCGAGTTCGCCTTCTGCGTCACAATACATTTGTTTCAATGTTTTGTTATCCATGGCATTTTAATGTTTCACTCTAAATAAACCATTGTTTTCTTTCTTTTTTGTGTGATATGCCTTAGATGTAAGTTTCAAATTTAAAAATTTATAACAATTTCAAGAAAATTTGAGGCTACTGCCTCAGAATATTTTTTCAATCTACTTTAAGATCAATTTGCTCTGGAACTTGCTCTTTCAGTATGAAGTTATACTCCTTCAAAATTCTTTGTACATTATCTATCTTATTTTATGCCATTTTGGTTGTATGATCTGTAATTATTATTTTTGTAATCTGCATAGCCAATTGCCTTTCCTCTATGTCTTTCTTTATGTGCATTAAAAATAAAAAAAGAGTCTATTTTTGAACCTTGCAGAAATTCTTGTTTGATTGATAAATTAGATAAAAGGGATAAGGTCAACATTTCAGTAGATTGAACACCCATTTAATTACAAATTACCACTGCTAATTACTGCATTGCTATAAACATCACCAACATTCTGTCTGTTTTTATCAATTGTAGGTTTGAAGCAGAAGTGCACTCGCCAACACGGAGTGAGACCATTTGGTATTACAACCATCTTGGCTGGATTTGATGATCATGGTAAACCTCGTTTATACCGCATAGAACCCTCTGGGGAATTTTATGAATGGACAGTAAGCAGATAAGATCAAAAGTTAAAAGTTTCTCAAAACAGCATACTAACAATATTCACCCTATTTTAAACTTATCTTCTCACCTTATACAATTTTTTTCTTTTAGGCAGCTGCAATAGGGCAGAATTCTGATACTGTACTCAATTTCTTGGAGAACCGTTTCACTCAACTGGAACGTTTATGTGACAGAGGAACTATAAAATTGGCAATTCGAGCTTTACTGGAAGTACTGCCACCAGATAGTGATGACATGGAAATAACACTCATGAAAAGAGGACAGCCACTGTTGGTAATGGTTATTTAAGCAACTCTCTAAAAACTTCAGAATGACACTAGTAACATATATAAGCAATATTATTGACTTCTGAACTAGTGGCAGTTACATATACATAAGAAAATACAATAGTTAGTAAAATCTGTTTGTTCATTCCTTTTATGATGAAATATTTCTAATATATAGAAGTAAAATCCCCCCTTATTAGATACCATTCTGAACATATTTTATTAATAACGTCTGTCAATTCTTAAATTTTCCTACTATTTTTTTGTTAAATTATATTGATGGGACTTAAGCTATCTACTTTTATTGCAATTATAGCAACATTATTCCTATATTTCTTTGTTACCAAATAGGATGGCTCAGGCAGTTTTATCTGTGACCCACATTCGGGAGGTCCCAGTTCAATTCCCGTGGCTAACCTACTTTACCCATAGGTTTTATGGGGGACTTTCCAGGATTGTCAAGTGAATGCTGGGTAGGTTAATTACATCCCCCAAATTTCCTGTCCCTCCATTTCATCTCTATTATCATTTCATATCATCTCTCATCTGATGGTCTCTTTCAGGGTAGAAGTGTCGGCGGGTGACTTGGCATTGCATAGCAGGATGATATGCTCTTGGTAAAACTTCCTTCTCTGGTAGGATGGTCTCTGATCTCCAAACCTGGTCTGGTGGGATTAAAAAGAATATGTCTTTGTACATTGAACAATACTATAACTTATTATGTGTTTCAAATGGGATGGTGTTTGTCCTTGAGCATGTTTTGATGGCACATTGACCATGTAGCTCAATGGGTAACAGAGACTGGACAGAAACTAGGAGATCAGTGGTTCAAATCCTGGCCATGGCATTGAATTTTTCATGTTGACTCTATCAAAAACCTTAGCCTATATGCGGCTAGTGTGAAGAAATGATTAATTTCTATCAATTAACTTAAAGCACTATTATGTTATAACAGTGCATAGCAACGTAAGCATTGTAATGTGTATCATTATTGGTTGGCATATATGCATGTACAAATATTTATAATTACTCAGAACTGAAATGTAAACGTTTGACATGTGATAAAAGAATTACTTTGAATAAGCCAAGGTGTTTGTTAAATTCGAGCGAGAACAAACAATACACTTCCTCATTATTTGAAGCAAAAGGTTAGAAACAGTGATGTATTTAACATTTGAAAGTAATGAGTTGGTAATTCAAACACAAACATCACTCAAAATATCCTTACTTGGACATGTTTTGGAGAACGGTTTGTCACCAACGTCAGCAGTTATCTGACTGTTGGATCCGTGGTTTCCTGAAGTGAGCTGGTTGTCTGTGGTGGCATCTGTTGACTGTGAGATGAACTTCCAAAGAGAGTTTTCAGGCAGCAATTCGAAATTTAAAGTATACTGTTTGTTTTTTATAATAAGCAACTTTTCCTGAACATCGAGTTCAGCTGCATTACTGGCTGGCTTTAATAGTTTTATATTTTGTACAATTTCATGATTGGTAGACCAGAAATGGTGGGCTATTGCTGATTTTTCTATTTGTTTGTATTTCACACATCTCATATGTTCCTGTAATCTAATTTGTAAACTTCTTTTGGTTTTTCCTATGCAGAACTTATTGCAATCTGAGCAGTTGATTTTGTATATACCTGATTTCCTGTTTTCAGGTACTGGGTCCTTCAGGTTGTTGCATAATAAGTTTTTTAAACTGAATTTATTTATTGGGGCTTGGGTGATGTTGTACTTCAACAAGATATTCAAGAAGTAGAACATTTTACCTCTTCAAGCAATTCATAACATATATTTTTCTATATTTCATTCACATCTGGAATATGGGGCTATGTTATGGGGTTCTGCTGGTAATGCTCTTTTTGGACACCTATTTTCAGTCCAAAAGAGGGCTATTAGAGTTTTAGTTAAGTTGCCACAATCTGAGTTATGTAGACCATACTTTAAGAAATTCAAAATCTTACCCCTCTTTTGCATATACGTAAATTATGTTATTTTGTATGTAAAAAAGGACTCAATATCCCCTTGCCTAAATAAAGATATACACAAACACCACACTCGCAGACAAAATGATTTTTTTCTGCAATCATATAGGGGCCAGTCTGGAAATAAAAATATTATTTATGCTGGATCAAAATACTTCAACATATTACCAAACAAACTGAAGTCAGAAACAGACAGAAATACTTTTAAAAAAGAGCTCAAAATGTATTTGTTAACCCATAGTTTTTATAACGAAGATGAGTTTCTTGTCCATAATGGAAATTAATCACATTTTAAGCATAGTTGAGTTTTTGACATAATAGTATGCAGAGATTTACATTATCAATATTAGATTGATTTTATAAACTTGTATTTTGTATGTTTTATCACATGTCTGATGTAGTCTTAAGAACAATTGTCTATATGTGTATAGTGTTATTTTAGATTGTAATTATTTTATACTATAAATTGACGTGGTCTATGTAACACTGTCTTTGTGTGTACCTTAGGACTGAAAATAAAACAATAATCTGCTGACGATGGTGACAAACCGTTCTCCAAAACATGTCCAAGTAAGGATATTTTGAGTGGTTTGTGTTTGAATTACCGACTCAGTACTTTCAAATACACTTCCTGCTGGCTTGTAGAATGGTGCATCGGTAGAACATGACTTGTCACACTATATGTTTGTTTATGAATCGTACGTAATTTCTATTTACTCTGGAGAGTTCAAGCAGTATTATTCAGTTGTTCTTCCATTTAAAAATCAGGGAAAGTGTATCAGCTGGATCAGCTTGCAATTGAAATGAGATATGAGGTATTATAAATCACCTTCCCCCTTACCACTGCCAGAACAATCCAACTGAGTTAATGTGGGCTCAAATTATGTTGCAAACAGAAATAATACTTTTAAACTCACTGACACTGAACAACTTATTCACCAAGAAATTGACAAGGTTGCACAAGACAGGGAAAACTGCATGAGACATGCAGATAAACTACAAGAACACTGCTTTTGGAAAGAAATAGCACATGACAAGATTTTGGAGCTTATCATAAACTTGCAACACTCAGACGATGAAGACAGTGACAACGATGAATTGTCTCTTAACGGAAGTGACATTCATAGGTATATGGATGCACTGCTGGCAGTTTCGTTGGATTAGAAAAATTAGTAATTCATGAATTATAATTATATTTAAACTATATATTTAAAACATGTGTGTAATATATGAATATCCATGTGATTTGAACAACTGCATTATTATAAAGCTTTGGAAAATTCAGTCTGCATTCCCTTCTAGCACCAAGAAGACTCGCAAGTGTTAGTGAGAGAGGGAAATATAAAAGGAGTGGGGGTAACGTGGTGGCAATGCTGAAAGCTTTAACACATCCAATTTGCTACAAGCCAGAACTCTTCCCATTTGAAACAAAAGTAAAACCTTTGGGCTTTAGGTAAATTTGTTTCAGTGTGTTAGCTTAGTCAGAAACACAAATTCATTAATTTAAAAATATTGTGTTTTAAATGCTGTTCTACAGCAACAGATCTGTTAAGCGTCTGAGATAATTCAGCTGTAAAAATTCTAATGTGATCACTGGCCACAGAAATAATTTTTATATCAAAATTTGACCTAAGTATAATAAATTAACAAATAACTGAAATTTCTTTCGCAAATGTAGAAATTGTGTAATCAAAAAGGAATTTGTAAAGAAAAACACTCCTTATTACTTCTTCTAAAATAAAATAGATATCTTAGAAGAAAGTTATGCATCATGACTAAGATTTCAGTGCTACATTTGCTAAAATTTACATTCCAAATTTCATGCTGAAGATTATATTGGTTATTTTTGTTTAGACGTTGAGCAACGAGGACCTTGATGATATTATTCAAGAAGTTGATGCAGAGAAAAAAGAAGAGGAAGAAGAATTACCAGGGTTGCAACTTTAATAATTTCATTTGGCAAAAAATTATGTGTATCATCTTTCACATTTTGCAGTAATTTTAATACAAGTTAAATATCAAAGAAAAAGAAACTCAACTGCAAGATGTAGAGTATTTCATCTGTTTTTTAACCCAATTTTAATTTTGACAAGATATTTTTATCTCTATTTACAAAATAAAAAATACAATTTTTAGGCAAATATTTTAAACACAAACTGTATTTCTTTGTGAGCAATGATATTTAAAGAACTAAATATGAAAGAAAAATCACATTCAGTTATATAATTTAATTTGTAGCTTATAGCAATCTTGAAAGTGAAACCATTTTCATTTTTAATGCAAAATGAGTCTTATAAAAATGTTTAAGTCATAAAAATTTAACATTTTTTATAGGAAAATACAAAATCATTATAGAGGGGAATTGTACATGTTTAGTTGAAGAAGTTTGCAAGATTTACGTTTCAGTTACCTTTGCTGCATAAAAGCAAGTATACTTAATGTACAGGGTGTTAACTACAACAAAATAATTTCAGCAGTTGTAGACATGACTAAGGTAAGCAAGTTGAGATAGGTAAGTTGAGATAGTCTGTTGCCAAACATAAGTGCCGTTGTGTTAAAACTAATCAGGATTAGAGGCTAATAAATTGGTTTTTAAACCAGGTGGGTGAAATTATTGGATTAGAATGTCTTTAAAACTCCCTCCCACTATACAAATATTGATTCTTAGTAACTCATTATTGGCGTTTTCAAGATTTAATGCCCCAAAGATGTCTCAAATCTCAAACTAATCACCTGCCAGTACAACACAACAATAATTAACTGCCTTCTCGCATCATGTAGCCTATTCTAATGGTGTTTCTGTAACTGTTCTGATGGTCCAATCCGTAACTCCAAAAACTGACATTCCAAAGGTCATTGGTTCCTCTCAAGCAGTTAATTTTTTTCTTCACATTTTTAATATATAAATTATAATAAGAAGAAATGGTATGATTCATAACTAAGAATGTGAATCTGATTGGCCATTGCAATAACACTACTGATTTCCTTGATTTGGGACACCCAATTGATTTCTTTTTCTGGAGTCACCTCAAGTCTCTAGTGTATGAAACACTTATTACCTCAGAAGAGGACCTAACTATCCAAATAATAGTAGCATGTGAAGTTGACACACACAAAGAATTTTAGACAGAATACGACAGTTGTTGCTTCACTGCTGTCAACTTTGCATTGAAAATGCAGGTCACCATTTCGCGCAGTTCCTATAAACTTGAGGTAAAGAATTACATTTACTTTTCATTCATTTTAGGTAAGTTTGTTCACACTTTAAACCACCTCCCATTTAGACGTACAGCATGTGAAAGTATTAAGAACGAGTCAATCTTTGTTAGAACTAATTGTAATTAATTGTACTGACAAGGTGAAATTACTCCATAAAAATCCATACTTTTATACAATTAAAAGCTTAGAAAAAAAGTTTTTAAAAAGAACCAAAAAAACAAAAATAAACAAAAAGGTGTAGGATACTCAAAACATTTACCTTTCATTTGTCATAATCATTGTCATAAAGTCATAATCATTGTGCTGGAGGGAATGCCCTGACACGTCTCTTCATTTCTGTGTTTTTTGCAAATAAGTGGTTTCATGAACAGTGGTATACTGGCGCTTTAGAAATTTACAGCCGTATCTTCCACATTTGAACCAACAGCCATAAGTTTCCTATCTCAATTACTTAAGATACCTCCACTTGCTATGAAAATATTTCAGTGTAGTACTTTAACACCCTGTATGTATGAAAGAGGTATAGATGTCATCCATTAAAAATGGAGAGATTTTAACTGTCATTACTTCACCTCATTCATAGATTTTTAAGAAAGCACTTTGCAGACAGACATTTGACTACCACAGGCTTCATATTGTAGGGGTATGTAATGTTTGCATTTATCACGGTGTACCACAAGGATCAAAATTGGGGCCATATTTGTTTATTTTATACATAAATGATCTGTTTAAACGACTTCAGGAAGCAGGAAGATTAGCCATTGGCTATGCTGATGACACAACAGTTATTGTAACAGGGAGTACAGCGGCTGAATTGCACAGTAATGCAAATGCACTGTTGGAGATGGTTAATACTTACTTGGAAGAATTAGGAATGGCACTAAATACAAATAAAACAATGGATGCAGATTAGTATAAGTAACAAAATGCAGGCAAATATCTCCTTGGAAATAAAAGGTGAGCAAATCAGGCAAGCTAGTAAAATAAATTTTTTAGGACTAGTAATAGATAACAACCTGAAATGGAATAGACATTTAGAAAAACTCTCAAAAAAGCTCAATAGGGGTATATATATTCTAAAACAGGTTAAACAAATCATGGATGAAGATAGTACAACACAAGTATATTACGCATTTATGCACTCACATTTGAGCTATGGGATTATTTTATGGGGATCAGCAGGGAGGAAACATATACTAAAAATATTTAGACTACAGAAAAGAGCGATAAGAGTTCTTAAAAATATCAAAAAAAGAAACACCTGCAGAACAGCATTTAAGAAATTAGGTATACTAACGCTGCCTTGTCTATATATATATATGAATGTCTAAAATATGTTGTAACTTCCCATAAAGAAGACAAAAATACAAGTATCCATGAACATAACACAAGAACAAAAGAAAATTACTTTAGGAACAGACTAAGAGGCTCATTACAAAATAAATGTATTGAAAGTAAGGCAAAAGATTTGTACAATCATTTACCTCACTGGATTAAAGAAATAGGGAAAGAACAAATAAAAATAAAACAAATAAAATCTTGATGTGTGTTTGGAGGAATTTATTAACAGTGACGTCAAAATTAATATAAAAAATTATTTGTGGTTGGTTTATTGACACTCGTCACTTACTTTTTCATATATTTATGAGAGACTAGTTTCAAAGGCCCTGGCCTCCAACTGGAAAGAGATTGAAAATGGAGGCCAGGGCCTTTGAAACTAGTCTCTCATAAATATATGAAAAAGTAAGTGACGAGTGTCAATAAACCAACCACAAATAATTTTTTATATTAAAATAAAATCTTATCTGATTAAGAATGCTTTCTATACAATAGAAGAATATAAAAATTGCAAAAACAAATAATGGTTAAAACTGTAGAGTCAAAATTGTAAATATAGATAGTAGTTATTCATTTTTAGATGAGTTGTATTTATTACACATCTGCTTCACTTTCGAAAGTGAAGCAGATGTGTAATAAATACGACTCATCTAAAAATGAATAATTATTTCGCTTCACTGTGGTGTTCCAATACAGTTAAATCTCGATAGATAGTAGTACCTCTCCATTGTAACTGACTTTATGTATATACTTTACATGACAAAACCTTGTAAAACTATTACAATTGGTGAATAAACAATCTCAATCTCAATCACAGAATCTGTGGTAATATTCCAAAAGCAACTCGTTCTGCATTAGCCATGTATGTAATAGAAATTGAATTAAATATAATAATAATAATAATAATAATAATAATAATAATAATAATAATAATAATAATAATAATAATAATAATAAATAATTAATAATAGCATTTAACACATGTTTTAATAAATTAATAAATCATAATTGAGCTTGAGAAAAACAAAGGTAAAAGTGAACTGCTTTTGAGAATTAAGTAATGATTGATAGTCGACATAAAAAAATCAATACTATGGCTGGGATTTGAACCATGGATCTACTGGTCTCCATCCAGTCTCTCTTACCCATTGTGCTACCACGGACAATTGACTCATAATGCCATGGTAGCTCAATGGGTAAGAGTGACTGGACGGAGACCAGTAAATCCAAGGTTCAAATCCTGGCCATGGCATTGAATTTTTCATGTTGACTCTATCAATCCAATACCTTAGCCTGTTTACAGCTAGTGTGAAGAAATGTTTAATTTCCATCAGTTAACTTAAATAATATTAAGTAATGATGTTTAGCTTTATTTTTTATCTTTCTTTCAAATGAGTTATTCAAAGCTATATTAACTTATATAAAATGAATCAATATTCATGTAATCTGCTAATGAGCAAGATGTAATCATTAACTATCTACTCTAGAAACATGAGAAAAAAAAAAGAAAAAATTATATTACATTCATAAGATTTTATCTATCCACTCTTTATTTTTAGTTTTTCCAACTATACTTCTGAAAGCTTTTTTTCTGGATACATGTTAATAAAGATAAACCATGGCAGAAACAGTTTTATTATACATTTCGATGTAGGTACAACAGAGATAGAGGAAATCAAACCCATCATCAGCTTTTAAAAATGTGTTTCTATATAAGTAAAACCTGAAGCAATACAAGTATTACAATAATATATAATAATTTGTTATAAACTTCACTTACCTTTTCAAGAAATTATAAATTCCTTACAGTACTCAGGACTGGTTTCACAAATGCAGTGAACCTGCTTTATACATAACCCAGTTATACGTAATTCATATTTATATGTAAATATTTGCAGGTGCCAAAAAAATTGTAGTTTAGAAACATGTTAATTCAACCTTATTTATAGGTAATGCATTTATATGTAATTTGCAGTTATATGTATTAAATTTCAATGAAATACAAGTGAGTTTTACGTAATTAAATGAGAAACTCAAAACGCATAAGAGCAGAAGATGCAAACGATGATTTGCGAAACATGTCCTCAAAATAGGTACGAAAGTGAAGCAGATGTGTAATAAATACGACTCATCTAAAAATTAATAAACATTTTCCTTATCGCTGCTGACAAAGTTGCAAGCTGAGTGGGTCATTTTTGGCCGTTGAAACAAAAGTCAAAGGCATTAGCTTGTATACATCTTCTGACGCAACAGTGATGTACAACAAATGAGAAGTAAAGTTAATTTTCAGTATCTGTTGTTTACTGTTGAACAGCACTTTTGTCTTTCAGTTCTCAGTTGCTTCTAATCAGTCATGAAGCAAAGAAAAAGGGAATGTCATATGCTAGATCAGACAGTAAAATTCATAGGAGAGGTGGCACTTAATAGACACAAAACTAAAACGTTATTTGCTTCCAACTTAGGAATTACTTATACACTCTATGTATAGTCATCAGTGACGGAAAACCTCAGAAAAACAACTTATCCAGATCACTCACCCTGACCCAAATCAAACTTGGGACCTCATGAATGCAGTCTGTGTAGACATTACATCAGTGTGAAAAATTGTAGTAAAAAGTGTTTATTAACATATTTTGCAAAATGAGTTATATGCAATTCAAGAAAAGTGAAATAAGCCAAATTAACTGAATAGTTTACAGAAGGACCAATTTCTAAATAATCTTTGCTTCATACATATCTTTATTGTTTGTAAAGTTTTACACATGTAGGCCCCTATATTACTTCAAAAAAAAAAAAAAAAAAAAAAAAGATGCTTTATCAAAACCTCATTTGTGCATAATTCTGAGTTATAAGTTATCTTTCCTCATCCCCTAGATGTAAATCAGGTTCAACTGTATCCTATTTGCGAATTCAGCAAAAAATGTTATTTATGTTGCCATTGTTAGTGTTGCTAGGTGACAGATTATTTTTGTATTTATTACCAACCTCTGAAACAAAAATTTACCAACAAAATTCCTGAACACTGTGAGGAATTTATAATTTCTTGAAAAGATATGTGCAGTTTGTAATTGACTCAAATCTATCAAATTATTATATATTTTTTTTATGTCTCCCTTCCTCACCAATGCTGGTGTTAGGAATTGCTCGAGTTCCCTAAGAGCAAGGGAGCCGAAGCATTTGACCTAAGATACCAGGATTGAAGGGTTGGCCCACACCTGACAAATTATTATATACCTATCCAATTATATATTACTGTAATATGTGTTGCTATATGTTGGGTTGAAAATATATAATTTTTTTGTGATATCACAAGAATCAACTGTTTAGTGACAGCATATGAAAAAAGATTACAAAAGAATTGGATGTAAACCAAATTGATATCTCAGAAAAGGCTGATACCAAAATATCAGTGAAATCGATCTCCATTAGAAAGAAGTATTAACACATATTTCTTAAGATAAGTGAAGCCTTTGTATCAAATATTTATATTTGTGTAATATTTATTGCTAGCTTCATTTTCTACGTAGTCTTTAAAAAGTTCTTTAAAAGAAATTATCTGTTTTAACAAGATTCACATTTTTTCTGTTTAAAGGTTTTGTCTAGTTCTTATGGTTTTCCTATATATAAAATTTGTTCTGAATATAGAGATTTTTACTCTATTTTCAGAAAATTAAGAGAATACATTTTATATACCACTTAAATATGTTACATACACGGCAATTCAGTCAAAACATACAGTACATTTTTTAAATAAATATTGAACATATTTTCATGTGAACAGTTTGGGATGGGGAAATGCATTATTTTTTTCTTCATAATTTGGTTGGCTAGATAATTTCAACTGTTCAGCTAAAAGTAGCCCATAAATTATTATATTGCTTTTAATTGATGTTAGTTGGTTTATTTATGTAGTATTTTCAAAAGAGGATTAGAATTACAAGATTTCCATTTAGGTTTTATTTAGTTTTAAGTCATTACATGTTAACCATGACTCCAGTTTCCCCTCAATAATATAAAAATGTAAGTGTCGAAGTGTTAAAAATCAACTACAAATAGGTTTTTCAATTATTTTGCAGTTCAAAGTCCCAGATTTTTTTTTTTTTTTTTTTTTTCTTTTTTGTCACTCAGCTTCCTAGTGTGGTTGATCCATTTGACATTTATCAGCATCAAATTAAATTAAGCCAATGCTTTATGGTTAAACAACTATAGAAGAAATCTCTTCTTTTACTCCAAGGTCTCAATTTGCTCCTTCCCATTTATTGCTAACTTTGAGCCTATGACTAACTCTGTGGAAATTTGCAATAAGTAAATTATCTGGGACAGATATTATGCTTCAGAGTGAAGTATTTCAGTTAATATCGTATTACTCTAATTCAATTATACTTGCAAAGGACAAAATAAATAAATTAAAAATAACAACTTTATTTTCAAAAAGACTTTTTACTATTAACAGTTTATCAAGTATAAAAATATCTGTTTACAAGTCTGTATAAAAAGACATTTATAGAGTTAAAAAAATCACTAATACATAATCTGTAACATGTAAATATATTTGGAGCAAACAAAACAGAAACGCTTCATGATTTATACAAATTCACATTATTTACAAATGAAACAAAGAGACAATAAAAAAAATAACAATTTTATGCTTTGTACGATGATTGCCGATATTCTTCCAGCTCCCTCTGCAAATCCCCCAGCTTCAATTGCAGCTTCATTTTCTCTCTTTTGAGTGTGCTTGCCTCAGAACGGAGCTCTTGTATTCTCTTCTCAAATTTTTCTGTTATCATTTTCATTGCTTTTTTATACCTGAAAGAAATATGAACAGATAAGTAGAAAATTTAAATGCCAAATAGCTTAAAACGATTTGAAATTATAAAAAATTATTTGCCAATTCCTGTACAGTAATAAAATAAATTTATATTGAAATTCCAGAACCCAACTCATTTAGAACTGCAATTTCTGAATCTTTATAAGCAGTCTATTTATTACACTTTAAACTACTTTCTTCATTTAGCATTTTTAGAAACTTATGGCACATGTAGTATGCAAATTAGTGAAGATATGAGCTTCATAAAAGGAATGATTATATACCATTCTAACATTTTCAATAGAAATATACCCTAATAAAACTGAGTTAATAATTAAATTTTAAAAAAGATCAGGAAAAGGATGTGGGAGGAGAAAATTCAGCCATTTCATTCCAATGAGTAAGGACAGATACAATGAAGCACAAAATTATATTAACTCGTTTCATACTTGAGGAGATACTGCTTATGCATGCAGATATACATTTTCAAGAAAACTCCACATCCAAACAAACATCAACATGCAAAATAATTATTTTTTACTTTCTGAAAATAGTTCTAATAATTTTCCTTAAAGCATAATATATTTTAGCCAGTAATATGACAACTGTAAAACCTAACTTAACTCATCCACTCCTTCCATATTTGATCTGTTATTTCCCTTAAAAATGGAGCAGCTATCATGCCATATGTATACCAGTACATGTCTAATGTAGGTTTACAAATAACACGAACACTGTCCACTTCTGAACTCTCCTCATAGGCCCTAAATTGCCTTTAGAGGTCAGGACTTCCTTCACCCTACTCATATACATATATTTGTTTCCGTAACGATGAGAGACACTAAGACAGCAGAAAAAAAATTGTGAAAATGTCAGTTGGTTGGATGTCAGAAGTTAGGTGTACACTAGAAAGTATGTCTATTTGTCTATACATTTTTCTATGCATGTTTGAGTTATTTTGATCACCTCAAAGAAGCGGATCACTTTCTATAGAGTCAACATGAAACATTTTTCAACCTGAAAAATTCAATGCCATGGCCGAGATCTGCATTTTTCATGTTGACTCTATCTATCAAAAACCTTAGCCTAGTATGAAGAAGTGATTAGTTGCCATCAGTTAACTAAAATAATAAGGGTCATTTTCAGCGGCGGCTCGTGGAATAAAAAAGTGGGTGTTCACAAGACCTACACTTAAAATGCACACTAGCACTACCCGCTACTGCTACCACCACTACTACTAATGAATGCTAGCTCCAACGCCAACAAAATTTTATACCCTCTATTAGCCTAGAAAGAATGTATCTATTCCTAACACATTGCTTATTGTGTCGCTTTACTGACAGTCTGTAAGCTCAGCATTAATATGCACATGACCAAACATGGCAAACTGAATACATGCATTTTTACGTCAGCATGAATTCCCGTGCCTTTTTATCTTTTCACTAAGATGTACCAAGTCAGCACATGCTACTTTTGTCCTATTACTCACTTCAGAGCTAGTCCTGCGCTGTAGCGTAGCAGGCTAAGGCAACATGTCTTGGTCCCTGGCCACGGAAAGCAGCCCGGGTTCGATCCCACCCATGGGGTGCGGATTTTTGGTCCCGGGTATAGGACCAGTGCCCACTCAGCATCGTGAGGAAAGTGAGGAGCTTACGCTAGGTACGCTGCTCTGGTCATGAAAACCAACGTTCCGGCTGGGGGATGCCGAGATGCTGACCACATCTCCTCCCCGTATCAGTTGGATGATCGTCCACCTGTGCCGTGTACAAGTGGGCGTGAGGCTGGCAGTCGGGTTGGTAAGCCTTGGTCCTGTTGTGCCAATGGTTAACTTAACTCACTTCAGAGCTAAACAGAACGCACGGAAAGCTAAAAAGTGCTTTTCTAATACTGCAACCACATAGCCATTTACAGGTTGTGTATACATTGTTAAATTTGCGCCTGTAGCTCTGCTTCTGATTTTGGTAACACGCTTAACCGTCAAATTGGGCTGCAGAGGTCCTAGTCACTTTATTACATTTTTTCTTCGCAAGTCACTTTTTTTTTATTTCTTAAAATGGAATCCACCGAGTTCGTAGCTGTCTCTTGAGAGAAGTTCAACAGTCACAAAGATTCCAAAAACCTCAAAATTGGTCGCTGCACACAACAAAGAGTAATTGTTTTGCATTAAAGCACTAGTTGTACTTGATGTACTAAGAAACTCACTATTGTCTCACCTGCTGATTATCTACAAATTCCAAGTTTATCACAGTGTTTAAAAAAAAACATCTGCTTAGAAACTGGACTGTAAAAACTAGCCTTATTCAAAGCAACATAAAGCAACAAAGCAAAGGCTGAGAGCGCTAGGAGTTGTAAACATTCTTTGTATTTGCAGATAGTTGCAGTTAAACTCTATAGATAGTAGCACTTCCCATAGATGACCAAGAACTCTGGTATTGCCAATGTGAATTAACGTGCACATCGAAACTGTGCTCTGATCTGGGCGTACCCAACCAATGCCTGTCTGTACCATTTGTCGCCTATGCATGCACAGAGCTTTAAACGTTACATAATGTACTAGCACAAGAGAAGTATGCTACCTACAAGGTTGCCACATACGCTATCACTGTCTACTTACTACACATTAAGCAATGAGCGCAGTAAATACAAGTAACGAATGAAAAGAGGAAAAGGGCTTCTACAAGACAAATATTGGGGGTTCACGTGCTCTTGTGCTCCTAAGCAGCAGCCGCCCCTGGTCATTTTCTTCCTCACTGTGACCTATATAAACACCTCCCTCATAGCCCGCCTCGGTAGCGTAGATGGTAGCATGTCTGCCTCACGTTCAAGAGGTCCCGAGTTCGAATCTCGGTCAGGGTGAGTTACCTGGATAAGGTTTTTTTCCAGGCTTTTCCCTTATTCTTACAGACGAATTTCGGGTAGCTCTAAGCTCCATGGACCCTGGACACATTTGAGCATCATTTCACCCATTTCATTCACTGTCCGATATGACTTAACGTTGGAGGACGTAAAATTACACCAAAAAAAAAAAAAAAAAAAAAATCTTCCCTCATAATCGCCATCAATATCCAAATCATGTCAAACAGCAAAAATTTCTCCATATTTTCTATCAGAAGCCCATACACATCCTACGCAAGTTAATTTATTTGCTACATTACTAGGATAAGCCATGATTAACATTGAAATTTAACAATTTCAAATGTGCTATTCATCTAATTCTCAATTGCTATAAGAAATCACTCTGAACACCCAGTCAGGATAAATAAAAAATACTGAGTGAAAAAAGCTGCATAAGGCCAGCAAAAACTTTGGTTGTGAAATACTGTAATAAGAGGCACACACACATGCTGACAGAGAGATTTGTTTCTTTCCAGTGTGTGTTTTACACAACATATACAATGATTATCACTAGGTTAGTATAAACTAAAGCCTAAAACCTTGAACTGGAGAACTCGCTTACACGCTATACATATATATATATATATATACTATTGTTCGCATGCACACAAAACAAAATGACTCAAATATTTGGTGCATTCGATGCAAAGAATGGCCTTTGCTACCATGGAACAAAGTAGTAAAATTTCAATGATCTATTAACATACTCTACTTATTGATACTGTGGATGTATACTTCTTTAATGGGTTTTAAACTAGTTTTTGTTTTGCTTAAATAACTTAATAAATGCGGAAGATACGAATGTCTATTTAAGAAGCATTTTTACAGCATTTAACAATTTAAATGTCTTGTTCTGTTTATTGGGTATCCGTTCCCGGCCCAAGCAAGGTTTAAATGGCCATTGTTGAAGCAGTTAAAGGAACCAGGAAATAGCTGGCCTTGTTGTGTATAATGGTGATGATAATAATAATGAATCATAAAGAGTCATCATAAAACTTGTTTCCTGTATTGTACTGATGTAATTTGACTGCAATGCTTGTGAAGCACCCTGCATGTCCTCAAAAAGCTGATTAATGATATCAAAGAAGCCCTAAGACATCCAAGAGGCAAAATCCAAGCAGTATTTGTCTTATGAAAAGCCATTTATCACACTAAACAGACTGATAATATTTCCAAAACTGCAAACAATATATAAGAACTATGTGTATGAACTACAAGCTCAAAACACTGATACACAACACACTGTCAACTATGTACAAATTATACATAGAGTTGCAATTTCAAAGATGATAACACAAACCAATGAAGTACTATAAGGAGATCCACTAAGTCTCATGTTGTTCAACATTGTTATGTACAATGTATTGAAGACAAGCAAGAAGCAGAGAAAGTGAAAATCTACCTAAATGCTGACAACATCGTCAATGGATCACAATCCCATTAGAAAATATAAAAAGCTGTTAACCAACTTGACAGGTGCATAAAGGACAACAAGCTAACAGTCAACACAGAGAAAATTGTGCAAATGACATTTCAAAAAGGAGGCAGGAGAGAACATATATTTAGGAATGACTCTTTATATCTGCTAATACATTCAAATATTTAGGAGTGACCATGCAAACCATATCAAGATGCTATAGCATATACATAAAGTCAGAACAACGGCAGCTATGAAAGCAATATCAACATTAAAACAATCTTGAGATTCTCGCTGGAAACTGCCATGATACTATTCAAACAAAAATAACCCCCATCGCTACCTGAAAGAACATTTTTGGAATATTAAATATAAACAGATTGATAAATCATTTGTAGCAGATTTTTACCACTTGATCATGATGATAAATCCAGAAGTTAATTTATTATTGAAGCAATTTAAAATGCACACATAGATTTGATGGTTTGTAACAAAAATAAAAAAAAAAAATAAACATTGAAAAATAAGGATCGTGTAATGAATTTTCAGATACTACCAGTTGACTTGTTCAGTAAATTTGTTTTGCTTTCAGTGGCTGGCAACACAACAAAAAACAATTCATTACCTAGCGGCAAGAGTAAACAAACAAATTAGCTGAAAATGCCAACGACAGATTTACGAAATCAATCCTCTTATGATATATATTATAATCAAAGATAGCTGAATTTTAGTCACTAATTATTATGATTTATTGAATCATATTTACTTCACTGTCAATAGCTTCATCTTTACTAAAATTAGGCACTCCACTTTCTGAAATACTTCTTTTTATTCTATATAGCTTCATCTTTACTTTTACTTGAAAACATATTGGTTGATTTTATATGATTTTTTACACTTTATAATGCATTCATACAGCTGTATGGAAGTATAATACAGCATGTTCTATGTTAAATTTTATTGTACTGAATTTGTAATGGATATTGTTCAAATAAATATCAAATAAATAAATATCACATATCACATATAGCTGTATAGTGATTTAAATTAGATTCTTAAGCACCCATGAGGGTATTTAAATGAGCTGCCAATGGATGAAGAAGCACACATCAATGCAGAGCAATAGATAGATAGATAGTTTTATTCACCTTAGGAATATACAATGCAGTGAAGCATAGTGAAGCATTTAAAAAAAATTGTTATTTTTTAAGATGTAGTTGGTTCCTATCTGCACCAACAGATTCAATTAAACCACACTTATCCTATCAAGCCAAAGAAGTAAGTCTTAAATAAGCTGATTTGGTAAGCTTAATGTATCAACATTTAAGACTGCAATATGTACTCAGATTGATTGGACATTAACAATATTTTGGATAGTGATATGCAATATATGGCTAGTGTGGAGAAACAATTAATTTCCATCAGTTAACTTTAAAAAAAATAGCAATATTACTTGTTTTTTATGAGCTGCTGAGATTCCAAGTGATGCTGAAGCTCTGTGGCTGTCTTTACACCTTCCTTCTCAACTTCTTGAAGCTTTGCCATCAATTCCTCTCGCTCAATAAGATGACGCTTTCTGTATACATTCCTACAAGAAGAATAACACAATCTTTTATCATACTAAAATGTTAAATGTAAAATATTTTAAGATTGATTACGATATTTACTACACTGCAACCAGATGCATTGGCTGCATGACATAATTTAAGTGTTGACATTTTAATCTTAAGCATTCACTTCAGC
Source organism: Mantis religiosa (assembly GCA_030765055.1). Taxonomy (NCBI): domain Eukaryota; kingdom Metazoa; phylum Arthropoda; class Insecta; order Mantodea; family Mantidae; genus Mantis; species Mantis religiosa. The sequence goes on along the minus strand of CM060955.1, from coordinate 90,800,823 downwards.
TTAAAAATAACAATACAGGCCATAATGATCACATATCAGATAAAATCTAACTAGTATATTTTTGTATTATCTCATGTCAGAACTTTTGTACAGGTTTTGTTATACATATAACTGAATACATGATTCAGTATGGTATAATTTTATTATTCATAAAAATAACAAAATATATCTACTGCTTATTTGCATTTTATTCTATTTTTAGGTTATATTTTGACAAATATGCATCATAGATGGCATAGAAATTGAGGAACAGCAATGACATACCTGCCAAGAGCAAACATTCTTACAAGGGAACTATTACTATGCTCATACCTGTATTCGCTTGAGAGTTTCTATGTTGTTCTTGTTTTCAAATGCTAGGCTTTGGCAATGAAGCCATTAGCTCTCTTGCTCTCCAATATTTCTGTGTAATAGGTCTGACAGGTAGGGCTTCACAGGTTAAAAGATGCTCTTCAGTCATTTACTCTTCTTTGTTGCACAGAGAACAATTTGGACTTGTATAAATTCCTATTCTGTGTAAGTGTTTGGCCAAATAATCATGTTCCTTAAGTAATCTAAAATTTGCTACTGCAGCTTTAGGTGGGATTTCTGGAATAATTTCTGGATTTTTATATTTGAGTTTGATTTATGAGTCACTATGTTTACACTCAAACTCACTTACTTGTTGTTTTATAATTGAAACGTTTTCAAGATCATTCAATCTCATCCTCAGCTGTTTGGTGACTAAATGAACATTCCTCTTCTTCCACTACTACGGAGCTCCGATCACTCTGCCATTTGGTGTTAGGGGCACTAAGTTTTAATACTTCATTTAATGCCAGGATTTCAAAATTTATAACTTTATCACGGTTTTTGTTTATGAATATTTTTTCCCCAAATATCCAATTCTATGGGTGTACTTAAAGATTTTAACAGTTTAATGCTGTGGTTTTCTGTCCAAAAATGGTGTGAAACTGCAGATTTTTCTGTCTGTTTCAACTTAATGATCCGGGCAAAAAGAACACCAGAGGAACATTAAGTTGAAACAAACAGAAAAATCTGCAGTTTCACACCATTTTTGGACAGAAAACCACAACATTGGCCACAACATTAAACTGTTAAAATCTTTAAGTACACCCATGGAATTGGATATTTAGGGAAAAATATTCATAAACAAAAACCGTGATAAAGTTATAAATTTTGAAATCCCGGCATTAAATGAAGTATTAAAACTTAGTGCCCCTAACACTAGATGGCAGAGTGATCAGAGCTCCGTAGTAGTGGAAGAAGAGGAAGGTTCATTTAGTCACCAAATAGCTGAGGATGAGATCGAATGATCTTGAAAACGTTTCAATTATACAACAACAAGTAAGTGAAGTTTGAGTGTAAACATAGTGACTCATAAATCAAACTGAAATATGAAGAATACTTCACTGTTTATAATGCTTCTGCTTTTAATATTTCTGGAGTTTTAATTAAAATTTTCCATTTTTTTATCTTTGGCTTTGTTAGATATTGATTGGTTTTGTTTGTTTTTATATTTGTTTTTGATTAATCTTTTTATGGATATAAAGGGTAAGTTTTTACTTTTGTTCTGAATTAAATGTCCACCTTTTTTGGCAAGAAAATCAGCTGATTCATTTCCAGCAATTCCACAATGTGCAGGTATCCACTGTAATATAATTCTTTTCTGTAGTTTTTGAAGTTGTTGGATCTCTGCTCTATGTGGGGCCTGTGCACCAAAAATCTGATGTGGAGTAGAATCGCAACACCCAAAACTGAAAAGTGCTGCATGCGACCACTTGCAAGTAGCTGCTGGACAGCTCTCATAAGCTCTGTGCTGGCGTTCCTTATGTCAGCCTGTGTGTAGACACTGCCCACAGGGGTAAGCTATCCCTCCCATACAATGCATATTATTATGCCTATATGTTCCTACGTATTCTAGACTCATTTTAGGATACTTCCAACTATACTCTGCACCCGATTTTTGGCACACAGGCCCTTCATAGAGCAGAGATGATGCTGTCAAACTCTCAAGCGAATACAGGTATGAGCATAGTGATAGTTCCCTTGTTAATATGAACTTGGACATAGTTGAGTATTGCTTCACCTACCTGAGATCTTTATCACTAATGTTATAAGCATTATCTAATTCTTTTTCTAATGCTCTAACATGCTCAGTCAACCTTTGCACCTGCAATTGGGCCAGGTCTCTTGAGCGCTGTGTTTCTTCAAAATCCATTTTTATTCTATTGAAATTCTCCTCCAGAAACCTTAGATCCAAATCTTTTTGCTGCTGCTCAACATAATATCTAAGGAAATAAAGAACTGCATTTTAAAAAGTAATCACAATCTCCTCAGAAAAAGTTAATGAATTACTATTGAATCTATAGATTATTCTAAACACAAACTTTAAAAAATATGCTACCTTTGCTTCTGCTTTTCTAATTCGGACAGAAGATTTTCTTTGTCACTAGCCAGTTCAAAGTTCCGTCTCTCAATCTCTGCCAGATTCTTATACAGTGCGTCTAACTTTCTTTCTATGATGGCAATACTTTCTGGGTTTTCTTTTGATAACATTCCTTCCCTAACTTTTTCTAGCTCCTGCTCAAGGCGTTTCTTGTCTTGCTTTTCCCTCTGGAGCAGGTTCTCCGTCTCATTCTTTTCCTGCATGAAAAAATAATGTTTTAGAAGTAGCAGTAGTAGTAATTATTATTATTGTTATATTGAAAAATGCAATAAAGGCTGGTTTGCATTAACTAAGAATGGTACACAAAATGAAAAAAAAAAAAAATTAAAATATATGTATTAATTTTATGTAATAATCTTCCCATAATTATGTGCTGCCATTAAAACAAAGAGTTCAAACATAAGAGACAATTCAGAATTAACATTTAGCATTTTGTAACAAGCATATGAATTTCTGAATCTTTCTTTAGGGTAAACACAATGAAGTTATTTTCGTTTGTATTAAAATGTGGATTTTTTTTATTACTCTAACTTTCTACAGTAGAACTTATTGGAACATGTTTGCGAGGCTGCTGTCTCCATCATCAGCCTTGATTATTTGCTGTACCTCCTCCTGTGACTTGTAGACGGCAGACCAAGCAGGATGGCTCAGGTGGTTTTGTCTGTGGCCCACATTCGGGAGGCTTATGTTCGATTCCCATGGCCGACCTACTTGAACCATGGGTTTTTCTGGGGGGTTTTTCTGTGTCGCCAGGTGAATGATAGGTACGTTAATTACATCCCCCAAATTTCCTGTGCCTCCATTTCATCTCCATTATCATTTCACGTCATTTCTCATCTGGTGGTCTCTTTCAGGATAGAAGCATCGACAGGTGTCTCGGTGCTTGGGTTGGCTGCCCTCTGTCTCCTCTCAGCTAATTGTTATCCCGGGAATGCCCCACTTGGGGCTTAGGTACAATAAACCGCAGTTTTCGATACCGAAATCCCTCCATAGTAATCCTAATCTAATGTAGACAGCATTTTGGTTAGATGTACTGCACAATGAGATCCTTTTCAAATGGGACAATATAGTATAATAAAGTCTGAAAAAGGATCTTAATGTGTAGTACATCTAGCCAAAATGCATCTACAAGTCACGGGAGGAAGTACAGCAATGAATCAAGGCTGTTGATAAAGTCAGCAGCCTCTGAAATATGTTCCAATAAGTTCCGGTGTAAAAAGTGAAGTTAGAGTAATAAAATACTCCAAATTAGACATATAAATATAAACTTCTGTTTGCTTGAAATATAAAATTACAGCAGATTTAATATATTATTATGTAGCACTAATTATAAGCATTCACTCATAGCATTCCTAAGAGCCAGGAATGGGAAAGAAGACCTTTTTTTTGCGCCCTTTAACTTGTTAGATTACATTGGATGAATGAATGAATGAATGAATGGGTGAAATGATGCTCAAACGAGCCCAAGGCCCACAGAGCTTAAAGTTACCCAACATTCATATTTTTCAGGATAAAGGAAAACCGTGGAAAAGCCTATCACACCCTAACGGAGATTCATGCCCTTGATCTCTGGAATATCAGGCACATACCTACTCTAATGCCACAAAAATGGGTTCTTTTTAATATTGTCCCCAGAACTTATTCCCCACTTAATTAATGGACTCTACTTTCTTTAGTTCTGTTACTGCACAAGTTTATTGTTACCTACATCTCCTATCTTCTTCATGTCATGAAGTAAAACCTCAAGCTTTTTATTGTATTGTTTCTTTACATCTTCAACAGCTTCCTTCACTTGAACACCTGCCTCATCCACAAAAGTGCTCATGAATTTTTGCAGTTTTACGTTTTCTTCTGAAAACATGATTAGGAAATTATATAAAACATAATAGTACAATGGTATTCAATTGATTTTCAGTAAAATACACTAAGGATTATATTTCATTATTTTTCATCACATGGAAATTTGTATTCTGAACTTGTGTATACAATAGATTTCTTTGCATACTGTTATTTTCAATTTGCTTGAAAATTTTAAAACTTAAAATGTACTGCCAAAGAGACTATTTATTACACTCCACAGTGATTGAAAGAGTTTTGATGAATGATCAAAGAACAATTTAACATAAAGGGACTGAAAAAGACTGGTATGGGTAATATATGGCACAGGAAGAAAACAATTAAAAAGGAATCGAGAGGAAAGTTATGAACAGCACTAAAGACACTTAGAAACAAAAGATGTGATCAAGCTTCAAGACTGTACAGTCTTTTGGTGCATAGAACACAGATGTTAACTCCAAAATAGCAATGGATAAAAGAGCTAGCAAAAGTGTTAAATGTGATAATATGGAATAGTAATACTTAACAGTCTTCCACCATGGCATAGTGGGCTAGAGCATTGTGCTTTGATTCCCTGCCACAGAATGCACCCGGATTTGATTCCACTCTTGCGGGTGTGGTTTTTATTTAAGTTCTGGGTATAGGACAGGTGCCCACCCAGTATCGAGGAATTTGAGGAGGATTCCCGGTGAAGAAAACTAACTTTCCGGTTGGAGGTGCGTGATGCAGACTGCTTCTCCTACCTGTATTGATTGGATGATCACCCTCCTCTGCCTTGCATATGTGGGCATCAGGCCACAGTTGGGTTGGCCGGCTTTTGCTTGCAGGCTGTTCCACCATGGATCATCATCATCATCATCATCATCATCATCATCATGATTTTCATTATTATATTATTATTATTATTATTATTATTATTATTATTATTATTATTATTATTATTATTATTATTATTATTATTATTATTATTATTATTATTTAACAAGCTATTAAAAAAAGAATATTTCATAGCCTAGTGGAAAATGTGGTTTTATGTGGACCTGAAGAAAGAAAAATTAGAGATATAATTAAAATATTAGAGATTTACTATTAGAGACAATGTTTGCAGTTCAAAAAGTATGATAAGGCGCAAAATGGGGAATCATGGAGATGAATGGAAATAACGAAAATATCAGAGAAAATATCACTTCAGTGGTATCGCCATGTACAGAGATGGCTTACTGCAGGCAGCCTAAAAATCTTGAAATAACCACCAGAAAGAGGAAGAAGACTAGTCGAAGTTGCAAAATAAACATGCAGAAAGCTATGAAAGATAAAAATTTAAGACCCGGTGATTGGAATGAAAAAGGCTTGTGGAGCTCAGGAATGGTAACTTCTGGGGAAATGAAGAGGAAGAGGAAAATGAAAAAGAAGAAGATAAGCAAGAGCAGGAACAAGTACATGAATGGGAATGGGGGCAGACTTTTTAAAGGATTTAGGAATAGCAGTAGTATGTGTAGTATATGTTACATGTGGGGAAACAGAGAGTACATTTCATGATGCAGTGTAAGGGAACAAATTAGTGAAAAGAGGTATATGGGATGGAAAACAATGTAAGAAATAAAAATATTGACAATCAGAAGGTGAGAAAGAAATAGGAGTATGGCAGAATATTTAGAAAGAGTACAGGAAAAATGCATTAAGAAAGTTAAGAGAGAAAAAGAGAAAAGGTATTGAAATAGGTCTCTAACTTATGTCAATGATCAGTGAGTAATGCATTGTTGAGACATTGAGTAAAGTGTGTCATTTTCAACTGTAGATAATATAGAAAGTATAAACTTGAAAGAAGCGTAAGGACAGTGAAGCACAAATTAGCACAAAAGTGAATCGATAAAATATTGACACATTGCTTCACTCACACTGTTTATTCACAGGACATGTTTCTAGAGCTCTTGCTCCTATCATCAGCTGGTACTCGATTAGTGCAAGTTGTAGTGGTTTCCTCTTTCTCCGTATTGTCAATAGATGACAAGTACATCACGCCATCTATTGACAATACGGAGAAAGAGGAAACCACTACAACTTGCACTAATCGAGTACCAGTTGATGATAGGAGCAAGAGCTCTTGAAACATGTCCTGTGAATAAACAGTGTGAGTGAAGCAATGTGTCAATATCTTCTTGATTCACTTTTGTGTAGATAATGTATTTAATCATCTGTTATGTTTTTTACAGTGAAATATTGAAAATATACATTATATATATATATATTTATTACATTCCAATTTTTTATTGTATATTATTTGGATTTAAACAATGATGAATTCCTAAGATGCAAAAACATACATGATTTTCATGCAATAATACTTTCTGATTACTTAAATAAAACCTATCTACTCAATTCTTATACAATGTATTTGCAAAGTCATGGCAGGGTTTCACAGTTACAATAAATGGGCAGCAGAGGGGCATTTTGGGTCCACATATCATCAGCTGAGATTAAAAACTAAAGCTTTTAAATGCCATTTAGAAATAGGTTAGCTTCTTTAGGAAAAATTATTCAGCAGAAAAATCTGATGTGATGCATTCGCACAACTGTCTCTACCAATGAGGAATTCATATATGTATATCCGTCATATATTACAATATATAAAAGTAATTCTTCTGTCACTTATATTATTTGCAACTTATTTTTGCTTAGGAATAACTAATGGAAAAAAATAGAGTGATGGGGAGAGTTGCATTACTTTAAAATGTTAAATACATCACTGTTTCTAAACTTTTGCTTCAAATAATAATTATAAGTACTATTTAATTGCTGTGGTTCCTAGTTTACCATTTTATAAGGGGCATAAAAGACTGCTTAATTTTTTTAGAGACCTCTTTAATATGCTTGAGGTTCTTTTTTATAAGTCATAAATCTAAGATACAAAACCACCAAATTTACTTGCCTTCTGAAAGAAGCCATATTAAGTATTTTATAGACAAAACATCCACAGACCTCTGCCAGGCTTGACTTTACAGTATGTCCATTATATACACTCACACTTACTTCTGCAATACAGAATACCTTAGGAATAGTTAATGCTAGAAAACAACTTTGAGAGAAGTTTTGTTTTTATGAGATCTACATTTTTCTTGTCTCTTATGGATTATCAATTATACAAAGCTTCAAAATTCAATGTAACTGAAGAGGACTTCACAGTTATTAATTTTAAATTCAAGATACATAACGGGGAAAAGAGGATGGGTTGATGTCTTTGCATTTTCTAGTGTTAATTGAAACCAAGCATGTTTATTGTTTCTGAGTCAGCCATGCTATATACTAGCGAAATTACTCATGGGCATATTGTGGGTATGTGAGAGACTGGTCACACTGTTACAGTAATTGCAATGGCTGTGCATAAAAGAGTTTTAATAATAAAATAGTGGATAAAAAGATTTCATTAAAGTAGGGAAGATGATCTTCATACTGTTTATGCTTCTCTTATAAAGTGCTGCCTTACTATGTACAAGGGGCATCCAGAAAGTAAGTTCTGTTTCAATTTATCTCCGCTGCAGTGCTGCGATCGCAGTTCCGCACATGCACGGTAGACGCTCTGTATTAAGGAGAGGAAACGTGCGCCATTGTGAGATTGCTGTCAGCCACGTACGCTTTGTTGTGCTTGTTTACAATGTCGGTGTTGATTGAAAATCCCACCGCTTGTGAAATCAAATCTGTGATTCGTTTTCTGAATGCTAGGAAAGTGAAACCAATTGAAATTTATCGGCAAATTTGCGATGTTTACAGACAAAATGATATGAGTGATACAATGGTGAGAAGATGGGTCCGACAGTTCAATGAAGGACGTAGTGAAGTGCACGATGAAGAACGAAGTGGGCGTCCATCTTTGGTTACAGAAGAACTGGTTCACGCGATTGATGACAAGATCCAGGAAAACCGCAAGTTTACAATTAGTGCTCTCGCTATGGAATTTCCCCAAATCTCACAATTACTAGTTCATGAAATTGTTACCGAAAAACTGAAATTTCGTAAACTTTGCTCACGTTGGGTGCCAAAGATTCTTACTGAGCAACTCAAAAAAAAAAAAAAAAAAAAATGGATGGGTAGTGCACTTCAGTTTTTGACCTGTTATGTTGAAGGCAGCGAAGAATTTCTGACACAGATAGTCACAGGAGATGAAACTTGGGTTTCTTACGACACCCCTGAAAGTAAGCGTCAATCAATGGAATGGAGGCACACCTCATCCCCAGCAAAGGTTAAGCCGAAACAAATCTTGACACCTCGAAAAATGATGTGCACAGTGTTCTGGGACAGGAAAGTCATTTTACTCATTGATTTCTCACCGCGTGGTCAAACAATGAAAGCAGATGTTTAATGCGAGACACTTAGGAAATTGTGCCGCACAATACAGAATAAGCGCTGAGGAATGCTGTCAAAAGGTGTTGTGTTTCTTCATGACAACGCACGACCACACACTGCAAATGCGGCGAAAAACATCCTACAGGGATTTGGCTGAGACGTGTTTGACCACCCCCCGTACAGCTCTGACCTCGCTCCTAGCGACTTTCATCTGTTTTTGCATCTCAAATCTTTCCTTGGCGGTCAACACTTCAACAATGATGAAGAGCTGAAAGAAAATGTTTCCAACTAGTTAAAGACACAGGCGGCAAACTTCTATGAAGGAGGTATACAAAAACTTGTGCCTGGCTATGACAAATGCCTGAAAAATTTCAGCAGTTATGTGGAAAAGTAGTTTAAGAGTTGTAGAATTTTGTGCAATAAATAATTTTTCTGTATCTGTACACAATTTAATTTTATTACCAAACAGAACTTACTTTCTGGACGTACCTCGCATTTAATGAATACCATTTAGGCTTTAATTTCCACCCCCTGAAAATGTTCTCACACATATATTACATATTTTGCTAACATGGGCCCTCATTACGTGTTCCCCTTAGCATATTCCCCTTCAAAAGGCATGTCCTGCAATAGCTGATGAGGTATGGCTACCAATCTTGATACAAAGACTGTATGAAAAGCTCATTACACATATTCAACCTCTTTCTCCTTTAGCCAGATTGATGTTTACGACGTAGATCGTAAATACATATGCCATTTCTATGCCATTTGGTAACCCCTGTTGTGGTTAATGGTGCAATTCTTTAGCAGAAGGAAGGTGAATCCCAGCTGAAGCAAGCAATGAAATGCTCATGGTTTTGCAAGGCCACATATAACAATAAATAATGTCCACTCAAAAAAGTTAGAGTAAATAAAGCCAGGAAGAAAAGAGTTAAACTGCCATTTGAAGTAGTTAAATCCAAAGAAAAAATGAAAAACATGCATGCCCTATATAAAAGCACTCTCTCAGACCATTATAAAAGTAAATACAAAGATGCCAAACAGGAGTATATAAACAGTCTTCTAAATGCAAGGATAGCCACTTATAGAGAACAAATAAATCAGTCAAATAACCCTAGCAGAACAACTTGGAACCTAATTAATGAGTGTAGGGAAAACAAAAAGCTGCATCAAAACATAAGCCTAAACATAGATGGGAAATTAATACAAGACCCAAGAATCATATGTCAGAAATTTAATGAATTTTTTATAAACGTAGCTTCACATAATAGACTGTCTCCTAATGTATATGCAAACAAAGACATCGGCATCAAATCATCAATATTCCTTGAACCAACAACAGAAAATGAAATCACCAACATAATAAACAAACTACCTAAAAAAGCAAGTAGTGGATGGGATGATATTAGTCCAGTTATTTTAAAACAATGTAAAACAGCTATTTCAAAACCTTTAACACACCTGATTAACTACTCCATTGAAGTCGGTCAACTTCCTGAAATTTTGAAACTAGGATTAGTCAAACCAATATTTAAAAAAGGGGATGAACAGGATGTCAGTAACTACAGGCCGATCACCTTAACATCAGAAATAGCTAAGCTTTTTGAAAGAATTTTATTAGAAAGATTAATTAAGTATTTAAATAAACATAATGTACTACAAGATTTTCAACATGGGTTTAGAAAAGGTTGTTCCACAGTCTCTGCAGTCATACAGTATATACATGAAATAACAAGTAAGTTAGAATCTAATGATAAGGTAAGCTCACTATTTTTTGACCTGACTAAAGCATTTGACTGTGTTGATCATAGCATCTTATTACACAAACTAAGAAATTATGGGATAAGGGGACTACCTCTAGAATTGTTTTCCAGTTACCTAACTGGCCGGAAGCAATATACAGAAGTAAATCATAAAACAGGAAAAAATGTAAACAAAATTCAATCAAAAATAGAAACAGTAAAATATGGAGTACCTCAGGGAACAGTACTAGGGCCTCTGCTTTTCATTATATATGTTAATGATATTATTTGTCCACAAAATACAGCTATAATAACTTACGCAGATGACACAACTGCCATATGCTGGAACAAGACGTTGGAAGCTCTAAACAAAAATTTAAATCACACTGCTAATACCCTAATCAAATACTTTGAATCCGTAAATTTAAAATGTAACATGCTAAAAACTAAAGTAATGTGGCCCAATACATCAAGAAAAACTACCTCCAATACAGAATTGCAAATAAACACCACCACCATTGAAGAAGTAAAATCATATAGATTTCTTGGAATAATTGTTGATAAACAGTTAACATGGGCTAAACATATAGATTATATATGTAATAAAATTAGTAAATCTATATACTTGCTTAGGTATTTTCAAAGTTACAAAGACACTAGGCTTCTGCAGAGGATTTATTTTGGATGTATATATCCTTACTTTAACTACGGGATCGAAATATGGGGTACAGCTGCAAAATGTCACATGGACATGTTACTAATTCTACAGAAGAAATGTATTAGATTGATTTATAGCCTAAAAGGAAGGGAATCATGCAGAGAAACATTTAAAACTGAAAATATGTTCACAGTCTACTCTCTTTATATATACAGAACTATATTATTCATAACCGATAGACTTACATTAGTACGAAACAACCAAATTCACGACTATAGTACAAGAAATGGTGATAACTATCACATGTATAATATTAACAGGTGTGTCACTGAAAAGGACATTAATATCAGAGGGATCAAACTGTATAATAAACTACCTAGTGAGATAAAAATTTTGACGAATAGCTCAAAACCAAAATTTAAAAGTAAATTAAAACAATATTTGTTAAATAAATGTATATACAGCCTAGATGAATTGTAAATTATATATGTAAGAATTTGGTACTAGCATACAAATGTCATATTGTTAAATAATTTGTATAGAAATGACGTGTCCAAAATCAATGTACATCTGATAAACTGGATCAATAAACTATCAATATCAATCAATCAATATCAATGTGATATGAATGTGAGGTGCAATGAAATTATCTTTGGTATTGACTGTACCACGTACTATTATGGGATGGGTGGAGGGGAGGGGGATGATATCAGAGAGCCTACAACACTTACTTCTGTTTAAATCTGAATATTAATTTTTTGGGTGGAACACAATACCCTATACCTATTAAGTATGTAATATAGAAAGTAAAAACATGTAGCTTCATATTATAAAGGATGCATTGTTTGCCATTTACAACTTAAGATTAGGACAGAAACTATTATGTACAACTATAACACTATAAATTACCTTTTGCTATTATCTCTCTTTGTAGTGCAGCTTCTTTTTCCAGAATAGCATGATCAATTAAATTGAGTGCTTCGGCAACTTTCTCTCTGGCTTCCCTTTCTTTCTGAATTAACTTCTCTATATGCTCATGACATTTGGCTAAGGCTAATTCAAGTTCTTTTTCAGATTCTTTATGAACAGCAACTTCTGCTTTAAGATCAATAGTCTCGTTTTCAAGTTCTTGTAACTTTGTTGCTTTGCTACATTGATCTGTGACAGTAAATAGAAAAATTTAACAATTCATAGCTATAATGGGTTCAAAATGTTTTACACGTAAAATTCTCAAAATAAAGACAAATACTTAACAAAATCTTGATTCTACATATGGATGTCTACATCTATATTTTCTTATGAGTCATAAGTCAGAGATTGTATAATCTTTGCTTTCCCATTACAACCTGATGAAAACCTAAGTCTCATTATGTCTGAAAACTTGGTCTCTACAATTATTGTATTAATAATAAACTGATTATTACTATTTGCAAAAGCATAAATCTATAAATATTAAAAGCAGAAGCATTATTAACAGTGAAGTATTCTTCATTTTTGAGTATGATTTATGAGTCACTATGTTTAAACTCAAACTTCACTTGTATAATTGAAACATTTTCAAGATCATTCGATCTCATCCTCCACCAAACAGCTGAGGATGAGATCGAATGATCTTGAAAACATTTCAATTATACGACAACAAGTAAGTGAAGTTTAAGTGTAAACATAGTGACTCATAAATCATACCAAAAAAAAGAGCATAAATCTAATTTATGCTTAGAGTTGTCAGATTTTGGAAACATATGCATGTTCTTAAAACCTCAGAAAATAATACTGATGATTTCTTATATTCTAGAGCATCTATCATTTTATTTTTCTATTCTCTGAGTATGTATTAAAAGTACATACTCTACATAACCAATTTAAAATATTAATTCCAAAATAAATATGTGTGTAAGATATATTGCAGCTACTCATAAAAAACTTGACATCAAAGCATTGTGCAAATCAGAGTTTATAATGTACTGACAACTAGATGATCCATTGCACATCACTGAGCTTTCATTTAAGATAGGGATAATATAAATTCCAATGCAGCAAGCATTTATTTCTCTGTGGGGACAAAAATGCCAAAAACAAGAGAAAACATTATGGATAAACCTTAACAACTGCAATTTCAACATAGCTGAAGTTAAATATTGAGTTGTCAAGAAAATACATATTATCTAAACCATGGTTGCAATAAACCATAATCCAGATTTAGCATACCAATTTCTATAATGAATAATTAAACAGGTAACATTTTAGTTAATTGACGGAAATTAACAATTTCTTCATACTAGCCGTATATAGGCTAAGGTTTTAGATAGAGTCAACATGAAAAATTCAATGCCATGGCCGGGATTTGAACCACAGATCTCCTCATTTCCATCCAGTCACTCTAATCATGGCCATGGTAGCTCAATGGGCTAGGGCGACTGGATGGAAACCAGGAGATCCGTGGTTCAAATCCCAGCCATGGCATTGAATTTTTCATGTTGACTCTATCTATTAGGTAACATTTTATTTGCAGTACTGGCAGGTGTGTGTGTCCGTGTGTATGCGTGTGTTTTTGTCTCTTATAATATCCCTGAAGCCTATTTCATAAAACCTGATGACTCAGTTCTGACAATTGGTCAATATATCATTACTATCAATTAATGGAACTTATTTTGTTCTTTCACACTGGCCGTGTGTAGGCTAAAGTATGGAAAGATAGAGTCAGACTGAAAAATTCACGAATCAGTTGGAGAATTTAATGTCATATAGGCACGTTGGCCACAGCAGCTCAAGGGTTACAGCTGCTGGACAGCAACCAGTAGATCCATGGTTCAAATCCCGGCTATGGCATTGAATTTTTCAGTAACGGCCAGTGTGAAAGAACAAAATAAGTTCCATTGACACTAATAGTGGTTAACTATAAAGCCCGGGCCTTAAAGTATTTACTTGTTGTAAGTCGCCATTAAGGTAGTTGTCTCATGTGTTTATGAGAACTCCTAAGTGGTTTACCGGGAAAACACGAGTCAGTTGGAGAATTTAATGTCATGTCGGCACGTTGGCCATAGTAGCTCAAGGGTTACATCTGCTGGATGGCAACCAGTAGATCCATGGTTCAAATCCCGGCTATGGCATTGAATTTTTCAGTAACGGCCAGTGTGAAAGAACAAAATAAGTTCCATTGACACTAATAATGGTTAACTATAAAGCCCGGGCCTTAAAGTATTTACTTGTTGTAAGTCGCCATTAAGGTAGTTGTCTCATGTGTTTATGAGAACTCCTAAGTGGTTTACCAGGAAAACACGAGTCAGTTGGAGAATTTAATGTCATGTCGGCACGTTGGCCATAGTAGCTCAAGGGTTACAGCTGCTGGACGACAACCAGTAGATCCATGGTTTAAATCCTGGCTATGGCATTGAATTTTTCAGTCTGACTCTATCTTTCCATATCATTACTATTTTATGTAAAATAAATATTACAATTTCATTACGTAGAAAATGAAGCTAGCTAAAGTGAAGCAATGAACAGTATACAAATATAACAATTTGTAACAAAAACTTCACTTAACTTAAGAAATAGTGTTAATTCTTCTTTCTAATTGATATTGATTTCAATTAGAAAGAAGAATTAACACCATTTTCTTAAATTAAGTGAAGTTTTTGTTACAAATTGTTATATTTGTACAATTATAATTTAATGTTTAACCGCTTCAGCGATGGCCATTTAAACCCTGTATGGACTGTGAATGGAGACCCAATAAACAACATAAGACATTTAAATCGTTAAATGCTGTAAAAATGCTAAAACTTTCACTTATCTTTCTTATCCTGAATTCTGTGGAAATTTCATCATTTTTCTTAAAAGATAAGTGAAGTTTTGCGTCAAATAATTATATTTTATGTAGTATTTGTTACTTCACTGTTGTTAGCTTCTGTTTTTACATATTAATCATAATAAATCTACTGCTCCAAGGGGCTTTTTTGTTTACTTTTTTATTTAACTTGCTCCAACATAGGTCATATTGGACAATGAATGAAATGGTTGAAATAATAATCAAATGAATCGAAGGTCTATACAACTTAAGAGTTACTGACATTCATCTTTCAGGATAAGGAAAAACCCAGAAAAAAGATCCTTATCCAGATAACTCACCCTGACCTAGATTCAAACCTGGGATCTCTCAAATGTGAGGCAGACATGCTACCCATACACCATAAAGGTGGGCAGGGGCTGTTTGATTTGGTTTAACTTCAATTAAACAGTATCAACCTCAATGGTGCATCATGCTGGCTTCTCAGCATCCATGGACAGCTTTCTTCATAAGGAAAGTAAGTGGTCTCATATGATGCTTATTTGTATGAAAACACCCCATACCCTAAGCAAAATTTGTCTGCAATTTCAAGCCCAATATGTCCTTCCTGTACCATAGAGCTACCTTGTTGGCACTAAGACTACTCATTCATCACAGGCATAGGAATTCTTAACCAGTTGGCTTCAAGTTATCCACACTCAAAACATTATATCAATACACAGTACATAAACAATAGTGGCCATAAGTAACTGACAGACATGTAAGAATGGTCTGGTTAGTGCTGTCTGCATATGTCATTAGACATTACAAGGGATATGGGTAGTTTCTCACTACATAGTTGAACTTCATTTCCTTTCATCCTGGCTTTAATGCTTAGAAATTCCTATGCCTGCTTATCATTGTGGACTCTAGTGACAAATTAGCAGGTATTACAGTACATATGATTACAGAAAATCTGTGCATTGTAGTTCAATTAATAGCACAATCCATCAGTCGACTAAACTTAAATGTAAAAATACTGAACTATGGATTCAAGAGGTAAGCTATTTGAGCTGATTTAGATTAAAGCTACCAACCTGTCAGAGCAGTTTCAAGGCTGGTTTCTGCTAATTTTATGCGATCTGCAAGCAAATCATTTTCCATTTGTAAGGCTTGCACTTTCCTCTGCAGCTCTTCAGATTTCTCCTTTTCTTTTGACAAACTGCTCCTTGCTGAGGACAGTTTTGCTTCTAGCATAGTAATTGCCTTTGAAAAATCATTCTTCATCTGTATTTAAGAAAGAACGTCACATTAAAAGCCAATAAGTGCAAAATTCAATGCTACACAATGTACCATCTAACCGGGCTTTAACCTCCTCAAAAATGATATATTCAGAATCCTTTTTCTTTTGTTTATTAAGATGCTGTCACTTGTCAGGTTCATACTGATGCTATTTGTGTACCAGAATGTCATCCCACAAGAGTTCTTTTATATGCCATGGATCTATTGACATGAACATGTCACTTTTAAGCACACTTACAAACCACTCATCTGGAGCAGATTTGAAATGCAATCTTGGGATTAGTAGACAAACACTGTAACCAATAATATATTGATATTAACAAATATAGTGTATTTAAATTATAATCAAACCCACTCACGGCCTCTCTCTACTGCATGAGACGGCTAACAGTCACCGGGGAACTTACGCCGGCAGATACAGACTAGAATTCATACCTTATAACAGATGCTGGATATGTTGACCTTCTGCTCTCAAACAGGCAGCATATCTCATGTAAATATTCTCACTAACTCTCCAAAGCTCAGCAGAGGTATTCTTGTGATTTTTTGCACAAGGTTTTCCTTAAGTTCCTGTAGTATGTGAGGATTGGAACGATACACATCTGTTGAAACTGGAGCCCTATCACTACACAAATATGCAAGCATTAAAGCCAAATGATCCCGCTAAACATGTGAATTATTGTAAATTATTTTTCCAATCCATAGAGAGGGGTTTCACTGACTCAAAGCTTTTGTTTTTCACTGATGAAATTTGTTTTCATTTAACGGATGTTTAAATACTCACAACAGTTGATAGTGGGCTTCAGAAAAACCTGTGCTACTGGATGAAATGCCTCATTATGATCAGAAAATTGGAGTGTGGTGTGCGATAAATGCTAGAAGAATAACAGGGCCCATATTCCTTGACGAACCAATAAATGCAGAGTGACATCAGAGGTCAATTCTGAGGCCAATTTTCAATTGCTTGACAGAAGAAGAAAAATCATATGGATTGGTTCCAGCAAGATTCTGCAGCAGCACATATGGCTGCCAATCATTAAATATTGTACGAGAGGTGTTTAATGACAGAATAATTACTGTCGATTTGTGGCATTCTCATTCTCCTGACTTAACGAGCTGTGACTTTTATTTATGAGGTTCTCTGAAAGATAAAGTGTGCCGTTCCAATCCTCATATACAACAGGAAGTTATGGAGAACAAGTGCAAGAAATCACAAGAATATGTGCTGCTCAGATATATGCTGCCTGTTCGAGAACAGAAGACAACATTTCCAGCATCTATTATAAGATATGGATTCTAGACCGCCTCTGCTGGTGTAAGTTCCCTGGCGACTACCAGCCATCTCGCACAGTAGCGAGAGGCCATGAGTGGATTCAATTATAATTTAACTACTCGGTTTAAGACATAAAAGAAAATTAGTCTGTTTAAATGAGTAAGATAATAATACTTTCTTTGTAAACACACAAAGGATTTTGAAAGTGAAGTGTTAACAATTATGAGACTGGGGGTGTGCGCCCAGACCCAGTAAATTATTTGATTACTGCTCTCAAATTCAATAGTTATAATTAAATATCATCATAACACTGCAAAATTCTTAAAGAAATTCAAAACAAATTAAAAATCTGCAGTACATGTTGCAGATCATTTGATTTTACTTAAAATAGATATGGAATATTAAAGCTAAAGAACCTATGATTTGTTAATATCACATTGATTATATCACATGTGGAAAGACCTGACAGATGTCGATGGATTTTTTTTTTGGTGTAAAAATCCTTAGCATGGATTTCTTCAGAAGGGAAGTAAACCTGGTGGTCCTCTGCCAGAGATTTATGGCATGTAAAAGAACTTCAAGCCTGATAAAAAGCAAAATCAAGTGGCTTTTCATCCCTAAAATAGAAGGGACACTGAGAACCACACCAGTTAGAGCATCCATAAATAATAAGAGAGAGAGAGAGAGAGAGAGAGAGAGAGAGAGAGAGAGAGAGAGAGAGAGAGAGAGAGAGAGAGAAAAGATGTAGAAAATAATTTATACAGATTTAATTTATAATATTTAAGGCAATTCTTTAAAACTACACAGTTATAGCCCTCTTTTAACAATTTTGAAGGTCCTGGCAAAACATGTTGAAAATGGAAAGAAAATGTAAATTGAAGATTTTTCTTTTTTTATGTCTGTAGTGTGATCTATGAAAATAATGAAAGTAAATAAATGTTAACACTGAATATCTCAGAGAAACAATAGGAGCTTAATGCTGGTAATGTTTTCATCTGTTGCATTGTTTCTAGGGATGGGTCCTCAATACTTGTAGTACCTCAATACTCTGATACTTGCATGGTATCATTGGACATTGAACAATACTTAAAAAATTTGCTCGGTACTTTTTCGATACTTCGGTGGTGATTCTGAAATTTTTATTTTATTTTAAAATCACAAAATATTATTATGAAAGGATAGAACCAGACTGAAAAATTCAATGCCATAGCCGGAATTTGAACCACGGATCCTCTGGTCTCCGTCAGCCACTCTAACCATTGAGCTACTATGGCCAACGTGCCGATATGACATTAAATTCTCCAACTGACTCGTGTTTTTCCCGGTAAACCACAAGGAGTTTTCATAAACACATGAGACAACTACCTTAATGGCTACTTACTATACTGTAAGTACTTTAAGGTCCGGGCTTTATAGTTCGGACCACTATTAGGTACAATTAATGGAAATTAATTGTTCTTTCACACTAGCCATGTGTAGGATGCACTATGAAAGGGTAGAACCAGACTGAAAAGTTCAATGCCATAGCCGGGATTTGAACCACGGATCTTCTGGTCTCCGTCCAGCCGCTCTAACCATTTGAGCTACTATGGCCAACGTGCCGATATGACATTAAATTCTCCAACTGACTCGTGTTCTACCCTTTCATAGTGCATCCTACACACGGCTAGTGTGAAAGAACAATTAATTTCCACAAAATATTATTGCCACAAGTAGAACGTTGCAAATGCCGAGAAACTGGCAGGAATGTGGTACCTGCAAAGTAACATGCAAGAAAATAATGGTGTCACATTCACCACCAGTTAACAGTTCCCAAGTAGAAATCACATCATATCTCAATGATGATTTGTCACCTCCTCTTTCTAGTGCACTGGATTACTGGAAAATAAATTCAAATTTCCAGAACTAAAAAAAATTAGCCACTAAACATTTGTGTATTTCACCGCAACAGTTTTCTCTGAAAGACTATTTAGCAGAGCAGGACTCATATGTGACAGAAAAAGAAATAGACTTGACCGCAAAAGTACTAGTATTTTTGAACAAACACTTATAAACGTGGACTGATTTACTTTTAAATGTCTAATGTAGAGTTTAAAAATAAGAACACTGATGGTTTTAAGTTCTGTCTCATAAAATATGTGCAACTATTTAATTTTATTGGCATTACACAGTTCTCCCAACATTCTATTTTGTTACTAAAATTAGGCAAGTGAGTCAACCTTGTATATACTTTTCTCCACTTACAAATTTTTTATGAAGACTAGTTTCTGGGGACTTCTCCCCTATCGTCAGCTCTGTGGTAGAGCTGTCTACCACAGTCTACCACAGAGCTGACGATAGGGGAGAAGTCCCCAGAAACTAGTCTTCATAAAAAACTTGTAAGTGGAGAAAAGTATATACAAGGTTGACTCACTTGCCTAATTTTAGTAACAATGGCACTCCACTTTCTGAAATACTTCTTTTTATTCTATATAATTCTATTTTGTATTGAAACTAGAAGTACAAAGTATTGAAGTATCGAGTATTGTGGAAAATATTGTGTATCAGCATAGAGAAAAACTGGTATTAACCCATTCCTAATTTTTACCCTACTTTTTTACAGCTTGCAATTCCCTATGCATAAATTGCACTGGAAAATGAACATAGTTAAACTCAAGTATCCTGCTCATTTTTTATGTTAAAATAATAATGGTAATTCTACAAGATTTTTGAACGTGCTTTAATACTGTTTTGTGAATGAAGACAAATTTTCAAAATTCTCAAAAAGCAAAACCACGTGCATCTTCTACTGTCAAAAAAATGCTTTTTATGTAATTTTCTATAATGTTCATTTCATCACAAATTTGCATCGCACTGGAAATTGCTTTTATTTTCTTTATACCTAGTTTTAAGGCTTTTACAGAGAGTGATAAGAGAGAAACTGCAGAGCAAAGATTTGGATCAATAATTAAAGTTGGTAAGTTTTATACCTGCAGTTTATCCTATTTCAAACAAACTTTTACACAAAAAATGTTAATCTCATATCAAAATTCATATCAGAAATTGTTCACTGATGTTAAAAAGCAAGTGGTAAATTGTGACCTAAATGGTGTTGAGGTGAAGAGATGGATGATATCATCTATCTGTTGAGTAAAATTACGCAGTGTATTGAAGTCCTGCATTACTGGTCCATTATTCGTTTTTTATGAGACTATAATTGACATATAAGTATCTGCATAGGTAGAGTCAGACTGAAAAATTCAATGCCACAGCCATGATTTGAACCACGGATCTCCCAGTCTTCATCTGGTTGCTCTTAACCATTGAGTACTGTGGGCAACATGCTGGCAAATACCAATAGGGCAACTAATTATCACATTTCTAATGGTATTAAAAATAGTTTATGTTAAAAAAAAACCTTCAATGTTAAGAGAATATTTGTTACTTACTTCTTCTGTTTTCTTCTGAGAGGCATCCATAAGTTTATTATCTCTATACATTTTCAACTGCTCTTGTAATGCCTCTGTTTCTTTAAGTGCTATTTGCCACATTTTCATAGCAGCATCCTTCTCCTGGAAAGATTTCCAAGATATTAAAAAGATATAATTATTTCAAAATTTGCAACAAGTTTAAATTAGCATGTAAGCATACTACCTGTGCTGTAAGTGACACCTGCTGCTGAAGGTTAACTACCATATCTGTCTCTTTTCTGTGTTGAGGGGATAGCGAAACCTCTTTGGCAAGCTTGTTACTCAGTGCCTCCTTAAGGTTATCTGAGAGTTTTGCATTTTCTGCTACAAGCCTTGATAACTCTTTTCTTAGTGATTGATGTTCACTCTGTAATTAAAAACAGATGACTGAACCAAGTGCTAAAAAAAATTAATCTATAAAATTTCTTAATGATGCATTACCCAATTTCAAACCTTGAAATTTAGCACATTTACCTTATAATTAAGAACTGCAAAGGAATTAGTTTATGGTACACAGATTTTTATTCCTCTCTTGCTTCCATAAAGACTCAAAAGTATTTATTACCTTGTATACTGCTATCTGCTGCTGAAGGGCTTCAATAAACGACTCATACTCTTGTATTAAAGATGGTAACTGTCTGCAAAAGAACATTGCAATCCTACTTTCAGCTGAACCTTGAAACATTGTACCAATATAAATGATCACTAGAATCTATGTACTTACTCGTTTTTAATTTCATCATGAATAGTTTCAGAGTTCAAAGCATTTTTTCCAATTTGTATTCTTCCTTCCATTGTCAGGATTTTATTCCACATGATACACAAGTATGTGCAGATTTATGATTCATTGTACTTGGAAACCATGTGCATAATTTCATTATTCTGAAAAGAGGTAGGAAGGAAATGTAAACAATGTTTTGATATTGCAGCAGTACAGTGTTATATAATCATAATACATTAACCATAAGCATTTATAACCATATATAAGTAAGGACCTTGTCACAACAATATAACAGGCTATAAATTATAAAAGTGAAAATATATCTAGGCTCATTGTACATCTCAGTTTGCCTAGATAGTTCCAGTTTTGTGCTTCTGTTCAAGCCAAATTTTAAATTATCTTTATAAAATGAATTTAATCACGCACACTTGGAACAAAAGTAGCAAAACAAGCATGATGCTCTTATATGGAATGAGTTTTTTGTTTATTAAAACATTTATTTAACGAAAGTCAAAATAAAGTGTGGTACCGAAGGTTTACTGAAGTGGCAAATATGAGTCGCTCAATAAAATTAGGGGGGTAGAAATAAAAAAAAATTAAAATATAAAAAAGGCCTAGATTCAGAATATGTAAAAGATTTGAACAGCTTAATTTTCATTGGTAATGAATATGTACCAGCATGTAGACTAGAAATACTGGAACAGTTACATTTTTAGGTAATATTTACATTAAAATTAATTTTAAAACAATAAGACTTGTGTAAATCTAAATCATTTTGGTTTAATAATTATTTACATTATCATCTAGTACTTTACAAAATCGTTTGAAATATCACCATGCAAATGAGCACAGCTAATTACCTGTGATTGTATATTAATATCACTTAAAATATGCATTTATAATTTCAAATTCAGTTGGTGGACCAGTTTGGGGAAATCAAAATATGGTTAGCCTGAATATACCCAATCCAACCAAACAATCTATATGTTTGTTTTCTTAATTTATTGCGTCTTTTGAATAAATATGACTGTACGTTTCTCTCAAGAACAGTGCGTTTTTGTAGCATTTACACATAAAATGCATCATAAAAAGTACTTTTAATTATTATCCTTTCTTTTTGCTCATCCCGTAACATAACCTATACACATATTATTCTTTATTTTTAAGATTTATTTTTCTCGTACCTACCGAAGTTTTCAGGAAGCTCTCCGTGCCTTTCTAGTCGAAAGATAAATTGGACGATATTAACACGTGTGTTTGCTTTAATTTAATTTTTAATTTACCTATGTAAACAAACATTGCAGAGCGGGAACATCTTGCAACCCGCCTTTGTTTTGTCAACACAGATTAATACCAGATGCTCAACTCCGTGTTAAAAACTGAAGACGCATAGGGCGCTCTTTCCTAAATCTTTAGACCCCGGCGACCTTGGAAACTACGGCCGGTGCGGCCGGTAATGTAGTAAGCTTCTATTGCGACCGAGCTATGGTACATTTACTTCCCCTTCCCTTCGCCACCCATTTTCACTGACTGATGGAATCCAACTTCTTTCGAAATCGCTTCTCGTCACACATGAATAGTTTACAGCACATATCAACTATTTCATATTAGGATAATACGCGTCAAATACGTGAGGAAATGTGCGATAAACTATTCATCAGTGTGCGAAATGTGACTTCGAAAGAAGTTGTCCAATTTGTGAAAAAAATCGCTTCTCGTCACACATGAATAGTTTACAGCACATATCAACTATTTCATATTAGGATAATACGCGTCAAATACGCTGAGGAAATGTGCGATAAACTATTCATCAGTGTGCGAAATGTGACTTCGAAAGAAGTTGTCCAATTTGTGAAAAAAATTGGAAGAATCCACTTGAACTTTTCCTGTTAAATATGAATAATTGACTTCCACAAAGCATTATATCTTTATTCCTGTTGTAAATTGATAATTTTGTCTTTAAAAACAATTAAAATTTTAAAAACGAGTGAGATCACTTAAGATGCTGTTGAGATTATACAAGACATCTGTATACCCTTTCCCTCAAGCTGCTTAATGTAATACTTAAAATAAACATAACTTAACACTAAAATAATGATTCTGTAGATATAGGAAAGCAGGTAAGGTTACCATAATGTTATATGTAATGCAATTTCTTTGTACACAGAGTGTTGAAAAATTCCCTGGAATAACAGTGAGAAAAAAAAAACCAAAGAAATATGTATATAAATTTGAAACGATAACAACAACTATGTACAAAAAAATAGCACTATTTCTTTAAAATGACAACAAAGCAGCTCTGTTAATGGTTATATTTAATAAGAATTTTAAAAGCTCAATAGTACATACATTATTTTCAGCACAAGTATACTAAAGTATATTCAGAGAAAAACCTGAAATTTGTAATCGATTCATATAAGATTAATAATGTCAAATAAGTACAGAAGTCAGTATTAGCAACTGGTGACATAAATTTCATAAATGGCACTATTTTATATACTTCTAATCACTTTGGTTGAATTAACATTCACAAGTGCAGAATAAATTATGAAAAATAATAATTACATTAAAGCTGTATCATTCATTTAAAATTGTCCTAAGCTTAACTCTGTCTTCACAACACAAGAATATTATAGCGTTGAATTTTTAAATGCTTCAATGACATGCATATTCACAGAAGTGAATGCTGAAGAAGAAAATGTGCAGTTTTAAAAATAAAATTTAATGCACAGTGTATCTTCCAATAAGAGATTATTTCATGTAGTTATCTGACTGTGAAATATAATTTGCTTAATGTGCAGAGCAATTGTTTGGATAAATGGCTTGCTTTAACTTGATAAGACTTTAAGCAATGTACTTTATGACTAAGATGGCAAATGGAGCCCTCTGCATAGTGTAAACCTCTCAGTCCATGACATACAACTGAATGTGTGTCAAATAAATAACTCAATGAAAGATTACACTATGAACTATTAATGCTGTTTGTAGTTTTAGTTAAGAAGTGAAAGTGATGGAACTGTGTGTTTGAGTAGTTAATAGAAAATAATTTAGTAATGTAATTTATTTGCTCACACATCTAACCATTATTTCTTTTAACAGTCCATAATTCCCTTATGCGTTCACTACAAAGAAACAAGAAGTGCATTATATAGCAAAATAATGTGCAGTTTTATCTACTTTTCAAAATTATTATGTGGCTTCGCATCACTGCATGTAACGAATGGCTCATATATTAGGTTAAACATCTTTTTCCCATGCCAAAGATTGAGATTTTCATTCCAACTTAGAACAATGAGAGGATGTTTAACAGTGTAGTTTAATGTGACATGTAACATTTCTGGGGGTCATGCTAGTAACGTTATATCACCTTTAAAATGGTTAGCATTACAGAAATTGTGTACCAATTTTACTCATAAATGGTGGCAAGTACATGTTGAGAACAGATATACCACAGAATACATAAATGCTGTGCAAATATCACTTTAACTTATTTTTCTGAACCCATTTGTGTGTGTGTGTGTGTGTGTGTGTGTGTGTGTGTGTGTGTGTGTGTGTGTGTGTGTGTGTGTGTGTGTGTGTGTGTGTTGTGTGTGTGTGTTAACAAGGAAGAGGATTTATAACCTATTATTTATTGTGAAGTTTTACTAATTTGAGATCAAGCCACACTGTGTTTAGGTCCTAGCTAGCTGACATTGTGCATGTTTTAAGAATAACTGAAATATTAGAAATAAAATTAAAAGTGGCATATAATGATGATGACACAATGAAATTTTAATCATTTCTTGCATTGCACAATTACACCTAAAAACTTGTAAAGCTTTTTCAAATAAGTTCTAATCCCATCAGATCTCTTCAAAGGTGGTTATTCAGGTAAATAATTTAGTGTAGTGTGTACAATAATATTGCATAGTGACTACTGTGTTAAACAATATAGAACAAATTAGGTTTATGTAATCTCAGATCATACTTTTAATTGCTGTTAAAAGCTGAGACATTCTTGATCAATGATGTCGATATACACTGATGAGTAAGGTTAAGAGAACTTAATTCTTCAAAATACTTATCATTGCAATTTAAAGAAAAAGTTTATAAAATTCATATCAAGCATCTCGCCCAAATACTTTAATTTAAGCCACCTAGATTATACGTAAACACAGATGATGCTAATTTTGGTATGTCTGAAAATTCACAGCTATTTTTTCAGTAATTTAAACTGCATATTACTTACCTTACATGGACTTATATATGACATATATTTTAAATTTAAAACTACAAGTACAAACGCAAAAATTAATACACCCAATCAACTGTCTAAAACAACTTCACTTTTCACTTTTCCTTGTTGGTCACAGTATTCCTCAAAGTTTTTGTTAAATTTTCCACTGATATGAAATGAAACTACAACTTTCAGAAATATTTGATATGCCACATTAAATTGCTGTATACGCGGGAAAGAATGCTTTGTGCTACATTACTAAAGTTCCTGAAGATCACTGCACATCACCAAAACAAGAAACATACACAATATCCAATAATCCTGCACTCTTGATTTCTGCCATCGTATTCCTGGTAGCCTGAGATGATGGATGACCCCTGAAAGACAAAAAACAGAAAATGCCATTATTACAGAAATAAAGTAACAAGGTTAATTAAACTAATGCTTTTGTATGTAAAACAACACACTTTTTCCATTATAAGGTGCTACATTATTGTAGAGAATTTAACTATGCATGAATATGTATTAAGGCACATTTCAGGTTATGTCATATTAATTGTCTGTATTTAGCTACATGCTAAATCTTACTTACCAATAGGTCTTTGTGAAAATCTATTCTCGTTCTTCCTGCTGCCCATACGTCCTCGTAGTTCTTTTAAATGTTTACAATTTCACAAATCGATGAAAATTGTATTCAGAACTTAATTTGGCTTGGCCTCCTTGCCGTTAAAGCTTCAATTCAAATATTTACAGGTTAGCCAATGTAGTGTCTTATTCATATCGTACATTGAGCTCAAATAAGGTCGATAATAGGTCAATAATATTACGAAAATTACTTCATAAGTAGTAAAATAATACAATAACTATTAAATTTTGAACTAAGCAGAAGTTATTTTATATATTAGTCAGTATGCAAAACGGCAGCCAAAATAATTATATTGGCGGCATTGAATCCGGCGCCTGCAGCGCTCAAAACTGTATCTTTAGACCCCGGGTGTTTCGCGAACCTTAATGTGTCTCCTGGTTTCCTATCTGAGTTATCAGGCCCTGTTTGTCAATAAACAGTTGAATGTACATCTGTCAAAAAGTGAACTTCATTGAAGGGACTGTACCTTATTTCGAGAGTGTAGGTTAGTATGCAAAAAAATTTGTGTAATAATTTAATATTTTGGAAGGTTTAAGAAATATATATGAGAATAAAATTGTAAAAGTAGCTTGATCCATGAGTCATATTTTTACGCAGAAGAATATTATGCTTTCTATCACAGTTTTCACTATTAAGTTACTGGTGCTGTTTGTACTTGCTGTTGAGAAGAGTGGAATTAAAATCGTAGTAGTTGATATTTAAAGCCGTTAATTATTTCATGCCCTTCCAATATTTTTATACATACGAAAAAAAGCTAGACATATTTTCAATAGGTTGAATTAGGACCTGCTAAGGACTAGCAGCAGCGTTAAATGTTATAGAACTTGAATGTATAACGAGACGGTTGGCTTTTGTAGTATATTTTAATTGTAGCTACAAGGAGGGTGGTAGTACATAAGAAATTATCTGAAATTATATTCACTTCATTCAGTTTCCTAGGGCATTTTACAATTCTGCTTGTCGTGGTTATTTTCTAAGCATTTTGAGGTTTCTTTGAATTTAAGTTTAATATCTTTGTATTATTTTTTTTACATCTGATTAGCAATTTACGTCTGCAAACGTTGGGAATGATGAACTTGAAATAAATCTGGCATGTATTGAGTTGAGAGTTACCCCACATTTCCCATGATGTGAAGGAAAAATCTAAGGTGAAAAAAGAAATAGGTACCTATCCAGGTAACTCACTCCATCTGAGATTTGCTCAAACTTTCTAGAATAGAAGACAGATATACTGACACCCCTTCCCATAGAGATATACAATATTGATTCATAATTATTAATTAGAGCTTCTTGGGTTACCAGCTGTGCGATATTTATAAAGTATAAATAAATTATACATATTTATTACTTTATAAATATCGCATGGCTTGTAACCTGAGAAGCTCTGCTTAATAATCATCGCCGTGAAAGCTTCAAATCTTACAGTTCATAATTATATCACACATGTTCTACAGAAACAGCTTCCTAACATTTTTCTTTTTCTTAGGACATTAAGATGTGACTGAACAATGGCTGTGCATTGCTGTGACAAGAAGGCTGCTAAAAGCTAGTCATATAGTATAGGAATCACATTTGAGGGGTAGTCATGGGAGGATGGTGCAAAAAGCGAGTCTCTCAAACGAGGTAAATAGCTCAATATTGACTTTCTATGTTTAACAGAATGACTTCCTAAAGAAGTTATAGGAGCTATATAGGTCCAAAAGTTAATGTGATTCATTATATTATTGGAAGCATGATGAAAGAAATTATGAGACTAAAAGTCATTCACATATACAATATCGCATAATAGTTCCATAATTTATATTTAAGTTTGAATTTATGAGTCACTATGTTTACACTCAGTCTTCACTTACTTCAACAAGTAAGTGAAGACTGAGTGTAAACATAGTGACTCATAAATTCAAACTTAAATATGAAGAATACTTCACTGTTAATAATGCTTCTGCTTTTAATATTTATTTAGTTCCATAATTTCTTATCAATGAATTTATATACTGATAAAATTTCTGTATCTGCCATCTGGTAATTGTACCACATTGCCACTCCAGATGACCTTGCATCATTCCATGTGCAGTGACACAATCTTATATAAAAAATTAGTTAAACCTAATGTAGCTGAACCTTCTGTCATAATTTTAATATGAAGCAAATACTCATTAAAAATATAATGTGATACTATTACCTGCATGGGAAATGCTAAACTATTATTCAAAATGCACTATAAAGTTAAGGTCATGACATTCATTTGAGACAGTTACTTTTGAACCAGGCATTACATATAACAAAATAGCCAATATACCTTGATATTCTATTGGTTTTAAAGAATAATGGACCAGATTAGTACTAACCTATTTAGTTCTGTCTTTCTTATACAATTATTGATATAATAGCTTTCTTCAATGCCTTAAAACCCACTTTGAATTTTACTTCCCATTTAAGTCTAAAAAAAATATTTAACTTCAAAATAGGCAATGCCATGATCACTTTATGAATTACAACCTCATGCAGGCATAAAAGAGAACTATATCATCAAGGTAATGAATAGATAATAGGTAATGAATAGATAATAATCAAATGATAAGAGTAACTAGAAACACCTTAAATTTGAATTCTTACGAATTATATATTTTTCGTATTTTCACTCAGTTTTGAACTACGGAATCATATTCTGGGGTAGCTCACCGAATAGTATCTCGGTATTTAAATTACAGAAACAGCGATACGATTGCTCTTTAGAGTACCCTGACAAGTAAGTTGTAGAACACTATTTAAACAGGCCCATATTCTGCCATTACCTTGCCTAAGAAATGTTCTAGTATATACCTATCAAAATATTAACTAATTCAAAACAAACTCGGCTTACATTACTACAAAACCAGAAATAGACTCGACCTAAGCATGATATCTCACAATACTTCACTATTTGCAGACAGTTTTATTGTAACAGGGTTGAAATTATTCAATGCCTTACCAGACTCACTTAAGAGCATTACTAGTGTAGATCGTTTTAAATGTGAATTGACAAATCTTTTAATGGATCACTGTTTTTACAAAGTTGAAGAGTTTTACTCAAGCAACTGTAATAAGCACACTAATATATAATACTACTTGTAAAAGACAATTATTTTATCAGGTATACTGCTGCTATGTAAATGTAAATATGCATTGGTAAATATGTTAATATTGTTAAATTATGACAAAATCTATATCATGTATTCATGGACTACAGATGCAAATAAAATAAATAAATAAGTTGAGTCAGTAACAATTCAGATTTAAAAAACTACTACAAAAAATATTGCAAACTTTTAAAGAAGGTAGTAAAAGTAGCTACAGTATTGCATTATAATAAATTAATTCAGCACTCAGATAATAAAATAAAAATCACTTGGGGTATAATAAAAACTGAAACACATAAACACTCGTTTCAAAATTACTCAATAACACTCAGTGTTGACAATCGTGAAGTTACTAAACTCATGAAGTTGTAGAAATGTTTTTGGGTGTAACAAAAAAACTAAATATTAATTATGGAAGTAAAGATGCAGCAATAGAATTTTTGAGATCAAGTTTCACAAATATATTACATTTAAAGTCAGTCTAACTATGCCTTCTGAAATAAATAAAATTATTGACTCTTTTAAAACAAGGAATTCTTATGGTTATGATGAAATAACTGCACAAATCTTAAAATCATGCTCCTCAGAAATTAGTGCCCCTTAGTTATTTATGCAGTGAGTATCTAAGGACAAGTTTTCCCTGACAGGATGAAATTCTCAAATTTAAACCTTTTTTCAAAATAGGCAAACACAATAATGTTTGAAATTATAGGCCTATATCTCCCTTGCCAAGTTTTTCAAAAGCTCTTGAAAAGTAATGTTCAACCTTGAATATAACAACATACTTGTCAGTAATCAGTTTGGATACAGAAAAGGAATATCAAGAAATAATGCTACTTCTAAACTTACACATGGAAGTGTTGATTGCCTTAAATGAAAAAAGACATGTAGGTGGAATTTTCTGCATTAATCATGACATTGTTATAGCAAAATTGGAATTCTATGGACTAAAAAGTGAACATTTAATTGGTTTGTGTCATATTGAAATGAAAGAAAAAGAGTGTTGAAATAACTAGTGAAATTGGTTATGAAAAACAAACTTCAAATTGGAAAATAGTAACACATGGAGTACCCTTTACTATTTCAGATCTATTTAAATGATCCCTTACTTTATATAAAGACATTGCAAGTACATTTGTTTTTGCTGATGACACTACTGTCCTGGTGACCAGTACAGATTTAAATGAAAGTATATTAAATTGAATTATGTTTTGAACTATGTGTCATGGTTGTTTAAAGCGAACAAATTATCTGTGAATCTAGACAAAACAAAAGTTATTACATTTTTAACTCATACATCACACACTGAGATAGAAATTGGAATTGATATGTTATTAGAAGAAATTGACAGCATAACATTTCTAGGCCTTCAAGTTGACAGATATTTAGATTGGAAAGTTCACATAAAGTATATCTAAACACAACTCTGCCTGTTATGCTATTTGAGTGCTAGTTAATGTGAGTTCTATTGATACACTTAAATTAGTGTGTTATTCATACTTTAACTCTATCATGGAATATGGAATATTATTTTGGAGCAACTCAGTAGAAAGTAAAAAAAGTATTTTTTATACAAAAGAAGGTTATAAGAATCATTACTAACACCCATAGCAGTCTCTCCTGTAAAGTTCCTTTTAGAAGATTGACGAGTAGTAGTGTTTAATGCCCGCTTTTACTACATACGGCACCACAGGCGGTGACACTGATGATACATGAGATGAAGATGGAGCACCGGTGGAATGAGATGGCGGGTGAAACCGGAGGTCCCAGAGAAAACCTGCCCCAGCGCCGTGTTGTCCACCACAAACCTCACTTTGCGGTCGCCTGGGATCGAACCCGGGCCGCCTTGGTGAGAGCCAAGTGGTCTAACCACTGAGCCACGGTGCGGCAAGAAGATTGAAGATATTAACCCTTCCTTACATCTATATATTCATAGTCCTAAAATTTTTTGTATGCAGTCGAGCCTCATTTATAACAAATAATGTAATTCATAGAATAAATGCTAGACAAAAGTGTAACATCCATTATCCCAGTGCTAAACTTTCTTGCTTCCAGAAAGGTGTGCATTATGAAACCATCAAAATATTTGGCACTCTTCCTAAGGATCTTAAAGAAAAAATAGATAATTTCAGTTCTTTTAAAAATGCTGCTAGAGAGTACCTATGCTCAAAATTATTTTATTCTGTACAAGATTATCTGAATGACAAATTATCCTGATAATGCTTATGTAGCTCTGTAAGTAGAATATAACTGTACCAATGACAAATAATTGCCAATAAACCTTTGATGCCTGTTCAAATGCTATATTTAAATGTATATGTATGGAAGAAATGACAATAAATGGTATGCATTGCAAATCCAATATAAAATGCTGAGACAAAAAGCTTGGCAAAAGCCAAGAAAAAGTTCATTAAAAAGTGTTTGATTTTGTATCATATATAATTATCCCTGTCTTGCTTCCCATATTGCCTGTATTTAACATGCCTCTTATGTTAAATTTTCAAGTATATATGCTATGAAACCGTATACCTCTGGACATGTTTATTGTTCACAGTCCTTTGTGGCCACAAGTGAACCCATTGAGTGCAAGTCACTGAAGTCAAATCTAATCTAATCTAATCTTGCATTGCTCTGAAGTAAAGATAAAGTTCCTTTGATCATTAGGGAGCCATTTCAAGATATATGAGCCTGAAATTCATATAGCGTAGTTGCCCGACATTCTTCTTCTAAAGATAAGAGGAAAATAACAGAAAAAGCTTTATCAAGCAAAGGAACTATTGAATATGAGGCAACCAATACTTAAGGTACCTGAAGATAGTAAATTTCTATTTTAAGGATTGCATGCATGTAAACAATCTCAAAGGTCTGTTGAAATTTGTTCTTAGCGTTAATCTTCCATTGAGTCCAGATATTGTATTGGCAGTTTTCAAGTATAACACATCTTTTAGCTTTGAGAAAATATGAGTCTTTAGACTATGTATTATACACATGATTTATATGTGAATTCCAAGACAAATTTCTGGGCTGTAGAAGCATCTAATAAGTGACTATTCTGAGACATAGCCTTTATAAGCTATATGGCTTGATTAGCAGATAAGATTTTGAGTATTGCCCTCGTTGATTAGAAAAACATTGATTCTAAACCAGTCACTTGCCTCTTCCATGTAACATTCCATCGTTTGGTTGTGCCATGGCTGAGTGGATAGAGCACTCAGCTCTCACCAATGTGGCCTGGGTTCAACCGTAAAGTGAGATTTGTAGTGCACTACACAACGCTGGGGCAGGTTTTCTCCACGATCTCCGGTTTCCCTGTCATCTCATTCTACCGGTGCTCCATCTTCATCTCTTGTATCATCAGTTTCACTTCCTGCAGTGCTGCATGTAGTAAAAGTGGGTGTTAAAATTTGCAGTTAGAAATGAAGTATCATCAGTTTACAAACTTTTATAAATGTTATTAATCTCTATCAAGACATTGTTTACCATGATATACAATATAGAGTCCAACACTGAACCCTGGTCGCACCCATCTTAACATCTTTGAAAAGAAAACAAAAGAGAAAAATTAGCCGTATTATTTCATGTGCATTCAGACCATATCACACACTAATATTGTGACAATATTTTTGTAGGTTTATGATATGTATAAATTTTAAAATTTAGATATTCGGAAGATAAATGATTAAAGTCCAGGCTTGCAGTTTTCTGTCGTATATGTGAAGTAATTTCTCTCATTCTACATTAACAGATGTTCAAGTCCTTGAGAATCATGCATTGTCGTTGCACACGTGGAGTCACCGTAGTTGACATGTGCAGACAAGGGGTTCGCTCAGCCCTTTGTCAGCCAGTATTTAATCTCCCTGAAATTTGGCTTAGGGGTATACTCATGCATATGCTAATAGGAACCTGTGACACTCAGCTGTTTAAAGGTCACTTTGACTATGTTCGAAGATGGTACTTGAAATGTGGAATCTCCGCAAAAGTAAAGCCAACAGCTGTCTTTCACTGACCAATCTTTATTCTTCTTTGATTGTTATGTAGATTAGTAACTTTATTTATGTAGATTAAACATTATTTTTATCAGAACCATGTGTCATTTATTTGGGTTAATCCTTCACAACATTCCTAGCCACTCTTAGGAAGTAACCCTCTGAGCTACTTCAAGGTTTCACAATTGGTGGAGACTCTTAAGTGGAGTTCATGCCATACACCTTGTGATAGGCACCAGTGGCATTCCAATCTGAACATTACAATATTTTCAGTGGAGCAGAACTGCATTTACTCTGCTATCAGCAATATTATCCAGCATCCAGTTACAAAATCAAATTTTAGTCCCATGATCACATGATTGGAATTCCTGGGCTACCATAATTTTATATGCTTTAATTTAATGACATTTCATGCTGAAGAGTTTGAAATGTCTGTTTTCTGAACAAGTTGATGGGCGGAGTGTTTTAAGCTGCTTCTCACACTATTTATAAATTATTTGATTGAGAAGATTGTTTTTAACACAGAATAATCATGACTGAGTTGCAGCCCTCTTGAAGGCAGTTGATGCCTACATTTATGAGGAAACCTAAAAATCAAAGTGTGTAAGAATAACCCCCATGCAATTCAAAGAAGAAATTACTAGTATCATACCTGTTGAACTCATGGATGTTCACAGATATTTCATATGCACTGGCTGGAAATGTATTGTCACTGAGAGAGATAATTTCCAGTACCTCATGTGACAAAGTTAGTGGTTATGAGTATTATCAGTTTTCAATATTGTTTTGTGTTTGTTAAGCATAATTTTCTATTTCAGTAAAAAGCTCTCTTACTGCTATCATTTCTGTCTGCTAATGCATGGCCCTGCTTCTACAAGTCACAATCCAAATAATAACGATAATGATGAGGATAAGGATAAGGAAGACGATGATGATACTTCATTGTCTATAGACCTGTACACAAGTTTCAGACATTGTCAAATTTCAGTATTTACATTTACAATCAAGATATTTACAGTTCATCCAGAGAAAACAGATATTTTTTAATCAAATCATTTTTTAAGCAAGTTTTAAAGTTATATTTTCTTACGGTTTTGATTTCTAGAGGTAATTTGTTATATAAAATTATTTCTATAACATTTACATCGTTAAATACAATTTGCTTATTAATACACATATATCTATGGTAATTAATGCTGACTCTTGTACTATACCCACAAATGTCATTATTTTTCGTAGGATTCTTATCTTGTATGTATAGTACAGTCCTATATACATAGAAGGAATAAGCCGTTAACATTGTGTTCATTAAATGCATTCCTACAAGATTTCCTAAATTTTAAATTACTGATAATTCTGATGCTTTTCTTCTGTAGAACCATCAACTTATTCATATGAACCTTTGAAGCACTTCCCTACACCTCAATTCCATGATATAGTTGAGGATAGATTACACCATAATTAGAGCCCGGATTTGTAAGCAAAATGCTTATAAATGCTTTTTTGCTGAAATACAGCGTTTGCTTGCTTATTTTATGCTTTTTAATTAAAATAGCTTAGTTTATCCAAATCATATTAATTTAAAAGTAAATTTTCTCTCCTAGCCTTCATCATCTCATCAAAAGTTAGGAACCGATATAAAAATGTGGATCTTCTTGTCTCTAGCGTAAAGAAAGTGTACTGTCGTCGATTACAGTTAAAAATCCTTCCAAATCCTGAAGTCCTTCCAAATTTGTCTTTACCTCCTCAGCCAGTTTTATCTTGATCAGGTTCTTGGTTGAAGGCTGTGTCATACTACGTAGAACATTTCAGTGAAATAAAACAGTGTTGTACTCCTTAGATGCAGAAGATACAAGCAACATCACCACAGCACAAGAATGTTTTGCTAATATTGGCATTCAAGATAATATAGAGTACATCCATAACCGTTTCTCCAAAATACCTGCTATTATACTCGAAATAATACCTTGGAGCACTCACTTTCTTTGATATATGAACTTTCAGTAACATTGTCTTCAGAGATTCACAGTAATACTAAAATTGTCTTTGAGAAACTCAGTAAGGTATCAATGAAAAATCCTGGTTATGAGATACTGTAACATTTCTACAAAGCTTTCTGGTACAGAAACATATATCTAAGGGAAATTCATTCAAAAAGAACTGTGGTGCTTTTCGCATGTTCCAGTAATGTCATGTGACGTTGAGAGATCCTTTTCACAGCATAAACATTTTTTCACTGAAAAATGCAGGAGCTTCCCACAAGAAAATCTCAAAGTGGTCCCGGGTTCGATTCCCTGTGGGGGTGGGAATTTTTCTCCGACCAAGATATTCCTCATTTTCCCCAGAGTCTGGAAGTATGAATGAGTGTGAATGTGTGCATGATCTAATGATTAAAACCCAACAAATAGGAGTTAACACCTTCGATATGTTCCAAAGGAAAACGGCCATTGATATGACCATTGGAGTTAAAGGCGGCATATAAATGGAACAAAAAAATCTCAAGATAACTCTCTCGTGTACTGTAACAAGCATGAGTAAGGTAAAAATTCTACCAAACAATGCATTTATGATTAAATTTTTATTTTTTATTTGCTTAGTTTTGGTGCTTATTTGTTTCATTTTTCGTGCTTATTTGCTTGC
Source organism: Mantis religiosa (assembly GCA_030765055.1). NCBI lineage: Eukaryota > Metazoa > Arthropoda > Insecta > Mantodea > Mantidae > Mantis > Mantis religiosa. Next base: position 90,764,679 of record CM060955.1, on the reverse strand, counting down.
TTATTGCATCATTTGATTGTGCTTATCCGGGCTGTAACCATAATAAATAATTTTTAATTCTTCAGTACCTAACAAGTGTTTCAAAAATCTTAAAAGATAAATGGAATTATTTTCCTATGGTGTATATAAAACTATTTGAAATCATATTTTATAGTCAGAGGTGTGTTTTATTGATTATAATTTTTTAAGAAATCATAATTCATTTTTAATTTCTCTACTCCATACTTGCAGTAAGTAGGGAAAGTATTCCACTCCATCTAAAAATTTGATTCTGAGATTACAGTGGAAATGCAAGTTTTGTAGTCACCAGAATAAAGGAAAGCATTTTTTAAAAGGGGTCTGTTTGAACAGCATAATTCAAAAACAAAAATGAAAATTAATTGTTCTTTCATGAGTTGGTTGAATACCAAACTTTGTATTAATTCAGCATCTTCTAGGAACCACGCGACTTTAAAGTAAATCCTCCATCCGCCCCATGCTATCCTTTACATAGAATACTTTTTAAATAATTTGATTTTCCCAAAAATGACTTAGTAATTTTGATTAAAATACCATACTTTCATGGCCAATGAAATGTATATCTTGAATTTTCAAGGAATGTCCACAGAAGCTCTCTTCACTCGGGATGACTTATAAACCATAACTTATAAACCATAGAAGATTGACAAAATCTTACTGCACAGAACATGAAGGTTTCAATAAACCACAATTTATGTCAAATACATTTAAATGAACAAACCTTTCGAGATATTCCATATTATTTGTCTGAATTTTCCAAAAAAATTTCTCAAATGGAAAGGGCTTTTGGGTCTTTTTTGAAAAAAAAAAAAAATCTGTTGGCTTTGTAAACAGAATGGAATTTCAATTTCATCACATACGACTAGCTCTTAAAAGATTTAACCAATGCTTAAAGATTCATATATTTACTTGGCCCTACAAGAAAATTAGTAACAAGATAATGTTACTAAAAAAAAAAAAAAAATACATCCTGAACAATTTGAAATCAGGAATTTATCAGATTAATTGTGAAACCTGTGAAAAAAGCTACATAGGAAAAACGAAGAGAAACTTGTTAACCAGGCAAAAAGAACACCAGAGGAACATTAAGTTGAAACAAACAGAAAAATCTGCAGTTTCACACCATTTTTGGACAGAAAACCACAACATTGGCCACAACATTAAACTGTTAAAATCTTTAAGTACACCCATAGAATTGGATATTTGGGAAAAAATATTCATAACCAAAAACCGTGATAAAGTTATAAATTTTGAAATCCCGGCATTAAATGAAGTATTAAAACTTAGTGCCCCTAACACCAGATGGCAGAGTGATCGGAGCTCCGTAGTAGTGGAAGAAGAGGAAGGTTCATTTAGTCACCAAATAGCTGAGGATGAGATCGAATGATCTTGAAAACGTTTCAATTATACAACAAGTAAGTGAAGTTTTGAGTGTAAACATAGTGACTCATAAATCAAACTCAAAAAGATAATGTTTATTCTATATAAGATAATGTTTGCCTCGATTAAACATAAAATAGGGGAATAAACATTTATAAGAATAATTTGTACAGAATAGAAAAAGTCATGTGAGTGCAACACATGACTTTTTTTTTACTCTTATCACTGTTTCGATAAGTATTATCCTATTGTCAGCTCAATGTTCTAATTGTTACGCAAGTTAGTGTCACAAAATCAATTTCATATAAATTTGTTAGCTGAGGAATATTCTCAGTTTCCCAATGATTCAGTTTACACAGCATCATCAAACTTCAAAGTAGAAGATAATAAATTTTGTATTATATTTCTCTATTTTAACTACATTTTACAAAGATCATGCAATACAAAAAAGTAATAAACACAAATACAGGAAAATATAACAGGAAATACCCCTATATATAGCAAAACGAGAAGCACAAAGTACAATATTAAAGAGTGCTATTACATTTACTATTTTGTACTCTTTTAAGAAGCAGAAAGCACTTTCTAATAGGGCATAATTGCTTTTAGTTTGAATTGAATTTGAATTTATTTATACAATTTGCTATTTACAATATCTTATGTACAATACATACATATTCATTAGTCTAGTTGTGTAAGTTATGGTGCTGTTTCCCTTATTAACCTTGCTAGTTAAGCCTGCTTGGCTCTCTTGTATCCTCTACTCTCACTTGCTGTTTCCCCTTATCCCATCATATTTTCTTTCCCATTCTTTACTTTTCTCATTCATTTCTCTTCAGCTTTCCAAAACATGTTCCCTATATTTCTATTTCTATTTTCGTTTTTCCCTGTAACCATTTTTATGGCTATCAACTCACTATGCATCTTTTCCCATTTCTTCTCCCATACTTCCTGCCTCCATGCTGCTAACTCTTTACACTCTATCAAAATATGAGCTGCACTTTCTGTTTCTCCACACAGTTCACATATTTCTACATTATTACCTCTTAGTCCTCTTAAAAACATTGATCTTGTTCTAATCCAAGTCATTCCTTCCCTCTCCTGTCTGTTACATTGGTCTATATATTGCTTTTAGTTTTATAGTTGCATTTGTTATGTTTTATTTGAGAAGATGAATGATTGTGTATATCTTTGGTGCTTTTTCTGTTCATTTGCTATATAGAGTTCCTCTGATTATTTTTAAATACTGTATTTTATCCTATTATTATGACTTTCTAATAAATGAATTTCATTGGTTATAATAATTCTACGTTTCAGGGAGCCTCGTGTTTCTCGTGTGTATTTGAATACAGAGCCTCATCAGCTGCCCATAATTTATAGAGATGAATATAACGTACATTTTGCTGGCATAGAAAAGCTTCATCCATTTGATGCAGCAAAATGGGGACATATTTTTCAGGTATGAGAGATTTTATGGAAATAAATCGTTCTTCCACACTAGCCATATGTAGGCAAAGCTTTGAATAGGTAGAGCCAAACTGAAAAATTCAATGTGTTCCAAAATATTATCTTCAGGGATTTGAACTGCAAATCTCCTGGTGTCTGTCTGGTTGCTCTTAATCATTGAGCTATCATGCCCAAAATGCCATGACATTAAATTCTCCAACTGACTTGTATTTTTCCCGGTAAACCACTAGGTGTTCTCATATACAATGAGATATGCACCTTTTGTGGCAACTTACTATGCTGTAAATGTTTAAGTCCCAGGCTTCATAGTTACCACTATTAGGTTAATTGAGGGACATTAATCGTTCTTCCACAGTAACCATGTGTAGGTTAAGCTTTGGATAGCATGTTGGCCATGGCAGCTCAATGATTAAGAGCAACTGGACAGACTTTAGGAGATCCATGCTATGGCATTGAAGTTTTCAGTCTAGTTCTACCTATGAGAGATTTATTTAAGCGCTTTGTTTGATAGTGTTTGGTTTCGAATACTTTGAGAGACAAGAAGTTTCATTTACCAAGATTACAATAAATAAAACTTATTTGATCATTTAATAAAAGAAACTAAATGCTACCTGATCTACTTTATTTTTTAATTTATGTCCTCCAACATTAAGTCATATCTGACGATGAATGGAATTGGTGAAATGATGCTCAAATGAGCCCAGGGTCCATAGAGCTTAGAGCTACCTGACATTCGTCTTTCAGGATAAGGGAAAACTCCAGAAAAAACCTTATCCAGGTAACTCACCCTGACCGAGATTCGAACTCGGAACCTTTTGAACATGAGGTAGAAATGCTACCACCATGCTACCGAGGTGGGCATCCTAATCTACTTGTGTGATGTTATACACCTCTTGCAGTTATAAATAAGTTCAACATTTAAATTCACATTATATAAAAATAAATACTTGCAAGATGATTGCAGCATAAGAGTATGTTGATGTTAACATTTCAGTACCTAAAGGACGCTGGTCTTCTGGATGAAAACACAGTCACAAAGCCTAATGAGGTACAACAGGAAGATCTACTTCTGGTGCATACTGCAAGATACTTAAGAAGTTTAAAGGTGAGGTTTCTCTGTTGTGCTATAAAAATATTGTTATTAGATGTAGTTAACTATTGTACAAAAGCTGTAAAAGTATCACAGTAATATGAAGGATCAAAAGCAGTACCGGCAACATATGCATTATGACTACTGAAGTGAATGTAATTGAACATTTATTTACACCATTAATACAATTTCATGAATTTGTAAATGTGGCTGTGCCAGGGCCAAGTGGTTAGAACACTTGACTCACCAAGACATCCCAAGTTTGATCTTCCATCTTACCTATTACCAATCAATAGTATTCTCTTTGTAGATGATACAGTTTTCATTGCCAGAACAGCATGCAATCATTCGTTTTCTCCATTTTCGTGGTGTTACCATGTGAGATTTGTGGTGGACAATGCAGTGCTGGGGCAGGTTTTCTATGGGATCTGGTTTCCCCCACCATTATTCCACTAATTTCTCCATTATCATCTTTCCTTTCATTTATTTCACCCTCATTGTATTCATCTCCTCTCATTCTCATTCCAGGCATCGGATTGATCAGGCATCAGGCTGATCAGCCATCCTGGATTTCTCTATCTGATCCAGAGTTTTGGTCCTCAACCATGCCTAAGAGCATAAGGGATAGAGGACCAAGAATCCCCTGACACCATGATAGTGATATAACTATGGAAGTAAAGGAACAAGTAGAATTTAAAAGTGTAAACAAACCAACAAACATTTTTACATTTGCAACCAGTACTTATACATTTATAACTTAATAAGTCTAATATCCACCTATATAATCTTTACATTCCACTTTTTAACTATTTTATTAATTTATATCTCAATTCCTTCATCTTTCTTAACTACTCTAGTCCATTTCTCCTTTGTTTTTCCCAAATAATTACTCAGTGTTTTATTTCTGTTTAGTCTACATCAGTCAGTATTTTAAGTGCTGTAATTCTGTAATTTGTTCCATTTTATTTCCCATTTACTCTCCCTTCATCTCTTCACCCCACTGTTTTTTAACAGAACAATAAAATATTTCTCAACCTCACTACGGATATCACCCTTCCCCATTTTCCCCTCATATCCATGCAGACCCTTCCCTCCCAAATGTATCACAGTCCCTAGGTTTATTACTCTGTAATCCTTTTTAACTATTCTATATGGCTTTAAAGATTCCTTTCTTCTAAAAATAGTCCAAATCTTTTGCCTATCTGTATCTTCAATTTCTTTGTCAAACTTCCATAACTCTGCTCTACTTTGATATCAAATTTCCAGCGCTTCTTGTAACATTTTCCACACTTCACCTGTGCAGTTGATATGTCTCATTACTTTCATTTGGAATTTCATACATTCTTTTAAAACTTTACGATCCAGTAATTAAATTCTCTACATCACCAAAACCTTCCTTCCTACATTCCTTAATTCAGCTAATGCCACTCCCTTTGTGAAGCTTTAGGCAAGCAGCTCTCCATAACAACAAAATGATGTGAATTAAATCTATTTTCAACTATTTTTTTAAAATCTCCTACTTCTATTCCATAAAACATTTTTTATTCTACTGCTGCTTCATACAATTTCTCTAACCACTTACTGACACTTTTGGAATCTTAGCATATTGTGAAAATAACAAGACCAAATGTGCTGAACATGTTTTGTTTTGTCTCTTATGAAGTTAGCAAAGCATTATCCCTACAATTAAATCAGATCCCTACACTTAAGTAGGTTAAATTTTGATTAACAAATAATGGTATAATCAATTAATATTTTACTATGAGAGCTATCAGGGAGATGTTGCTCAGCAGTGCATAAAATGATACATGTCATTATGTCAGCTTGTAATGTGTTGTACACTGTCGGTGGAAGTAAAAGATATGGGCGACTAAATGGAACAATGCATTGAATGCATTGAATTGAAATGCATGATCAAGAAAACCTGAGCACATGGTATAGCTTTCTCTGATGTGGGTAACACTGTAACAGCTAAGATGCTGGTAGTGCTAATTTTAAGAGTTGGAATTTGACAGGTTAGTGCTAAATTTTGAGCTATAGCACAATGTTAATAATAATAACAACAAATAATGACAGTCAAGCAGAAAGCGACAAAGTATAATAACTAGAAGATAAGGCCAAGAGCTTTACACAGAGAATGGACAAATCAACAGATTATTACAGGGTAATGTAACAACTTTGTTATGGTTACTGTAGCAACAGGTTTTCTATGCTCACTTGTTTTTCTGACAGCAGCACTAAAGCCAGATTCTAACTCTCAAAATTCACTCTACTGTTCAAAATTCTTCAATAAGCATGACATGCTGACTGTGGTTTTTAATAATTACATTTCTGTAACTGTATATATGTATATTCATTTTAAATTTATTTATTTCAAACCTTCTTAAAAGGCTATCTCTTGAAGAAAAAAAAAAAAAAAACAAATACAAATTGTCAATATATATATATATATATATATATATATATATATATATATATATATATATATATATGATTCTCTAAATGTCATGAGGAATTTTAACTTTAACAATTGGCATATTACATCCAACCTGACCACAAAAAAGATAAGTTACTGACAAATTTTGCAATTATCTTATTAGTTATTTTTTTAAAAAAAAGAAACAATAATTTATGTAACATTTAGGTACAAACATGCATTCTCCTATAGAGTATGCATTTATCTGCATTATTATGCAACTTTTCATGAATGTGTAGCTTGCACATATGATTAATGACACACATTTTTCTTACAAATCCTGGCTCTACTATAATTACAAAATTACACTATCTTTTGTAAATCCTAACATTTTATTTTCTCTTACAGTGGAGTTGGAATGTTGCCTTAATTGCTGAAATTCCTCCTCTCGTCTTTGTGCCAAATTTCCTGGTGCAAGCAAGCTACTTGCGTCCAATGAGGTAAATGGACAAATAATGTAGCTGTATGTGATCCATTATGAAATCCTTCCAATTTTCCTTAAAACCATAAGAAGATTTTTCTGGAAAGTACCACCAGTTCCAGTTTTTATCGCAGAGTCTTTCTTCTCTGTGATAAAGAATTTATCTGATAAATTCTCTGAAAGAATCTGCCAACCTTTCCTTCCAAAGACCTAGGAAAGATACATGCAAGATGTGTGACTTATTGAACTCTTAAGCAAAGACGAGTTCACTGCAATCACAGGTGCATTTAGAGATGCACCATAGGAAGGCAGAACCTTTTGAAGAATATCAAGTCATCTTAGTTCCATTGATTTGCAGCAAGTTATGTTTGTGCCCACATTAATGCATTCTGAGATGTTTTATCACCTCCATTTTTTTTGGGTGTAATTTACGTCTTCCAACGTTAAGTCATGTCGGACGATGAATGAAGTGGGTGAAATGATGCTCAAATAAGTCCGGGTCCATGGAGCTTAGAGTTACTTGACATTTGTCTATCAGGATAAGGGAAACCCCCTGAAAAAAGCCTTATCCAGGTAACTCACCCCAACCGAGATTCAAACTCAGGACCTCTTGAACATGAAGCAGACATGCTACTATCTACGCTACCGAGGGGGGCACTCCAGTTATGTTGTTACTTGTGAGTATCTGTAGGTGATATCCTTCAGTTTCATATGTGCATGTGGGATGAGACTATTGCTGGTAAGGGCAGAAATGGAATTGTATCTTGCATTCTCAAAGTGTTGAACAATGGAATAATAATGAAGAAAAACATGTTTGGGGTGACAACTGTGCTGCACAGAACAAGAATCAAATTATGGTATTTCTTTTCCTTTTTCTGGTGGCATATGAAGATAGAGTTACAAGAATAGAGTAACAGTTTCTTGTTAGTGGTACAGCTTCCTTCCCTGTGACTGTGATCTTACCTTGATAGAGAGGAGGAGGTTTGCCTGCCTCGGTAGCATAGATGGTAGCATGTCTGCCTCAGGTTCAAGAGATCCTGAGTTCGATTCTCAGTCGGGGTGAGTTACCTGAATAAGTTTTATGCGGGGTTTTCCCTAATCCTGAAAGATGAATGTCAGGTAACTCTAAGCTCTTTGGACCCTGGGCTCATTTGAGTGTCATTTCAGCCATTTTATTCATTGTCTGACATGACTTAATGGAGCATGTAAAAAGAAAGGGGGGGTGAATCAGTGACAAAGGCATTTGTACTCAGTGACCTATGCAAAGGTTGTTAAACCTTTCAAAATAATTTCCATCAGTAGTTTAAATTTTTTTAACGTTCTAGCTGTGACAGACGAAATCTCCACAAAAAAATCTGAACATTTCAAAAGTTGTCAGCATCCATCAGATTTATCAGATGTAGAAAGTTTATCAGTAAAAGTGTTATGCAGAGATAGAAAGGATCCGTAAGGTGAAAGTCCTCTAAAAAGAGAAATGTGCAAAAAGCATTCAATCAGCTATCTTGGAATTTCGTTCCTCAATGAACTTAGTTACAAATGCAAAAAGCAGGATTTAAAGGTCATGATACCTTACCTGGAAAAGAGTGAGCAAAAAGAATATTATATGTGGATCTGTGGTGAATGACTGAGGAAATAGCACCTAGAATAGCTTGATGGGACTTTGCACCTTTCAGAAAAGCCTATGTGTGAATTGCTTTCAGCACCAAACAATTCCAACTGTATCATAAACTGCCAGTAATGTATAAGAAACTCCCATTTATAAGTTTGAGGTATAAATAATTAAAACACTGCACTACTAACAGTTTTTTTCTTATAACTTCTGTTCATAAATTTGGCATTTTGCGCCTTTCTACTGTTAAGTATCCATTATTACATAAAATTCATAAAATATCAAATATCTCTAGTGCCAGTATTTGTAAAAATTAGAAGAAAAACCAGCAGATATTATGTTTTTATACTACTTTTAACAGCATATGTATAAAAGAATTTTCCAGAATGGTTTGAAATAATAGTAAATGAAACATTAAATTCTGATTCCTTCTCCTAAAACTTCTATTCTTTACCACTAGAATATTATGTAATTGTTCGAACATCAGAAGAAAGTGCAGTTAGAGTGTCAAACAGAAAAATATCCAAAAATATGTAAAACAAAGCCCTTCATGTTTTATTAAATTTTAGAAATGCAGTGTAATTTACCATGTTTACTCAGATCTAATGCACACATTTTATAATCTCCAAAACTGAAGCACATATTAGAAATTATGATGTGCAGATTCTTTGTGAAGTAATAAATAACTGCATTTTTCAGTCATCTTAAAAATTTAATGTCATAGCCAGGATTTGAGCATGAATCTCGTCCTTTTCATGCAGTTGTTCTTATCCATTAAACTACCATGTTATGCCAGTAAAATATTAAATTTTCCAGCTGACTCAATCTTTTCTCCAGGTGTGTGTGTGTGTGTGTGTGTGTGTGTGTGTGTGTTTGTGTGTGCGCGTGCGTGCGTGTGTGAGTGCACTTGTGTGCATGAGCAAGCAGGGATTTTAACATGGATTTCCTGCTTTCCATGCAGATATTCTTAACCATTGCGCTACCATTATGTGCAGTACAACATTAAATTCTCCAACTGATTCAGAAGATCTTGGTATTAAATTTTTGGGTGGAATGCAATACTTTCTCTACATACTATCTATCTACTAGAGAAAGTAAAAGAATAAGAACCTTAAATAAGGTATTTATGTATAAACATGATTTCTTACTTGGGGAATTTATGACCAGGAGACTTGACACATTCCGTTTTTTTGTATCTTTAGCATATATTATTTCTCCTGGATCACTTCTTCTCTTCATATAGGATACTTTCTGTTCATTTATGGTCCTCTATCCCTTATGAAATTTTAGGCATTGGGTGAGGGAGCCACAACTAAGGATTAGAGAGAGAAAGCCAGGAATGGGTGATCAGCCCCGTCTCTGGAATGTGAGTGAGGGAAGTAGATGAATGGAATGAAGGCAAAGTGGATGAAAGGAAAGATAATAATGGAGCAATTGGTGGAATGATGGCAGGGGAAATTGGAGGTCCCGGAGAAAACCCACCCCAGCATTGTATTGTTCACCACAAATCTCACTTTGCAGTTGCTTGGGCTCAAACCCGGGCTGCATTGGTGAGAGTCAAGCAGTTTAACTCCTCGGCCAAGGCACAGCCTTCCTGGATTACTTATTTAATGATGATGATAATCCATGGTATAATAGCCCACAAGTGGGCCAGAGCGTGCCAACCCAAATGCCCACCTCATGCTCACAAATCAAAGGAGAGGTGGGCAATCATCCAGCTGATATGGGGAGGAGATGTCAGCATCACAGCACCCCCAGCCAGAAAGTTGGCTTTTTTGACTGGGATTTGCTACCTATTCAAATTCCTCAAATTCCTCACAATGCTGAATGGGCACTGGTTCTATACCCAAGACTTTATATCTGCACCCCCCCCCCCCCCAAGGGTGGGATTGAAACTGGGTACATTCCATGGCAGGAAACCAAAGCACAGTGCCATAGCCCACCACGCCACAGCACTGGACAGATTACTTATCTAATTGCTATAAATTAGATATATACAGCAAACTATATGTATGCATCCAGTATACAAAAGCTTTGATCATCAATGTGCATGCTTACATTTGTTTTGGCTTACTTTAAGAACAGCAATAATAATAATAATAATAATAATAATAATAATAATAATAATAATAATAATAATAATAATAATAATAATAATAATAATAATAATAATAATAATAATAATAATAATAATAATAATAATAATAATAATAATAATAATAATAATAATAATAATAATAATAATAATAATAATCATAATCATAATCATAATCATAATCATAATCATAATAATAATAATAATAATAATAATAATAATAATAATAATAATAATAATAAAACAACAATAACAACTACTACAACTACAACAACTTAAGGATGAAAACATTACATTGCTTTTTAGTATATCTGGAAGGAAAACCAAAAAACCTGAGTTCTCCTCGATGTGTGACTGGTTTCTTTATTCACAGAGATCTTTTGATTAGACATTGTTGAAAAGTAAAGAGGAAAGAAATGTCATAAGGCCTCAGTAAATTAAAAATAATGTCTGTTTTGCCAAACAAATTACAAATGTCAAATCTAGCTTTGATCATGCATCAATCTTCTGGTATTTTCAATGAAAGTTTTCACAGAAGATAATATTTCATGCAGAAAACAAGAAATTATAAAATACACAGATAGTTAATACACAGAATTTAATATAGCATAACATAGATTCACTATTAGGTCATTAATACAATCCATTATTTTACATAGCAAAATTAAATTTTGAATATGCTTGGCTGTTGCACTTTACAAAATTAGAAAACTCTTCTCTCCTCTTGAGATTTTAAAATTGGCGAGCTTACTATGTTAAATTTAAATAACTTTGGTACATTTTCAAAAATCTCTGAGATTATATAACATATTTTTAAATTATAATCACATATGACAATGTATATGTTTAAACTAGAATTATTTCAGTTATAAATTTCTGCCAGTTATATAGAACAGTATAAAATATACAAGAACAGTATAAAATTTCCAGCCCACAGATTGGCCTTGCTTGAAAAAAGCCCCTACTATATGGGAATTAAGGTATTCAACAGACTACCGCTGTCAATTCAGAAAGAAAAAAGCAAAACACTATTCAAAAAACATATTAAGAATCTACTTATTAGGAAATCCTTTACTCATATATTCTTTAAGAATATATGCAAGATGACATAAACTAATTATTGAATTTTGTTAACTGTATAGTTTTAAGCTCTAGCAAAAATGTTTATACAATGTTATTGCTATTACCTACATTTTCTTTTGTATTAATAATTTATTTTATATGTAGTTTTACATGTAATATGTATACTGACAAGACACCAGTTTACAAGTTTTGCTCATACATGTAAATGTTATTGTGTCAATAAAATTTGATTTGATTTTATATTTAAAAATGTCACGCTGGCAGCAAATGTTTACCATGAAGGAATTAAGTGTGATCACCTCATTCCATTTTTTGTTGTTTGCTGCAAGAGAAGTAAAAAATGGAACATTCAAGGATAGCCGCTGACATGATGAGCCAGAAGTAGCCCCTTTGTTGTACTGTGCTGGTGTTCCAGACTGTTCAGTTTCAGCAGATGTGGAAAATTGGACTTCAGAGTGTTGCATTCCTTCGATTTGAGAAGTTTTGTTTTACCGAATGTTTCTTCTATGACTGGCAGGCTATTAAAAGGTAGTGCCAAAGCCAGCCTGCAGTTCAGTTCATTTGCTAGTGTGAGTTGACCAGTATAATCAGAGATGTTGTGAGCATTAGCAAAACATTCTGTGTGCATGGAGTACTTACAAACAATGTAAGTTGCTGTGTGCAACAGAAACATAAAGGAAATTAGACTGATGTGCTTACTCTGTGCATTTGAAGAAAGTGAAAATGATTAGAAGTTTAGCATTGGGCAAACAATTTTAGTGACAAATATAGTGAGTTTGCCGCAATGTTATGTTGTCATTTAGTCATAATAAGGTGATATCTATCACATTTTCCACGTACATATACATTTAATCTCTTGTGGATTCACAAGGATTGTGAATTTTTACCCAAGCACATCAAGACTGGTTACTATATACTTAACTTTGTAGCCTGCTGATACTTCATGGCAGCTAGTATATAGAAATCTTCCATCACTCTTTTTGCACTTCTTTGTAGCTCTCTCTACTTGTTAACAGTCACAATGTTAAATCCTCAATAAATAAACATTTTTCCTGAATCATCATTCAGAATGACACTTACATTTTACAAGTATGACATATTTACAAGTATGTTATGCATACATTATATTATATGCACACATCGTGTGCATGCATGGATGGGTGGTTGTGTGTATGATCTAATGTAAAAACCTAAAGAAAAGCAAGTTATATATAAGTTAACACACCATCTCTTCCTTTCTTGGAAGTGTTGAAAACAGTGTTGTTATGATAAATTAACTTTAAAGAGAGTCGATTAAAGACACTAGACAACACTTACTTTTAAATTTTTCCGGAACATGTTTCTGAGGCTTTGCCTCTATCATCGGCCGCCTCTCGACTGGTTCTCGGTGTAGCTGATGATATTTTGTCACAGGTCTCCTCTGGTGGCGGTTCAAGGAACTTGCTGAACAAATCTTTCTGGGGGATGTCGAAATTGAATACTTTGTTCCTATTTTTTGAAATGAAGATTTGTTCCCATGTGGATAGTTCTTGTTTTCCTGATGTATGTTTTAGTAGTTTTGGTTCTGGATTTATGTTGTGGTTTTTTTCCCAAAAATGTGTGGCAACTGCTGATTTTTCTAATTGCTTATATTTTATGTTTCTAAAGTGTTCCTTTGCTCTTGTTTCTAAATTTCTTTTTGTTTTTCCAATATACATTTGACTACAGTCATTGCATTCAATTTGATATATACCAGATTTTTTGTTAGATGGAATGGCATCTTTGATGTTTGAGCAAATTAGGTTTTTTAAGGAGAAATGGTTGACTGGTGCTAGTTGAATATTTTGTTTTTTGAAGACTTTTTTGAATTTATCATAGGCCCATGGATGGTAAGTGAATTTTTTGAAAATCATATTAGTTTCTGTAGCTGAGAGAGTTGTGGTTTCCTTTAGTAGCTTCTTCTTTTTTGCTAAGTTCACTTTTTTGTCCACTAATGATTTGGGAAAGTTATTTTTTGTGCTATTTCAATTATTTTATTGTATTCTGTTTTGTATCCTTCTGCTGTGAGAGGGATGTTTACCAGTCTGTGTGCTAAACTATTGAAGATTGCCTGTTTGTGAGATCTTGCGTTGTAGCCATTAGCTTTTATGTAGTTGTCTGTCTGTGTTGGTTTTCTGTAAATGCCAAAGTTTAGTCTGTTTTTATTCCTCATTATTTTTAGATCCAAAAATGGTAAATGCTCATCTTTTTCTATTTCTACAGTGAATTTTATGCTTTTTTCTTGTATATTTAAAAGTTTTAGTGCATCACTGATGTGTTTTTTTGGTACTATTGCAAAGATGTCATCTACATATCGTTGCCAGAGTTTGAACATCCAAGGGAAACCTTTGTTGATCCTTATTTCTAATGCACTCATGTACAGATCGGCCAGGAAGGGTGATAGGGGGTTGCCCATTGCTAACCCTGAAGTTTGGTGATAATATTTTGTTTGAAACTGGAAGAAATTTTGTTCTATGCATAATTTGGTTAGTTCAATGTAGTCTGAAATTTCAGATGATGCCATTCCAAGTGATTTGAGCCATTTTTCTATCAACGGTGGGAGTTGATTAACTGGTATGCTGGGAAACAGTGATTTAACATCAAATGAGACTAGTGTGTCCTCTTCTTTTAGTTCAGTATCCTTAATGTGTTCTATAAGTTCATAGGTGTTTTTTATGCTTAGGCTGTCGAATTTTGGAAATGAATTGAATTTGTTTGTTAGCCACTTTGCAAGTTTGTATGTTGGTGAATTTATACTGCTAACTATAAGTCTCATTGTTATGGATGGTTTGTGTATTTTGGGTAAGCCATAAAGTCTAGGTAAAGTCACAAATTGGCCAATCTGTGCAACATGTCCTCACACAGAAATACCGGGAAAAAGTTTAAAAACATCGAGAATATCAACGTATGTCGATCAGCAATCGTCACACACGCTAAATTCAATAGTGAAATAAGTTGCGTAAACGAAAAATCGAGCACGCAAATCTTTGAAAACGTAGTAAACCTATCTAAGCAAAATTTCTCCACAAAAGAATTGGATCTTTTAAATAATGGATTAAAAACATGCGTCAGTTTCTCAAACAAAATTGAAGACTACATTGCAGATATCAACATTTCGACACAAATTCTACCAGTATCCATACAAAATTCAGTAAAAAGCCATTGTGAAAATATTTTGGAGGAAATAGAGAACAGATCCTTTCAGAAGAGAAAACATAATACTATCCATTCTTTGAAACAGAAAAACGTTATTTACACAAAGGCAGACAAAGGCAACAAGATTGTCATAATGGAAAAATCAGATTATATTGAAAAAATGGAAAAAATGCTAACTGACAATGAATATGAAACCATTAACAAAGATCCTCTAAAAACTTGCATACAGTCATTTGAAAAAACAATAGCAAAATCAAGCATAATACCAAACAAATATACAGTTAAACCGGATAACCCAACCTTACCTAGACTTTATGGCTTACCCAAAATACACAAACCATCCATAACAATGAGACCTATAGTTAGCAGTATAAATTCACCAACATACAAACTTGCAAAGTGGCTAACAAACAAATTCAATTCATTTCCAAAATTCGACAGCCTAAGCATAAAAAACACCTATGAACTTATAGAACACATTAAGGATACTGAACTAAAAGAAGAGGACACACTAGTCTCATTTGATGTTAAATCACTGTTTCCCAGCATACCAGTTAATCAACTCCCACCGTTGATAGAAAAATGGCTCAAATCACTTGGAATGGCATCATCTGAAATTTCAGACTACATTGAACTAACCAAATTATGCATAGAACAAAATTTCTTCCAGTTTCAAACAAAATATTATCACCAAACTTCAGGGTTAGCAATGGGCAACCCCCTATCACCCTTCCTGGCCGATCTGTACATGAGTGCATTAGAAATAAGGATCAACAAAGGTTTCCCTTGGATGTTCAAACTCTGGCAACGATATGTAGATGACATCTTTGCAATAGTACCAAAAAAACACATCAGTGATGCACTAAAACTTTTAAATATACAAGAAAAAAGCATAAAATTCACTGTAGAAATAGAAAAAGATGAGCATTTACCATTTTTGGATCTAAAAATAATGAGGAATAAAAACAGACTAAACTTTGGCATTTACAGAAAACCAACACAGACAGACAACTACATAAAAGCTAATGGCTACAACCCAAGATCCCACAAACAGGCAATCTTCAATAGTTTAGCACACAGACTGGTAAACATCCCTCTCACAGCAGAAGGATACAAAACAGAATACAATAAAATAATTGAAATAGCACAAAAAAATAACTTTCCCAAATCATTAGTGGACAAAAAAGTGAACTTAGCAAAAAAGAAGAAGCTACTAAAGGAAACCGCAACTCTCTCAGCTACAGAAACTAATATGATTTTCAAAAAATTCACTTACCATCCATGGGCCTATGATAAATTCAAAAAAGTCTTCAAAAAACAAAATATTCAACTAGCACCAGTCAACCATTTCTCCTTAAAAAACCTAATTTGCTCAAACATCAAAGATGCCATTCCATCTAACAAAAAATCTGGTATATATCAAATTGAATGCAATGACTGTAGTCAAATGTATATTGGAAAAACAAAAAGAAATTTAGAAACAAGAGCAAAGGAACACTTTAGAAACATAAAATATAAGCAATTAGAAAAATCAGCAGTTGCCACACATTTTTGGGAAAAAAACCACAACATAAATCCAGAACCAAAACTACTAAAACATACATCAGGAAAACAAGAACTATCCACATGGGAACAAATCTTCATTTCAAAAAATAGGAACAAAGTATTCAATTTCGACATCCCCCAGAAAGATTTGTTCAGCAAGTTCCTTGAACCGCCACCAGAGGAGACCTGTGACAAAATATCGTCAGCTACACCAACGAGAACCAGTCGAGAGCCGGCCGATGATAGAGGCAAAGCCTCAGAAACATGTTCCGGAAAAATTTAAAAGTAAGTGTTGTCTAGTGTCTTTAATCGACTCTCTTTAAAGTTAACACCATCTCTGTTAGGCAGCTTGTTCCAAAGTTAAAGCGCTGCTGATATGACCTTGCATTGAAAGGGAACAATGTACCTGGTGAGTCAGCTACCCCTTATCTTATCTATGCAGCATGCAGTTTATAGTTTAATGTGAAAACATTGACCCTTTTAGCACAAAAGCTGTTATTGCAGCTCTGCCCTTTTATTCGGTACTAGACACACTGAGCATTAATACTTACAGCCCTGAATGAGACCAAGAAGCTGTGAAAAACTTAAATAGATGACACCTTTTCATGCATATAATACTAGCAAGGTGATAAACAAATGCTTTCTCAAAGAGCGGCATAGGATACATGGTAGCTGGTGGAGTAGGTTAGTTGTGGAATATGGCGATGCAAAGGTTAGGTTCAAAATGTTGTCACATTGTTTCGTTTTTTTTTTTCTTCTTTCTTCTAGTCTTTATTGTCGGTATTTTAGTTACTAATTTATTTATTGTTGCTAATAGTTCACTTGTGAGCACAATGACAATTCGATAATTAGGAATCCATAGGGATTAGCTCACCATATAAGTTGTACCGAGCTCACCCTACTGGCAGGTAGGAGAGGCCCTTGCCCTTCAAGGGAAACTGGCTATCTTTATCTTTAATTGAGGATCATGTTTATCTTTGTGATCCTTATAATCTGTACCATATTTGGTGTTGTAAACCATGTTACTTCATTGACTTTCATTTTTTTAGGAGCATGTTGATGACGTTAAATATAATAGTTTTTGTTTCATGCTTAAATCTATGTTTCACATTGCATTTATGAAATGTTTGAAATTTGGTTGAATGGGTCAAGCACAATACTGACCGTAATAGAATATCTACTATGAAATATAAATTTATAACTATCTGCCAGTGGAAAATATGGCAATTATTGTATTTTGTAAATTCCTATAATTTTATGAAACATGTTGTTTGTATCACAATATCAAATTATAGGCCCCAAGAGGTGAAACAAAGGGTAATAAATTTTTTCAGCTGAACACAAAGGATTTGAACCAAACTTGCAGTGGCAGAGTGTTGAAGTAAACTATATAATACCATTTAGGCAATGCTACCTAGCGAGGGAAGATTCCTATACGAGTAACTGCAAACCTCAGACCCCACCTAGGATCTTTACACAGATTTTACAGTTCATATAGTGCTTTGAGCTTGTTCTGTTAGTTTGAATGCAAATAAAGAATCTACATCCACCACTACAATTACTGTTTGAGCTAAAAACTGTCGTAATTTGAGACAGAAGCAAAAACAATCTACCTAATACTTAGCATTTTTTGACATAGCTGTACAACGAAAACACATGTTGGCTGAAGATTTAAATTCAATAATTGGTCTCACTGTGTAGATCTGCCATTTTGTGTTCCAGTGTTATTGTCAACTGATGCATGTGACAGGTTGTCCTTTCAGGGGCATGTTTAAAGGTGTGTTAGTGTGTGTGTGCATACGTGCATGCTAATGAATTAAAGTTTGCAAACTCGTATAAGATTGGTATTGCATCTTTGTGTCTGGGTACAATGTTTTTGAAATCGACATCCATAGTGATTGCTTTCTGTCCTGTACTATGCACTGAGTTATCTACCCCTCTGTAAACTGTTCTGCAAATCATCCATTACAAGGCATTCAAGAAAGATGTAAGTCACATATGTGCTTAGCGTGTTGCATAAATTAAAAAATAAATAGAGGCAGTTGACTCACCTGGTATAAAAAAATTATTGCATGAAAAGTTTTAATCATTTGAAATCGTTAGCATAAGATGACTCAAGAAGAAATAAGTGTTAAAATTGTGAAAATAATTTTATAAATCAATTAGTGTCTGTGATACAATGTGAATCAACAATTTTAGTTCTTCCTTTCAATTGTAATTATCACTTTAAAAAATTGGAGGGGTTAAGTTACTCTAAGAAACCCCTGACATTAGCAAAGAACAGAATAGAAGTGACATTTTCAATTTTCTCACACATAATCTATTTCAAAATGTTCTTTAAACATGTGGTATTTTAATCAAAGTTGGTAGAACCATTCTTGAAAAAATGAAAAAAGTTTTCAATTTTTATTTATTTCCAGAAGTTTGGAAATATTATCTGGCCTGATGGAAGAAACAAGCTTTTAGGTGATGGTAGAATGATCACATTTGATTGATCTGTGATTACTCAGAATTTGCCCTAACAATACAAAACATTTTCTTTCTCTTTGCATATTATCATATGTGGATATTGAGATTAGGCTTTTTAACATTTCAGGTACCAAACTGGAGGAAGTATTCTTGCAGGAAAACTGGCTCTTGAACGAGGCTGGGCAATAAACATTGGTGGTGGATTTCACCATTGTAGCAAGGACAGAGGTGGAGGATTTTGTCCTTATGCTGATATAACACTTTTAATACAATTCCTTTTCCATTATGAGCAGAAACGAGTTAAATCTGCTATGATAGTTGATTTGGATGCCCATCAGGTACAAATGTGTAAACAATCCTTGAGGGCAGTTGTACGAACTTGGAATAAATTTGATTGTTTAATACACTGCAGTGTTATTCCTTAGACAGATATTCAACTGTTTGTAGATTTAAAACTAATATTAGCTAAGTTATGAGTTATTCAGGACCTGCTTGATATATAGTCATTGCTTTGTTTTGCTGAAAATTGTGGAGCAATTTGAATTCTTTTCGCAATCAGCTGCTTACCAAACCATTATTTAACAGAGGTTTATTGATTTAGTAGATAGATAATTTATTCATCTTGTAAATCATACATTGTACATGAGTACTATGATATAAGACACGTCAAATTGTGAATTTACAGTGCAATTAACTATACTTGTAAATTAACAAGTCGCATTCAATAAGGACAAGTCAATGTTGGTACAAAATGTTTTATAAAGATATCTCAAGAATTTTATAATATACACAATTAATTCAAATCTTATAAACTTTCCATAAATTCATTAACAGAATAAAAACAATGGCCTAGCAAATATGCCAAAATTGACTTTTTAAATGCTGAAAAATTGCAAGTGGTTTTATTGGCTATAGGCAGTTTATTAAAAAAAAGTGATTCCTAGGTTTATTACACTGTTTTGATGAGCTCTTGTGTTACTTCTATTCACATGAATATCCATTCTCTGTCTAGTATTATGATTATGAACTGTGTCATTAAAGGTACAGTGGCCATTTCCTTTCATTAAATTTGTCTTTGTAAATTTTAAAATTTCAAAAATGAAAATACATGGGAGAGATAAGATTTTAAATTTTTTAAATAATGGTCTGCACGTAGATGTTGATTTAACTCCTCCAAGTATTCTTAGAATCCGTTTTTGCATTATGAATAATGATTTACAATGTGGTGAGTTACCCCATAATGTTATGCCATATTTTAAAATGGAGTGAGCACACGCAAAATACATGCTTCTGAGAGTTTCTATGTTAACTATGTGTACCAGTTGTCTGAAATTATAACAAATTGTACTCAGTTTTTTAATTAGATGATCAGCATGTGTTTTCCACTTTAGGTTACTCTGTATCCAAAGACCAAGAAATTTAGTTGTATTTACATACTTAATTTCTTTATTATTACATATTAATTGTGATTGTACAGGAGACTTATTCTGAGAAAACTGAAAATGAATTACAGGTGTCTTATCCAAGTTTACAATTAAATTATTATTACTGAACCATTTAGAAATATAACTGAAATTCTGCTCGATAAGATTTGTAGCTCAACAAGTGCATTGCTTTCAATTAATATATTTGTGTCATTAGCATGTTGAACTATTGTTTTAGCTGTAATATTTGACTGTAAATCATTTACAAACAATAAGAAAAGAATAGGACCCAAAATAGAACCTTGTGGTACACCAAACTTAATATATTTTGTGTCTGATCGGTATTCTTTAATGCAATCTTTTTCTGTTTGTGAAATTTCTACTCTTTGCTTCCTGTCCTTTAGATATGATTTGATCCATTTCAATGCATGCCCTCTAATACCCGTATGTTCTAATTTTTAGAATAGTAATTTGTGGTTTAGCAACTCAAATGCTTTAGTTAGGTCAAAAAATGCACCTAGTATTTTGTCTTTGTTATCCAAAGTATTTATTACACTGTTTACAAAATCAAAAAGTGCAGTTTCTGTTGATTTTTGTTTACAAAACCCATGCTGAATTTTAGATATTAAATCATTCATCTCTATAAACGCTATAAGTCTTTTATAGAATATCTTTTCCAGTACTTTAGAGAAGCTGGATAAGAGTGAAATTGGTCTGTAATTTAGTAAATCGGTTTTATCTCCTTTTTTGTATAGTGGCTTTACTTAAACAGTTTTTAGAGCTTCTGGAAACACTGCATGTTTAAGTGAGCTATTGCATACGTCTGCTAACGGGTGTACAATAAGAATAGAACATTTCTTTAGCAAAAAATCAGGAACGTTATCAATACCTGAAGAGTACATGGATTTTAATTTGGATATTACTGAAACGATTTCCTCGAAATCAGTAGGGCACAAGAACATTGTTGTTTCACATATTAGGTAAGATTTATTCATCCTTTTGATCATAGTACATGATATAGGACACATCAAGTACTTATAACTAAAACTTATACAGTAAACATTTACACAATACAAGTTTAGAAATGAAAATTCAGAAACTGTATGTACAATATAACAATTTATCTGAATTTGAGTTTGATTTAAGAGTCACTGTGTTTACACTCAAACTTCACTTACTTGTTGTATAATTGAAACGTTTTCAAGATCATTCGATCTCATCCTCAGCTGTTTGGTGACTAAATGAACCTTCCTCTTCTTCCATTACTATGGAGCTCCGATCACTCTGCCATCTGGTGTTAGGTGATGGCAGAGTGATCGGAGCTCTGTAGTAGTGGAAGAAGAGGAAGGTTCATTTAGTCACCAAACAGCTGAGGATGAGTCGAATGATCTTGAAAACGTTTCAATTATACAACAAGTAAGTGAAGTTTGAGTGTAAACATAGTGACTCATAAATCAAACTCAAATATGAAGAATACTTCACTGTTAATAATGCTTCTGCTTTTAATATTTAATTTATCTGTAGTTGATATTCAAAAAAAAATTCACCTATACTATAAAAACAATGTTCTAACAGGAACTTTTTCACACAGTTAAGGAAGTGCAGATATTGTCAACCTAGTATAATAAATTACACACCCAGAAGGGGTTCATGGAAAAGTATTTAAAAACTCATCAACTGAGTAACAACAATGTTACAATACCAGATGTTTCACCTTGTGCTTAAATGCAGTTTCTGAGGTGGTGAGTTTAATATTATCGGGTAGATTGTTATATAAGGTAATTCCAGAGTGTCTTACGCTTTTGCTGAATAGTTATGTATTATGTGTCACCATGCTCAGTTTATGCCTATTTCTAGTGAGATAATCATGTTTTTCAGAGTTTGTATGAAAATAAACCAAGTGTTTTCTAACAAACATCACGACTTCTAGTATATATAGACAAGGGAGTGGCAATATGTGGAGTGATTTGAATAAATTGATACAAGAATCCCTTTGTTTCTTTCCCATTATTGTTCTGATTACTTGTTTTTGAATTTTAAAGATTATATTTTCTTTATCACAGTTACCCCAAAAAATCACTCCAAATTTTAGTAAGCTATTGAAATGAGCAAAGTATAGATTCCTCAAAGTGTTAAAATTTGCAATATTTTTTATGATTCTGAACATAAAACAAAGCTGGCTTAGCTTAGATGCCAGTTTTTCAACATGTGTGTTCCATTTCAGGTGCTCGTCAATCCATACACCCAAGAATTTAGTATATTTGCTCTATTTGTTTTAACTGAAGCACCCATTGTGGAGTTCTTTTGTGAAACAATATTTTCAGCAAGATTTATGAAGTGATCGTTAAAAGTCTCTGCTATTAACTTTGGGTTTATTATTAATTTTGAATACTTCTGCAGCACTAAATTATCTACATTCTTATTGGGCTCGTACAACTGTTCCTGAGTAGTAGTTTAGTTTAGTTTATTTCCTATTTCTTATTACAATATTTAGCATATACAACTTCATATGTATATAACGTATGCAGTATATAACAAATGCAAAATCTTACATATCTCCTCGTTTTAGGAGTTACATTTTTCCATGCCCCATTATAGTTAACCCAGGTTGTGTAATAATGGAGCATTTTAAAATTTGGAATCTAATTTTTTGTCTCCCTATATACCTTATACTAATTTCCCTAATTGTTCTCATTAGTATTCCCTGTTTACCAAATCCATTTTAATAAGATTATCTGGTAATGGTGAATGGAGTGAATACGAGGATCTACTCCCATTAGTCCTGGCCCCATAGGACCTGAACCCGGGCCTCTCGGATCTATTTACCATAGGACAGTACCTATTTTTATAAACTGCCCTCCCGCCTGCACACGGCAGACAGGACGGAAGTGGATACGCCACTTACATGCCGGTCCTTAATGAACCAGCTACCAATAAACCTTGGTAGGGCCGCCAGTGTCTAGCTCACCAGCTACTAGCTCTGCAGGCTAGTTCCCGGGACTTATGAGGCAACCCTCTACCCCATCCGGGCGGCCGGTGGCCTGGCCAGAGGTACCCAATTGCCCATGGGTGACGGGAACACACTGCCCCCTCGAGTCCAACCCAATCTGAACAGTTCCCAGAGGGAGGGGCTCGGCATGTTCGGCCCGAGGTTCCTCTAGTAACGTCAGAGGTACCATGAGTGCTAGGGGTGGTGAATGGAGTGACCAAAAAAGGAAAGCACTAGTAGCCATTTTTCCTTCTGCCAGAAGGTTCAGAAACTGAGGTGATTAAGAAAATTGTTTAATTACCCATGACAGTCTGGTGAAGAAAATTGTTGCCTTCCATGTGGAGCTGTCACTACTGATCACTAGCCTCACGTGGCGTACATATCTTGAAGTTAGGACTCCTCCTTAAGTCTCTGCTGTAGTTGGTCCACTGCAGCTGGTTCGCTGTCTGCCTTCTCGTTGCCTCTTACTGCTGTGATCTGCATTCTTCTGCATGGACTCTTTGGTTCTCAGAGTGTAGGGTTGAGACAACACAACTCACAGAATACACAAAATTTTCTAAAAATGTGCTTTATTCAGTTTCTTTAACAATTAACATGGAAACTGGACACATTCAGATATTAAAATTTTAATGCAGTTGCATACAATAAAGGATGATAGCGTGTAGAATTTGCTATGTTGTGCTACATGGTGAAGAAGTAACAAGCAGCAAGTGAACAAATGAAAATGAACAATGATCGTGGGATCTCTTCCACCTTTGTATGCATATTGATTTTGAACTGGTTCTCGTGCCCCAAACTAATCCTTTGGTTGGGTGAATCATCTTGGTAAAATGTTGAAATTCCCAGCCATTTACAAACATAGAGATTCATTAATCGGAAAGGATACTGAAACCAGATGTTGAATAAGGAAAAATTAACAGTATGCTAGTTTTTTGATCCGTCTAATGGTATCTTCAAATAGCTGAAAATACCAGAGCTAGTCTAGCAAACTTCCGTTCCTTCTGAAAGGTACTTGCCAGTGTGCAAGATCTTTGTAATTTGGAATCTGTCCAGGTCCATGATACACAATATGGTACTGAAAATTGCATTGTAAAATTGGCAAAAATGGCAAAAAGTACCAGAAATATTCTCAAATAAATACAGTTTTTGAACCATTTTATATAATGCCTGATAATTAAATTATTATAAACATTTAATTAAGGAATTTCAGCCTTATGATAAATGTTTTTGTTTCACATGGAAAACCATTGCAAGAGTTGCAGACCTGTCTTCATGCACTTCTCCTGGTCAGACAGATTTCGTGGAATCTATCTTGAATAAAATTTCTGCTATTGCAGAATTCATGAACAATGTAACAGATGTTTGCAAATGGCATTTCCAGTTCTACCATCATATTGCATAACATGATCCACAAGGGCTCTGTTCAAATCTGTTGATGCCATGCTGTGTTGGCAACTGCTGTCCTCGATGTTGTTTTCTCTTCCTGGCTGCAAACTTTTTACACCATTCTATGACATGCTGACAAGACATTACAGTCTCTTTGTAAATTTCTACCTGCTCTTGGTGAATTTCAGCTGTGTACATGTTTCAGCCAGAGGAACTGAACAACTGAACAGATTTTTTCATGGGCAAGTTTTCCAAACATATAAAAGGCTGCATAGAAGAAGCTGCCAAAGAAGCAATAGGTAAAAAGAAAAAATTAGAAGAAAGGGACTAAGAATGTGGAATGAAGAAATTGCAAAGGCAGTTGAGGAAAAAAAGAAAGCTTATCATAGATACTTACAATTAAATACTGAGGAAACTAAACAAGCATATAAGGCAAAACGAAATATGGCTAAGAGTTTGGTGAGGAAGTTAAACGATGCATCTTGGAATAAATTTATAGGAGATATGGAGATTTAAAGCTTTAAAGCTTTCTCTGCATTGATTCATTACGATGGTTTCTCAGGATTGCAGCCAAGTGATGTTTTCTTCTTCCAAGCTTTCAGCCATCTTAACTCTGTGGCCTTCTTCAGGATTATGTCATTGTGGACAGCTTTATTCCTATTTTATAACCTAAAATATAACTTATGATTGGCTCGGTCAGTGCGACCAATCAGGTGTCTTTATTGCTTCCCTTGGCCCGGGCTCTTGTCATTGGCCCAGTGTAAGTTGTGGGAGGGACTGTTTTCTTGGGGGTCTGTGCTGCGTAGTCTGTTCCGTTGGTACATGAAGACAAACCGGCCAATGATAGGTTATCAGCTTTCCATGCTGTCATCTTCTGCTCCTGCTCTCTCTTCTTCTGTTTTAAAATTTCAATTGCTGGTCCCCATGCTTCGCTGAGCTGAAGACCATTGTCTTTGTTAAAAGTATTGTCACGAATCCTTATTTCAGTGGCCTCTTGGATCATGCGATCCCAGTAGCCCAATGTTTTATTGTCTTCGTTTCGTCAAACTTAATCTTGTGTACCATGTCTATGCAGTGATCAGCTACTGTGGACTTCTCGGGTTGAAGCAACCTAATATGGTGCTGATGTTCTTCGCATCGTTCCTCTATGGTCCTTCCCGTTTGACCGACATACAGCAAATAATAATATATTACACTATGTATTGTATTCAATATTTATTTTATCTTTACAATACTTAGAATATAATTTTGATATAATAGATCACGATTATCATTTTAATGTACAATGCATTTATACCTTTTAATATGCATATGCTATGCATTTTCAACAGTACCTATAGCTTGTATGTTTAGTGACACAATCCTCCATAGGATGTACAGTTTTATTGTTAGTTGCTGCTGTGCATTCAACTATTACAGTGAATCACCATCGCATCTTGAAGTTACTGAAGATGAATCTTTTATGATTTTCATTAAGACATTCCTTATATTGTGAAAAGCTGCATTCTACATCACTAGACGTGATAGATGCAAAGCAATATTTCACATCAATTCCATCATTGAAGACAGCAGGACAAGGTGCAATGTACATGCATAGAGACTGTACAGGGAGTGTGGGCATGGGTGGAACCTCTGGCAGCACTGCCTATAGTTCAGTTGCAGCGCAACCTAATTTCCGTTCATTTTGGCATTAGCGCTTAAGAAATCCTCGGGCTAGTCATGACTTAGCACATCAGTCTTTCAAATGTTTGCAAGATGGGTAGTTTAATGCTCTTCTTTATCTGACATACTACCATACCTCGCACTGAGTGATTACATGTTTGGACCACTCAAAAGGGCAATGGGAGGAAAGAAATTTTGTTCTGATGAAGAGATGCATCAGGCTGTGGACAAGTGGCTGCACACAACCAAAAGCATTTTTTTTTTTTTCAGAGGAGCCTGTGCACTTCCTATACACTAAAGAAATGTTTTTCTAATATGTACAAATAAATGATAAGGTAGAGAAAAGTTATGACTCACTTATCCAATATTTCCATTATGTAATACCCCACCAAATGATATTATTTTTATTGCTGACAAACATGCCAACATCTATTAGGTATACTTATAATACTTATAAACAAGAAAAATCTCAGGAAGGATTCATTTGAGTCTGAAACTAGAAGAAGCAAACTTTGTTAAGTATGCATTTAGAATAGAGCTAAATTAATTATACTTTTACTTTTTAGGGAAATGGTTATGAACGAGATTTCATGAATCATGCTAATGTATACATATTAGATGTGTACAATAGTGGAATTTACCCTAAAGATAAACGAGCCAAGGCAGCAATAACACGATGTGTGGAACTTAGGCATTTCACTGATGATAATGAATATCTCCACAGTGTAGAAGAGTAAGTAGATATGATTACATTATTATTCTTTTATGGAAATTAAACATCTCTTTCATGGAGAGAGTTGATAATGGAAGCAATGGTTCCCGAAGCTAGTCTCTCAATAATATAAAAATATAAGTGATGAAGAGTCAAAAAACCGACTACAAATAGTCTTTTTCAATTAATTTTGATGACACTCACTGTTACTAAATTCCTCCAAACACGAATAATCTCTTACATTATCATTTCTTTGTTAACAGAAATTTGGAAGCAGCATTAAGAGAATTTCATCCTGATATTTTGGTATACAATGCAGGAACAGATATCTTAGATGGAGATCGTTTGGGACTTTTGGCAATATCTGCTCAGGTATGGTATGAGCTTCTCTATCTCATTTTAACACTTTAAATCATACAATTGTAATGCAGTAGTGTACCTTATTTATACTACACTGAAACTTTAGTAATATGAAAATAAAAGAAGTTAGAAAATATTATAATTATCCAAGAATTTTACTTTAAAAAAAATAGTGTAAGGTATCTTTGTAACATGTAGCCAGCAGAGTGCGTACATACAGGCTGTTACAAAAAGGTACGGCCAAACTTTCAGGAAAGATTCCTCACACACAAAGAAAGAAAATATGTTATGCGGACATGTGTCCGGAAACGCTTAATTTCCATGTTAGAGCTCATTTTATTATTTCTCTTCAAATCACATTAATCATGGAATGGAAACACACGACAACAGAACGTACCAGCGTGATTTCAAACACTTTATTACAGGAAATGTTCAAAATGTCCTCCGTTAGCGAGGTTACATGCATTCATCCTCCGTCGCATGGAATCCCTGATGCGCTGATGCAGCCCTGGAGAATGGCGTATTGTATCACAGCCGTCCACAATACGAGCACGAAGAGTCTCTACATTTGGTACCTGGATTGTGTAGACAAGAGCTTTCAAATGCCCCCATAAATGAAAGTCAAGAGGGTTGAGGTCAGGAGAGCGTGGAGGCCATGGAATTGGTCCGCCTCTACCAATCTATTGGTCACCGAATCTGTTGTTGAGAAGCGTACGAACACTTCGACTGAAATGTGCAGGAGCTCCATCGTGCATGAAGCACAATGGGTATTTTGACATTTGTCTGCATGAATGATTTCAATTTACATTTTAAGAGAAATACTAAAATGAGCTCTAACATGGAAATTTAGCGTTTCCGGTCACATGTCCACATAACATATTTTCTTTCTTTGTGTGTGAGGAATGTTTCCTGAAAGTTTGGCCGTACCTTTTTGTAACAACCTGTATAATACAAAAGATACAGTAGTAACAACAATACATAAATAATAGACTTGAGGTAAAGAAATGACTGAAGAATATCTCAAAACCTAAACAAGGGATTATTAGCTTCATTGCCAAGGTATGGCATTTGATAACAACATGAGAGACCTAATGATGTCACGAATTTAACATAGGTTTGCCATAAGCACATTATATATAGAGCATTGACAATACAAGAATATAAAGAATATGAGCTATTTGATGGAAATTAATCATTTCTTCACACTAACCGTAAATAGGCTAAGGTTTCTGATAGTCAACATGAAAAATTCAATGCCGTGGCCGGAATTTATCTCCTGGTTTCTGTCCAGTCGCTCTAGCCCATTGAGCTATCATGGCCAACTTGCTGTCATGACATTAAATCTCCATTTGACTCATATATTTCCCCGGTAAACCACTAGGGACTCTCACATTCGAGATACACCATTTGTGGCGACTTACTATCATAAGTACTTGAGTCCCAGGTTTCATCATTTCTCTTATTATTTTAGTTAATTGATGGAAATTAATCATTTCTTCAATTAGCCGTAAATAGGCTAAGGTTTCTGATAGAGTCAACATGAAAAATTCAATGCCATGGCCTGGATTTGAACCACGGATCTCCTGGCCATGGTAGCTCAATGGGTTAGAACGACTGGATGGAAACCAGGAGATCCGTGGTCAAATCCCGGCCATGGCATGGAATTTTTCATTTTGACTCTATCAATATGAGCTATATTTGAACTATTCTATCATTAATATAGTTTTGAGTTGAACTAGTACTCAATGCTCCATCAATTGCTAGTTTAAAAAAAAATCTGCAATAAAATGTTCCATAGAAAAATAGACAAACAATGAAATCCCTTTCTTAGACTTGAAACTAATCAGAGAACATACAGAACGAGAATTTGGCATATATAGGAAAGAAACACTCACAGAAAATTTCTTAAAATCAGATAGATATAACCCAAGACAACACAAGCTTGCTGTTATCAACAGTTTAACTTAGAGGCTGGTTAATATACCCTTAAACAAAATGGAATATATCAAAGAGTACAATCATATAAATTCACATTGCAGAATGCAATGGATTCAGTGCTGAATTGGTCAAAAAACAAATTCATTAATTCAAAAGACAACAGAGATGCAAACAAATAACTACTCTTTCCCCAATCAGTAATAAAACTTCATATAGAAGATTTACATACTATACGCGAGCGATAAGAAGAGCGATTGGGCTCCAAGTCCTCATTTGGTAAGTTTCGTTTAACTCTGTAAACATAGATAACAACTTTGAAATTTCAAATGTGCTATACACTGTCATCTAGTGGCTAATACGCTAAGCTTTATCATGTCCACCTTATTTCATTTTGATCAATCTCGAGGTTAATTAGCTAACCAGTTTACAACAATCGTATGTTAGAATTAGAATTTTAGTTCGTCCTTGGCAACCTATACATGTTATGACATACGTCAAAATGTATAAATACAGTATATACATAAAGTCAAATTGATTACATACAACATACACAGTAAGCAGCTTTTCTATGGTTTCATGTGGTATTTGCATAGACTAATTTACTACAAAAATGTCATAATATGAATATTACAGGTTTATGAATGTACTATGCTCCCAGTGCTCACTTACATGGTTATAGTTCTACAAAATTCATTAACCCTATAAAAACAGTGTGCATGCAAAAATTTCTTAACCTTATTCTTAAAGTGTTTTAATGATACAGCTTGTTTAAATGAATTTGGAAGTTTATTATATAACATTATCCCTTTGTAGTTAATGCTTGTTTGGTGCACTCGAATTGTCAGTTTATCCTTGTTAAGAGTTTGGTGGTCATATACATCAATATTTACTTGAAAATGATTTATATTTGTATGAACATTTGTGGGTGTAATGGCTCTTGAAAGGGGACACATTATTATTTGTCTACCTCCATATAACTGTGATCTGAATGCAATTGAGCTGGTTTGGGCAAAACTAAGGAATGTTTTCAGAGGATGCAACGTTACTTGTGATATCTTCGCTTATCTTACATGCTATTTTGCTGAACTGTATTTTTCAAGGTTGACCACACTGTAGAAACAAAAGAGCGTTACCTCACTTCTTCCCCTCTGCCCGCACCACAACGCAAATCCAGCGTTCAAGTTATCTTGCACATTTTGTACCATTCCGGAGCTTACCTTTTTCAAAAAGTCTTCAAAGAACACAACATGACTTTGGTCCCACAGAACAAATTCAGTGTACAACACCTTTTGAAATCCTATAATACAAAGGAGAAACATGGACAAAAAATCAGGTCTGTATCGGGTAAACTGCAAAGGCTGTAAGAAAGGAATTTGAACATTAGGCTTAAAGAACAACTTAGGAACATCAGGAACAAAGAAATTGACAAATTGGCATAGCGCACCATTTTTGGGATAATAATTACGATATAGAATGACAAATCCACTTATTAAAAAGTGTTCAGGGTCCAACTGCATTAACCACTTAGGAAAAGATATGCATAAAGAAATATGAAGGAAAACTGTTCAATTTCGACACCACCTTTGAAGAGAACCCAAACTTCAAGTTTATCAAGATACCAACAGAGACGTCCTTATCGCCTCAAAAGAAGTTCAGCAATTCAACATTCAATAGTAAACATTAGCTGAGGATGTTAGTAAGGTCCTAATGAAACGCATTCTAGGTAAACACTAGCAATATATTGAGCTTTGAGTACTAGTTTGACTCAAAATTATATTAATTTTGTGCTTCATTGTATTTATAGTCCTTACTGATAGGAATACTCTTCTATCATACTGATTATGAATTCCCCTCAGAGACATTTTAATGAGTAGTCTATTATTAGGTCTCATGTTTTTCAAACGCACGAAAAGTACTGGACTGGATTACACTTCGGAGGGTATTCAGCATGAAGGTGCAAATTTGGTCTATTGTCCAGTAAGATGTATAGGTTTTCGGGCGTACTGGCTGTGATCTAGTAAGAAAAACTGATGTTTCTGACATTTTGCTCATACGTGCGTCAGCATTCTCAGAGGACATGGCAAATTAGAGTAGCTCCGGCATAGTGCACCAACTATATATAGGCAGGCCAATTTGCCTCCTATTGGCTGCATGTCCACCAGTCCCAAGACGGCTGCTAGGCCTATGTCTTGGTTTATCCAGCTCATGTGAACGGTTTCGTCCTTGTGTTTTGTAACACAGGAAACCGGGTTTTGTGCAAACGTGCTGCTTCCTCTTAAAATTATGTTTGTGTTTGAAGATTTCAATAGCCTCCTGTTAAAGTCTGGCGTGATGCTGGGCTATGTTGTTGAGAACCTCTGTTTCATGGAATTTGATATCATGTCCTATCAGAAGGGAATGTCCAGCAACAGCACATTTTTCAGTATGTCCCAACCAGCACTTGCTTAGGTGTTCCTTAATTCCTTATGCTACGGTCCCAGTTGATCTGAGTAAACGAGGTTGTATGGTAGTTATTTGAGATAAACTGCATATTTCATGAACTCTAATTTTTCATGTGGAATTATCTAACTCCTATGATTTGCCAGTTTTACAAGATTCAGAATTAAGAGGACTCTATGAAGTTTTCAGAGAATAAAAGATAGGTGTACAGTTCATTAGGCATTGAGAAATCTTGGTTAGTTGAAATTTTATGTTTGGTATTTGATAATGAAGCCATTTGCTGTGTTCTACTCTACTATCTTGATAACTCTTAAGCTAATCAAAGACTAGGTAGCAAATACCTTAACATGTAATGGTTTACTCAAATCTTTAGTGCCATTTTTGAGGGAAGAAAGGAAAAGAAACACACATGCATGCCCACACTCCTCCCTCAAAATATGTATTTCTTTGACATCCATCATATTTTAGATGGAATAGAATATTTCCTGTTGATTTTGTGGATAACTGTACAGAAAATACAAAACTCCTATGAGAGTTAAGAATTATTGTAATTAAAGAAAAATTCTGATACATCAGCAGGAAATCAAACTTTCTTTTATTGCATTAATATTTTTTCCACTTGATTGGTATTTCAAAATTAAATAAACGTATTTGTTTTTATTTTCAGGGTATAATACGAAGAGATGAATTGGTGTTTATGAAGGCTCGTGAAAGAAGAGTTCCTATAGTTATGTTAACAAGTGGTGGCTATCTCAAAAAAACTGCACGTATCATTGCAGACTCAATTCTGAATCTTTATGATGTCGGCCTAATTACAAAATGAATATTGCTGGAAAAGCAATTAGAAGATGTTGATATTTCAGAATTTCACAAAATTCTGTATAGCTCTGTAACATCCACAAACCTGGATAGAAAGACAAGTGTTGAAAATAGAAATAGTCTCAGATGAAGGTTCATAGGGAATTTTATTGAAAATTAATTAATGTCACATTTAAACATTAGAGCTTTGTTCACATTGAGACACACACTATACTGCCCTCCATGTGCCAATATTTGTATAAATAAATATATAAAAGACCTTTTATGTACTAAAATAATGTACTTACAATGGATTCCTACATATTATAAAATAATTACTGTTGAAAATTTATAAACCATTGTAAAAGATTCAAAGACACAAAAATATATTATAGGAACACTTATTCTGTAAACACAATCCATTTTTACTTAAGTAGAAATAAATATCTCTTATCGTGTTGTATTGTTGAATTGCTCAAAATATGCGTCTGTTGGTACATTGCTGCCATATACAACGCGATCCAGGAATTCTCTTTGAGACTGTTGCAGTTTTGCCAGCTCCTTGTTTTGTTCCATAATTTTCCTATTTAGCTCTCTGTAAAAAGCACATATATTTTAGGTACCTAGAAATATTTTTAAAAACTATTTAGTCTTATTAACAAAGTTTTCTATACATATACTTGGAGACCTGATAGATTTTTAAGGCTAGAGAAGAGCTCTGCAGGAAAATGTGCACAGTATTGTTAAAACAAAGGCAGTAGAAAGAGTATTTCCCTTTTATTTTGCAAAGCTCAAAGAAAATATTGTTCGAATATAATTTTGCATGATAGTTACTTAAATGTTTCCTGCTCATTTATTTTAACTGTTGTGTTTGGGAGAGAGAATTTTATTTATTATAGTATTTATTTGTTTCAATATAATTTCAGAATCATGCAAAAGAAGCATAACAAAATAAACTGAACATTTCAGTGTAAAAATACAAAGCTTTAATCTTGTGTAGGAAATAAGGCATGTGCATGTGATACCTTGGTGCGATATTATAATCATAGTAGAAACTGGGAGTATAACTTGAACCGTTAAGTGGCTACTTTCAATAAAATTTTATAAAAGTGCAATAATCATTGTTTGGATTTTCCAATATACAACTGGAATAAATGATATTTAAAATCAAGCCTTTTTCATCATAATCAACTGTCATAGCTGAATTTTTTATGTAAAGATGAAATAAAAGTTTGTAACAAATTTGCCATAGTATAAAAATGTTTTTGCTACGTTGTTTCAAGGAGATACCCACCTCATCAACTGACCGTCAGCTGGTATTTGTAAGCTCATTGCTTTCCCTATGCTTCACTGTATTCTCTGCTCTTTTATTGATGGATCACATATCTCCACAACTTATATTTTGAAATTTGTAATATAATTTGTATTCTTTATTATATAAATGTTTTCCCACATGTTCATTTCCCAAAATTTGTAACATAATTTGTATTCTTTATTATATAAATGTTTTCCCACATGTTCATTTCCCAAGGCTTTTTCAACCAGTTTTGAAAATTTTATATTTTTATTAGTATTGTGATTATGTGACCAAAAATTATAGGCTCTGGCTAATTTGTACATCTGCTTATAATTTATATTCCTCAAACGTTCCTTTATTCCTTTCTCCAAATTTCTATCTATTTTAAGAATCATTTATAATTTTTGACAATCTTCACAATCTATCTGATATATTTCTGACAATTTATTGCTTGAAGTAGTGTTTTTAAAGAAAAATTAAGAAGGCTTTTTTAAATGCATCTATTTTGATGAGCTATTTCTTATTGTAATACTTGAAAATCTCATTAGATTTGTTGAGGACTCTTAGGTGAAGTGTGAATTTATTATAATTTTCTAATTATTTTTACATTTTTAGAGTACTTGGATACCTAATTCTTCTCCATCTTCTATATTTATTGAACATTTTGTCATAAAGTATATTTTTAAGTTATTTAAATTATCCAACTTTTTGTGTCTTCATACTTTTTGTTGTACTGCTCATCTCAATGTAATATTTTCATATGTTTTTCTTTTTTCACTTAGTACTAAGCTATTACATGATGGCATCTATTGAAATTGTCCTGCCACTTATCCAATACATGTCCAATGCTACATAAACTTCACACAATTTCCTTTCCTTAATTACTTTATAATCTATTATTTACACTAGTAAACTATCATTATTAGCTTTTATCAACTGTCCATTTCCATTTTGATTGTAATGCTCCACAGAAATTCCCCTAATCATCATACCTGATACCGATCTGCATTCAAAATGGAAGATTGATTAATCTATGAATCAAACTTCAAAAACTGGCATTTTGATTTGACTTAGGATTGAATTTGTTATTTTCTATGTAATTGTGTAACATGTTGAAATTGCTATGATTAGAGCATTGTTGAAATGGAAACTAATTTCATATTAAAGACTTACTGAGTCGTATTTTATTCAAACTTAACTTCACTCAGAAGCTTTAAGTTTTAATAAAAATATGAATCAAAAAGTTCTTTAATGTGTAACATGTATTAGTTACTGTCATGCATCAATTATGTCCTTATTTCAAATCTAAAATTGTTAACCATCCATCCTTTTCTATTTCATAGTGAATTTGATTGATTTTACTTTTAAATTCAAGAACTTTAAAGTGTCAATCTTAATTGTATCACTTTAATTTTTAGGAAACAATTGCAGAAATGTTTAAATATCTATGTGAGATACTAAATAAATGTGGAAAGCACCTTGTAATATGTGTCTCAGGTTTGCTGATAGAAAATCTGACAAAATGAGTGATAGGGTTTCCCAAGGCTAAATCAATAGAAGAGGAGTAGCAGAAGCAACAGTCCTATAAATGTTAAGTGACCAGCAGATGATGGGGTGGATGTTTCCTTGAAATATTATGCTGTTTTAAACAAGTGGAATAAAAGTGTTGTTAGTAGACATTTTCAATGTGTTAGATCATTCCTTCCTGTGAAATACTTCATTTCATCATCAATTTTAAATTCACCAATGTTCTTCTAAAAATTTAGGGATTCTTGGGGTCAAGTAAAGCTCCAGTTGATAGAAACTGATGGTGTAAACCAACAGTTTCATAATTCATACTGGAAGTGTTTATTCCAAACATATTCTGATCATGGAAACGTTGAGTCAGACTGAAAAATTCAATGCCATAGCCGGGATTTGAACCACGGATCTTCTGGTTTCCGTCCAGCCGCACTACCATTGTGCTACTATGGCCAACGTGCCGATATGACATTAAATTCTCCAACTGACAATTTAGCCTACACACGGACAGTGTGAAAGAATAATTAATTTCCATATTCTGATCAGTTAATATACTTAAACTTAGGTTTGTTCCAAGAAGTGATTCTGAACGAATTTCGAACTAATACCAACATTTTGTTATGCACATGAGCCATTCGAGAACATGTTCAGAATTGGTTCAGAATTTTGTTCTGTTGGAGGTTCAAACACAAACTTGAACTTTTTTTTTCTTGCTTCTACATTTCTGAATTTCTGAATACAGAGAGTATATCTCATTTCCTTACTCTCTATTTATGCACATTCATTCATCTATTCACTTGTTTTATAAGTATTACAGGGTTTTCAGCATGTCAACAATTATTTACAAAATTGAATTTCAATATGAAAAAGGTATGAATATTTCTTTAATGTTGTGCAACAGTAACACATTATTTAAATTCATAATCGATTCAGAATCATGTTGGAACAAACCTTATGTATCACCAAATACCAGATATCGAACAACATTTGATGTCCTACCAACATGATAATATGGACATCGAGTTACATTTGTATAGTTAAAGAAATCCTCTTGTTATTTTATTTCTTGAGAAATCAGTGTTGCAGTTACTAAAATTAGATCACCTTTACATGTAATTTTATTTGAGAGCAACCATTTACTTTCAGATCCATTTCTCATTCTTTATAAATACTCATTACAATGTAAGTCACCAGGTGAATTAATGTAAAGATATATTTTAGATTTTTTTTTTAAAAAAAAGTTGTAAACCTTTAATATGAGTGATGTTAAAATTGCAGTTGAGTTAAATACCTGTATAAATTATGTAACATAATATTCCTATTCACCTTGAAAATGTTTCAATTTTAATGATAGGCAGCTGTTACAAGTATCTTTTTCTGTTCCTTTCTTGGAAGTGTTGAAAACAGTGTTGTTATAATAAATTAAATTTAAAGGGAGTCGATTAATGACACTATTAATATGACGATGTGTCACTATTAATGAGTCGATTAATGAGTCGATGGCCAATTGAGGATGGAGGCAAAGTCTCTGAAACATGTTCCGGAAAAATTTAAAAGTGTCATTAATCGACTCCCATTAAATTTAATCTTTTTCTGTGTCATTATTGTTGTTCTACTGATTTTGGAAACATACACAGCATGTTATCTGTTATGCTAATTTTTCTGTTCTATTGAATTACAATAATATACATATAATAGTTGACTTGTTATTTACCTTTGCTGCTTTAGAAGCTCCTGTTCTTTAAAGGCAGCTGTTTGACTTACACTCAACAGATATGCATCCCATTCATCTTGCATATGTTTCTCTGCAGCAAGCTGAGCCTGCAATCAATATTAGTGTAGAATAAATATTTGGAGCACATTACTTTAAGACTGCATTGCTCCAGCATTCTGTATGGTATTAAAGATGTTTAAACTCTCTGAAGTGGCAATTTATGGCAAAAAAATGTGTGATAACTTATGAGAATTTTAATTTATGTCAGGGCAAACTTACATGTTATGTCTGCACGTTAAATTCTTAAAACTTGGGTTCATTTTTCTCAAAAAATTTTAAGTGTATTACTTTTAGTTTTTTACCTGCTTAACATAAGCGTGTAATTATATAATGAACCTAGTTTTACATGGTTAAACTTTCATTTTCTCTAATTCCAATTTATATTTTTTGGATTTAGGTTTCAGCTTCTAGAAACTATTCATTGGAAGTTACACATAATATATGTACCTATGATGCATTATAACAATTTCCAAGGAAAACACACATTTGAATCTTAAAATATTAAATAGTTTGTACAACTAAAAATTATATTTTTTACCAATTGTTTAGTATAATATTAAAATTCTAAAAGTAGGTTCATTGTGAAGTTAAATACATATACTATGTAAATCTTTTTAAGAAAATTCTAAGGATAGTTTTAGAGAAACTGAACTAAAGGTTCACAAATTTAACATTGTAGATATATTAATTTCTCCTTTAGTAAACTGTATACCAACACAAATGTGTGGGTGAAATTTTGTTAAAAATGCCAAATTCTTTTCTTGACATTCTATTATCTTCCCTCCTAAATTTGTACTATATTGTAATGACGGTAGTAGGTTTCAAATCACTAACAAGGAATTACAACGTTTGGCATAAAACGTGCAAAAATTAATTCAGGCCAGAGATTAAGTTTAATGGAATGCTTCCGCTGCAGACAACATACTTAAGCTCGAACTATCTAGCATAACTCGCTCAATACCTCTGATATAATTTTTAACCCTTAAATGAATTATTTTGCTACTTATGCCATCCGTGCGTAATTCATAAACCGGTTCTCATAGCGCTTTCTGAGTGCCTCAATGCAATCGATTCGAATAGCCATGATCGTTAAACCAATAATGGACAGGCCATTCATTCAAAGCCAAACATTCTGAGTTTGAATCTTGACAACTGCAGTCAAATGTGCGTGTGGTAAAGGACGGGGAGGGCCTACGCAAAATAATAGGTGTGATGGCATGCATGGGTGTTGACAGGATATCATTTGACTGCAGTTGCTTGATTTTGGCCTTTTAATACTAAAAAGAAAAAACACTACAATGTAACTGTAAAAATTATATAATATTTAAAATTCAAAAGGCTCAAAGTTTTTGTGTGTAACTGATAAAGGTCAGTACAGTACTATGATAATAAAATATCAGCCTAAAACATTTCTCAATCCGAATATAGCCTAATGTTGCACATCTGCTACACCATGTATTTAAGGTTAAGTATATTTTCAAAATGCAGTAAGATCCATGAGAACTCCCAAGGTAAGTCAGGGTGAGATGTTTTAAGTTTCTGGCCTCTGACTATTGTCAGATGGTCCCCAACTATTATCCTGTAATTGGATTTTCACTTACTTGAAGGTAACTTTATTTGCACCCTCCCCCGTGGCACACTTCTAATCCACCACCCCTCCCACATGGCGGAAGAGTAGTCTACCATCTTTGAATAATACTCACCCTAAAAGTTCTAAATAATAAATATTTCATCAGAATTTATACAGCACTCATTGTCATCAGTGGCTGCCAGGATTAGTTTCTGGCAAGGGTTTCAAACTTCTAAGCTCACTTGCTATCATATAATTCCTATTAATGACCTTTAGGAGAGCCAATATAGGTATGGCTTTGAAATGTTATGTATAAAAGTTTTAAGAACTTTATTCTAAATACCAACAAGAACTTTCCTAGAATATTTAAATTAATACAAAATTAAGCAGTTTGAGTGGAGAACCCTCTAAAAAGTAAGATTCTGCAGATTATTTCCTCAAATTTAATACAATACTGTGCATTACTTTTGCCTAAATAAATGCAAGTGAACTTTATTGGTATGATGCACTTATGATTTTGGTAAAATTATTAGATTACTTACATTTAGAACCACCTTTCACCTTTTATAGCAGTAGATCCAAGACTAGAGTTCACCTGTATTGTTACAGATACTGTCTCATCAGTAATGTCATGTTTTAAGAGAAACAATTATTTGAAATGTGTTCAGACAAACAATTAACTAATTTTCAAAGTATAGACCATTTAATTCTATGGTCTTGAGCCATCATTCAGCGAGGTTTATCCCACGATGATACTAGTCTCTGGTTTTTTGTGCAAAGCATTGGGACTTGCACTACTTCAGTGTTGTCAAAATTTCTTCC
The DNA here is from genome assembly GCA_030765055.1 of Mantis religiosa. Classification (NCBI taxonomy): domain Eukaryota; kingdom Metazoa; phylum Arthropoda; class Insecta; order Mantodea; family Mantidae; genus Mantis; species Mantis religiosa. The sequence continues at coordinate 90,725,160 of CM060955.1, read as the reverse complement.
ACATAGAAAACGGGCCATGGATCGAAAAAAATAATAATCTGATGATGGAAGATTAGGGCTGTATGCTGGGTGTGGTAGCAATTCATTTCCTCCCATTTCCTGAATTTTTTCCACTTTGGGACCGAACTGATTGTTTTAACAATGATTTTGGCAGGTTGTCGGGGATCAAGCCACTGTTTTGAGGCATCAGGTTTTCGGTAATATACCCATTTTTCATCATAAGAGACAATTCTGGCAAATCTATCATCCATGGCATTATGGATAAGCTGACAGCAGATATTCACTCTACATTCAGCCTGTTGAGGTGTCAGTTCATGAGGTACAGATCTACAGCTTCTGCATGATTTTCCAAGTGTCTTAATGTGACGATGTACAGTATATTTTGATGCACCAACTTCTTCTGAAAGCCTATGGGTACTTTTTTGCTGATTTGCTCGCAAAACTTGGCATGTATCCTCAATAATCCATACTTTTAGTCATCCAGAATGTGGTAAGTTTTTAGTGTTTTTGTCTCCATTGTTGAAATGTTGGAACCATTTTTGTGTCACACGCTCACTAATGACACCTTTCTCCTTCCATTTTACATATTCGAGCTCCAGCAGCTGCTTTATAATCTTGTTTCCAGAAGTATTTTAGAAGGACTTTAAGTTCAAATTTTGTTATCTCTGTTTTTTGATTGTTTATTAACAACTGAAGACTGATATATGCTCGCAATGTATTCAATACTAGCCATGGCATCCTGTAAATAACATTGCCAAACCGAGAAAGCCAATAAATTTTCCAAAACACCAAAATCAAAAAACCGACCTTACTTATGAGACAACCTTATAAAATGAAAAGTTCAACCATATCCACAATTACCAACATCTCTAAAGTTAGTTTTCGTTTGCATATTCATGTTTAATTTCCATCTAAATAAGTTTTACAGTACTACTTTCTTGATGTGTAAAATTTTGAAGATGCATTTGTGAATTGATTTACTGACATTACATTCCTTACTTTCTGCTAATAATAGTAATAATAATAAACAACCATAGTGGAGCAATACAGATATTACAATAAAATATAATAATTTGTTGCAAACTTCACTTATCTTTTTAAAAACATAAATTCTTCACAGTTCAAAGGATTAGTTTTGCAAATACTAAATAAAAAGTAAATAACACAGCTGATGATGCAAAATTGATGAAGAATTTGCAAAACTGTGAAGAATTTATGACTTCTTAAAAAGATAAGTGAAGTTTGTAACAAATTACTGTATTTGATTGTAATATATTTAGCTATCTTTATCTTTCTCATAATTCTGTTTGCATTGTTATTCCATTTTAAATTGTTACCTTGTACTAGTCCTAATATATTTGTTTTTGTATCCTTATTAACTTAATATTCCCTTGTGTTTTGTTGTTTAAACTGACTTTCAGTTATGTAGAAAATGAAGCTAGTTACAGTGAAGCAATAAGTATTATACAAATATAACTATTTGTAACAGAAAACTTCACTTATCTCAAGAAAATGATGTCAGTTTTTCTTATTAGTTGAGATTGATTTCACGAACCCTTGCTCGCATCCTCAGTTTGTTCAGTGTGTTCGTGAAATCGATCGATCTCAACTAATTCAACTAATAAGAAAAATTGACATTATTTTCTTAAGATAAGTGAAGTTTTTTGTTACAAATAGTCATATTTGTATAATACTGATTTTCAGTCTTTATATTTTATTTATATTTATTGTTGTAGTAGTAGTTGGGAACTAGATAATTCTTAGCTGATATTTATAACTGATTCATCGGTATAATGGGAAGTCACCAGGGTTACTGATATAAAGAAAATATTAGGAAGAGTCTCAATAATTATTGAAACTGAAATTTTGGCAGCAGTATTCTTTCTACTGCACATATTACTTTGAACAGAATTGTCAGGTATTAAAAAGTGGTATAAATTAGCAGCCTCCCAATCTTTAATTCAATGAACACCTTTGGTACAGTATGAAGTAGATTTTGGGTAGTTAACGATGAAGCTTGGGACTCAAGTACTTACAATAGTAAGTTGCGATAAATGGTGCATATCTCATATGTGAGAACCCGTAGTGGTTTACTGGGAAACATACGAGTCATTTGGAGAATTTAATGTCCTGACGGCACGTTGGCCATGGTAGCTCAATGGTTAACGACTGGATGGAGACCAGGTGATCCATGGTTCAGACCCTGGCAATGGCATTAAATTTTTCAGTCTAACTCTGTCTATCCAAAATCTTAGCCTGTACACGGCTAGTGTGGAAGAACGATTAATTTCCATCAATTAACTTAATAATAATAATAATGGTTTAACAATGCAGCCTGGGACTCAAGTACTTAGAATAGTAAGTCGCCACAAATGGTGTGTATCTCGTATATGAGAATCCCTAGTGGTTTCCTGAAAACATACGAGACAATTGGAGAATTTAATGTCATGACGGCATGTTGGCCATGATAGCTCAATGTTAAGAGGGACCAGATGGAAACCAGGTTCAAATGGTTCAAATCCTGGCCACGGCATTGAATTTTTCAGTTTATCTATAAGTTTAAATTCTTATTTTATCTCACACATTTTTAATTCTTTTTTTTATGTGATTAAATCCTTGATAATATCACTGTTATAATAATTTATCAGGTAAGTTTAAATTATTAACTATTGGTTTTTAAGACATCTCCCTACTTTGACTCTTATTTTAACTGTGAAAACATAAACAAAATTATGGGCTGCTATGGCAGTACATGAGATATAAATGAAACATAAATACATGTATAAATATGCTGACTTCAGAAGGTTTGCTGTTCCTTTAACAATTTTCATGTGTGAATAGTATAAGTGATAACACATTAAATATGAGAAACCAACAGACCTCCCTGTCTTTTCTTTGCTGCTCCTGCTCTTTGTAGTAAATAGCTCTTTCTTCTTCATTCATTCCCTTATACAGATAGCCAATCTTCTTATTATGGCCGAAAGCACTGTTGGCAACATCAGGATTTTCAGTCAACAGATCACTGGTGACACAGTTATAAATTTCAGCACGTTTATCTTCAAGATCTTTCTCTTCCTCATTTAATTTTCTTCTAGCTTGTTCTTCAGCCTGTAATGTTTTTGATTAAAATTAACATTGAAGATATTATAAAACTATTTCATATGTTATTAAACAATTTCATCACAGCTACTTTTGCAATAAGATACAAATATGCTTTATATATAAGATGTGAAGAATACCCATCCGGGAAGAGAACATTATACTTTTTCATATATAATGTGTTTCAAAAGTATTTCATATTTTGTGCTATAGCAAAATGGAAATGTATTTTAAAAAATGCTCAGATACATCAAATAGTGTATTTTAAAAGGCACCTTCACATATCATTGTTGTGCAAATGTAATGTCAGTGAAAATGTTCTTAAATGACATCCTATAATACAACACTTTTGTAACGTTTTTGAGAAGGTACACAAAAAATCTAGTGCTATTTAAAACTGTTTCAGATAATGTTAATTTACACAACAATAATATTAAGAATGGTTTCCCCTTCCCCCTTCAGTTTATGTCTTTTAACATTAAGTCATATGGACGATAAATGAAATGGGTGAAATGATGCTCAAATGAGTCGAGGGTCAATGGAGCTTAGAGTTACCCGACATTCGTCTATCAGGATAAGGGAAGAAAAACTTGCCCTGACCGAGATTCGAACTCGGGACCTCTTGAACGCGAGGCACACATGCTACCATCTATGCTACCGAGGCGGGCATGGTTTCTTGCTGTGAAAAAATGTTTTAAATTATATTGTTTGGCATGTCTAAGTGGTTTTGAAAAGCATTTCCATTTATCTGTAGAAGTATGGAGTTTTTGAAATGCAATGTATAAGATCTATTTAGCCATAATTTCTGAGCAGTCATTGCTTAAATTATGTATGTATACAGCTATTATAAATGAGGAGCAAATAAGGCAATATTTAAAATATTTTCACTTTTACTCCAGCAAGTTCTTTGTTGGAGAAAGATCATGAAGTGCAGAACCACACTAAAGGAAGCAATGGGAAAGTACTTAGCAGGGGCAGCAGATAGAAAGTTGCAAAAGTTGATAAATTACTGATAAAATATATTTTAAGTGTGGTATGCAAGTAATAAAGAAAAGTAAAATATGTGCTAACTTAATGCATTATACAGCAAAATAAAAGAATTAGCCCTTCTAAATTATTTCATAATACACTGAGTTAGCTGTAAACTTGAGTGTATCCTAAAAACCAGAACACCTACAGATTTCCTGTGGCTCACTAGCCTTAGGGTCTCTGCTCATCACTTTTTCATAAATTTAACTTTGGTAAAGGAGACAGCAGCAACATGGACTCTTATAGAGGGATAGCCCTAGAGAACATCATGAAATTGTACACAAGGATCTTAACTCAGAGACTTACTAAGTTAACAGAAACCTTCCTTCCTGAGAAACAATTTGGTTTCAGAAAGGACAGAGGCATAATACATGCAGTAACAAACCTCCTGGAAGTTATAAAAGAAGCGCTAAAACACCAAAGAGAGAAATTCTTCACAATATTTGTAGATTTCTGCAAAGCCTTTGACCTACTTAACAGGAAAATACTAATGGAAAACAGGAAATCTGCTGACCATGACAATACACAATATTCTAGCCTATGACAGCGTGGAAATCTACGATAGGATAGTAAACTCAGCTAGCATCACTCAGACAAATGGAATACCACAAGGTGACCCAATTAGTCCCACATTCTTCAACGTAGCCATGGCAGACGTCTCTCGGATAAAAGAAAATTTACCATAATGCAAAAGTGAAGTGAAGTATTAATTTGTGCTTCACTGTCCCTACGCTTCTTCCAAGTTTATACTTTGAAAATTTACCAGTCTCACTGTATGTTTATACAGATGAAATGGCAATCAGAGCAAGAAACAGGGAAGACCTTCAAAGTGCCATAAATAACCTAATGGAAAGGGCAGAACAAACCAAGCTACAAATAAACAAGACCAAGACTATTAAATTTTAGATGAGTCATATTTTTTACCAAGACTGTCTGCATATATTCAGGAAAGGAAGAAAGATTGCAGCCGCAGACACACTCACACTGGGCAATACAAGATTAACGACAGTAAACAGCTTCAAATATCTGGGTATTATCCTACAACCACAGGAATATCTTTCAACACATATAAGAGAAAGAGCAACTGCATCCATTAGAGGGATGTACGAAATACAAGACCCAACAAGGATATCAGTGGCAACAGCAATGAAGCTATTCCAAGTGAAAATTTTACCCATGCTGACATATGGAATAGAGGCAATCTGGAACTACCTGACATTATCAGACCTAGCAACACTAGAAAAGGTATAGGCCAGATTCCTAAAAGGAGCACTAGGCATATCGAAGTCAGCACCCTCTAGAGTGGCATATGTCCAAGCGCAGGAGTCCTTCCTTATAGAAGACTTCAGACAACAGCTAGTATCAGCATCGCCTCAAACAGAACATCTAAGGAGAAGAAGAGAAAAAGGGAAGAAATTTGGATGGAGTGTTATTGGATCGATGCTAGCTATTCAGGAATTGGATGGAACCAAATCAGGCCATGCATAGTGCAGTTAATAGGCTTGCTATACATGGGTTCCAACACAAGTTTTGTACCAAGGCAAGTATCACGAACCATACAAACTATGCGTGTGCAGTTTGCGTGGAAAAGCATATGAAAGATACCATTTTGACACATATGTGAGAAGAAAAAAGACATTTAACGAATACAGCCAGGAATAATCAGAACAAAACCATTTACATTCGTATGCTTTTATTTCTTATATAAATTTAACTTGGAATCTCATTTCTAATAACTTCATACACAGGGGCTAACTACAGCTACTTTGGAAGAAAATGTGCTGTTTCTTGTAATGGGGAGGAGTTGCAGTTTTCAACTATCTCAAATACTGTTAAAGTAAACAGTAAACACCAGTAAACACTGAAGTTCTTTCTTTACTTTTTACAACTCAGTAATGTGTTGTCATTCAAAACACTGCCTTATTTTTGTGTTTAACCAACTCGAATAACAGTTTAATCAGCATCAGTGTAATCTACAATAACCTTTACTTCAGTCATTGGCTAATTTGGAAAAAACAATTGTAGAAACTATAAAACACACAGTCTTGAGTAGTAACTATTCAAAGAGGTATTAATTCTAAGTAAACATAAAATTAGCTTACAAATCTGGTGCAACTTTTATAGTATAGTGTGACTGGAATTGGCCAGGTAAGCTTACTATGTTGAGAAAGAAATATCCTTCTTATTTTATGTTCTTATTGATACATCCCTATCTATAAGAGCCTATAATCTAACAAACTAATCTTTTCATAAAGCGAAACCTCCAGGTTAGTAGTAATTGGCCCTGCTAAATGATAACCCTTCTGGGGACTGGCTGGTAGGAGCATGTGTTAATCTCAAGGAAGTTCCTCCCTCAATGTAAGATGTAAAAGCCTGCTTAATTGAATTAATGTAGTAAGTTATCTTCACATTTTGGTGAAATGGAACGTTTAAATTACAATTATTAAATCCTGTAGAGTACACAGGTTTTCATTCCAATGAACCTCTTAATTTATCCAATGTTAATATAATTTTGAGTCAAACTAGTACTCAGTGCTCCATTTATTACTAGTGTTTGCATAGAACACGTTTCGTTTGGACCTTAATAACATTCTCAGCTGTTGACTATTGAATGTCAACATTAGCGGGCATTATCTAACCTTGCAATTAATCAGGGAAGTTTTTGAAGATAGGGTCATCAGTGAAGGACTATGGTCACCACAATCCCCAGAATTTACAGTATACGATTTTTATTTACGGGGAACTTAAAAAATAAAGTGTATTGGAACAACCTGCCTACATCGGAAGAACTGAAAGACAATATCAAGAGAAATTACTCCAGTTTCAAAAGATCAATTAATGTGTGTCAACAGAAATTTTCTTTGAAGGGTAAGACATGCGTGGCAGCACAAGAATATCACTTCCAAAACCTTCTGTGATAAAGGGATGTGTTTATTGTAATTATAATTTGCATGATAAACCTAATCATTGAAATAAAAATTATTTGTGGTTGGTTTATTGACACTCGTCACTTACTTTTTCATGTATTTATGAGAGACTAGTTTCAAAGGCCCTGGCCTCCATTTTCAATCTCTTCCCAACTGGCAAATGTTGTTATCTGCTCTCTCTGGTGGTGGAACTATGAACTTTTTTGTCAAATTATCTGCTGGCGGGATTTCAAAGTTCATTACGCGATCCTTATTTTTCCAGATGAATATGTTCTCCCATGTTGTCAATCTATTTTGGTTTATCACTCCTTTTAATAATTTTGGATTTGGATCAATGTCATGGTTTTCATTCCAAAAATGAAATGCTACTGCTGACTTGTCTTCTTGTTTCAATCTGATGTTTCTAAAGTGTTCTTTGACTCTGGTTTTTAAATTTCTTTTTGTTTGACCTATGTAGCATTTTTCACAATTCTTGCAATTTATTTGGTATATTCCAGATTTGTTACCTGAAGGAATTTCATCTTTTGTTTTTGAATTTAGTAATTTTAAAATTGAGTATCTATTAGTAAGTGCCAAGATGATATTTTGTTCCTTGAATATCTTTTTAAATTTATTAAATGTTTTTGGATGATATGTGAATGAACTGAATATGCTGTTGCTTTCTTTTTCTTTAATAAATGTGGTTGTTTCCTTAATGGTTTTCTTTAGTTTAGATTTTCTAATTTTCTTCAACACCAAACTTTTGTTGTATCCGTTTTCTTCTGCTATGTGTATTATTGCTTTTTGTTCCTTGAAATATTCTTCTTTTTCCATGGGTATGTTGACTAGTCTGTGTGTAAGGCTGTTTATTATTGCATGTTTATGTGTAATTGGGTTGTGGCTATTATTTTTTATATAATTTTCTGAATGTGTTGGCTTCCTGTAAATTCCAAATTTTATTTTTGTATCATTCCTGATGATATTTAGATCCAAGAAAGGTAGTTGTCCATTGATTTCCTTTTCTATTGTGAATTTGATAGTCCTTTCTTGCAGATTGAGTAATTTTAATGCATCATCTAAATGTTTACTTGGTACAATTGCAAAGATGTCGTCAACATATCTATACCAAACCTTGAAGATCAATGGGAAGGACTTTTTAATTTGTGTTTCAAATGCACTCATAAATAAGTTAGCCAAAAAAGGTGAAAGTGGATTGCCCATTGATAGTCCTGATTTCTGCTTGTAGTGTTTTCCATTAAAGCTAAAGAAGTTTTGTTCAATGCATATTTTTGTTAGAGAAATATATTCTTCTGCTTCTATTGCTTCCATATCAATTGTAGCTAGCCATTTTACATGAAAAAGTAAGTGACGAGTGTCAATAAACCAACCACAAATAATTTTTATATTAATTTTGACGTCACTGTTACTAAATTCCTCCAAACACACATCTAATCATTGAATTTAAATATTCAATGCAGCAGTAGTGTGTCTTCTGCTGCAGCCCTAACCGCCCACTGGCTCGACGGCCACCAATGAAAAATAAGACAATGTATATTTGAGATTGATTTATGAGTCACAATGTTTACACTCAAGCTTCACTTACAATTATACAACAACAAGTAAGTGAAGTTTGAGTGTAAACATAGTGACTCATAAATCAAGCTCAAATATGAAGAATACTTCACTGTTAACAATGCTTCTGCTTTTAATATTTAAGACACTGTATATTGATAGAAGTCATAGATAAAGAGGATATCCAGGGAGTCAACATCTCTTTTAAAAAAAAAAAAAAAAAAAAAAATTACAGTTGTAAATAGGAGTAAAGCAACATTGTGAAGCCTTCTAAATTAAAATTCACATACACACACATACAAATGCATGCATACACACACTTGTAATTGAAATTATAATGTACTGGTGGATAACATACTACAATTCTCCATTATGTTTGATAATATCTGTTTATTTCAAATGCACATATATAATTTTCTAAAACTCTTATAAAAAGCTTTTCCTTTTTAATGGTTCAGAACAACATGATGTTGCCTTCATTCTGTGAACGTGAACTGTACAAGCTTGCAACATGATTAAGAATAATTAGAAAACAAAAGAAATTGTATCACATACCAGGGCTAGGTTATATGCTTTGATTGCCTCATTCAGTTTTGTTTTACACTCATGCTCCAATTTATCTATTTCACAGGCCCGCATATCTTGTGCCAAGACAGCTGCATCATAAGCAGCCTGTGCCGCTTTTCTTTGACTGTCAGCATTCCTTCTTTCTAAAACCTGTTGTTCCAGCCAAGATCTGTACTGCTCTGCCTGTGCTCTTTTCCTTTCGATGCCCCCTAAATCTTCACCTTCAAACCTGTACATATTTTGGATTATTCAGTTTTATTTCCACATGAATATAATTTTTAGACCACAGATAGAGGGATAAGCAACATAGAAACATTTGAAGTGTCAAGTAGGTAAAAGGTTCCAATGTGCAGTAAAAGTATATGGAGATAAAAATGTAAATTATGGGGAAATTTTCATAAGTATTGATGATATATAAATAATAGGGATGGGTCGATACTAGTGTTTCTCAATACTTGATACCGATACATGATATTTTCAACACCTGATACTTCGATACTCAATACCATTTCTACTTCTAGTTTCAAGTTTTGTGTTAAAAAAATACTAGCATTCTCACTTTCTCAGAGTCAAGACTACTTCTTTTTCTGTTATTTATGAGTCCTGCTGTGCCAAATAGTCTTTCAGAGAAAATCATTTCAGGTGAAATACACAAATATTTAGTGACTAATTAGTAGTTTTTTTTTTTTTTTTTTTTTTTTTAAATTTTGAATTTGTTTTCCAGTAATCTGATACACTAGAAAGAGGAGGAGGCATATCTTCAAATCATCATTGAGATATGTAGTCTGTAAAAGAGTTTTTAAATATTAATTAGTTTTAAGTGATTGTAAACAATGACAGTGGACATTAATGTAATTTTTATACTATGATGTGTCTGATATCAATCAAAAGGACAAAATAAATTGAATTAAATCATGAATTAGAGTAAACTCCACATTTGTGAACAATTACTTTTATATAGCATTTCTCTATGGTCTTTATATAGTTTATATTTATTTGCTTTTTCTATTTTAGACTTTTGTTGTATTCTGTATCTGTTACAGTTTTTAGTCTTATGTAACTTTTTATATTTATCTTTGTATCTTGAACTGACGTGTCCTATAGCATATGTATTATGTTCCAAAGGATGAAATAAATAAAAAGATACACAAAAAAAATACAAATTTCTTCTTGTGAACTGTTAACTGGCAGTGAATCTGACATACAATTATTTTCTTGCATAATGTTACTGCATAGGTACCATGGTTCTGGAAATTTCTCACACTTTGCAATGTTTTACTTATGACTACAATATTTTGTGATTTTAAAATAAAATAAAAATTGCAGAATCACCACCAAAGTATTGAAAAAGTAATGAGCAAATTTTCTGAAGTATCGTTTGATGTCGATACCATGCAAGTATTGTATCAAGGTGTCACAAGTATTGAGGACCCATTCCTAATAAATAGTAAATAACAATTTATTGGCAATAGACTTATTACAGCCTTGGGCACTGTCATTTATAGTAGAAGAAAAACAATCAAATTATGTTTACAGTGATTGATTCACAAAGTGATGTATAATACTACATTATTATTCAAAATATATGTTTTTTACATTCTGTTTAAACCTCAGGCCTAAATGACCTAGCTATCAAAAGAACCTAAAATCCTACATAACCACTAACTCACTGTTTAAACTTAATGCTGCTCCTTTCACTTTTTACAACATTGACAGTTGATTGCACATATGTAATCAATGAAAAATTATCTTTGTTTGGAGATTTTATATTGCGAACATTAAGATGTGTATGTAAAAACTGAAGCTACTGACAGTGAAGCAATACAACAATTTAAAACAATTATCATTTATAATTTTTTTTAAAAAAAAGATAAGTGAAGGAGACCACAAATTGTTATTTTTGACTGTAATATTGAGATGTATGTTCAATTCACAGAGGAGATGGCTTCATGGTAATGTGTCCTTCACCTCATCCATTCCTCCTATGAGCAGTAAACGCAAAAGCTCTGTGTCGGGTTAAGGTGTGAGGTGTCTCCTCTATTCCTTAAGTCATAGATCAAATCCATTTACACCTTGTATCACGGGAGTGTATTTCACTATGACAAATATTCTATATATGTATAAGAACACCACAACAAACATTCTTTCTCTTTTAAAAACATCCTTCAAATTAAAATGGTCTAAAGTGAAGTTACTGTAATTTTGAAAGAGAAAAATATTTGAATTAAATCTATTTAGGCCTTGAAAATCAGAAAAGGAAATATTTTGGAAAATAGAAGAATATTTCAAAATTTGGAAAATTAATACGTAAAGCAAGATGAACTTTTAAGAAGGTAACTGTCGTATATAAAACACATAACTGTTTAATAATAATTGGAGATTTTGGACAGCAAAATTTATCATATTACTAATTGAGTGTGAGCTATTTTTACACTACCTTGCTTACTTTTGTGAAATCAGAACGTATGGAAAATTTTACTCCCATCATCAGCTGACAACAAACTTGTTGGTGGAGGTTGCTAGTGATATAACTTACTGAGTTGGTGCAATGGCAGGAGTCCAAGTTCATAATTTGATCCTTTTTTGTGATTTGGAATGTCTCCCAAACTAAGGGATCAGTTGCTTATCTTGCTGCCTGAAGGAGGTTGACTTCTGTGAAAATGTTGGTTATCATTCCAAAAATATGCTGCTATAGCTGATTTTTCCATCTGTTTGTGTCTTATGCATCAGTGATGTTCTTTTACTCTGGTTTTCAAGTTTCTTTTGCCTAGGTATATTCAGTCACAGTCTGCACACTTTATCTAATAAATATAGATCTGAGTTGTTCTTTTATTCTGGTCTTCAAGTTTCTTTTGCCTAGGTATATTCAGTCACAGCTTGCAAAATTTATTAGATAAATACCGGATCTGACTTGTTCTTTTATTCTGGTCTTCAAGTTTCTTATGCCTAGGTATATTCTCCCCTGAGGATGACCACAGAGTTAAGATGGCTGAAAGCTTGGAGGAGAAAAACATCACTTGGCTGCATTACCCAGAAACCATCGCAAGATGTTTGTTAAAATCAAAATTTTCATTACAAAGTACTACTTGTGAACGTGATGTAAAGAGTAAATTGTGTTGGTAACACTAGATAAAAATTGGACAGCAAATATCAACTAAAATGATACTTTATGCTTTGGGCCCTTATGTGACTGAATATTATCAGGAAAAACTGGCAAGACAGCTTCTTATGAATGTTTCATTAAATCCAAGAGGGCTTAAAACACAGCTACAGCTGACTGACCACAAGGTTGGTAAATGCCAGGAGCATACATACATGCTAAAATCTCAAAACTGACAATGTTTTGCTTTAGACCCTTATGGTTCTAACCATCTCAACTGATTGTTCTAACATACAAAAACATGTGTAGACAAATTCTGAAAGGTAGATTCAAACAATTCATTGGCATAGACAGGATATGAAATAAATATCTGTGGTATAGAATTGAACTGTAGAGTTCTGATTCTACCTTTCACAATCCTATTTTGCTAACTTATCTGGTTTCTTGTACATTGCTAGGCAACTGAAAAGTAAACATGTTGAAATACAATACAGTACAATACTTTATTCGTCACATTACACTTCCATAGTTGAGCAGGCGCTCATAAATTGGTGACTCGTCAAAATTTTAAACCTAAACTTTAAGATCAGAAATAAGTCTACAATATTTACAATACAATATGTTACAAAGTATAATAAAGCAAGAGAATATTAATTATGTTCAATATCTAGAGTATATAGTTTTCCTAAAGTTCAACAGACACTAAGATAATATTGAGATCACAGTGCATCATCCACGTATTCCTGAATTGAATAGTATGCTTTGTTAGTGAATAAACTTTTAAACTGTTTTCCTAAAAAGATTTTGGTTTTGAATTTCCCTAACTCTTTGTGGCAATTTATTATACATTTTAATCCCAATATATTGTAGACTTTTCTCGAGCAGTGCTAACCTATGAGAAGGGTATTTTATATCTTTTTCCTCTTGTGTTATGACCATAATGATGATTTTTTAGAAAACTGTTATAATTACTGTGTAAATATAGAACTAGATTATACATATAGAGGCAAGGTTGCATCAAAATTCTTAATGTTTTAAAAAGTGGTCCGCAGGATGCTCTATAACTCGAATGGGTCATTATGCATATGATTTTCTTTTGAATTCGGAAAAGTCTGTCAGAGCCTGTTGATTTCCCCATAAAGTTATTCCATATGCAAGTAATGAGTGAAAGTAACTGTAATATACAATTTTTCTTGTTTCTAAATTTGTAATCTGTGCCAAGCAGGACATGTTGAAATAGGCAGTATTTAATTTTTTTTCTATATAATTTAATTAGAAAGTAACTGTAATATATAATTTTTCTTGTTTCTAAATTTGTAATCTGTACCAAGCAGGGCATGTTGAAACAGGCAGTATTTAATTTTTTTTCTATATAATTTAATTGTTTAGTGCATTTAAGGTGTTCATCTATAAATAACCCTAAAAGTTTAGCTTCTTTTGAGGTAGCTGAAGTTAACGAGTTACTTTGTGTGTTTTTACTGTAGTCTTAAAATGTACAATTTCAGTTTTAGTTTTATTTAATTTCAGACCATTGCATGTAAACCATGCTTCCAATTGTTTTATGGCCTGGTCAATGTTTGTTTTTAAATTATCAATATCAGACCCACTTAAAATAATCGAAATCGAAAGCAAAATGAACATAGGTATTTGATTATAACTTAAAGTAGTACTATATTACACATTTGGTTCTTACTTTTGTGCACATGCTGGACCAATTAGAGACTCATTGTCATCTGTTCGTGCTGGAGTAGCTTTCTTCAGAGCTTCGGGATCATTTAGATCAAATTCTCTTGAGCACTCTTTTCTTTGAAATACAGTACGAAAGTTGTTAATTTCTTGATTTATTTTACGTCTCTCCTGAAAAATATAAGTTTCTTTGTACTTGGATTAATCATGCAACAGAAAAGAAACAAAAAAGCTGATGTACTACAACCATATTACTCTCTACCAATTATCATTTATTTTCTTAGCTCTTCAACAGATTACTCATACAAAAACCTTTTTATTTCTTTTCTTATGTTCTTCTTAAATGTGATATTTTTTCCATCAGAAATGATTTCACACCAGAAGTTGTGATTGATACAAGCACACACAGATAGCTGGGACACATCTAACTGCTAAAAAAGTAACATTCATATACAAGCCTTAATATTGTAATTACACCTTTTTGCATGCTCAAGTTAAATAAGAATGACCACTTGACATGTCTAGGCATACTACTTAAAATGAACAACAGCAATATCTTGAAAATATTTTATTCCCTGTAAGATATTATTTGACATAAATAGTATATTTCAGTAGCTATATTAGCTAAATACAATAGATGAAAAAATAAGTTGTTAATTAGAATTATACAGAGTTGATTAAGACACTTTGTACTTCATATACCACAAATTTTCTTTCAACACTTTTCGTCTCCACTTGAAGGCATTATCAAGAAATTGTCTACTGGCTAGAACCTTGGTGTTCCAGCTGATCATGGTTTTCCGGAGACGAGATATCTGGTGACTTTCCGATGAGAATAAGTAAAACATTTTCTCCCGATGGAATGTCAAAATTCATTGTGTTTTGAATTTCTAAATATTAAATGTTTTTACAGATGTTTAATTCTTGATTCAAATGAATGATTTTAGTAGTTGGGTTTTATATTCTATGTTACGGTTATGAACCCAGAAATGTGCTGCTACTGCAGATTTACTTGTTTCTTTTTGCTTGATGTTCTTAAAGTGTTCTTTTAATCTGATTAAAATGTTACATTTTTCTTTCCGATGTATATCTTATTGCAGTCTGAGTAATTAATTCTTTACCAGAGGAATTTTGTCTATTTTTTGTTTTATGGTGTTTTCTGATATTGAATTTGTTAATTGGTGCCAGGGTGATGTTAAATTCACTGAAAATCTTTTGAAATTTTCTGTTTGCCCATGGGTGATATGTGAATTTCTTCTTTAACAGCTTTTAAGGACAAAAAAAAAAACATTTTGCATATCACTTTTGAGCAACCAGAAAACTTCAAAAGATTTTCAGTGAATTTAACATCACCCTGGCACCAGTTAACAAATTGAGTATCAGAAACCTCATTAAAAAAAAAAAAAAATAAACAAAATCCCTCTGGTAAGGAAATCTGACACTTATAGAAGTAGTTGCTCAGACCGCAATAAGATATACGTCGGAAAGACGAAACATAACATTTTTTTCTTTTTTGAATTTACATCCTCCAACGTTAAGTCATATCGGACGGTGAATGAAATGGGTGAAATGATGCTCAAATGAGTCCAGGGTGCATGGAGCTTAGAGTTACCCGACATTCGTCTTGAAGGATAAGGGAAAACCCCGGAAAAACTTTATCCAGATAACTCACCCTGACCGAGATTTGAACTCGGGACCTCTTGAACATGAGGCCGACACTCAAGAGGTCCCGAATTCAAACGTAATATTGAAACCAGATTAAAAGAACACTTTAAGAACATCAAGCAAAGAGAAATAGATAAATCTGTAGTTGCAGCAACTTCTGGAATCATAATAACATACAAGAAAAAACACAAATGCTGTTGCGAACCCTTATCTACGATAGTGCGGCTTGTGTACACAAAGAGCCAGCAAATAAAGATAGCGGAGATGGGGGGACTTACCAACACATATAAGTGAGGTAAATGGAAATTTCTAGTGACTTCCTGATTGATAGAGATTATTCGGTTTCTGGTTAGTTTTGGAATGGTCTAGAAATTATCAATGGAGGTATATGTGACACACCAGAGGAGGAAAACATATGTAACGAGAGCCGATGTTGTAAAAAGGTGTAATCAGAAGCTGTTGTTGTGGTCATCGACCTTGGTAGATTGTGTATGTGATGTAATACTGTTACTGTGAGTGTATTTCTACCCAAATAAAGAACATTTAGAATTTCGGCAAATTGGACTTTTAATTCTACGAACCCACAAAGTCACAATTGGTGTCAGAAGTGGAATAACGACATCACCGAGAAGATGGAAGAAATGAAGGTCGAATTAACAACGAAGACGGAAGATGACCGCGAAGATGACCGACACCAGGAAGAGCAGCCAGAAGAACGAGTAAGGCTCGGCGTGGTGAGGAGCACGTCGGTGCCGTCTGCACCATCTCTTCGAGAGACACTGCGCGCCGTCAACCGACGGATGGTTGACAGCCTCATCGCGGACGGTTGGGTGAGAGGGAAGCCGTACCGCGTGCTCGTGGACACCGGGGCAGCCGTGACCATCATCAGACCTGACGTGGCCAAGGTTTGTCGTCGAGAAAACCAAGCCGATCATACCAGCTAGTGAAGGCATCGGGCGACACCTTGCCCATGGAGAGGGAGGCCCCGCTGCAGTTGACCTTGTGACGGAGTGCCCGTATGTCAGTGGGTGTTCGTCGTTGAAGTGGCTAAGGAGGTGATACTGGGACTGGATTCCCTGAGGAGCCACAAGACGACGATTGACGTCGGCAGGAAGGTCCTGCAGCTCGATGGAGAAGAGGTCATACTCCGGCAACCCGAAGAACGCCTTGGAATCTTCAGGGTCATCTTGAAGGAAGACCTGGTTGTCCCCACGAGAAAGGAGATGGTGGTGACGGCGCGACTGGAAGGACAGCGAACGAAGAATACGATTCTGGACCAGAAGACGCCTGTGCACGGACTATGTGTAGCCAGAACATTGTTGCCGTGCCAAGAGGAGGTGCGAGTGAGGCTGCTTAACCTAGCGGACACCGACCATGACTTCCAGGCCGAAACGGAGCTGGGGACGTGCGAGCCCGTGGTCAGTGTAACCGCAATCGACAAGACACAGGAGCCGGCGCCGACGCAACACCTGGGGCCCCGACCGGAAGGCTTATTGGAGAAGGCGGCCGACCACCTGACCGCAAAACAGCTCGAGAAGGTTCGACAACTGCTGAGACGATACCAACGTGCCTTCAGTCAAGGCAGAGAAGAACTATTGCGTCACCGGCGAGAGCTAATGGCAGTAGTAAAGAGCTTGGAGCACTTCCACAAATACCTGTACGGTCAGCCATTCCACCTGAGGACTGACCATTCCGCCCTCACCTGGCTATTGAGCTTCAGGAACCTGGGAGGCCAGACATCCCATTGGGTACAGAGGCTGCAGGAGTACGACTTCACCTCTGAACATCGTAGAGGGAAGAGCCACGGTAACGCAGACGCCATATCCCGAAGACCCTGCCCAGAGGAGTGCGGCCAATGCACAAGAGTGGAAGAGAAGGGGCGTGCCGCAGCTGTCAGAGTGGTCACGGTAGTGCCTGCGGATGGCTGGGATAGCGCAGGCCTGAGGAGGTAGCAGCTGGCACACGCAGACTTGGAGCCACTCTTGAGATAAGTGGAGGCAGGGACAAGACCAACTTGGGAGGATGTTGTACCAAGGAGCGCCTCATACAAGTCCTACTGGGTCCAATGGGACTCACTGAAGACAAGAGAGGGCGTGCTGTTCTGGGTATGGGACTCGCCCGATGGGTAGACTCAGAACAGTTGGTACTTCCCCGAAGTAAGGTCCCGGAAGTCTTGGAGGAAGTGCACGCCGGTACTTCAGGAGGACACCTGGGAGAAAACCGAACAATCGACAAACTTCAACAGCCGTGGCAAGGACCTTACCGGGTGGTGAAGAGGATTAACGACGTGGTCTACCGCATCCAGAAGGTGCCCCGAGGGAAGATGTTGGTGGTACACCTGGATCGTCTGGCCCGCTACAATGTTGCTGTTCGGGACGACCAGCCTTGAGGAGGGAGCAGTGTCGCGAACCCGTTATCTACGATAGCGTGGCTTGTGTACACATAGAGCCGGCAAATAAAGATAGCGGAGATGGGGACTTACCGACACATATAATTGAGGTAAATGGAAATTTCTAGTGACTTCTTGATTGATAGAGATTATTGGGTTTCTGTTTTGTTTTGGAATGGTCTAGAAATTATCAATGGAGGTATATATAAGAGATTGTGACACACCAGAGGAGGAAAACAGATGTTGTAACGAGAGCCGATGTTGTAAACAGGTGTAATCAGAAGCTGTTGTTGTGGTCATAGTTCTTGGTAGATTGTGTATGTGATGTAATACTGTTACTGTGAGTGTATTTCTATGCAAATAAAGAACATTTAGAATTTCGGCAAATTGGACTTTTAATTCTACAAACCACAAAGTCACAATACTAAAATCAGTTCACTTGAATCAAGAATTTAACATTAATTTATATTAAGAAATTCAAAGTACATATAATGAATTTTGACATTCCATTGAAAGAAAATGTTTTACTTAACCTTATTGAACTATTGCCAGATGTCTCATCTCCAGAGAACCATGCTTGATCAGCTGGAACACCAAGGTTCTAGCCAGTTGACAATTTTTTGGCAATGCCTTCAAGTGGAGATGAAACACGTTGAAAGAAAATTTGTGGTATGTGAAATAAAGAGTGTTTCAGTCAACTCTTGTATAATTTGAATTATTACGCTACTTCACAGTGTCAATTCCAATTTAAAGTTTTCAAATAAATAAGCTGTTGTTTACAGAGGGGAATGGCTCAGGCAGGATGGCACATTTGGAGGTCCAGGTTCAATTCACGTGGCCAAACTACCAGATCCATGGATTTTTAGGGGGTTTTCCCAGGTTGCAAGGCAAATGCTGTGTAGATTAATTATATCCCCCAAATCTCTTGTCCCTCCATTTCATCTCCATTATCATTTTACATAATCTGTCAACTGGTGGTCCTTTTCAGGGTAGAAGTGTCAGCAGGAGTCTCGGCATTGCATGGCAGGATGATGTGTCCCTGGTGAACACTTCCTCCTTTAGTAGGATGGTCTCTGATCTCTGGGTCAGCTTGGTGGGCCATTTCAGAATAATGATGGGTGGGGTGCCAGCTGAACTGTCTACTGGGAGTTTCAGACCAGTCAATGTATGGACCCTGCCCTCTGCACTGCCATGACTCCTTGGGTTGGCCGCCATCTGTCTCCTCTCGCCTCATTCTTCCTTCCAGGGATGCCCCACTTAGAGCATAGGTTTAAAAGACCAAGACTGGAACTCCGTGCCAAGTTCCCTCCATAGCGTAATCCAATCGAAGCTGTTACTTATTGGTAATAGTCTCATAAAAATATCCAATAAAGACCACGTAAGTTGTTTATAGAAAATTCAGGTTTTACTTTTTGTAGTACCAATATTTGTTTATTCATTCGGTTGTTTGTTCCTTTGTTTACTTGCCCATTCATTTGTTGGTTTAATTATTTATGCTGAGTAAACTACATTTGAATATGACATGGTCTTAACCCAGGTTCATTACCCATCATATACTATTTACATTTTAAGTGCATAAATTTTTAATAAACATTGCAATCTACTGTGGGTAGCTATTGATGTTCTCTCTTTTCATAGTCTGATATCATTTGTTTACTTTATCCAAAAACTGGACTAATTTCTTATTCTCTTTACAGAATGTACCACTTATGGCACATTTTCTGTTAACTTTAAACTATTTCTTGGATAGGAATGCTTTCCTCCAAATACCTCCCTTTATTTTCAAGTATGTATGTTCAATATATTCCTTCATTCTTAGGCATAAGAAGTGTGCAATTGTTGTGCCTCATAAATAACTTTCAAAAACTGTACTTTAAGGAGACTTAAGATCAGCTAATTAGGCGGTAGCTTCCCCATTCCCATCAAACAGGAAAATATTAGAGATTTTACACACACTTAAAATTTTAAAAAGCCAAAGAAAACAATTTACCCAATGGATCCCAGCCCATTGTGGCATTATGGGAAATAAAAAAGCTGACTTCCTAGCCAAGAAAGTAACAAATATAAAACAAATGAATTCAATTAAAGTTTCATATAATACATCAAAATTATATATCAATTCAGGATTCCATACATATTGGCAACATTGTGAAAAAAAGTGCAAATAAATCACGAAAAGCACTTTAGGAAAATACTAACACCATCCTAGAATCCCAAAGAAGCTCAGTAGTGGTCCTTTTTCACTTGATGATGACATGACTGTTTGACTCCCACTTGTTCGATAAATATCTCAATTCTTTAAGATGTATACTGTGCAACGACCCACAGATAGTAATGAATAGAGACCACCTACTCCAGTGCATTGTAATGTCAAAAATAAATGCCAGTGTTCCAGTTCAACTGTGCAAATAATATTGGGAAGCCCGTAGAAAAATGAAAATCCAATTAGAAGAGGATCAGCAACAAACAAACACACATATCTTCCTTATTACCATATAAAGGATATTGAACCTGGGTTATGTGACTTTGTGGGTTCGTAGAAATAAAAGGCCAAGTTGCTGAAATGAAAAATCTCCGTTATTTTCGTAGAAATACTCTTATAGATAACAGCAGCATTACGTTACATACACCATCAGTCTACCAAGGTCGATCACAATAACAAACAGTGACAGCAGATTACATCCTTAGCTCTCGTTACAACAACAAAGCTGGCTGTCTCTCATTTCACAACACTTTCACTACTAACTCTGCTTACTCACACTGTTTACAACTCAAAACTGCCTCTTTAAATACTTCACAGATAATTTCTAGATGATTCGCAAATAAACCAGAATGTGAACAATCTCTATCAGTCCAGAAGTAACTTGAAATTTCCATTTATCTCAGTTTGTTTCAGCAGACCCTTATCTGCCTGTTATCTTTGTCCGCAGGCTCTTGGTTTTCACACTGCTCTCCTATCAGTTTCTTTTGTGTAAACAAGCCACGTGATCGTAGATACGGGTTTGCAACAATATGTAAAATCTTTCCTCTCCAAACACCAGTTGTTAACCATTACCCCTCTATTCCTCTATATTTATCTTATCTATATTTGTTTCCCTTTTCCATGATCTCTTTATCTGTGCTTAGATAAATCCATAATCTAATTTACGCTGTTATACCCCTATAGTTTTCAGGTGCTTTTTTTCACAAGTGCATGCCCTGTGAGAAAAGCAGTGAGGTTTAATTCCTTAGTTACTATTCCCTACTCAAATCTTATGCAAAGGCTGTATAAGGCTCTTTACCATACAGCTACTCATACCCTTGCTCAGTAAGTTATGTTATAATTGCAGTTCAGCTTGGTCATATGCTTTCTCTAAGTCACTGAAGGCTATGGATAGCTTGCCTCTCTTGACTTTTAAATTTTATCCACTAGTGTTTTTATGACGAATATATAGTTGACCCTTTTCTAGGATAACGTCCTAGCCTCTAGTTCCCAAAGTCATGAGAATCTGACAATGGATATATATTTTTTTTTTTTTTGCATATAAAAATCCTTTAAAATCCTCACAAGGGAACTATCACTATGTTCATATCTGTATTCACTTGAGAGTTTAATGCATCATCTCTGCTATATATGAGGCCTGTGTGCCAAAAATTGGGTGCAGAGTATAGCTGAAAGTGACCGAAAATGAGTCCAGAATATGTAGGAACATATGGGCATAATAACCAGCATTGTAGGGAGGGTTGTTTAACCCTAAAGGATAGCAGCCTACATATGGCAGATCTAAGGAGCACCAACCCCACACCAGACACAAAGCTCACAAGGGATGTTCAACAGCTACTTTCAAGTGCTTGCATGCTGCACTTTTCAGGATTCAGTTTTGGGCATTGCAGTTCTACTCTGCAGCAGATATTTGGTGTACATGGTTTACATACAGCAGGCATTATACCTCAAATTTTCAGGTGCATAGAAGTGAGTACAGCGATAATTTCCTTGTTAGCATCCTTCCACTGAAGGGAAGTAAGGCCAGTAAGTCTTGTGTCATAGATTTATGGCACGTAAAACAGCTTCAAATCTGATAACAGGTCTCTGAGAAAAAAAAGCTGTCCTTCATGCCCAACATAGAAGGGATGCTGAGAACTAGAGTAGTTAAAGATCATCCATAAAAAAAAAATTATTTTCAATTTCCCTCTTTTGAAAGCCATTTGGAAGTCTAAAGAATATTGTGATCTTCAATCTAATTTTATGTTCTTCTTGCCAGAATTCCTCAAACATTTTTCCTATATTTAATAATAATGCTACATCACATTAGCTATTTGATTTGTTAACATTATGCTTTCTTTTATGCATTGTGTTTTCCAGTTCTGGCACATAACATTTGATTTTTGTTGCATAAAATACATCTGTTACAATCTTAACTCTTTCATATTAGAACACCATTACTTAATAAATTCTCTTGAGATACAATATATTCCATTTGCTTTATTGTTTTTATTAAGAAAACCTCCTTTATTAATTTATCATTTCTTCTATATATCGAGATTTAACTGTATTGGAACACCACAGTGAAGCGAAAAATAATAAATAAATACGACTCATCTAAAAATTAATAATTATCATTTCTTGTTTCATTATCCAAAATCTCTATATAACTATTTTTAATTTCTAGCATTTATATAGTAGTTGTATCATACTTCTCTCCATATAACGTTTTAAAATATTCCATGCATTCACCCGACTCAGTATTTGGTTTAGTTATATATTTCCTATAGTTGATTTGTGCCAATAACTCAGGCATATTACATGTTGAAAACTATTTTTGAGAAAATAACAAAATATGAGGTAACTTCACTATTCATGTCATTCTTTCTCCCTCTCATATATATAGAATGGCCCATTACTACTACTACTACTATACTATAGTTTTAATCTCCCCTGAATTACAACTTAGCAAAATGTGATATTCATCTGACATCTATAAATGTAATGGATAGTGACTTTTGGGCCACCCTGCCCAAATAATAAATAGCATATGAAGTTATTTGAAGCACACAAGGGATTTTAGACAGAGTATGACAGTTGTTCCTTCACCACTCTGAACTTTGCAATGAAAATGCAGGTTCCCATTTAGAACAATTCCATAAACATGAAATAAAGAGTTACATTTACTGTTTATTTTTAGTAAGTTCATTCACGAGTCTCCAGTTTACTGGGCCTTTGCCCAAATATGTAAATGTATGGGACGAATAAAGTATCTTATCTTATCTTCACCTTTCAAACAACCTCCCATTCGGACGTACACCATCTGACAGTATTAAGCAGGATTCAATCTTTGTTAGAAAGAATTGTAATTAATTACACTGACAATGTGAAATTACTGTGTAAAGTGCATACATTTATACAAGAATTAAAAGCTTAGACAAAACATTCAAAAAGCAAGGGTAAACAAAAGGAGTGAAGGAGACTTGAACGCCTTAACCTTTCACTTGAAAGCTAATGTCATAACCATTGCACCAGAGGGAGTGTTCTGGCGTGTCTCTTTATTTTTGTGTGATATGCACTCAAGTGGTATCATCATTAATAGTGGTGTACTGGAAATTTAGAAACTTATAATCATAACTTCTAAATTTTAACCAACAGGTCATAAGTGTCCTATCTCAAATTACTTGTGTAAGATATCTCCACTTGCTCTGAAAACATTTCGGTGTGATTCGTTAACATTCTGTATGTGCCTAGCTATTCCAATTATGGAATACATTGTATAATGTTATAATTATCTTCTTCAAACTGCTGACCTTGGTTAAAAATCTGTTTGGGATAAACATCTGGCTAGGTTTGAGAAAAAGGGACAGAAAATCTAACATAGGCTACATTTCTGCAAGAGGAGGGGAGAAAGCGAGGCAAAACAAAGAGGCAAAGCAGAGAGGGGGAGAGAGAGAGTGACAGACAAGCAGAGACTGAGAGCGTGAAGATTAGGCTAAATTTTTACTAAATAAAATAGATTAAAACTCTGAACATTTTCATCTTCACCTCAGGTAAAATGTGTACATCTCTTGCACAACAAATGAACCGTTCACCTAATTTACATCTTTAATAACAATATTAACTATTAAAATATATTATCACATCATATTTTAATACCTACGATAGAACAATATTTATATTTATTTATTAGTGTCAAGAAGTTACAATCATAGATATAACTGGACCTTCAGCCCAGGCCCTTTGCCAGTCATATCCGGTCACAAACACTATAAATTAGAAAAATCAGCAGTTGCCACGCATTTTTGGGAAAAAAACCACACCATAAATCCAGAACCAAAACTACTAAAACATACATCAGGAAAATAAGAACTATCCACATGGGAACAAATCTTCATTTCAAAAAATAGGAACAAAGTATTCAATTTCGACATCTCCCAGAAATATTTGTTCAGCAAGTTCCACCAAAGGAGACCTATGACAAAATATTGTCAACTACACCAATGAGAACCAGTCGATGGCCGGTTGAGGATGGAGCCAAAGTCTTTGAAATATGTTCCGGAAAAATTTAAAAGTAAGTGCTGTTTAGTGTCATTAATCGACTCCCTTTAAATTTAATTTATTATAACAACATTGTTTTCAACACTTCCAAGAAAGGAACTATAAAATAATTGTTACTTAACAATCAACAAACAACCGATAGTCAAGGCATCATTCCTACCACCCAATCTCTTATTACAAAACTCGGCCACTTTCTACCACATACTCCTTATTCACTTAACTGACCATACCCATTTCTTCTTCACTCTAAAGAAAAACTCACCTAAGTTACTAATCTAGGATCGATTACAGATGATTCTTATTATTACTAATCAGTTTGCCAATTTTGACCATCTATTTTGGATCAACTCTCTCCTTCAAATGTCCATACCCGTACATTCTAATAAAATATGGATTGCACCTTCCCTGCCCTTGCATACAGGACAGACACCTTCCTCTATCCCTCCTTGGTAATCTTTCAATCTCCAGACTCCTAATTTAAGTCATGCAATACCTTCTTTTTGCTCGTTACTACACCCCTCAATATACATGTTCTTCCTGTCATTACTTCTAAATTCTTTATAAAATTTTAATGAAGTTCTTTTCTCCACCATGGCGCATAAAATCTGTCTATCCATATTCTCCAATTGACATCTAATTACTCTCCAGAATCCTGCCATCATATTCTCTCTTCCTATCCATACATCCACCATACCATTAACTATAAGCTGATGCCTTATTTGGCCCATCCAGCTCTTTGAGTGAATGCACTTCTCCTGAATATCTAAGCAATCTTTCAGAATATGCCCCTGCGTTAAGCAATTAATTCTAAACCAATATTTTAACACTCTTTCCATAATCAACTTTCGTACACTCACTTTGCCTAATTCTAACATAGCTCCTTCCCCGGCTGAATTATACAGAATTCTTAAGATCATCTTACAAAACATTCTCAGTATCCTATCCATCTTTTCCCAATCTTCCCCTGCACCCCATATCTTAGTACCATACATCCATCTTGACTCTACTAAAGCTTTGTACATACGTTTAGAACAATATAAGAAACAATGTCATTAACTTCTTGAATGTAATTACTTTGTTCATAAAGTAAAAATAGAAGAAAAAGATGAGAAAAGGAAAAATTAAAGAGAGGATTTTCCAGCTAATAGGATAACTAAACAATATGAGTTCTGCAGTCAGTAAATAAAAATATTCATTTATAATCTAATGAAGTGTAACTGGAATTTATTGTAGGTATAGGTGCTGACTTAGAGGATACAAGACACATCCTGCTTCCTTAAATTATAAAATCAGAGGGATTGTCTCCTCCAACAATTCTACCAAATGAGTTTGATCTTCCAAAATTCCAAGATAGATCTTTAATCACACAGGCCTCATTCTGAGCATTAAATACACACACATTTATTTTAAATAGACTGAATGAAATAGCAAAGCATTGTTTTTATTTCAAATACAAAATTCAACTGTTAAAACAAAACCAATTATACATACACAAACTAGGTTTCAGTAAGCACTGGATCAAAATCAGAGTATGCAAACACTGAATTGGTTCTCGTATTGACACATGTAGTTTCATTCCCTATTATATAAAAATGTTCTGCAGCTTCTGCATTTACAATTAGTTTTTGAAGTAAGGTGTAATGCAAAATGCAATTATTTTATATGTCACTCATAGGAAATCCACTTATAGAAATTGTTTTATATCCATGTTTTAAGTTCATGACTATCATCACCCTATGACTGTGCAGGTCTGGGTTTGCTTCCCTTGGCCGACCTAACTAATCCGTGGTATTTTCTGGAGCTTTCCAGGGTCGCCAGGTGAATGCTGGGTAGGTTAATTACATCTCCCGAATTTCCTGTCTCTCCATTTCATCTCCATTATCATTTCAAATCATCTCTCATCTGGTGGTCTCTTTCAGGGTAGAAGTGTTGGCGGTAGTCTCGTCGCTGCATTGCAGGAAATATGTTTTTGATGAACAACTCCTCCTCTGGTAGGATGGTCTCCGGGATGAGTTAATGGTCTGTTTCAGGATCACAATGTGTGGGATGCTGATTGCACTGGCCTGCCGGGGAGTTTCCAACTCGGCAATTGTAGGAACCCTGCCCTTTGCACTGTCATGACTCCTCAGTCGGTTATGCATCTCCTCTCACCTCATCCTTGCTCTCGGGGATGCCCAATTTAGGGCATAGTTGCAATAGATTGTCTGGTTGCACTGCTGAACCCCCTCTGTAAGATTTTATCATATTCCTACCCTAAGTAGTGACAATCTTTATTTACTTTCTCTAATTGTTTTTTTCTTAACTGTTGTAGTTCTCAGCACCCCATTTTATATTGGACATGAAAGACCTTTTAGTTTGCTAAGAGGCCTTTTCATCAAACTTAAGGTTTTTTTTCTGTGGCATAAAACTATGGTACTCTGGTTTTACTTCTCTTCCAAAGGAAGCCGTGCTAAGGATTTTTATACCTGAAAGAAATCTATTGCCATCTACTAGATATGAACTTCCAACCTTGGCAACCAAAGCTAGCATGATATCTCTAGACCATGTAGGATGATAGTTTCTCTAGTAGAGAAGTTTTGCTGTCCACTAAAAAATTTGATACCAAGAGTTCACTGAAAATACATATTCTGAGGTACCATGAATTCAAAAAGTCGTTTTTAGAAAAATGTCTTTGTATGTGTGTGTACATGCATGTGTGTGCATGAGTGTTTCCATGTGCCTGTAAAGAGCATAAGTCAAGAACAAAATTTGGTTAGATACCAAACTTGGTATTTAAATTTAGCATCTTTCAAGGATGCAACATGAGGATTTTAAAAAAAATCTGCTATCCCAAACTAACCTTTACATGAAATATTTTTTGAAAATTTTTATTTTCTCAAAAATGGCTTGTAACTATTTTGATTAAAATGCTATAAGTTTGAAAAATTTTCATGCTCAATAAGAAGTATATTTTGAATTTTCTGGAAATATCCTGTGAAGTCCTGTTCATTCTTTTCATTCTGGATGACTTTTTCATAACTAAATCATAAGAGATAAAATAAAACATACTACACAAAAACATGTGGATGCTGTTAAAGGACACTATTTACGTCAAATACTTTTTCTTTTCTTTTGTGGAGCTAACCTTTTTTGAGATATTCATTGTAACTGATATGCTTTTTCAAATAGTTATACTTTTCTCAAACAGGAAGTTATTTTAGTTAATTGATGGAACTTAATAATTTGTTCACACTAGCCATATATAAGCAGTTTTTCATAGATAGGGTCAACATGAAAAGTTCAATGCCAAAGACGGGATTTGATCCAGGATCTCCCAGTTTCCATCCAGTCGCTCAAACCCATTGAGCTACCACGGCCAACTTGCCATCATGATATTAAATTCTCCATTTGACTCATATATTTTCCCAGTAAACCACTAGGGGCTCTCATATTCGAGATATACCATTTGTGGCGACTTACTATCATAAGTACTTGAGTCCCAGGCTTTACCAGGAAATTTTTTAAAAGTTTTGAGTCCCAGAAGATCCGTGGTTCAAATACCGGCCATCGCATTGAATTTTTCATGTTTTTCTATCAAAAGCTTTAGCATATATATGGCTAGTGTGAAGAAATTATTAATTTCCAATTATTAACTAAAATAATAAGAGTTAAATGATGAAGCCTGGGACTCAAGTACTTACAATAGTAAGTCACCACAAACAGTGTATCTCAAATGCGAGAGCCCCTAGTAGTTTACCAGGGAAATATATGAATAAAATGGAGAATTTAATGTCATGACAGCAAGTTGACCATGGTAGCTCAATGGGTTAGAACGACTGGATGGAAACCAGGAGATCCATGGTTCAAACCTGACTGTGGCATTAAATTTTTCATGTTGACTCTATCTAGGAAGTTATTTACTTTTTTATCTCCTGGGCACGCAAGAGGAATGGTATTTCAAAACCATTAGGGACTTAGGGACCAGCTCTTGAAAGATCTGACTATTGCTTAAGTCTACTATACTCTCCTATTCCTCTTGTACTTATAAAGAAAAATGGTTGGTTGGTTGGTTGGTTGGTTGGTTGGTGACTAATGTTAAGCAGTTGTCAATGAAGCCATCCGCTCTCTTGCACTCCAGTATTTAGATGTTATGTTGGTACGTTGACTAAAGGTTGGGCAGCAGAGTAGGTGGTTTCCATCCATATCTTCTTCAGGTGTACAGAAAGGACACAGAGACCTCACTATACCAATTCTGAATAACTGTTTATTGAGACAGTTATGACCTGTTAAAAGTCTTAAGTTACTACAGAGGATTTTCTCGGCAGTGTATTGATTCTAGTCATGCTTTTACATATATTTTCCCATGGTTTTTCATTTGTCTGTAATATATTATCTTCTTTGATTATATGTTGATATAATTATTCTTTTGATAGAGTGACAACTTAGTGTCTCAAATGAATTTGACCTAATTTTACTGCTTTTTTGGTTAGAAAGTCAGCTGTTTCATTATGATGTATTCCACAATGGCTGGTATCCATTGAATATTAGTCTTTTATTTAAATTAATTAACTCTTTTATGATTTTTCAGCATTCTGCAATACTCAAGTTTTTAGGTATCATATCAGATGTTATGGATATTATAGCTGCTTTAGAGTCAGATAATACAACTTTTTCAAATTTATATATTTGATATAGAAGATTTTGTAAGCTCTGAAGGATTGCTTAAATTTCTCCATCAAAATTTATAGAATTTAAACTTAATTTTTTGTAGAAAGAGAACAGTGGGTATATTGCACCAGCACCAGTACCACCATTATTTGGTAAGCTGCAAATATTTGTCAGTTAACACTAAGTAGTAGATGCATAAGAACAAACTGTAGAAGAGTGAGCAGAGACTCATATCAGTGCAACATATCAGATATTTATTTAATTACTTTTGTTGTCTCTGTGGCTACAAATTGAAATTGCTTGTATTGCTCTAAATGCATCTGTTGTTGTCGTTTACTGAAGAACTGGAAAACTTAGATCTTTTGTCAGTGGCAGATTTATAAATAGGAATGAACTCTTTTTTTAGTAGTGCTTGATGTCCAGTAATGACACTATTGAACATTAAATGAAATGACAACTGCAATAGGAAATTTGTGAAGGAACTACCCCAGGCCTAAGTTTAGGCTACCCCTCCAGTGTTTACCAGTTATGAGAATTGAGGAAATTCTGGGAAAGAAACCTTTGTAAGGCAGCACCATCCTAGTTGGATTTTAAGCATAGACCTCTCATTCATAAGACTCAGCCACACAGAGATAGGAATCAATTGAGGCAAATTTTCACTGCAAAGTAGTAAAGCTGTTGTTATTAGCTAATACTCTGGTTCTTAGATTTCATCCATTTTCCGCCTGGCATCTCAAATATAGGCTATTAGTTGAGTCTGAATATCTGCTTAAAGGCAGTAAGGCAAAAGGCATTACCTAGCATTATGTTTTGTAAAAACTTTAATTTTATAAATTATTTAAGGCACTGAAAGCATCTGTACTATACCATGATAAAATACTTCTTACTTCAGTAATGCCACTAAATATTTTTATTTATGTCAATTTATTGTGTAATCTGTACTCTTTCCCAATAAAAGCTATGATTGCAGGAACATAATGAAAGCATTAGCATTATAGTTTGTTTTGAAATATTACATAAAAACATACAACATTGTTTGCATTAAATGTTTAGCAACTTTGCCCTAGAACTTAAACAATAAACTTCAAAATATTTTTGAAATATTAGTAGATACTAAAACATAAATAATGTGTTGATATATTAGCACTTACTAGTGTTCACTTTGTTATAACAATTACTCAGATATTTAGAATTATAAGATATGTAAATCAAACAGGTTTATAACTCTCTTTCTCACTAATGTTTCATAACACTCCATTATTACTAAGTCTTAAATACAACAGATAGCAGTATCTAAATGAGGTGTCTACCTCTTCTTGTTTCTTGTCAAGCAGCTGGGCTAGTTGGTCATCCCTTACTCTTTGAGCATCAAAAGCAGCTAGATCTCTTCTCTCCTGCTCATCACGAATATATCGTTCAATAACTTGCTTTTCCAGTGCCTCTTTATCAATCTATAAAAGAATTTTAAACATTTCAATATACAGCAAAATATTTCAGATCTTTTTGCAAAACTACATTTTGGAGAAAATCACTCACTCCAATCAACCTCCATTTAGCATTAAATATTCTTTTCTTTCGCTCTTCTTCATAACGTCTCCTCCTTTCTATTGCAGCTGCTTCTTTCAGATCTGAAGGTAGAGAAATCATTTTTGACACATAAGAGTTATATGACAATAGAAAAGGTATAAATCACAATTTCACTGAGTTTTAATCATTGTAACACACAAAATGAATGTAAACAAATGTGGTTGCTAGGAAATGCTACCAGATCAATTTAATGGATGTTAAGTTTGGTATTCTGTGGATGTAACTTTATCAGAGGATGTTCCATTATTATTTTTATGATTTTATTTCATATCTTTGGGAGATATTTAAAAGACAAATTATGCATGTTCCTGTTTGATTTACATGAGAAGTTATCAAGCTTTATTTTGATGGTGTGGTAATTAATGAGACTAAATTTAGAAAGAAACTAAGATCTAAAATAA
Source organism: Mantis religiosa (assembly GCA_030765055.1). Lineage (NCBI taxonomy): Eukaryota > Metazoa > Arthropoda > Insecta > Mantodea > Mantidae > Mantis > Mantis religiosa. The sequence continues at coordinate 90,693,989 of CM060955.1, read as the reverse complement.
TATGGAATATCTTCAACCTTGAGATCAAAGTTATATTCTGTCAATTTCTTCAAAAGGTACAGAATAGGTCAAGAGGGATATTTGCATCCCTCATCTCATGTTGGTATTATGTTATTTCATTAAACTATCTTAAAATAATAATGAAGCATATTATTGCAAATTAGGCATTCTGTTAAACTGTTTGGATTACAAAAGACAAATCTGGAGTACTTGGGATTTTCTTGGAAATAACAGTTAAGAACAATGTAAAATAAAATATTGTTTATCATCACATAACCTAACTTCTCGTATTTTCCGATTAAACTAATAACAATCAGTAAAAATGTACAATATGTAAATGGACGAATAGAATAAATTCAAATCGATGTTTTTGAGTTAATATAATTAATGTGATAGTTCTTTAATGTAATTTACAATGGATTGCATTGGAAGCGCATCATAGTTATAATTACTACGGTTTCCATAGCAACCGTAAGGTAGTTCAAAACAAATGCTACGTTATCTCGTGCAGAAAGTCAGACATTGCGATGGGAAAATGCAAAACTTAATAATTTAACTCATGGAACTATATTAACTATGTTATAGGCCTCTCTTTCCACTTGTTCCTTTTTATTCTTTGCAGAAATTGGAGTTGAGAATAACATAAACATTCAATGTATACAGACAAGCATCAGCTGTTCGATGCGTGTCTGCTTGAAGGCTATTGTGCAGACGGAGAAATCATTTAAATCAACCATTGTTTATCATGAAAGACCTAACATAACTCATCACTGGTAAAAACCTTGACTATATCAAAAATAGTCATAAATGAAGTCACCTGAAGCTATGGCAGGCAGAAGAGGAGTGATAAGTTTGCGATTTAATCAAGATCAAGGTAAGCAGAGCACACAAACAATAGTAGAGGATGCACAGGTACCTATTTCAATCCTTTTGTTAACAATCTAAACAAAGAAATTTTTATAGTTTGTTTGACTGATAGAAAAATATCATGCATAACTCTCTTACTTTGAGTAAATCATTACCACAGATCTGTAAAATTCGTTTATACTTAAAAACATACTGAACATTGCTTTTTAGAAGTAATGAATTGCCGATTTATTTCAGGATGTTTTACATGTTGCATGGAAAGCGGCCTACGTATATATAATGTAGATCCTCTGGTTGAAAAGGCACATTTTGGTAAGTTTTCTTTCTCTATAATTAAAGTTTATGCAGTTGTTTTGGCTGTAATTCTTAGTTCATTGGAGTGAAAATCGCAATGAAATGTTATTTTTTCTTATAATGTGCATCTGAACAAATGGTTGAAATGAAACTTTTGACTACTCAGAAGAACTAACTAATAGGCTGATAACATCACCCTCCCCCCCGATTTCCTTTGAAAGAGACTGTAGAAGCTTGTGGACAACTGTACCAGGTATTTATCCATCTCCAGTTTTTGTTTTTGGGATTCCTCATTGAGGAATAACTGAATCATTATGCACATTAAATCAAATAAGCAGGCCTGGATCTTTGAATCACCAAGCATGGAATGGAACCCCATCACTTAAGCATACTATACAATTTTTGTTGTTGTTGTAACTTACGTCTTCCAACTTTGTCATATCGGACAATGAATGAAATTAGTGAAATGATACTCCAATGAGCCCAGGGGCCATGGAGCTTAGAGTTACCTGACATTTGTTTTTCAGGATAAGGGAAAACCCCGGAAAAAACTCATCCAAGAGCTCACCCAGACCGGGATTCGAACTTGGGACCTCTTGAACATGAGGCAGACACGCTACCATCTACGCCACCAAAGCGGGCATAATATACCATACAACCATAATATATTAGAACAATGTCGAGTTTTGTTTGGATTCAGTTTTTTATAACCACAGGAATTTTTCAGTAGGTTGCTTATTCTATAGCAAACAGTTTTTGTTATTGCTTATTTTTGAATTCTTGATTGCTTTACAGGGGATGCAAATTTATAGATTTGACATTGCAAATAAATCTACTATGACATATTGTTATAAACTTATAATATATGGACTTCTAAGCAAAGTTCTTTCGTACTCATGTCTAGATATTAGATGTTAATTCAGTCAAAGGGTAAAGCACAGTAAAATAGGAAAGGAAATTATAAATAGAACTTCTGTGATGTTGTAAATCTCACACATAAAGCTTCTTAAAGTTATGAAATACTTAAAATTGTATAGAGTAAATCTACACATGTTATAAATAACCCAGTTCTTAATATTTGTTTAATTTTCATTGCAGATATGGAGCTGATGGGCAGTGTTGGACATTGTGAGATGCTTCATCGTACCAACCTTTTGGTTATCGTTGCAGGAGGTCCAAGGCCAAAGTTTGCAGAAAACACAGTTCTAGTTTATGATGACATTACAAAGAAATTTGTTATAGAAGTAACTTTTACATCACCAGTCAAAGCTGTGCGCCTCAGAAGAGATAAGTAAGTTGCTTATTTTAAATAGGTGTTGTTTATATGTACTTGTTTAAGCTTCCATTTTCTCTTGAAGATAACTAAATGTAAGACATCACTGTGCTCTAAGTGAAAGAACAGTAAAGTATAATTAATTTAAGAATCTTAAAAGCCTTCTTGGCTTTTATTTTATTTTTTTAAAATTAGAAAGTGGTATATCTGTTTCATATAACAACTAATTTAAATTAAACCACGAAATGATACCTGAGCATTCATGAAATATTCCATAAGTTTGTTATTGAAGTACACTGCCACAGCTATAAAATACTTTACTTTTTCAATTTCAACTTGTGTTAATTATATTGAAAAATATTAATATCTAGTTGAAAACTGCAATGTAATCTTCTCATTACATTCCTTTTTATCTATATTACTATTCTTCAGCATTTACGGAGTAACATAAACATTTATACAATCAATTCCACAAGAGCAGTAAGCCCAATTTTTTCTTTTGTTATTACATACTTCTTTAAATAAAAAAAAATAATAATGGTTACATTTTTAAATAGATATGAAATCCATTGAATCCAAAAATAACATTTTTGAAAGAAAAAAGCCCATTTCTCCCTTCTGTCCCCTCTCCTCCTCTCCTCTCTCTCACAGTCACTCTTTTCTTCTCTCTCACTCTCTCATTCTATCTCTTGCCCCTTCTCTCACTCCCTCTAGATAAGTGTTGTACAGTAAAACCTCTCTTAAAACGGAAGGCGATCTTTTCAGCATTTATTTATAATTTATAAAGGTTTCTGTCTTACAGAGTGTTGTGTTTGAATAAACAGAAATTACAAAATAGTCGCACAGGTTTACAGTGAAGGAATAATATAGAATGAAATGTAAATAATAGACTGATGTGTACTATGTACTATATTTTCAACTTACATGCAATAATTGTAGTTTATTGCCTAGTTTGTAAGTTTTCAATTTTCCCTTTCCTATCTGCAACTGTCTGCATGGCAACAGCATTTGCTTTACCACATATAGCCTTCAAAACAATGTTATGGCAATGTTTGAAACTTTCTAGGCACCCATTGGAAGCTCTGAAATTGTCTTTGCCTAATTTTGTTGCAATCTCTAAAGCTTGAGTCTGAAGCAATAGTCCAGAAATGGGAATGTGGCGCACACACCACTCGAACACAGCAAAATTTAGCTCATCATACTCTGTAGATTTTGTGATGCATTTCACATGCCTTGCTGTTCCCTTTAACCACTCATCTTTTATTTTTTTCAAAATCTCAAGTTTTTCCCACTTTAAACAACACAGCTAATTGTTTAGCTGGACGTTTTTTCTTTTCGTGTTCTTCAATAATGTTTTCCTCTAGTTATTATGTCTTATGTTTATAACTCATTTTACAGAATTTGTGTACATACAAACTAAGTATTTAAAAATCACCAAAGTTCATAGTTTTCTTCCACTCGTACTTGATCCTTTGTAAACAATAAAACTGAGAATAAATGCACTGCAAAACATTACCATTACCATTACCATGTGTGTTGAAAGAGTATTGAGAGAGCCAGTGGTTTGTTTTCCCTTTTCCACGAAGGTTTACAGTTTATGACTTTATGGTTCATAGAACTTTGGTGCAAGCACAGTTGCTCTTAAAAGTTATTGCACTTTTTAAAATATGTTCATTGTAACCCATTACACATAAAGTAATCCATTTTAATCAGGTTATTTATGCAAACACTTCCCAAAAATATTTTTGTTTCCACGCTAGGCAGTTTTCCGGCTTAGAGTATAATTTTACATGGAAAACAGCTCCGTTTCAAAATTTATTTTTGGTTTTTCCAGGTTTCCATCATATAAGGTGTCTATATTAGACAGGTTTTACTGTATAAATATTAAATTCTTTATTAAACTTGTTTAAGGTTGCCACGCATAGATTTTTAAAAAAATCTCTTCACCTCCAAAAAATTGAAGTTCTTGTGAAGAATCTACATGATACTCTTAACTTGCATTATTTTTGTACAATCAGGAAAATGCAAAAATGTACTACAAGTAAAATTAAAACACAGCATATGTCAAATTATTGTTTTTTGTTTTACATTTTACTGCCTCTATTGTGTATTTCTCAATTATGTTATTTTTTGTTTTCTGAATAGAATGGTTGTGGCGTTAACTCATCAGATCCATGTGTTTTCATTTCCAACACCTGTCCAGAGGTTGTTCACCTTAGAAACTCGGGAGAACCTACAGGGGCTCTGTGAAGTAAGCCCTATACTTACAGCAGAGAGACATCTGCTAGCTTTTCCTGGGCATAAAGTGGGCAGTGTGCAACTAGTGGTAAGAAATTCCTTCTTCTTTATACATTGTAATGCATGCTTTAGGAATACATTGCTACTATTTATATGTTGCTCAGAAAAACATTTCATAATCTCTCTAACTTTGCATGCCTCTAATTACAAAATTTGCCTGTGCAGTCATACGGTGATACCCTGCAAAGTTTGGGTTGAATTTCTAAGCAATCACCATTATTAATTATTAATGTTGTTGTATACATATATTGTGATTGTTATGATTTCCAAAAATTCTGGAAATAAGTAATGAGTAAATAATATTATGTAATGTAAGTCAATGAATCTTCAATCCTGTATCCAATTTTTACATTCATAAGTACACATTTAGCCAAAGCATGACAAATTTCAAAGGGAACCATTCTCCTTTGCTTCTGGGTTGGAAGCATTAGCCAACAAAAGGCGACCCTCATAAACAGGGTGAGAGGCATTGTAGCCAGTCTTCTGGTTCCTTTATTTCCTGCAGATACATACCTTGTAAAACCATACCTCAAAGTAGTGCCGCCCTTGACAGAGGAGTGGACAGAGGTGTCATGTTTTGGAAAAAAAACTATATGTATACTATTAATTTTTAGATGAGTCGTATTTATTACACATCTGCTTCACTTTCGTACCTATTTTGAGGACATGTTTCGCAAATCATCGTTTGCATCTACGGCTCTTATGCGACTAAAGCTTGATCCAGCGGTGTGGATAATTCTGGGGTTGCTGCTGCCATCTGTTGATTTAGTGATGAACTTAAATGATGAACTTACCCACACCGTTGGATCAAGCTTTAGTCCACATTTAAGTTCATCACTAAATCAACAGATGGCAGCAGCAACCCCAGAATTACCCACACCGCTGGATCAAGCTTTAGTCGCATAAGAGCCGTAGATGCAAACGATGATTTGCAAAACATGTCCTCAAAATAGGTACGAAAGTGAAGCAGATGTGTAATAAATACGACTCATCTAAAAATTAATAATTTTTCGCTTCACTGTGGTGTTCCAATACAGTTAAATCTCGATATATGTATACTATTTAATCTGAAATCAATAATGCAGACCTAACATGTAATAATTACTGTACAGGATTTAGCAAATACAGAAGCTGGAATATCAAGTGCACCAGTAACAATCAATGCTCATAGAGGAGAACTCGCATGTCTGGCTGTGAACCAACAGGGAACAATGGTAGCTACAGCATCATGTAAAGGAACCTTAATAAGGGTGTGGGATACAGAGAGGCGGCAACTAAAAGTGGAATTGAGAAGGGGTACTGATCCTGCAACTCTTTACTGGTGAGTACGTGCATCCAAAATGAGGTTAAGTGAATAACTTTCTTTTTACAACTGTGAATTGCCAGGAAAATATTAGTGCCACAATTTCATCCTGCAGCATTTTTTTTTCATGTTATTAAATCTCCTGACATAAACCTAGTGCTTTAAGCACATTTGAGAGCTGTTGTTCTGGGCCAGATTTGAACCAGCAACCTTGAAATGAGTAGGCCAGCAGCTAAGCAACTGAACCACCCAGACTAACAAAATTTAGGTTAATGTGTTGGATACTGTTTTTGATATTATTTAATCTGGTTACAAAATTGGCAGCATAATTATGACTTAACATTTTCTGATACATTTGGATTCTTCTTTGCAATCTTTTCCCTAAATATAGTTAGTGTAAAAGAACAACATTATCCAGTAAGTTAGATTTCACACAAAAAAATGTTTTGAGGCCTATGCACCCAAAACAAGTATTTTTAGAAAAAGATCCATGTGCACATATTGTAACGATCTAGCCAAGGATGGTATGGAATATTAGCATATGGCCAGATCTTACACGGGGGAATAATTCATTAGGTAGGATTCACATGCTTTGCGAGGAGGTTGGGGTTTTCTATCAGGTGTAATTAGATAATATATGAAAAACTACAATTTTAGACAAAGGTTTACTACAATAATGGAAAGATACATTATGTGGCATCATGGCCGGTTACCTGCGCTCACAAAAACTGTGAATTCACACGTCCGTCCTGGACGACACTTGCTACCAGAGAGAGCAAGAAACTAGCTTGCACAAAGCTTCACTATCAAGAGGGAGGGAGAGGTCAAGTGACATGATGTCACACATATAACTAGTCAAAAGATAATCTAACGTATTATTTAAATTAAGCAGTCACTTGTGACAATATGTGCATGCAAACTGCACACTCAAAAATAAACATTCAGTTAAATGCCAGTTTTGTTATTTATACATGTGCAAAGAATGTGATACAGAACTTTTCAAGAAAACCCTGCCACCTTTATATGGAAGGTTTTTCGAAAATTACAATGTTTCTCAAAACTGACTCTAGTGATTTTAATTCAAATGCTGTAAGTTTTAGATATTTTTATTACAGATGAAATGTATGTATTGCACTTTCTCGAAATACACTATGAAGTACTCTTCATTCTGGATAACTTTTGCATAAATGGTAAACCATAATAGGAAAAGATCTTATTGCACAAAAAGTAAAGTTTACGTTTACCATTTACATATTTCATGAAATTATATTGTCACAAACCCATTGTTTATGATAGTGCGGCGCAGAGAGATAATGGACGGATAGTATATCACAGAGATAAACAGCTTGCCTAAGCAGATAAACATCGCACTGAGATAAAAGGCATGCCAATACAGATAAAGTGAGGTAATTGGAACATTTTAGTGATATCTTGATTGACAGAGAACAGTCGATTTCTTTTTTGTTACAGAATATTCCAGAAATGTCTATTGATATCAGTAGTGGTATATATAATAGGCGACACCCAACGGAGTAGTTGTAAACAGTAGTTGTAAACAGAGTCGTAATGAGAGAGTGTAATCAGAACTGAATTGTGTGAGCGCTTTTGTTTGTGAATGGCGACCTTGGAAGATTGTAATTGTGTATGTGACGTAATGCTGCTACTCTAAGTTCATTTCTACGGAAATAAAGAACATTTGGAATTTCTGCAACTTGGACTTTTAATTCTACGAACCCACAAAGTCACAATATATATTTTGATTTTCAAATACTGACACTTTTCTCAAATGGAAAGTCATTCTTCTGTCTCTCTCTTTCTCTTTCCTGGTCATCTAAAGTGAACAGAATTTCAAAATTATCATTTAGCGACCAGAACTGAGGATTCTGTGCAATAGGAATGGAAATGAGAAACAGAAGGAGAATAAGGAAGTCAATACGCTATGCTCAATTATTTTAGAACAAAATGGGAAGCAGGTGTCCTCACCTCAATTATGTAATTGGAATTTATAATTTTCTAAGTTTCTAAGGATATTAAACAATACATTGAGAATATAAATCTGAAGAGAAGAAGAAAGTGCATTGCATGCTTTTAGTAATTTATATTGAACCAAGGACAGAAACAGGAAAATCGGTTCAATAACCTGCTTTCAAATTCAATGTGGTAAACATTCTCATTGCATATGATCCTTAAAATAGGTACCACTATACAGAAGCGAATAGAAAGTGCCAATTGTAGGTTTCCAAGCTTGCTAATAGAACTCTCTCTAGTAGCAAGCCCCCTTTATCTTCTTTCTATAGACTAAGCAAAATCTATGATTGCTCATAGATGTGCTCATAAGATTGCTCATTGCTCATGCTCATAGATTGTGCATTATTGTATTTGAAAGTAAGTGTTTTAGCTTCTCTCCCACTCTGGTTCCCATTTTACATTCAACAGTTTCTTTTACTGTTTTGTTACAGCATTAATTTTAGTCGAGATTCTGAATTCCTCTGCTGTTCAAGTGATAAAGGAACAATACACATATTTGCTTTAAAGGATACTCATCTAAATAGAAGATCTACGTAAGTATTGTGATTCTTGGTGAGTAGATGGAATTAGACTTAGTTGAAATCTGAGTGTGGAATCAATAAGCTGCGAATTGGTTGTAATGTTTTCCCCAAACTTCATCTCTATTTAGTGTACCTTTAGTTTGTTGTAATTAAAATAAGCAGAGTAGCATTATGCCGGGTGAAAGAGGTGTAATTTCATAAATTTAAACCACCTACAGATCTCATTATTTGGAACACATTTAGTAATTTTCATTCTTTTCTATGACTACTTCTTGTGGAGATAGTGTAGGTTTTCAAAGAGCGTAAAAAATGTCCTGGCAATATTGAAGGCAGCAGGGATATGACTTTCAAAAGTAACTGGAAGTTATTATTTGAAGCAAAAGGTTAGAAACAGTGATGTATTTAACATTTGAAAGTAATGAGTCGGTAATTCAAACACAAACATCACTTAAATTATCCTTACTTGGACATGTTTCGGAGAACGTTTTGTCCCCATTGTCAGTAGTTATCCGACTGGTTGGATCCGTGGTTTCTTGAAGTGAGCTGGTTGTCTGTGGCGGCATCTGTTGTCTTTGGAAGTTCATCTCACATTCATTTGCACTAAGACAAAAATTCAAATTTCGCAAAAAGTGATATACAAATAAGGTAGGGAATAATGTTTCTAACATAACCATGAAAACTTCATATTTTCTACTAAATAGTTTTCCGAATTAAATAAAATACCAATATATTATAACAATGCATCACGACATAAGCATTATAACGAACATCATATTTGGTTGACATGTATGCATATATTTGGTTGACATGTATGCATATATTTGTAATTACACAGATCTGAAATGTAAACATATGACATGATGTGATGAATTACTTTCAATAAGCCAAGGTGTTTGTTAAATTCGAGAGACAGTAAACCGTAAACTTCCTGCCTGCAGAATGCTGCATCTACAGAACATAATCATCACATTATATGTTTGTTTATGAATGGTTTGTAATCTCTATTTACTTTAGAGTTCAAATCAGTATTATTCAGTTCTTTTATTTAAAAACCAGGGAAAAGTGTATAATTTGGATCAACTTGCAATTGAAATGAGACATGAGGTAATCTGCCTTCTCCCTTACCACTGCCAGTACAATACAATACAATGAAGTTAATGCGGGCTCAAATTATGTTGCAAGCAGAAATAATACTTTTAAACTGACTGAAATTGAACGACTTATTCACAAATAAATTGACAAAGTAAGATAAGACTGGAAGTACTGTATGAAATATGCGGAAAAACTACAAGAAGACAACTTTTGGAAAGAAATGACACATGAAAAGATTTTGGAGCCTATCATCATAAATTTGCAACACTTGGATGATGAAGAAATTGACAATACGAATTGTATCTTGATGTGACATTCACCGCTATATGGATGAGCCACTGGCAGCTCCATTGGATTAGAAAAATAGGTAATTCATAAACTAAAATTATAATTATAGCATTTAAAACATACATAATATGTTAATATGCTTGTTCCAATTTTGATTTCAACAATCATATTATTATAAAAGTTTGGAAAATTAAGTTTGAGTTCCCTTACATTTAGTGCAAGGAGACCCTCATGATGTAGGATAGTGTGCAAGAGAAGGGAAATATGAAAAGAGCAGGGGTAATGAGGTGCTCTAACACATCTGATTTGCTGCTGTCCAGAACTCTTGCTATTTGAAAAACATAATAGATTAATAGATACATGGAAAATAAAATTGCCAGTAAGTTAGAAAGCATTTTACAAATAGCAAAGTATTATCATCTTGATACATTCTAGAGAATTAAACATTAATTTGAAACAAAAACAATTTGTTTTAGCTAATGATGTCACAAAATATTTCAGGTTTTTATGTATTAAAATACTGTTATCTTTTTTTTTTTTTTTTTTTTTTTTTTTTTTATTATAATACTTCTATGAAGCAATTATTGTAAGGAATTAATAATTTCCCTTCCATCCAGCATATAGGGAAGTACTTTGAAATGAGCAAAGCAATGTTGAGACTGTTTCATGATCAGTGTTCTGTATTTTTCAGCAGCTAATGTGAAAAAATAAAATGTCAACTATTTGAACACATTTATGGGAAGTTTATAATTTCTTACTTACAAAATTACATTTTCACATTGCTGTTTTGTACAATGACAAATTAATATAGAGAGTGCAGAATTGAAAAGTGAAATATACATGCAGTAGAAAATAAATGGAAAACCCTTTGGGTGTTAAATTACTTTCATATGCAGATATGAGTCAGGTTTCCAGTTTTCTAAGCATGTAAATCTTAAATTTTGTCAGCTCAAAAAGATCAAGTGTTTTTCTTCATCATTATTAAAACTTACAATGTTCATAATTTACACTGAATCTTTATTTTAAAAAAGAAGGTTTCCACAAGCGGTTTTTTAAACCATTAGAAAATTATATTTTAATATGCAGAAACATATTTATATGTTACGTGGAAAATGAAGCTAGTTACAGTGAAGCAATAAGTATTATACAAATATAACTATTTGTAACAAAAAACTTCCATAGCAGATCATTTTTGGTCATTTAACCATAATATAAATCCTGAAGTTAAATTATTAAAACAATTAAATGTCCTGATAGATTTAATGATTTGGGAAAAGATATTTATTTTAAAAAATAAACATCTCGTAATGAATTTTGAAATACCAGCAGTTGATTCTGTTCTTAAGTTTGTTTCGTTTTCAGATTTTGGTAATACTGAAAAAACATAACATAGTAACTTCCTTAACGATGAATTTGTTTTTTCCTGTGGTTTTCTTTGACTGATGATGCGAACAAGGGTTCATGAAATCGATTTCAGCTTAAACTAATTCAACTAATAAGAAAAATCGACATCAATTTTTCTTAAGATAAGTAAAGTTTTTTGTTACAAATAGTTATTTGTATAATATTTATATATTTTATATGCAAACTTCTAAGTTAAAAAAATATTTTTATACATGCATAAATTTTATTACCAAATGTTTTAATAATGAAAGAAAACAAAACATTTGGCCTCAGTGTTATATCAGTAATAAAGACAGAGTAAAATTTGATATGCCATTTCTATGTAAAACTGTGCATGGTATGCTCATGCTTTCAGGTTTTCAAAGATGGGTGGAATTTTAGGCAACTATGTTGAGTCTCAATGGGCCTTAGCCAATTTTACTGTGCCTCCAGAGTGTGCTTGCATATGTGCATTTGGATCACGAAGTTCTGTTATAGGTAAGTATTTATGTTAACAAACTGAAACTTATAAATGACATATAGAAAATGCCATGAAGTTGATTAGATTGAGTTATTGTTAGTAGTGAGTGTACCTGATAATCAAATGAGCACTAGATCATATCTTATTTGGGGGAGATTCCTTCTCTCTTGGCTAACCTTCAATGATTCAAATTTGACTCACACAAATGGCTGAAGTGGTTCAGACATGGAGCTGTTCAGCCGAGACCATCCTTCCTCACTGAGGATTTTTCCAGTTTTTTCTCGGTCTTCATAACTGATGAATGCTGGTGGATACCATAAACTTAGGTTTCTTCCTTGCCACATTTGCTCTCCTGCCATTGAACAAATTAAAAAAGTTCATATCATCACCAACAGAGACCTCCACCTTCAGGGGAGCATAGGATGTTGCAACTACTATGTGCACATGTTTTCTTGGGCACTGGTTTTACGGTGTGAATCAGGCAGGGGGGAAGAAGAGAGAGTTAACACGCGCAGGTTTCTGCTCTGTGGTCAACCAAGAAGAACACAATTTACCAAATCACGGTAAGATAAGTGAAGATATGTGCCAAAGGTTGAAAGTGTGGACAAACAATAAATTGAACTCCGTCTGTTAAGCTGTATGCTTATATATTTACTATGTTATGAAACACACAAAAGTAGGAAACAAATATTGCAACAGCTATAAACACTCAGTCATTCTCTTTGTGATTGTTCGATTTCCAAGTTGGTGCGTCACTTTCATCGCTGGTATCCTCTAATGAGTTGTTGATAATTTCATCTATTGTATTTTCCCATTTTGATGCTTTTCCCTGTGTAAGCAGCAACTTGTTCTTTGGATTTGCTGCATGGGAAAATTAGATGGTTGTTATGCTTTTCTAATTTGCAGCATTCTGCAATATTTGCTGTTATTTTGCAGCCATCACTATGCACGGTTGTACGTGCAGGATTCTAAGTTGGAGTTTGTTGCTTGGAGGTACATATGATGAGGTTGTATGGCCTCAGCCATAATTGTAAACTGTTTAGCTAATTAACCTTAAAATTGCTCAAAACTAAATATGATGCACCTAGCTCTGCACACAGAGAAACAAAGAGCGCACATGAGTTTAGCATATTAGCCACTAGATGCCAGAGTGTATAGCACATTTCATGTTTCAAAATTGTCATCTATCTCAAAAACTATTTTTAGTTGGTTTATTGATACTTGTCACCTACTTATCAATAAACCAACTACAAATAGTTTTGAGATTAATTTTGACGTCACTGTTACTAAATTCCTCCAAACACATATAATTGTCATCTGTGTTTATGGAATTAGGCGAAACCTACCAAATGAAGACTTGGGAGCCGAGTGCTGAAGAAAACATGTGTGCATAGTACTTCAACTAGTTGGTTGTTAACTAGTATGGAAGCAAATGTTCGCAAAACATGTACTAATTTTTTCAAAAAGTAAGTGAGTAGTTTAAACATAACCAGTGCTCAATTAATAGCTTTCCTCAGTTCATTTTGATCAAGAAATGTTTGCCTCAGTCTGTTAAAGACTCTAGGAAGCAAAATAACAAAGATATCTGGAATTATTAAATTATAGATGAGTCATATTTTTTACACATCTGCTTCACTTTCGTACCTATTTTGAGGACATGTTTCGCAAATCATCGTTTGCATCTACGGCTCTTGTGCGACTGAAGTTAGATCCAGCGGTGTGGGTAATTCTGGGGTTGTTGCTGCCATCTGTGGATTTAGTGATGAACTTAAATGTGGGATTCTCTTCTAGCAGGATTTCAAAGTTCATTAGTTGGTTTTTATGTTTTTCTATGTATATCCTCTCCCATATGACGAGTTCACTATGTTTTTGTACGTATTTTAGTAATTCTGTGCTATCTTCAATTTCATGATTTTGAGACCAGAAATGAGCTGCTATTGCGGACTTATCAATATTTTTGTATCTTAAGTGCCTGAAGTGTTCTTTCTTTCTAGTGCCTATGTTTCTTTTTGTCTTCCCTATGTAAATTTTTTCACAGTCTTTACACTTAATCTTAATACACTTAATCACTGTGGTGTTCCAATACAGTTAAATCTCGATATATCTGGAATTATTTCTTGTCTTGAACAAACTACAACATTGTGCACATGAATATCTGCTTGTTTTGTTTTCTATAGTTTGTGTTCTGATTCTAATTTTTGTTGTTACGAGTCTGATAAGCAGTTCTTATTTTAAATACTCATTTGTATAAAATTAAAGTATTTCGCACCTTGCAATTCTTGCAATTCAACCAAGAATGTATAGCCTTTTTCTTATTAACAGTATGTGTTTTGAATTTGAACCAGGCTATTTATCTAAACATACTGGATAATGAAAATAAAATAGTAGGAAAATTCATTTGCCCTCTTTACTACGATTTACAGTGCCTGGACATACTTGTAAGGCAACAGCTGACGATGAAAGCAATGGACTCTCAAAGCATGTTCAGATATTATAAATTGTAGTGAAATGTCTACGAGTTTATCTACCCGTCATTTATTTTCTTTTGAAATCTTTCATTGTCAGCTGTTTCTAATTACTTATAACTAATACTGTGTAATACCATAAATGAAAGCTATGTCTTCCTTACATTATCATAATAGCCCAAAATAATGCAAAGTTACAAATAAAACTGAAACCTATGACTGTATGAAAAAGAATGGTCTAATGCTTTTGCTTCACTTGAGGTATCTTTCCTATTCTAATGTGTATTTAGCGTGTCTCTCTCACCGTCCATACATCTTGTTAGGACCTACTTGCGAGGCAATTGGCTTAATCTATCATTTATAGCATTGGTTCAGTTAAGTTGTGCTCTGTGAATTTATTTACCTTGTAGGCGGTGGGAGAATGACTAATAGATGCCATTTCAGGGCACTGCTGCCATGCTACTGACACTAGACAGGACCTGTCTGTCTAGCATATGCTTGTTACATCATATATCTGTTACACTTGCGCAATGTTTCTGTCAAAAAATGTGTTCTTTAAAGGAAGCAAAATAAGGAAACTTACTTTCTGGATGTGCCTCGTAGCAAAATAAGCTTTATTAAGAATAGGTTGTAAGACTGAGTAGAGAAAAATGTGAACGCAACACTCAGATATTTTAATATTAATGGCAGTTGTGAAAGCTTTAGTTTATCCATAAAACTTTCTCATTCTAAAGCTTGTGGCACTTTTCTGTGTGTGTAAAGAAATTTTCATTATGTTGTCTTGGTGAAATTCTTAATTAACTATAGGAGTTGATAGTAACCTCAAGTATACCACTTAACTATTAATTAGAGAGGATATTTTTTTTTTTTTTTTTTGAAAGCCAATTGTTTTGATTTCAACTTCTGGCCAACTGCCAATAACAGCAGGTGTGTGAATGTACCACTCTCAGGTGATAACAAAAAACGTAACCCATGGTGTAACAGCTGCCCGCCTCGGTAGCGTAGATGGTAGCATGTCTGCCTCATGTTCAAGAGGTCCCGAGTTCGAATCTCGGTCAGGGTGAGTTACTGAGATAAGGTTTTTCTAGGGTTTTCCCTTATTCTTCAAGACGAATGTCAGGTAACTCTAAGTTCCATGGACCCTCGACTCATTTGAGCATCATTTCACCAACTTAATGTAGGGGTGGACGTAAATTAAAAAAAAATGGTGTAACAGCTCACTGGTGAGACAGAGCCTGCCGACACAAAAGCTGGTCTTATGCCACATGGGTAAGGCAGAGGTGGGCAATCATCCAACTGATAGAGAGAGGAGATGTGGTCAGCATCTTGGCATTCCCAGCTGGAAAGTTGGCTTTCTAGACCAGTGTTCGCTACCTAGCATAGCACCTCAATTTGCTCATGATGCTGAGTAGGACTTAAAATCTGCACCCTACAGGGGTGGGATCATCCTGGTTACTTTCCGTGGCTGGGAATCAAAGCACAATGCTCTAGCACACTATGCCATGGCGCAGGACACTCTCAGGAGATATATGAATAAAATTGTGTAGCAGGGATCAGGGTGCCTATAGGTGAGATTTCAAGGTTTGCATGAGAGTTCTTGTACCATCCTCTGACGTTACTAGAGGAACCTCGGGCCGAACTGCCGAGGCCCTCCCGTAGGGAAGTCGTTCGGATTGGGTTGGACTCGGGGAAGTGGTTCCCGGTACCTGTGGGAAATCGAGTATGTCTCCGGACGAGGGAAGCCATATATTCCCGCGTACTAGCCTGCACAGTTAGTAGAAGGTGTGCTAGATCACCAGACGGCCCAACCGAGTGTGATCGGTAGTCTTCCCCTTTGGGGTTGGCGCACGTAAGTGGCATATCCACTTGCATCCCGTCTTGTGTTTTCGGTCCAGATGGGGGGGGCTTGTTAGTTTCTAGGTCTTGCCCTATGGGAAGCCCCATGGGGGCGTCGGGCACCCTTCGGGGACAGCTCGGTAACTCCCTGGTCTTGAGAGGGGGTCAGTCACACTTTGTGAAGGCTGCCCTGGTAGATAGATCCCTCGCATTATATAGTTCCTGTACCATATATGAACATGAAAGTAATTGGCCTTGATTTTTAAAGAATGTAGGGGTTTATTTTTTTGCTATCAACACTTAGAAAATTATTATTAGTTTACATAAGTCATCAAGCATCCTATAGTTAAAATAGACAAATTTTGGAATTAGATAATTCATTTTATATTAGCTGAAGTGCTGAAATACATTGTGAATAATGTTTTTTATATAATTTCAGCTGTTTGTTTAGATGGTACTTTCCACAAATATGTCTTCAATGCTGATGGCAACTGCAATCGTGAATCTTTTGATGTGTATCTTGATGTATGTGATGACGATGAATATTAAAATTGTTAATGCTACAAGGGACACTCTGTTTTCAGGCACAGATAGTAATGGTAATTTTAAACTTATCATTACATCTTTTCAAATCATATCCTTGTAAGTCTCTAAGACTTAAGCTAAATGATTCCATGGATTTTAAAGTTTTGAACTTAGAATAATGATTCCTATACAGTAAAAGCTACTTAAACAGTTATTCAGTTATTAAGTGATTATTTATTGTAAATAATTACAGTTTATTGTATAATTTTTTGACACAATATGCAACCAGTATTTTAATTACTGATGTTCAGAACAGCTGTTATTAGGTGTAAATCATGATGATAAACTTCTTTAACATATCCCTAAAGAAAGTTTTACCAACCACAAGTTCTATGAAAAGATAAGTAGCTGCAATTCCCCTGCACTTCTTAATGCATTTATAGCATATCCTGGGACACCCGCAAACATATCCAAGGATATGTTGTTGGAATGGAAGTGGCCATAACTGACATAATATGTCCGAGTTTTCTGAATGAAAAAGAACAGTCCGTGTTATTTTTATTTGATTAATATTGAGTTGAAATTAACACTTAGAGCTTCACTAACTTTAACATATGTTTTGTAGACATCTGCATTGTTGATTTCTTTCAAGTGCCAGAATGATTTGAAAGTTCCCTCTGAAGTCTTGAGGCTCTCTTAACTTTTGTTAAACCTATGGAGTAAGTTAATTTTGGCTGGAATTTCAAACCTCATTGGTGTTGATTGATATTTTTGCAAGAAAAACTTCCAAGTATCAACGAATCAATGATGGATTTTGAAATTCCCGCTGTGGATGATATCATCAAACTTACCAGATTATCACTGCCTGCGGTGCCGTATGTAGTAAAAGCAGGCATTAAACACTAAACATTCATTTTTTACCAGATTATCAGAGGACAGCACAACACCAAGCCAGAAATAGACACTGGTGCACCATCAGTCGACCACAGAACTGAGGATAGGGAAGAAGTTCCCAGAAACTAGTCTTCATAAAAAAACTTGTAAATGGAGAAAAGTATATACAAGGTTGACTCATTTGCCTAATTTTAATAACAATGGCACTCCACATTCTCAAATACTTCTTTTTATTCTATATAATTCCAAGTATCAAGTTCTATTTTATGCACTAGTTTCAGAAAAATAGTGTCCATCTTCTGAAACTATGCAAAAATCAATAGAACTTGATTCTTGGGAAAAGATTTTCTTGAAAAAATATCAATCAACGCTAATGAATTTTTAAATTCCCACTTAAGACGAACCATTTCATAGGCTTATCAGAGACCTAGCAGAAAAGTCTCAAGGCTCCAGAGGGAGCATTTCAGATCATTCTGGCTATCAAAAGTAGCTAAGGCTTCAGATGTCTGTGAAACATTGTGTCAAAAATAAGTTGCACCAGACTCCTTTATTTGTCACTAGAATCTTTAGCCCAGTGCTAATTTACAGTCACTTTCACTTTTCACAAATACTTACTTATAAGCATATCAATTTAATGTTTATTTGCTTCTGTTGCATGCTTCAACTTGTGCTGCTCAAGCTTTTCAGTGCACTTAGAATGTTTTCCTTTGTCACTACTCAGCTTGCTGACTCTGACACAACTCCAGTACTCTTTAGTCAACACACAACTAGCAACTGAACTAACTGGACGGTACTACACTCCATGTACTCTGACTCACGACGACTCTGCTTTCATGACTGAGGCTGGCTTTTGCACCTCCTTTTATATCCTGCCAGTCCACAAGAAATATTTTAGAAACTGAAATATCTCAAATCGAAGGAATGTTAAATTGTTGAAGTCAAATCTTCTAAAATTCCAGAAATTTAACTGTCTGGAAAACATTCAGTTAGGTAACAAAGAGTGGCTTGTCCAGCTTTTTTTTTTTTTTCATCACTTGACAGCAAACAAAAACAGTGCAATGGTTTGTGACTCATTCAATTCCCCTATGGTATGTACTATGTAAGTAAAAGTTAGTGAAGCTCTTTTAATTTCAACTCAGTGATACTCAAATTTATATTTTCTATTCACTGTGTTGTACTCCTAGTGAATTTATTTATTGTAAGTATATGCTCTATTTTTTGATATTACAGAAGATAGTAAGTTTGAGAGAATTCTATTCATAGAGCTTAGAAAGCTATGGATTTCCTTTGCTTCATATTAACACAACATGATATATATCTTTCTTTGTTTAATATTTATTTTCTTATATGGTAAAACTTTTTTTTTCAGTAATTCATTTTACTATGGAATGTAACTAATGCGATAATTATATGAAAGTACCTTTCAGTCAATGTAGGGCTCAATGATGCCTCGTTCATCAATCAGAATCAATCTTGGTATATTTAAAGAATGGTACTCAAAAGTTAATAACTGATAGCTTTTCCTCCTTTTGTGGTTTTATTCATATAATCTTGGTTTGATTTCCAAAGAAATCATACATTTTCCTTTTCACTATTGGGATTGGTAAAAACTATAAAAATGGTGAGATTTGATGATCTATTAATTCAAAATATAAAAGAAGTGGTACACAATGTAATCTTCATAATGCAGTATGAAACATGTAAGCCACTTCAGCAATTATGCCTAAAGTGCCAAAATGATGTTCTCATATCATAATTATCTAATTGAATCATCACAAAGAGAAATCTTTGACCATACAAGCATTCCATATTCCAACTGCTCCATGTTTTGAGAGAAAAGGTGTATGTACTAGCTTCTCGCGTTCCCATCTATGTAGAAATGCCACAACATTAACATATAGTAGAACTCCAATTATCCAAATTAATTGGGACTAGACCCAATCCACATATAACATTTTGTATAGTACTGTAAAGGTGTCGTTTGATTTTAGAATAAGGAAACCTGTAGTACTTTAACACTACGTATTGTGATAGTCATCAAACAATGCCAGCTGATTATTTTAGGTATATAAACGTTTTATTTTGCCCCTAAAGTATCTGCATAATTGGCAATTGGGTAGCTAGAGTTTAGATAATTGGATTTCTACTGTAGCTATGTGATGCAGGCATTGCAATATGTGGCAATTAGCTGTCTTCACAGGAACGGGGGCTCATGTTAAATATTTATTCAAGTAAATTAACATTATGAGAATTGTGTTTTATACTATGGATATTGTTAAATAGGAGAACTAACAATTTAGAATGTTGTATATAAATGACATGCCAGGAAAAATACTGATCGCTATTAGAGTTTAAAAATGCATTAACATTATAAAAGGTTTTTTTAATAACTACTGTAATAAAAAGTTTAAAATATCTTAAAAACCTTAGTAAAAGCTTCCATAGGTAATTTATTAAAACAAATAATGTCATTGCTGTTACTAGTTCTAATAGCTTACTTTTATCAGTTTTATAGTAAAATTATGATTACGTCTTGTTCAATAATTGATACGATAACCAATTGATATCTCTAAACTTCTGTTTAATTTTGGTAAAAGAGTAATAAAATAAACATTGATTACAATGAAACTTTTTTCAGAAATAATTAAACATTTGCAATGAGCATCATATGATGAACCATTAAAATTCTTATAGCCTGTATCTGCAATTTTAGAACCTTGCTGCTGTTATTCTGTGGTAAAATTCCATATATTAATATACTTTGAAAAAAGAAAAATATGTATTTATGACATATTCCTTAGATACAAGAGTTTAAGATGCCTTAATAAGAATAACACAAATCAGGAATCCTTCAAAGGAGTTCTAAAATTAAAATGCTTTCTGGCTCCAGTACTTTAAACCTCTCTTGAAAAGTATTTAAGAAAACAAACCTCCTACTATTTTCCTTCCTCTGCAAATATAATAAATTTCTGGCTGTGCTATGACCAAGTGGATACAACACTCGACATGGTTGGATCCCAGGCAACCGCATGTGAGATTTGCAGTGGACAAAATGGCATAGCCCGCCTTGGTAGCGTAGATGGTAGCATGTCTGCCTCACATTCAAGAGGTCCCGAGTTCGAATCTCAGTAAGGGTGAGTTACCTGGATAAGGTTTTTCCGGGGTTTTCCCATATCCTTCAAGACGAATGTCAGGTAACTCTAAACTCCATGGACCCTGGACTCATTTGAGCATCATTTCACCCAATTTATTCACCGTCTGATATGACTTAATGTTGGAGGACGTAAATTACAAAAAAAAGGGGGGGGCATAGGGGCAGGTTTCCTCCCGGTGCTCCAGTTTCTCCTGCCATCTCATTCCACCAGTGCTCCATCTTCATTTCATATATCATCAGTGTCACCACCTGTGGTGACGTATGTAGTAAAAGCAGGTGTTAAACACTAAACAAAAAGTGAATTTCTTCCTGTATATAAAACAAAAAAATAATATCCTCTATGTCAACTCAGTTATTTAACACAAGAAAGATATACAAATGAGATCAACTAATCACATCTCCATAGAATCAGTTAACTTTTCCAAATATGGGATAAAAACTATATTACATAGTACCACCAAAACATACATCAGTCTCCCATATGACAACAAAACGTAACTCAATCACCTTGGTGTAAAAACAAACTCTTCAAATACCTACTTGAGAATACTGTAACTCCCAATAACCAGACAGCAGAAAATCTCTGCCAAATTACTTAATAAATGTTAATCATATTCATACAAAATAGTTTTAAATGAAGATATTTATATATTTTCATACTTGTATACCCACTCTTTTACATGTATTTATTCTATATAAGTTGTTTACCATGTCACTTGTAAAGGGCAGTCCCTACTTAAAGCATTGTGTCCATTGGGATCTTTAATGTAAATAATTAAATACTCTCACTAAGTGAGCACATACAGAATCAATGACATCATTCCCATTCAATTTTGAATCCAATCAAAGTATAAACTTGAAAGAAGCATAGGGACAGTGAAGCACAAATTAGTATAAAAGTGAATCGAGTGAGTGAAGCAATGTGTCAATATATTCTCGATTCACTTTTATTGAATCCAATGTTACTCCTAAAAGTTTAACACCATTGGAACACCAATATGGAACAACCTTCCATACTCGTCATATTCTTCAAAGTAACAATAATAGATGAATTTTGTTAATATTTAAACTAAAGCTGTTGATCTTGAGCCATAATTTAACTGCATTAAATGCAGTTGTATTATCCACAAATAAAATAGATTGATGTGAAGTGTTAACAGTATAACATTGATCATTATCAAAAACAAAAGTGGTCCCAAAACACTCTATAATTATGGCTATTTTTGTAACATATTTTTGAAATAAATGGTTGGAGTACTTCCTTTCTAGAGGGTTAATTCTTCATGAATATGTATGCAGAAAATACAATAGTATTTTGCTGTGTTTCGTTATTGTAAATTAAAATGTAATTATAAACTAAACTTTTTTAGAAATCAATTATTCTTTCACACTAGCCGTGTGTAGAACGCACTATGAAAGGGTATAGCCAGACTGAAAAATTCAATGCCATAGCCGGGATTTGAACCATGGATCTTCTGGTCTCCATCCAGCGCTCTAAACCATTGGGCTACTATGGCCAACATGACATTAAGTGGTTTACCGGAAAAAACACAAGTCAGTTGGAGAATTTAATGTCATGTTGGCACGTTGGCCACAGTAGCTCAATGGTTTAGAGCAGCTGGATGGAGACCAGAAGATCCATGGTTCAAATCCCAGCTATGACATTGAAATTTTCAGTCTGGCTCTACCCGAAAACTTTAATAGTTTACTTATTAAAAAGGTTCAAATCTAAGGTGATGATATCCTTTCTCTGTGGTCAGGATATGTATAACTGATTCATCCTGATAAAATGTTATCTCTTATGTTTCCTCAGAAATATTGTAAAAATTTATTAAATTTCTGCATGCGTATAGGAAGTCCCTTCAACATTGTGTAACTGCAAGTGTGGAATCTTGTCTTGCAGCTCTTAATTAACTTTCACATGCACAACTTCTATAATTCCACTTTCTGTGTTACAGAAATGTCACTAATATTCTAAAATTATGGAGATACATTCAAATTTATTGTGGAATGTTTGTAGCTCTTGCTGGCATATGCCCCTTAAAGATGTTTATTCTTATGTCTTTCCACCCTCCTATAATATTGCAGTTTTTAAAGGCCTGGAAACTTTGAGTGTCCTTTGTACATGTGAAAACAAGCAAAACGAAAAGGTTAAAGAAAACTAAACATATTTCAAGATTTGCTTGCAAATATGTTGATTTTTACTGAAGTTAACCATATTTAATTAGCATGAAATAGAGGAAAAGTCATTTGCATCTTATTGGTAATAAAAGGAACTGTTTTTCCTTTTTGTATGTAATTTATAGTGATAATATCTGCTGAAATGTGATAAAAATATAAACAATTGCATTTTCTTGAATATATATTGAAGTGCAGCATTTTATTGACTTGTATTACTGTTTTAATGTAAGCAATCACACTTTGAAAAACCTGCACTTTTCAAAGTGTAATGAAAGTTTTGACTCATTAAGGCTCTTGCCGTAAGCTGAAATGCTATTTTCCATAATCTTGTGTGCTTTTTACTTAAAGATATTATATTGGAAATAAAATATCTGCTGATTATTGTAATATTGTCATGGAGCTAAGTCAGGGGTGAATTTAATATATTTGTTAAAAGACTTAAGATTTCTTTCCTTGGGAAAGACAGCTTTATGTTGTGATTAACAATTAATTTTTATACTAAATGAATTATGATATTGTTTATACCTGCTGTTGATGTACAAAAGATGTAAATAAAGTATTGCCTAGAGATGCATTGTTTTTAGTTATTTGTTCAATGTCTTTTTCTTCTCTGTTGTATTAATGTGAAAGTCTTGTTTTTATGTCTAAACAGATTTTCCATTTAAGATATATTTTCATGTAAAACAGTTAAACAGGGCCGGAAAATGCAACTCATACCTGCCTCTGAAGTATGGGAGAAGAGTTTCTGCTTGAAATTCAAGAGGCCCCTAGTTCAAATTTCAGTCAGGGGAAATTATCTGGTTAAGAATTTTTTGGAGAATGAATTTTTTTAAGATTAATGTTTGGTATGCCTAATCAAATGACTCATCCATACCAACATAATGACAAGAATTATTTTCACTCTAATAAACATTTGTACTTTCTGTATCATTATGTAGTAGGTAGGAAAGAAAATGCTACTCAAAATTCATTATTACGCTATACATGTTTTGAGACCACCAAGTCCAATAAAAGAATGTTTAGCAAAAGGGAAAAAGGTTTGTGTGGTGTCTGTGACAGCATAACTTTTAAGTCAGGTAAGTACAAAATATGGTATGTATTTAACTTGGGTGTCTTCCAAAGATGTAACACAACACTTGGATAATGGTGCCATCCCAAAGTTTGTGGAAAATTTACTTTCCAAAAATTTGATTTGTATTTTTCTTTTTTCTTTTTTTGAGCAAAACCATATACATATAGCCTTGTTTACCCAGATCAACTGTGGCCAGGGCCAATCTGACTTAACGAAAATCCAAGTTATCCAGAGAATGACAGAAAAACTACTAAAAACATGTGATACATCACCAAAATATTTTTAATGGAGCTTAGAAATTACTACTGGCACACTTTCACCTAAAAACACGTACACTGTATGTACTTTAATGCCTTCATATTTTCAGTTTGTGCAATATAGCTACTAACTACAAACTAATCGGTAGTGAAAAAGGCAGTGAACTTCTGCTGTCTCAGTCAAGGATATCACTTACGAACAGCATGATCTCGTATCCACTTTAACATTAGAAGTTCATTTGGCGATGCTTCAGCTTGACTCTTGAAGTAGAGTATCAATTTGTATGCTACTGCTTTTGTGTGGGTCATAAGCACAGGTGATTCATCAACACTGTCTGAATCTGAAAACTCATTTTCAGTTACACTGCATATACAATAATGCCTTCTACTGTAATCTGTTTGTAACCTCTTGTCATTGTTGATTTGAAACCAATTGTCAGTGTCTTCTTCATTAACATCATAACAGCCATTGAAGTATTTTTAAAAATGTCTCTAAAATTTTCTTCCACACTTATTTTTTCTTCTTCTCCTTCTTTCTTGGTTTCTGGCAAGTCACACACAGCAGGCCACAACTTTTTTCATGACTATCAAAGTTTCTCTTCCAACCTAATTACCAAGCAGATGGGATGACTGCAGTGAATTCACTTGCTGGCAAGAACATTTGAGTAATATACCTACTGAGAGTAGCAGTCTACTATCACTAAAACAACTCTTCATTTACTATGTTAAACAACATAATTCTTTTCTCAAAATTGGTCTGGGTCAATAAGGTTTTACTGTACTAGGAATATTTACCTAAAATATTTCATAATTTTTTTTTGGAATAGTCCAAGAAGTCCTCTTCATTCTTATTTCAGTTTTGTAGAACTAATGAAATAGATCAAATGTATAACACAAAACAAAGTCGGGTCTTCAAGGTTGAAAATGGAAGTAACAGTTTCCAAAACTAGCCCCTCAAAAATTAAAAATTTAAGTGACAGAGTGTGTAAAACCGACTACAAATAGTTTTTTCACAATTATAGAGCGCTTTAAAATACACAATTTATTTCAAATAACTCTCTTAATGACATAAGCCACTTCCAAGATATCTGTTATCAGTGGATTGAATTGTTAAATATTTTGTTACTTTAGCTAATTGATGGAAATTAATCATTTCTTTACACTAGCCGTATACAGGCTAAGATTTTTGATAGAGTCAACATGAAAAATGCAATGCCATGGCCGGGATTTGAACGGATCTTCTGGCAGCACATTGGCCATGGTAGCTCAATGGGTTAGAGCGACTGGATGGAAACCAGGAGATCCGTGGTTCAAATCCGGCCATGGCATTGAATTTTTCATGTTGACTCTATTTTGTTACTGTTTTATAAATGTTTATATTCAGTTGTTTTTCATGATGTCATGGAGAGTATAAAATTTAAGGCCTTTATGTAATGTCCAGTTCTTAAAAACTAGATTATCACCACATTCTTCTATCTGTTATGAAAAGTAAGCTATTTCTGCGTAAAGTATAAAGTTGGAAGAAGCGTAGGGACAGTGAAGCACAAATTAATACAAAAGTGAATCGAGAAGATATTGACACATTGCTTCACTCACACTGTTTATTCACAGGACATGTTTCAAGAGCTCTCGCTCCTATCATCAGCTGATACTCGACTAGTGCAAGTTGTAGTGGTTTCCTCTTTCTCTGTTTTGTCAATAGATGGCGTGATGTACTTGTCAAAGATGTCCGGTGGTGGAGTTTCAAAATTCATGACTCTATGACGATTTTTGTTGATGAAGATTTTTTCCCATACGGAAAGGTCTATGGGGTGATTAACATATTTTATTAGAGATGTTTCCAAGTTGATGTCATGTCTAGTATTCAAAAAATGAAAAGCCACTGCTGATTTTTCTGTTTCACCATTTTTAATGTTTCTTAGATGTTCTTTAGTTCTGATGTTAATAGAAAAAGAAATATTAACATCAGAACTAAAGAACATCTAAGAAACATTAAAAATGGTGAAACAGAAAAATCAGCAGTGGCTTTTCATTTTTTGAATACTAGACATGACATCAACTTGGAAACATCTCGAATAAAATATGTTAATCACCCCATAGACCTTTCCGTATGGGAAAAAATCTTCATCAACAAAAATCGTCATAGAGTCATGAATTTTGAAACTCCACCACCGTACATCTTTGACAAGTACATCACGCCATCTATTGACAAAACGGAAAACGAGGAAACCACTACAACTTGCACTAGTCGAGTATCAGCTGATGATAGGAGCGAGAGCTCTTGAAACATGTCCTGTGAATAAACAGTGTGAGTGAAGCAATGTGTCAATATCTTCTCGATTCACTTTTGTATTTCTGCGTAGTTTATCTCAGTTAAAATGAACTAGGAAAATGTACTTTATACGTTTGTAAGAATAATTTGTAGTCTATATAAATATAAATATTAGGTAGTGAGTATGTGAATGTAACACAATTATTTTCCTCCTCCCATGTGCAACCAAAGGTAGAATATATAAGTATGAATATAGTGGGAAAGGAGGTAATACTGCCCTGCACTGCAATCTTTGCAGATCTTTACTTGTCCCCAATCTAATTAGCACTGATCTAGAAGTATGTCATTTGTAATAAACAAAATCAGACTCAGGACGATGAATGGTTGAAAGTTCCTCTTAATTGTGTAAATTGGTGTTCAAAAACAAGGGCTTTTTGGTAAATAACCCATGGTATAACAGCCCACAAGCGAGCGAGATAGATCCTGCCAATCTGACAGCCAGTCTCATGCCCACATAGGGAGACGTGGACATCATTCAACCCCCAACTGGAAAGTTGGCTTTCTAGACCATGGTTGGCTATCTAGCATAGCTCCTTAGTTTCCTCACAGTACTAAATAGGCACTAGTCCTATACCCGGGACTTAAAATCTGCACTCCCCCATGGGTGGGTTCGATCCTGGGTGCCTTCTGTGGCAGAAAACCAATCATAACTCTTTAGCCCACTGCTCCATTATGCAGGAGTCTGTGATAAATAATTGCTGGTGTAACACAGTAGATGAGCAGGTGGATCAGCTACTTGCTAACACTCTTTACAGGCGAGATTCATTTGCTGTCTGTGCAGATGCCCTCTAAGGAGGACTGTTGCCCAAGAGAGCTTTTCCCTGTTTAATTTCAGCAGTTCTTGCATCCTGCTTCTGCCCAGTTTTCATATAAGAATTTTTACAATGCTTGAAAACTACAGATGAGTTGCACTATTTCTCTGAGCAACCAGTTCCTGATAGCTAGTATAATTGCTCCTGACAACGCAGCAGTGCTGGTGCAGTTCCGATAAAAGGCTGTTCATTTCCCTTCTCAACAGAAGTAGTGCCCAACCTTTGGCGGAAGAGGGGTATATGGGTTTACCCCCACCAACTGTTTTGCGGGGCAGCAGGAAAAATCCTCTCTATTACTAATGTCAGTTTGATCAGTGGCAATGGTTTCAGTAATGTTATTGTATATTATTTAAAGAATGTCAAAAAGGCTTCTTGGTAGTGACTTGGTTATGCTGTTTACTTGCAACCAGATCATTATTGTTTGCTTTTTATTTGATTCATTTTTGAGAACATCTGCTCACAAATATATTTAGAACCGAATACTGAAAGTAACTTTGCAGAAAAATTACACAATTTGGAAAATGTTTCATTGGGAAGAGATTTAAAGAAATCCCAACCTTTTTCCTGAGAATAATCCATGGATGTTGAATTCTGTAAAGCAGCTAGCTCATTTGGAGATCGTGAGGAGCATCTTTGCAAGGAAAATTAAAAGGGTTGTTAATATGATCAAGTTTCTCCTGCCTTGCTTTCAAGTGTCAGAAATTGATCTTGAAAGTGTCATATAGTTTGTGTGGACAGAACCGTTGCTGAATGTCATGCTAAGAATTTTTATGCTTGAAAGAATTCATCATCCTCTACCAATTTCAGCCTGCAACTCAGAAGCTAGCTTGTTACTTGAGGGCACATTGGCAGTTAGTAACATGCATGCATTCAGATGAAGCAAATGATAGTTTTTCTCAGTGATATAAAAATAAATTATTTAGAAGTAACACAATTTCAGCATTTAAATAAAATCCATCAAAAGAAAACTGTTTTACATAACATTTTTATATAAGCCATATAGCAAGGAAAAAAGTTATAATAGCCACTGATGTAAATTGGGTTAGTATTGCAATATTTGGAGGAAAAATTAAATTATTTTTCCATCTAACGGTTTATTCGGAAAGAGTGTAAATGCAAGAAATATCAAATTGTCACAATATTTTCTTTCCATATTTAAGTGGCAGCAAATGTAAAAAAAACAGACAAAAATTATAGCCTGATCAACTCAGAGAAAGGTTGCTATGGAACAACAAGACAATTTGTGAGCATTAGGAAAGAGGTGTTAACATTTTCAGCAAGTAATGGAAAAAAAAACATTAATATATATTTTAATGTTTCCTTTCTATTAGTAGAATAAAGTATTTGATATTATTTAGTTTTAACAGGATGGATGCAAGAAAGCAGAGTATAAAAATACAAAAATATATTTTTTTATTTATATTACATAAAATATACATTTGTTATCAAAATATAACAATTTCATGATAGTTCAAACAATTGTCATGACATTAAAAGACATACTGAGTTATACTTTATTTAAACTTACAACTCCACTCACGTCGTCATTAAAACCAGGAACATTTTCAGAATGGACCCAATCCCATCCTCAGCTAATTGGTGACTGACCACTCTCTTCATAATTGGTTGTCGAGTGGATCTCTTGTAACTGGCTCTCTATCTTGGAAATTTTTGTACATAAGTTCATTAGACCACTACTGAGGGCAGATCAAAATTTAAAATATGTTGAATATTTTTTGCAATAAAAATCTCCTATGTTGTAAGTTCAAGTTTTGTTGTTAATGGTTTTATTAATTTAATCTCCTCTCTGATCTGGTGGTTCTCATTCCAGAAATGAAAAGCAACTGCTGATCGCAAAAACTATTTGTAGTTGGTTTATTGATACTCGTCACTTACTTTTTTATATTAATGAGAGACTAGTTTCAAAGGCAATCACCTCCATTTTCAATCTCTTTCCAACTGGCATCTGTTGTCTGCTCTCTGGTGGTGGAACTATGAACTTTTTTTGTCAAATTATCTACTGGTGGGATTTCAAAGTTCATTACGCGATCCTTATTTTTCCATATGAATATGTTCTCTCATGTTGTCAATTTATTTTGGTTTATCACTCCTTTTAATAATTTTGGATTTGGATCAATGTCATGATTTTCATTCCAAAAATGAAATGCTACTGCTGAAACAAGAAGATAAGTCAGCAGTAGCCTTTCATTTTTGGAATGAAAATCATGACATTGATCCAAATCCAAAATTATTAAAAGGAGTGATAAACCAAAATAAATTGACAACATGAGAGAATATATTAATATGGAAAAATCAGGATTGCGTAATGAACTTTGAAATCCCACCAGTAGATAATTTGACAAAAAAGTTCATAGTTCCACCACCAGAGAGAGAGCAGACAACAGATGCCAGTTGGATAGAGATTGAAAATGGAGGTGATTGCCTTTGAAACTAGTCTCTCATTAATATAAAAAAGTAAGTGATGAGTATCATTAAACCAACTACAAATAGTTTTTGTGATTAATTTTGACATCACTGTTACTAAATTCCTCCAAACACATGCAACTGCTGATGTTTCTGTTTGTTTATATTTCAGGTTCCTTCAGTGTCCTGTTAATCTGGCTTTTAAATTCCTTTTTGTCAATCCAATATAAAATTTGTCACAATCCTCACAAACTATCCTATATATGCCTGACGATGATGGGACTGGGGCAGTCCCAAAAATGTTACTGTTTCTAATAATGATGCGAGTGAAGTTTTAAGTTTCATAATAATCATAAAGTTTATTCACAATTAAGCTTACAAGAAGCAATAGGCTTTGTCAAATGAAAACAAGTATTTACAAATTTATATACAAGTATGACTCAATAAGTACTTTAATATAAAATTAGCCAATTTTTTAACAATGCTTTTATTCATAATTATTTCAGTTGTCATGCTACCAGTCAGAGAAATGTGAACTATTGCCAATGTTGTTTTGAATGACAAGAAAGATAACCTCATTCAAGACTGATGTTTGTACTATACAAGGTAGAATTTCTTATTTGATTCAGTTAAATTGATGGAAATAATCATTTCTTCCACACTAGCCATGTGTAGGCTAAGGTTTGAATGAGTAGAGCCAGACTGAAAAATTTGATGCCATAGCTGGGATTTGAACCACGGATCTCCCGCTCTGTGCGGTTGCTCTAACCCACTGAGCTATTATAGCCAACATGCCGACATGACATTAAATTTTCCAACTGACTCATATGTTTCTCAGTAGACCACCAGGTGTTCTCATATGCTACGAGACACGCACCTTTTGTGGCGACTTACTATGCCATAAGCACTTAAGTCCCAAGCTTCATAGTTAAACCACTATGTTATTCAGGTAAATTGATGGAAATAATCATTTCTTCCACACTCTGTGGTTCAAATCCCGGCTATGGCATTGAATTTTTCAGTCTGGCTCTACTCATTCAAACCTTAGACTACATACGGCTAGTGTGGAAGAAATAACTATTTCCATCAGTTTACCTGAATAACATAGTGGTTTAACTATGAAACCTGGGACTGAAGTACTTACAGCATAGTAAGTCACCACAAAAGGTGTGTGTCTCATAGCATATGAGAACCCCTAGTGGTCTACCCAGAAACATACGAGTCAGTTGGAGAATTTAATTTAATGTCATGTTGGCATGTTGGCCATAGTAGCTCAGTGGGTTAAAGCAACCGCATGGAGAACAGGAGATCCGTGGTTCAAATCCCTGCTATGGCATTGAATTTTTCGGTCTGGCTCTACTCATTCTTATTTGATGTTAATCTTTACAGTATAGGGAACATTATACATTAACTGACTAAAACCTCACTCAGGTGCATATTTACATTTGTTTCCTAAATAGTAATTACAAAAAGTCTTCATATTATAGTCACAGCACTCATTAATATGGGAGTGTTGAATTTAATATTCAATTTGCAGCAGATTGAAAACTTCCAAACAATTATCACTGCCTGTCTACCAGCTTGAACCGCAAAGGTCCATCAGGAGTATACATGGGGTGAATGCGGTATTGAAGTTTCTCATAGTGATACTCTATTCTAAATGCCTGCACCATCTGAAAAAAGGAACGTTACATAAAATCAGATAATATTTTATAAGGCTTCTATCTTATAAATTAAATAAGCAAGATTTGGATGAAAACATTATCACAAACTTTGCGATATAATTGTTGGATCTCAGTCTTTTGGTTGTGATAATCAGGTGATTCATTTTAATTGGCTCAATGCATTTTAAAGAAAGTTTGGGTTGTCTGAGCATATTCAATCTAAATATTGCAAATTTCTCATTTTGTAAACATTTAAATTTTGTACTAAATATGTGATAATGAAACCTCACACCAGCATAATGACAGCAATCCAAATGTAGCAATTCATTTTAAAATAAAGATGGACTATGCCACAATTTTTGTAAGAAAAGCCATTATTAACATTTATGTTGGTATTTTCTCATCATTTACTTTACTTACAAATCTCTGTTAATAACTCTTTTTGAAATTGTGTTCTGATCATTTATCAATCTTGTATGTGCTCAGATGGTAGCAGTTTTGACCCATATTTGGGTGGTTGTGGGTTCAATTTCCATGCCCAACCTTTCTGACCCATGAGTTTTTTGGGGATTTCTCCAGGTCACTAGGTGAATGCTGGGAAGGGCAATTACAACCCCCGAATTATCTGTCCCTCCATTTCACTTAACATCAGAATGATCAGAACATTACCTCTACACCACCACCTCAGTGTTCTTCTAAACATCAAGCAATAACGTATTCTTAAAGAATATGGACTATGATTCAATGAAGTACAGAAATAATATAATTTTGAGTCAAACTAGTCTCCACACTCAATATATTGCTTAGTGTTTACAACAAAGATCTAGACAAATAACTACTTTTGCCCCAATCAGTAATAAGACTTCATATTGTCACCATAGCATTGTTGGTCTGCTGCCAGGAGAGCTGGATGCTTGCCAAGAGAAAGAAAGAGACAGAGAGAGGCTCCAGAATGTTCTTTCTCTTGCCGCTGCAAATGTTATCAAAAGGTCTGTGGTTTTCTAGAAACAATGGCTGGAGGTATAAAAGCTCCGCAAGGTGTTAAGAGTGGCAGTTGTGTGATGGTTATTGCGACAGTCGACGTTTGAAGTGTACTGCAGTGATTTCTTTCATTTGTTTACATGTGGCGGAGCACCGAGTCGACCTTGAAGACAGCTGATTGACTGCTTTTTACTGCAATAAGGAGTTCTAAATTTCTGCAAACCAGACTTTTGATTCTATGTAACCATAGCAGTCACAAAATAGAAAATTTACATAGCACTCCAGAGCTACATACCTTTTCCAAAAAGTCTTTCATTTCATTTTATTTCATCCATATGATCCAAAATACATAGGATACGTTAACAGGTTTAACAAATACAATGTGTACACAATATAAAAATAATAAAATAAGCAGAGGGTACATATACTACTTAGACTTTATTTAACCTTTTATACTCATCTATAGAGTAGACTGGGTTTTCTACAAGGTAATTTTTAATTGCTTTAAGTTTAAATTTTTCTTCTGTTATCTGTTTTATTTGATTCGGTAAATGATTGTACAATTCTTTAGATTTATTTTCTATATTTTTGTTACTTAATGTTCCTCTTAATCTGTTTAAGAAATAATTTTGTTTTGTTCTTGTGCTATGTGTATGCATGTACATGTTTTTATTTTGATTGCTACAATTTTTTGTTACGTATTTAACGCACTCATATATATATATATGCACTCATATATATAAAATGCTGTAAATGTTAATACATTTAATGTTTTATAAACATTTCTACACGAATCCGTCTTTTTTATTTTAGTTAATTGATGGAAATTAATCATTTCTCCACACTAGCCGTATATAGGCTAAGATATTTGATGGATAGAGTCAACATGAAAAATTCAATGCCATGGTCGGGATTTGAACCACGGATCTCCTGGTTTCCGTTCAGTCGCTCTTAACCTTTCAGCTACCATGGCCAACATACCATCATGACATTAAATTCTCCAGTTGACTCGTATATTTCCCCGGTAGACCACTAGGGGCTCTCGCCATGGTAGCTAGTGTGGAGAAATGATTAATTTCTATCAGTTAACTAAAATAATAAGAGTTAAATGATGAAGCCTGGGACTTAAGTACTTACAACAGCAAGTCACCACAAACTGTGTATCTCGGATGCGAGAGCCCCTAGTGGTCTACTGGGGAAATATAAGAGTCAACTGGAGAATTTAATGTCAGGACGGCACATTGGCCATGGTAGCTCAAAGGTTAAGAGCGACTGGACGGAAACCAGGAGATCTGTGTTTCAAATCCCGGCCATGGCATTGAATTTTTCATGTTGACTCTATCCACTGTCTTTTTTAGTTTACAAATTATTCTGATGGCATATTTCTGGAGTCTTAATATTCTTATCATTGCTTTTTTCTGCACATTTCCCCATAATACCACCCCATAGCATAAATGAGAGTGTATGACTGCATAGTAACTTTGTATCAGAGTTTCTCTATCCATTTGTTGTGCTGCCTGTTTTAAATATATAGTCCCATGTTGTCATATGTTGTCTTCAACAACATTACTTTGGCTCCACAGTACAATTTCAGTATGAACACCTTTTGAAAGAAACCCACAGACAAAAATTCAAGTATGTACAGAATAAATTGCAAAGGCTTTAACAACTTTTACTTTGGCAAAACAAAAAGGAATTTGAGCGTTAGAGTTAAAAATATATTAAGAATATCAAGAACAAAGAAATAGACAAATCGGCAGTAGCATATCATTTTTTGAATGAGAATGACTATATGTAAAACAAGGAATCCATTTATTAAAGAATGTTTGGGGCCTGACTGTATTAATTGCCTGGAAAAAAAAATACTCATAAAGAAATATGAAGGAAATCCTTTTAATTTTGACACTACCTTTGAAGAGGACCCAAACTTCAAGTTCATCAGAACAACAGAGACATCCCAATCTATTCTAGGTAAACACCTGCAATATATGCTGCATGGGGTACTAGTTTGACTCAAAATTATATTAATGCAATAACATCTTCAAAATTTGTAACTCAACATATTTTGAACCTAAAGATAAATTTAAAACTAAACTTAAACATGTAAAACAACTACTAGTGAAGTTGTACAGATATGTTTGAAATGTTAAATAAAAATTGTGCTATTCACCCTGTCAAAGAAACAAGTTATTTTCTCTAGAAATTTCCTGAGCTTATATCCATAGTATATCATTTTTAACATATTTATATTCACCATTTCACTATACAACAGTAATATAATTGTTGTGCTATTTTATGGATAACATTTATAAGATCAAGATCACAATTACCTTAGCTATAACAGTCTGTATCTCAAGGTCAGCAAATCGTCTCCCAAGGCACATCCTCCTTCCATAACCAAAAGGCAAAGAAGCAAAAGGATGGTATTCTCTTCTTGCACATCCTTTTAACCATCTCTCTGGTTGAAACTTATCAGCCTCGGGAAAATATTTCTCCAGATTGCTGATAACGTAATGTTGAAAAACTACTTGCGTCTAATTAAAAAAAAAGAGGAGATATTATAGTACACATTCA
Source organism: Mantis religiosa (assembly GCA_030765055.1). Taxonomy (NCBI): domain Eukaryota; kingdom Metazoa; phylum Arthropoda; class Insecta; order Mantodea; family Mantidae; genus Mantis; species Mantis religiosa. The sequence goes on along the minus strand of CM060955.1, from coordinate 90,658,990 downwards.
GGTAAAGACTGGAAAAAATCAAACATTCTAAATCAATTCTAAAAGTTTACATACAAAATAAAAACAAAAATAGCAATCTTTTATCACTTGACGGATTTCTGATAAAATAATAAAAAGATAGGTACTGTAATATTAGAGAATTTTTAGTCACTGAAAACTAAGTGTTTAAAAAGAAGAGAGAAGTAGTTTCTATATTCTATAGTAACTGTTTATTTTCTTCAAGAGATAAAGTTTATCTTTTTTTAAGTGTGATTGGAGGAATTTAGTAACAGTGACGTCAAAATTAATCGGAAAAACTATTTTGTAGTTGGTTTATTGACACTTCATCAGTTACGTTTTTATGTTTTCGAGGGACTAGTTTCAGAAGCCATTGTCTCCATTTTCAACCTCTCTCCAACTAGCATCTGCTCTCCTCTCTCTGGCAGTGGAACTATGAACTTCTTTGTCAAATTATCTAATGGTAAGATTTCGAAGTTCATTACGGGGTCCTTATTTTTCCATATGAATATCTTCTCCCATGTTGTCACTTTATTTTGGTTTATCACTCTTTTTAATAATTTTGGATTTGGATCGTTCCCAAAATGAAATGCTGCTGCTGACTTATCATCTTGTTTCATTCTGATGTTTCTAAAGTGCTCTTTGACTCTGGTTTTTAGATTTCTTTTTATTTGAGCTATGCCAGAATCTAAAAACCAGAGTCAAAGAGCACTTAAGAAACATCAGAATGAAACAAGAAGATAAGTCAGCAGTAGCATTTCATTTTTGGAACGAGAATCATGACATTGATCCAAATCCAAAATTATTAAAAGGAATAATAAACCAAAATAAACTGACAACATGGGAGAACATATTCATATGGAAAAATAAGGACCCCATAATGAACTTTGAAATCCCACCAGTAGATAATTTGACAAAGAAGTTCATAGTTCCACTTCCAGAGAGAGGAGAGCAGAGGACAACAGATGCTAGTTGGAGAGAGGATGGAAATGGGGGCAATGGCTTCCAAAACTAGTCCCTCGAAAATATAAAAACGTAAGTGACGAAGTGTCAATAAACTGACTACAAAATAGTCACAAAACATTCCAAATTACAGAATAAGCTAGGAAAATTTAGTATCCTTTATTTTTTAACTGTATGACATATGAAAACAAATTCATGTACAAGTTGCTGTTCACACATATTTTTATACCCCTTTCTTAAGCAGCATGTTTTCAGCATTTGGCTGATTTTTAGTACATTTATTGTATGTCTGCTATTGTTTTCCTTCCTTTTGAATGCTGGTGTTTCAATGTGCAGTTTACTGTAAGAAGATTTAAGATGGATGAGTTTGTGACATCTTTTTATTATACATTTTGAACATTTAATCACAGTTAACAGTAAACTAACTCTGTTTAGGGCTTAGGGTCTGTGCACTGTCAATTAATTAGACAAATGGTGCAGATGCTTGCTCAATGGAAAGGTTTTCTGGACCCTGCTCAGAGGTGGGTCAAGTTCTCCCTAGTTTCACCAGAGGGAAGCCTTCTCTGAGTGGACTACAAGAATGTTCAAGTCATGGAGCTTGGAGTCATTAAGAAACTCTGCTGACTTTTGTCAACCGAGCCCACCTGCAGTTCCTTCACCTTCTCCATTTCTCATGGGAGCGCTAAACATAAAACATCCATCAAAGGATATTGCTCCTTGCCAATTAAAGCAACCAGTTTTTAATTAGTAAATAGAATATACCCCTGAATAAAGAAGAATTTAATAAAGAATATAAACATATTATTAATACTGCTTTAATTAATGGTTTTAATAAAGATTTTATACAAAAGAAGATTGAAAAATTTAAATAAAAAAACTGTTAATGATATTTCTACCCTTAAAAAAATAAAGGATGATTATAATTTTAAAAAATTTACTTACCATTATTGGGTTAATAAACATTTTCAATTTTTTTTTAAAGAAGTTAGTATAACTTTAGTTCCTCAAAATAAATATAGTATTAAAAATGTACTATAGTTTTCTGAAAAAGATAAAATTCCTAATAATAAGAAATCTGGTATTTATCAATTTGATTGTTTAGATTGTGATCAGAATTATATCGGAAATACAAAACGTAATTTGGAAACCAGAACGAAAGAACATTTTCATAACATTAAGTATAAACAAACTGATAAATTGGCCGTAGCAGAATATTTTTGGTCATTTAACCATGAAATAAATCCTGAAGTGAAATTATTAAAACAATTAAATGGTTGATAGATTTAATAGTGTGGGAAAAGATACTTATTTTAAAAAATGAACATCGCGTATTGAATTTTGAAATACCAGCAGTTGATTCTATTTTTAGGTTTGTTTCGATTTTAGATGTTGGTAATACTAAAAAAAAGCATAAGAAAGGCATGGTAACCAGTATACTTGACAACAGAGTTTATCTGTGGACTGAGGACTCCAGCGATCTGTTTGCGAAATCGATTTCCATTTGAAAAGAAGTATCAACATCCATTTCTTAAGATAAGTGAAGCCTTAGTGGCAAATATTTTTATTTGTGTAATAGTAAATGGAAGTTGCACACAGTGAGGACATTACTATATGGGATTTGAGTTGCTTTTTTGTAAATGTTAAATATAAGTAGGGTAATGTACAAAGCAACTGACTCAAATATTATATAAACCATTTAAACTCTGGCTGGATATTTTACACTATACACCACCTGCTGCTGATTATTTGCAGGGCCAACCAAATGGATACAAGGAGGGGACTTTTCATGAACCTATAAATTGTACTAGTGAAAGACTAAGAGCATTCACAAGTCCAATATTTCAAATTTTATTACATCCTAACTAAGCTATATCTCCAACTAAATAATGGGAATTGTATCAATATCTAATCATTTTGAAGAATGTTAAACCAGACATCTGTGAACATTTTTACTCTTACAGTAAAATATAACTATTTGTCAAAAACTTTACTTATCTTTTTAAGAAAATTGGTGAACTTTCTACAAAAGAATAATCATATTTTATTATAATATTTGTTACTTCACTGTTGTTAGCTTCTGTTTTTTACGTATATTTACTTTTGTGCTACATCTAACAGTGTTGGAAAGTATAAGCATCAGAGCAATCTGTCGTCCCTCTGTAGTCTAGGTTTCCGAGATCATGAGCTCAAATGTAATAGAGGGTGATTGATTTTATCAGACATAAAAATAATTAGCATGGCTTCCTTTGGAAATGAGATAAAGCTGGTGGTCTAATGTCATAGATTTATGGAAAAACAAAAAGAAATATTAACATCAGAACTAAAGAACATCTAAGAAACATTAAAAATGGTGAAACAGAAAAATCAGCAGTGGCTTTTCATTTTTTTAATACTAGACATGACATCAACTTGGAAACATCTCTAATAAAATATGTTAATCACCCCATGGACCTTTCCGTATGGGAAAAAATCTTCATCAACAAAAATCGTCATAGAGTCATGAATTTTGAAACTCCACCACCGGACATCTTTGACAAGTACATCATGCCATCTATTGACAAAACGGAGAAAGAGGAAACCACTACAACTTGCACAGTCGAGTATCAGCTGATGATAGGAGCAAGAGCTCTTGAAACATGTCCTGTGAATAAACAGTGTGAGTGAAGCAATGTGTCAATATCTTCTTGATTCACTTTTGTACTAAGATTTTTATGTTCAAACGTGGAATGCTGACAAAACTCCAACCAACAATTTTTAGATTATATGTTTAATAGAGAAGCATATTGCAAAGTTCATATCCTTAGTTATAATGTCAATAACTAATTCATTAGTAATGCTTGGCACTAATGGTGAAAAATTAAAATAGGCAATAAAATAGGTACTAAGAGTTTGAAATAGTCATATCAGTAACAGTAACTGTAAGTCCATGGGTTAAAAATCTGGCACAGACTGATAGTTTTTAAGTCATAAGTTTCATCATAGGCATTTGTCCTAATTGTTACCACGTGCATGTATCATCCTCTTAAACTACTACCTAAGGATGAAATCAATATATACCAATATGTACTTGGGCACAAGTCAAAGTAGGATATGAATTTGTCCACACTATGGCTGAATGGTTAGATCACTTGGCTCTCACCTAGATGGTCCGGATTTGATCTCAGGCGACCACAAAGTGAGAGGAGGAGGAGGAGGAGGAGGAGGAGGAGGAGGAGGAGGAGGAGGAGGAGGAGGAGGAGGAGGAGGAGGAGGAGGAGGAGGAGGAGGAGGAGGAGGAGGAGGAGGAGGAGGAGGAGGAGGAGGAGGAGGAGGAGGAGGAGGAGGAGGAGGAGGAGGAGGAGGAGGAGGAGGAGGAGGAGGAGGAGGAGGAGGAGGAGGAGGAGGAGGAGGAGGAGGAGGAGGAGGAGGAGGAGGAGGAGGAGGAGGAGGAGGAGGAGGAGGAGGAGGAGGAGGAGGAGGAGGAGGAGGAGGAGGAGGAGGAGGAGGAGGAGGAGGAGGAGGAGGAGGAGGAGGAGGAGGAGGAGGAGGAGGAGGAGGAGGAGGAGGAGGAGGAGGAGGAGGAGGAGGAGGAGGAGGAGGAGGAGGAGGAGGAGGAGGAGGAGGAGGAGGAGGAGGAGGAGGAGGAGGAGGAGGAGGAGGAGGAGGAGGAGGAGGAGGAGGAGGAGGAGGAGGAGGAGGAGGAGGAGGAGGAGGAGGAGGAGGAGGAGGAGGAGGAGGAGGAGGAGGAGGAGGAGGAGGAGGAGGAGGAGGAGGAGGAGGAGGAGGAGGAGGAGGAGGAGGAGGAGGAGGAGGAGGAGGAGGAGGAGGAGGAGGAGGAGGAGGAGGAGGAGGAGGAGGAGGAGGAGGAGGAGGAGGAGGAGGAGGAGGAGGAGGAGGAGGAGGAGGAGGAGGAGGAGGAGGAGGAGGAGGAGGAGGAGGAGGAGGAGGAGGAGGAGGAGGAGGAGGAGGAGGAGGAGGAGGAGGAGGAGGAGGAGGAGGAGGAGGAGGAGGAGGAGGAGGAGGAGGAGGAGGAGGAGGAGGAGGAGGAGGAGGAGGAGGAGGAGGAGGAGGAGGAGGAGGAGGAGGAGGAGGAGGAGGAGGAGGAGGAGGAGGAGGAGGAGGAGGAGGAGGAGGAGGAGGAGGAGGAGGAGGAGGAGGAGGAGGAGGAGGAGGAGGAGGAGGAGGAGGAGGAGGAGGAGGAGGAGGAGGAGGAGGAGGAGGAGGAGGAGGAGGAGGAGGAGGAGGAGGAGGAGGAGGAGGAGGAGGAGGAGGAGGAGGAGGAGGAGGAGGAGGAGGAGGAGGAGGAGGAGGAGGAGGAGGAGGAGGAGGAGGAGGAGGAGGAGGAGGAGGAGGAGGAGGAGGAGGAGGAGGAGGAGGAGGAGGAGGAGGAGGAGGAGGAGGAGGAGGAGGAGGAGGAGGAGGAGGAGGAGGAGGAGGAGGAGGAGGAGGAGGAGGAGGAGGAGGAGGAGGAGGAGGAGGAGGAGGAGGAGGAGGAGAATTGCTTAGTATGATGGCACTGTTTGAACATGAATGGTTTTCAATTGTCAACTGAACTGAGAAAGCATTGCCATTAGCAACCATGATGTTTTGGACAAATAATTATGTTGCATTTGTTGTAGAAAGTCATTTTAAGAATGAGTCACCTATTATAAGGATATTTCACTAATACTTCCAGCTAGGACGTTGTGACAAAGTCCCTGATCATTGGACAATTGTGAAGTAGGTAGTACAGTTTGGTAACAATGCATCGTGCAAGGATCAGATAAGGGAAGCTTTATGAAACATTCCAATGGACATGTTGCATCATGTGATGCACATTTTCATTCAGTGGTTGGAAGAATGTGTTGCCCATAATGGTGGACACAAAACCAGGTGTAATTTTCAAACATTGATATTTGTTGTCCAATATAGCAATATAGCTATTTATGTTATGTAATATATTAAAAACATATTGTTCCAGTACTTTCACCATAATGTACTTTTAATATCCTACTATGACGTATGCTCAAACATATATAGATTAAGGGGATAAGATCAGGATTATTGACTGATTTTTATTTCTAATATCTGCCAGCTTGTAACACATTTGGGAAAATAGGGCTCAGAATTTACTATCTGAACCATTTTTTCTTTGAATTGGAATTTATGCAATATCAGTCATAAGGATCTGTGTGTAAAAAATATGAGTGCATAAAAGCATATAATTCTTTTTTAAAATATAGCACTTAAGTAGAATATTTTATATCTCCAACTTTAGTATTTTATTTTCAGATCACATAAACTGCTTCACAATAAAATAGCTTAAGCCAAATTCTATGTGATGCAGAATTACCTCTTATTTAAGAATTGTAAAACTATTTTATAATAGTTTTCTGATATAAATCATCGGAAAAATGATATCAGTAAGAAAACAATTTTAATTACTCACCCCTTTGGGTATTTGGTATCCTGCAACAACTGTGTTTCTGGTCATACATCTCCCATTTCCAATTACAACAGGATACATTCTATAATAAAAATGTTATTAATAATCTTTATTATGTTTGCAGATTTTAAAGTCTGTATTTTGCAGCACACTTTAAACAGCAGGAATAAAATAATCTGCATTGCAAAAAATGTATTCCTATTGGGTGACTAAGCCATAGGAATGGAAGTAGGAGAGTATGGAGGTGTCTCCAGAAACTAGAGCACACCACAACAAATAGATCACATTGATTCTAACATAATCCCTGGAAAGAAAGGATGATGAAATGAGTGAATGAATGTGTAGTGTTTAACACCCACTTTTATTACATGTGGCACCACCTGATGATACATGAAATTAAGATGGAGCAATGGTGAAATGAGATAGTGGGGGAAACTGGAGATCCTGGAGGAAACCCACACCAGCGCCATGTTGTCCACCACAAAGCTCACATACAGTTGCCTGAGACTGAACCCAGGCTGCCTTGCTGAGAGTCAAATGGCCTAACAACTCAACCACAGTGCTACCTGATGATGAAAAGATCTGAAGGAGGACCAGATCCAGACTATGATGTGTACAAGTAAAAGTAGGATCCTTAATGTATCCAGATGGAGCAGATCCTGCACCAACTAACCGCTGAGCTACTGGTTTACTGGAAAACAAGAGTCAGATGTATAATTTAGTGTCATATTGGGATGTTGCCATGGTAGCTCAATGGTTAAAAGCAACTGAACGGAAACCAGGAGATCTGTGGTTCAAATCCCGGCTGTGGTATTGGATTTTTCAGTCTGACTCTACCCTTTGAAAAACTTGTCCCACACACAATAGTGTAGAAGAAAAATTAATTCCCATCAATTAACCTAATAATGGTTTAAACTATGAAGCCTGGGACTTAAGTATGTACAATATAATAAGTTGCCACAAAAGGTTTGTATCTCATTGTATATGAGAGCGCCTAGTGGTATACTGGGAAAAAACAAGTCGGTTGGAGAATTTAATGCCATGACAGCATGTTGGCCTTGCTAGCTCAATGGTTAAGAGCAACCGGACGGAGACCTGGAGATCCATATTCAAATCCCAGCTATAGCATTGAATTTTTTAATCTGAATAAGATACGGGATGCAGGATCCATTGCACTCCATTGCTTGGTTGTGTTTGGAGGATATTGTAATTTTGAAACCAGTTACTCTAAGAAGGATTTGTTATAGAGCTCAGCCCAATTGGCAGCCCTTTGTTGTCCATGAGGACGAGGAATAATGTTTGCTTGGCGCAAACATTTGCATATCTGACCAGCTCTGTCACACATTGCAACACCTAGAAGTATATCTAAAAGATGCAATGGAAATAGAATGAAAATATATTGGTTATATGAGAAACCACCCCAGCATTTATCTACCACAACTAGGAAAACTTAAGGTCAGAGTGGGCTATTACCCTTGAACAATTTCATTCAGTTGCATAAAAGGTACTTGAAACTGTACACTGCTGTTGACTTGAAGCCTCAAGTTATACAGAGAGAATTATATCAAATTTTCTCCATATTGTTGTGTATTTTATTTGCACTTTTTTTTGCTAGTACTATAATAAAACAAAGTTTTTATAAACATCAGTATATATTACAAATACTTTTAATTTGTAATGTACCACTTACAATAATGAAATTATTGATTTATTGAGATACAATAAAGCTAAAACTTATATCCAAAATAATGCAGTAAACATCATTACAATTTTTTATTTTATTCATTATTATTCTAAAGGAAACATAAAAGTGTATCTTTAAAAACCTGAACTTCTTTATTTATTACTCTTCTTTTAAATAACTTTTTGCGAAAAATATTGTACTGTGACATTTTATTTTAAATGTAACACATTTCTTAAATTTTAAGCCATGGCATAACAGCCTGCAAGCGAGCCAGAGCCTGCCAAACTGACTGCTGGCCTCACACCTGCATGTGCAAGGCAGAGTTGGGAGATCATCCAACCAACACAGGGAGGAGATGTGATCAGCATCACGGCTCACCTAGCCAGAAAGTTTTCTTTCTAGACCAGAGTTCGCTACCTAGCGTAGCTCCTCAATTACCTCACGATGCTGAGTGGGCATCGGTCCTACACCCTGGACTTAAAATCTATACTCCCCAGGAGTAGTATCAACCCTAGGTGCGTTCCATAGCAAAGAACCAAAGCAGAAATGCTCTAGCCCACTGTGCCACATCATAGGGCCATTCCTTACATTAACAACTACCAAGTTACAGAAATATGGTAGTTCTGACAGGATGCAGGTCTTCATTTCTTGCTCTGGCTCTCTCCCTCTCTCCTCTGACTCTCTGTTGCTTCCTTCCCCCTCTACCTTCCTTCTCCCCTCTCTCACACAATAGTTTCTTACAGAACTTGTACTTAGAAAATCTATAGTGGTTTTCATGCAAAGTACTCTTACTTAGCAAAAGATTAAAGAGAGGTTAGAATAAATCAGTGCATAAACATGATATTAAAGAGAAATTGAAAAATAAAAGAAGTAAAAACTTCTAATCCAGAAATTAAGGTTTTTATTCACTTTCTAATCATAACATCCCTGTTTTATTAAAACTCTTGAACACTCTAATGAGTATAACAAGTATTGTTGATTACCTTAGAGTTTCTTTGATGCACGCTTTTAAATAATTAAGCTGGTCCAGTCGTTCTGCAGTCAAAGGAGTATCATGTGTTGGAAGAACTTCCTGAATCTCCTTATAAAGCAGCTCTTGCTTGTCAGGATGTTGTGACAATTGATAGAGTATAGATGCCACTGCTGTTGACGTCTGAAACATTCATTATTTTTCCTATTCATCATATAATGGGTTGGTTTTGTGAATAGTGAACATAATTTTCAACATTACTTTTCTTTACAGTTGGAAAGAGATTGAAAATGGAGGAGATTGCCTTTGAAACTAGTCTCTCAATAATATAAAAATGTAAGTGACGAGTATCAACAAACCAACAACAAATAGTTTTTGCGATTAATTTTGACATCACTGTTACTAAATTCTTCCAAACACATATAATTTTATCTTTTGTGCAAATATGAATTTCGTCAAAACTGCAAAACAGTTGACAGAGGGATAGGAAATAACAACAAAGATAAAATATAAATAAAAAATTATTGATGAAACAAAATATTTTTAAATTCATGTCTATAGTCTCCTAACTTCTGTGGAAATGTTGGGATCCATGACTTGAGATAAAACTGGTGGTATGCTTTTGACACTGATAAAACATTTAAAAACTATTTTGTTTGTTAACAATGCTGTCAGTGTGAGGATCATAGTACCAGAAATTTACTAGAAATTCTTTTACATATCAGTAAATCTGCTAATTTAAGAATTATCACTTTTAAACACACTTACAAACCATGTCTCTGGACCAGGCTTGACCCTGTCACCTTGGGATCAGTAGCCTAATTGAGCCACCCAGACTGACATTAATGCTTTTCACCATGAAACACACATACATCCATCCCTAATTACACTTTCAGACTCTGTGGAGGATATATACTAATCAATCTAGTTAACCCCCTCTCACAGCTGCAAATCAAATCCAGGAATCCTGGTTTGAGAAGCCAGAACACTAATCATTCAATCTTAGATGCAAGTCAAATGATTAATATTTTATCTATTGTTAATGTTTTGGGGTGCATTTTGGAGGTGAAGGTGGCCAAGAAAGTCTTAAAAGCTAAAATTATGTACACCATTTTTTTTATTTTATGGAATTTCTTATAAAATTTCACTTCATAATATTGTGACAAAAATTATACAATTCGCTTTATTTGTTACTAAAAGAGTTAGCCCAAGTTAACTTACAATCACCCTCTCTTTTTTTAAAATACGCAGAAAAAACATAGCTCTTTAATGTTGCTTTATGTTTCTGTTTGTATACGTCAACCTGCACTGCTTCTAGTTTCTCCGACGTACACATAACATTTCCCTTTTACATTGCTCGGCTTGCGGACTCTGATGCAACAGCTCCGGTATTCACTGATCAACTGTTTCTTTACACATTGCCTGCAAACTCATCACTAAGGAGCTGAAACGTAATGCATTTCTTGAGACAGACGCAATATTCTAAACTCATGATATCTCTGCTCTGAAATATAGTCTGGTGGTTGTAGTGAGAAGGTTTTGGAAGTGGAATGCTCTTGATTTCCAAAGTTTGAACAGTCTAGAATAAATCTTTCATGGTAAAAATATGGCTAACGCTTCTGGTGTGAGCCAGCTAGTAACTATACTTGAACTTCTTTTGTGGCAATCAATAAATGTGGTGGAAAATTCTTTGACTCATGCATAATTTCTTCACGGTATGCACCTACTGTGCTGTTACCGCAGCAATATTTTCGTCCTCTGTAGTAGGCAGAGCTAATTTATGACTCCAGAAATCTTTCTCCACTCAGTAAGAAAGATGTACCATCAAGACTTAAAGGAAGGAGTGCATTCATAGGTTCTGAGAAACTTAACATTGAATGGATGGCTCTCTTTTTATATTCTTATGTACGCTAGACATCATTAAACATTTATTTTACCATTCTTGTGTTACAGAATTAAAATAATTGATAAAAGAATAATTCTTTTAGAGAAGAAGCCTTGCATGAGCCTCTGTCAGTGAGCGTTGCTTACCGTGTCAATGCCAACAAGAAACATATCAAGAGCTAGAATAGATGCAGTCTTAGGATTGGAGTCAATGGCCAGTACCCTTTGAAGTAGTGAAGAATCATTATCAATTTGTACTGGACCCTTGGTTTGCAGTCTTTCTAATGCACAACTGATATGCTTTGTAGTAATTCTGTAACAAAACAGCACTATAATTAATCTTGCTTTCACACACTACAAAGATAGCCTAACCTTCAACTAGCCTCTATTATTATATATCATTTTAAGACACAAGAAATTGAAAAAGAACCAAGTTGGAGCTAAATAATATAATAATGTCAAAGTACTTGCAATAACTTTCAGAAATGAGTTAACATGTTTAATAGAAACCATAAATGAGTTAAAGCATTTACACTACAGATGATCTTTGATCTCAGGTCTGTTTAAGCACCAGCATAGAAAAATTGCTGAACTAAGTGCTTTGTCACTGCTTTCATAGCAAGTTTCAGATAACATCAATAGCTGATATGTCATAAAAACTATTTGTAGTCAGTTTATTGACACTCATCACTTACTTTTTTTTATATTATTGAGGGACTAGTTTCAAAGGCCATTGCCTCCATTTTCAACCTCTCTCCAACTAGCATCTGTTGTTGTCTGCTCTCCTCATTCTGGTGATGGAACTATGAACTTCTTTGTCAAATTATCTACTGGTGGGATTTCAAAGTTCATTATGTAGTCCTTATTTTTCCATATGAATATGTTCTTCCATGTTGTTAGTTTATTTTGGTTTATCACTCCTTTTAATAATTTTGGATTTAGATCAATGTCATGATTTTTGTTCCAAAATGAAATGCTACTGCTGACATTTCTTCCTGTTTCAATCTAATGTTTCTAAAGTGTGCTTTGACTCTGGTTTTTAGATTTCTTTTAGTTTGACCTATGTAGCATTTTTCACAATTTTTACAACTTATTTTGTATATCCTGGATCTGTTAACTGATGGGATTTCATATGGAAAAATAAGGACCGCATAGTGAACTTTGAAATGTCACCAGTAGATAATTTGATAAAGAAGTTCATAGTTCCACCACCAGAGAGAGAAGAGCAGATAACAACAGATGCTAGTTGGAGAGAGGTTGAAAATAGAGGCAATGGCCTTTGAAAGTAGTCCCTCAATAATATAAAATAAGTAAGTGACGAGTGTCAATAAACCGACTACAAATAGTTTTTACGATTAATTTTGACGTCACTGTTACTAAATTCCTCCAAACACACATAGCTGATATGTTTTACCATATCTAGTTATATCTAAGGTTTGTTTTAAATAACCTTGCCCCACTAATATGTATCTCTCTGTATGCCTCTGCTCTGGGGCGGCTTCTGAAGGGGGTAGCATGTTTGCGCTACAACCAAAATGTTGGGTCTCCCTATAATGTAATGGCATGTTCCATTTGGAGTTCATTTCGACCTTTTCTAGTGCAGGGGACCTGAGCACACTGTATTGTTTGCAGGTGCCAAGTAGTTCACTCCCAGATGCAAACCACTGGCATACAATAGGTAGGTATAGGGCAGGACGAACCTAGGATTTGCCGAGGCAAGTAGGGGGACGATGTAGGGCGTATGGCTGCATGTGGTTGGTTAACCTAGCTGCCAGAGAATAGTGGATGCCTAACCTGGTCGGTCTTTTATCACAGCAGCGGCATCTATTGCGCCTATGTTAAATGTAACCTACGAGTACATAGCCACATGGTTTGTGCCGTGTTTTGTTACCTCTGCCTGTTTTGAGTAGTGCATCAGAAATATTTATATAAATACAGGTAACTTGTGTTATAAGAAGAAACAATGAATTCCATAAAGTGTCTTTTAGCACATCCTTTTTCAAACATGACCTTAGAAGGAAAAATTGAACTTAAGCGACTTGGAAAACCCACGCTGAAACTAAACATCACACAGATAGTCAAAACAAAAACAAGATGTTTTAACAGGAACTTTAACAAAGATGTATACGATAAATATTCAAGAGTATTTATGAAATGTGAATGTTGTGTTATATGCTGTGAATTACCATTAACTTGTGTGTAGAGCAGTCTGTAGTGACAGACTTAAAGAAATTTTGTTACTTAAAAAAATTAAGTTGCATGGATAACTTTGTGAACCACCAATTTTCAGAGCCACCAGCCACCCCTGCCTCTGCTTCTCCTTTACCCCAATTGGCTAATGCTTTCAGCGTCGTAGGTGGTGCTTTCACACCAAGTGGAATAAAAGTCATATAAACAAATATATCAACACTACCGATAAGTGCATGTGCTATTGTCAGTGATCCAGAGAGGAAGGTTTGAAGCAATGGATCCTTGTCTTAATTTTGTTTAAGAATTAGTATGCATTCCTGATAAATGAACTCTGTTGCATAATTTATTTAATTCATACGCTTATGAAAATATAAATTTGACAATTATCTTTGAACATGTTAGGATATATCATCATGTTAAATAACAAACTCATTTTTACCACACAACAGTCTATCCCATGACAGCAGCCAATGAGAGTGATTGTTTTACATGAGCGTTAAGATATATGGGGCAAGCTTATTTAAAGCAAGGACTAAGTTTAATATTCCTACTTGTAGAATAGAACATAAATAAACCAACAGCAGGTAGTGAATGTTGTGAAGACTGTCTTGATTCTAAATAGAATTAAAAAGATCATATTGATGATGTATGCATTAAATTATTTGGAGTAATATTTTCGATTTACAAAATTAAAATTACTCATATTAGATATATTCACACAGAATATTAATATTTTATAATATTTAATATAATATAATATAGTATAATATAATATAATTATAATATTTAATATTACAAAATAAATAGTTTTAAGTTCTGAGCCCTAAAAAGAAATAAAAGCTGAAATGTTTGTCCAAATACTATAAAGTAATGTATATATACATTTAAAACAAGGTGTAGAATAAATAAAGGAAGAATGAAACATCTATGCAATTTGGACACATATTTGGAATTCTTCATCATCCATAAGAAAGAGAATGTCAAATTATGAAACCTATGGCTGACTCATCCCCTCATTGTGCCATTTGGGGAGGTAGATGAAATTACCTGTGTTCTAATATCAAATACAAGTGTGTTACGTTACATATGCTGACTTACATAGTGCTGAAAGTTTATACAACTGTGCATATTGAAATAGAAAATCTTCTTGTGCTATCAATAATGGCTGGTATCTAATATTAAGCAATTGGCAGTGAATCAATAATTAACATAAAAAATTTTTATCTAACTTGTTAGAACAAAGTGTACAGTTAAATCTCGATAAAGTGTACTTTAAATATTAAAAGCAGAAGCATTATTAACAGTGAAGTATTCTTCATACTTGAGTTTGATTTATGAGTCACTATGTTTACACTCAAACTTCACTTACTTGGTGTTGTATAATTGAAACGTTTTCAAGATCAATTGTTCTCATCCTCAGCTGTTTAGTGACAGCTGAGGATGAGATCGAATGATCTTGAAAACGTTTCAATTATACAACACCAAGTAAGTGAAGTTTGAGTGTAAACATAGTGACTCATAAATCAAACTCAAATATAAAGTGTACTTTGCTTACTCTGTAATAGTGTCCAGGGCTCCAATGTATTTCCTCCATGTTGGGGTGCTGAAAAGTCTCCAGAATGGAAACTTGAGTTCCAAAACTCCAACATTGCAAAAGAATGTCGTCACTGCATCAATTAGCTTCTGTGTGTCTGAAATTTCTGAAACCTCTTCATCAAGGCAGCCTAGTTTGATATCCAGTGCCACACGAGCAATGGCTGTTGAAAAGAATGTACTATAGCTTGTTCAACAATTCAGCTTATTAGCATAGGATTATTCAATATGATACAATGCATCTATACATAAATTGCAGTAATTAAGGGCAAAATGCATTCAAAATATGTTTTTAAAATATCTTATGTATTACATTCAGTGACTATCTCTAACCTCTATTATTTGTTACCTACTAATAAGCTCTAATAAAAGTTTAATTTTTTGCTTATTTAATTTTAATAAAAATGAACTTTTGCAAAAATAGTTATATTACATGATATAGAAACTGAGCTTTTCTGGCAGCATAAATGCTCAAGATTTTCTCGGGCTTGAAGCTAGAAGCTAACAGTCAGTTTTCTCTCTTACCCAAAGCAGAAACCTTAACAATACTTCTCACCACAACAGAGATTCAAACGCAGGTCCTCTAAATTGCTAGGCAGACATATCCTTTTTATTTGCCTTTATCAACATTTTCATCATTTTCAACATTTGCAGCTTATTGCAAAGTATCTTTTTGACACACTTTATAGGTACTTGAGATTGGGCTTTTTATGCAAAAGAGAGAGAAAAAAAGAGAGAAATTTATTAAACTTTCTTAAAAACATTGTTACGTACTTACATTCCAAGGACCATTTGTGAATTTCATTGAGGAAGTCTTCTGGTACCTCCAAATTCTCATCTCGCAATGAACGTGACCTGCGAACGAATGCCAAGGCAGTTTCCTCTATTGGGTTGATATACAATTTGACAGTACGAGGTTGCAACATTGGTTGCTGCACCTTGCTTCTAAAGTTGTACCAACTCTCGCCATGCCTGTAAAATACAAAAGTTCATACCACATTCACTGAATGGTAATATATTGGACTGGACTACACTATGTAGGGGATTCGGCATGGAGGTCCAAACTTGGTCTATGGTACCTATGCCCCCAAGTGGGCATCCCCAGAAGCAAGGATAAAGCAAGTGAAGACAGAGAGCAGACGTGCGAAAGAACCACAATAGTGCAGAAGGCAGGGTCTCTACATTTTATCAGTTGTAAACTTACTGGCAGGCCAGTACAACCGGCATCCCATAATACTGCAGTCTGGAAATGGCCCCACCAGACTGGGTTTGGAGACCAGAGACCGTCCTACCAGAGGAGGAAGTTTTACTCAGAGCATATTGTCACCCAATTATCGGGAAGCACCACAAACAACAGCTGAGAAGGGACCGAAGGCCACGCCACGCCCACTCATTTGTCTCCTGTCACTAACTGAAGGGATGGTTAGGAGAGGGATGTCGGGCCCCTGAGCCGTCTCTTTACCCTTCTCCTAGCGTCTGGAAATTACGGGACATTCAATCTAATCGAGAACCTTCTAGATCGGCAAGCGAACCCTATATAAGCGACACGTCGTGCAAGGGGCAGTCAGTCAGTTCTTGGTGTAAGAATGCAGCGCTAGTGTACGACGAGAAGACTGTGTGAGAGCATCGGAACATTGTACGTAATTACGAGTACAAGTGAAATTGTAACGGACGAACTGGTGAATCGTAATTGTGTGCATTACGTAATTCTGTGTAATTGGCAAGTGTTAAACTGTAAGTCGGTGGAAATAAAGAACATTTTTGAGTGTGCAATTGGACTTTTCATTTCACGAACCCACAAAGTCACAATTGGTGTCAGGAAGCGGGAAGACAACAGCACCGAACATTACAGCCATGGACGCGGCATTGGAAAAGATTTTGGAGAAGATGATGGAAATGAAGGCGGAACTGACAGAAATGAAGACGGCCAACGGCAACATCACCGAGAAGATGGAAGAAATGAAGGCCGAATTAACAACAAAAACAGAAGCGGCAAATAACAACCTGGCCGCAAAGCTGGAAGAAATGAAGACGGCTAACGATAACCTCACGGAGAAGATGGAAGAAATGAAGGTTGCGAACGAGGCCCTCGCCGCGAAATTTGAGGAACAGTTGGCCGGCGTAAGGGAGGACGTCACGGGACTCGGCAAGCGGATCGGCCAGGTGGACGAATGCGTCGGAGACCTCGCGAGCAGCGTTAATGAGCTGGAAGGAAAGGCCGACAACAGCGCCAAGTCCCTGAGCGCCATGGTGGAGGACGTCGTCGGCAGGAGGTTGAAGGATTTGAAGGCCGACGCACCGGGACGCGACATAACATGGCCGCGCGTCAAACCTCCTAAGTATGACGGCGCGTCAACGTTTGAGGTCTTCCGCCGCCAGTTCGACACAGTGGCCAGGCACAACGGATGGTCACTGGAGGAGGAGGCCACACAGTTAATAGCCAGCCTCCAGGGAAGAGCCGTGGAAGTCCTAAACGCGGTGCAGACGACGGCGGCGCCCAAGGACATCTGGGAAGCCCTGGAGGATCGCTTCGGGAACCACCGCTTAGCCACAGCATACCGCAGCCAGCTGAAGGCAAGGTCACAGCAGCCGGGGCAGACGCTGCAGGAGTTCGCCATTGCGATCGAGCAGCTGGCTAGCAAGGCCTTGGTTGACCTGCCACTGGAGTTCGTATCCCGGGAAGCCACCTACAATTTTGTCGACGGGGTACGGGACACGGAGATTCGTCAGCGCCTAATGCTCGGGGAATATAAAGCCATCCACGAGGCGCTGACAGCGGCATTAAGGATGGAGGCGGCCAAAATAACATCCATCCCGACGTCGAGAACGAGGAGTGTCCGCTACGCCGGAGACAGAAGACCAGCTGAGGGACGCCGGCGAACACCTAGTGGCCTGTGTTGGGGGTGTGGACAGCCCGGACATCTGCAGAGAGACTGCCCACACCAGGAAGAGCAGCCGGAAAACGAGTAAGGGCCGTCGTGGAGAGGGGCACGTCGGCGCCATCACCACCATCCCCTCGAGTGACACTGCGCGCCGTCAGCCGGCGTATGGATGACAGCCTCATCGCGGACGGTTGGGTAAGAGGGAAGCCGTGCCGCGTGCTGGTGGACACCGGGGCGGCCGTGACCATCATCAGACCTGACGTGGCGAAGGGTTTGCCGACAAGGAAGCCCTGCTGGAGCTGAACTTGGGACGGAGTGCCGTGCGTCTGTGGGTGTTCGTCGCGAAGGTGGCTGAGGAGGTGATTCTGGGACTGGATGCCCTCAGGAGCCATGAGGCGACGGTCGACGTCGGCAAGAAGGTTCTGCGGCTTAACGGAGAAGAGGTTATACTCCGTCAACCCGAAGAGCGCCTTGGAATTTGCAGGGTCGTCTTGGACGAAGACGTGGTTGTCCCCGCGAGGAGCGAGGTGGTGGTGACGGCGCGACTGGAGGGCCAGAGAACCAGGAACATGATGCTGGACCAGAAGACGCCTGTAAACGGACTGTGTGTAGCCAGGGCATTGCTGCCGTGCCGAGAGGAGGTGCCCGTGAGACTGCTAAATCCTACGGACGCCGATCAGGACGTTCAGGCCGGGATGGAGTTGGGAATGTGCGAGCCCGTGGTGAGCGTAACAGCTATCGACGAGACCCAGGTGCCGGCGTTGAAGCAACACCTGGGGCCCCGGCTAGAAGGCTTGGTGGAGAGGGCGGCCGACCACCTGACCACAGAACAGCTGGAGAAGGCTCGACAACCGCTAAGGCGGTATCAGCGCGTCTTCAGCCAAGGTGATAGTGACTACGGCCGCACGGACAAAGTGCTTCACCGCATCGACACCGGGGACGCCCGGCCTATTCGGCAACCACATAGACGCGTTCCGCTGGCGAAGCAAGGGGCGGTACGAGACATGCTGGAGGACATGAGATCCAGGGGAGTGATTGAAGAGTCTGACAGCCCTTGGTGTTCCCCTGTAGTCTTGGTGACAAAGAAGAACGGCGAGCTGCGCTTCTGCGTAGACTACAGAAAGTTGAACGCCGTCACCCGGAAGGACTGTTTTCCCTTACCCCGGATTGACGACACCCTGGACACGCTAGCTGGTGCACAGTGGTTCTCGACGCTGGACCTGAAGTCGGGCTACTGGCAGGTAGCTCTAGACCCGAGAGACAAGGAGAAGAACGCATTCTCGACGGGCCAAGGGCTCTGGCAGTTCACGGTTATGCCCTTTGGCCTCTGCAACGCACCAGCTACCTTCCAGCGCCTTATGGAGTCAGTGATGAGATGGCTGACTTACGATGCCTGCCTGCTATACCTGGACGACATCATCATCATCATCATCATCATCGGGAAGACTTTTGAAGATCACCTCGAGAATCTGAGTAAGGTGCTACAGAGACTGCAGGCGACCAACTTGAAGCTGAACGCGAAGAAGTGCCAGCTCTTCCGCAAGGAAGTTAACTACTTGGGCCACATAGTCTCAGCAACCGTAGTGGCCCCGACCCGGAGAAGACAAAGGCCGTGAAGGATTGGCCTCGCCCAAGGGATAAGAAAGAGCTGCGCAGTTTCCTGGGGCTGTGCAGTTATTACCGCCGCTTCATAAAGGGGTTCTCCAACATCGCCAAACCCCTCACCCGCCTGACAGAGGAACACCGGCCTTATGTGTGGACGGAGGACGGCGAAAACGCTTTCCAGCACCTGAAGGAAACCCTGTGCAGTGCTCCAATTTTGGGTTCCCCACAACTGGGTGGCGCCTTCATTGTGGACACCGACGCCAGCGACCATTGCATTGGGGGTGTCCTATCGCAGATCCGGGACGGCCATGAGCGGGTGATAGCCTATTACAGCAAGACGCTATCCAAGGCAGAGAAGAACTACTGCGTCACCCGCCGGGAGTTACTGGCGGTAGTAAAGACATTGGAGCACTTCCACAAGTACTTGTACGGTCAGCCATTCCACCTGAGGACTGACCATTCCGCCCTAACCTGGCTATTGAGCTTTAAGAACCTGGAATGCCAGACAGCACGTTGGGTCCAGAGGCTGCAGGAGTACGACTTCACCTCGGAACATCGTAGAGGGAAGAGCCACGGTAACGCTGACGCCATGTCCCGAAGACCCTGTCCAGAAGAGTGCGGCCAGTGTACAAGAGTGGAGGAGAAGGAGCGTGCCGCAGCAGTCCGAGTAGTCACGGCAGTGCCTGCGGAAGGCTGGGATAGCGCAGGCCTGAGGAGGGAGCAGCTGGCGGATACAGACTTGGGGCCACTCTTGAGGGAAGTGGAGGCAGGGACGAGACCAACCTGGGAGGACATCGCACCGAGGAGCGCCACCTACAAGTATTGGGCCCAATGGGACTCGTTGAAGACCAGAGAGGGCGTGCTGTTCCGGGTATGGGAGTCACCCGATGGGAAGACGCAGAGAGAACAGTTAGTACTTCCCCGGAGTAAGGTCCCGGAAATCTTGGAGGAAGTGCACGCTGGTACTTCGGGAGGACACCTGGGAGCGAACCGAACGATCGACAAACTTCGGCAGCGCTACTACTGGCTGAGACTCCGAGCAGATGCTGAGAGGTGGTGCCGTCCGTGTCACGAATGCTCGGCGAGTCGTGGCCCCCAGACTAGGAGCCGGGGTCGCATGCAGCAGTACAACGTCGGAGCCCCATTCGAACGGATCGCCGTTGACACTGCTGGACCGTTCCCAGTTTCCGACCGAGGCAACAAGTACCTAATGGTGGTCGTGGACTACTTCACCAAGTGGCCGGAGGTGTATGCCATCCCAAACCAAGAGGCAAAGACAATCACAGACTGCCTCGTGGAGCAAGTGTTATGTCGACTTGGGGTGCCGTTAGAGCTACACAGTGACCAGGGTACCAACTTTGAGTCCAACCTAATGAAGGAGGCACTACAAAGGCTTGGGGTGAACAAGACCCGCACGACACCTCTACATCCCCAGTCGGATGGCATGGTCGAAAGGTACATCAAGACCTTAGAGGAACACCTGAGGAAGGTCGTGGCCAGCCATCAGCGAGACTGGGACGTCAAGATGCCACTGTTCTTGCTGGCCTACCGCTCGTCTACACACGACACAACTGGGATCACGCCAGCCAGCTTAATGTTCGGCCGAGAGTTACGCCTCCCTTGTGACCTGGCTTTTGGAAGCCCTCCGGAAGTGAAACAGCCAGCGACCGAGTATGTGGAGAACTTGGTGGACCATCTCCACGACATGCACGAGATGGCTCGCCAGAACATCCAGAAGGCGAGCGACCGCATGAAGACCAGGTATGACAGGCAAGCCAACAGCCAAGGGTTCCAGCAAGGTGACCTAGTCTGGTTGTACCGTCCTACCCGGACCAAGGGACGCTGCCCGAAGCTCCAGCAGCCATGGCAAGGACCGTACCGGGTGGTGAAGAGGATTAACGACGTGGTCTACCGCATCCAGAAGGTTCCCCGAGGGAAGATGTTGGTGGTACACCTGGATCGTCTAGCCCGCTATGATGGTGCTGTTCGGGACGACCAGCTTTGAGGAGGGAGCAGTGTCACCCAATTATCGGGAAGCACCACAAACAACAGCTGAGAAGGGACCGGAGGCCACGCCACGCCCACTCATTTGTCTCCTGTCACTAACTGAAGGGATGGTTAGGAGAGGGATGTCGGGCCCCTGAGCCGTCTCTTTACCCTTCTCCTAGCGTCTGGAAATTACGGGACATTCAATCTAATCGAGAACCTTCTAGATCGGCAAGCGAACCCTATATAAGCGACACGTCGTGCAAGGGGCAGTCAGTCAGTTCTTGGTGTAAGAATGCAGCGCTAGTGTACGACGAGAAGACTGTGTGAGAGCATCGGAACATTGTACGTAATTACGAGTGCAAGTGAAATTGTAACGGACGAACTGGTGAATCGTAATTGTGTGCATTACGTAATTCTGTGTAATTGGCAAGTGTTAAACTGTAAGTCGGTGGAAATAAAGAACATTTTTGAGTGGTTAAATTGGACTTTTCATTTCACGAACCCACAAAGTCACAATATCATCCTGCCATACAATGCTGAGACATCCGCTGACACTTCTACCCTGAAAGTAACCACCAGATGAGGGATGAAATAGAGGGACAGGAAATTCAGGGATGTAATTAACATACCCAGCATTCGCCTGCAACCCAGGAAAACTCCCCCAAAAAAACCCATGGTTCAGGTAGGTCGGCGACGGGAATCAAACTCGGACCTCCCAAATGCGAACCACAGACCTAAGCCAACCCACTTCGTCAGTAATGAATTACTAATATAGGCATATAAATGTAATTTCTTAATTAACAAAAATCAGCTGATTGCTAATTATATTATGATTCAATGAATTATAACATTATCTAGCCTAAAGCTCTAATTATATTGACTTAAAAGGATATACATCTTTTATTTTAAAAGTATTCTGGCAGCCAAACTAAGAGAGACAACGTTTTATTTTTCATGTGCAGAAAGAAAAACTTATATTGCTATTTAGATATTTTGAAATTTTCCAAGTGTTTTCATTTTATTAGAATATTTCTGTACATATCTCTTGCATATTGCAGTGCTGTTGCCAAAATGCCTGTACTGTTTCTTTAACTTCGGCCACATTAGAGAATTACACAGCAAATAATCATGCATGGTAGAACACTGACAAAAATAAATATACAGCCCTATTCATTAATATTCCTGGTCAAAGTTGATCATGATTATGGTTATTATGGTCTTAAAATGTTTTTATTTCAATGGAGGTAACTGTACTAAGGCTTTTCTTTTGACAGCAAATCTCATTTCCTAAACCTCAAGAAACTTAAACAACAGATACTTTAGAAACTGCTTAGAAAGATGTGTCTTAATGAGACCTCTAGAAGTTACACTACTTTTTGATTTAATAAAATTTAGTGAGAAAGAAAAGTATTTGACTGACTTTTGTTTAGATTATTTTCTTTTAATCAAATATGATATTTAATCAAAACTTGTACACTGGTAATGGGTTACTGGTAACATGTGAGGTTCACATTCAGGAGGTACCAGGTCATTTTCTGTCATTCACTCTGACCCTGGGATTTTCGTGATTTTCTCTAGTCAGAGGGCAAGGATTTGTATCTACCATACTTTAATTTCCGTCATCTCCTATATACTGTTTTCTTGTCTAGCTTCGGAAGTGCTTCTAAGTTTTGTGGCATTAAGTGGTGCTGGAGAAATGTTGCAAGTGTTTGCTCTAAGGAAAGAGTATTCCCAGTGGACTGCTTAGTCCACTGACTAATAAGACTGCTTAGTGGACTTGGTGCTTAGTTGAAGTGGTTATTCATCAACTCATCACCCCTCTCCTCCCCTGAGCAGCTCCAGTATTGGGACAGGTCTTTGAGCCCGAAATGTTAGGTACTTATGCATGTCTCTACCCTTTCTCTTTTTTTTTTCTTCTTTTTTTTTTTTTTTTTTTTTTTTTGTAATTTACGTCCTCCAACATTAAGTCATATCGGACGGTGAATGAATTGGATGAAATGATGCTCAAATGAGTCCAGGGTCCATGGAGCTTAGAGTTACTCGACATTTGTCTTGAAGGATAAGGGAAAAAACCTTATCCAGGTAACTCACCCTGACCGAGATTTCCAACCTATAGTCAATGTCACGCCATGTGTTGTGCAGCATGTCTTCTGTCACAGTGATGATGATGATGATGATGATGATGATGATGATGATGATGATGATGATGATGATGATGATGATATAAGGGCGTTCAACTACGGCGGTCATCAGTGCCCTTTAAAAAACTAGTCATGGCAAGAGCCAGATATAAAACTTTCTAAAAACTATACAAGTGTAACAAAACCTATTAAAAATACACGTACATAAACAAAATCAATCACACTCTACTAAAAATTTCGTTCACTATATCCTAAACTCTAAACTCGAACGGAATCTACAAAGAATCTATCGTCTCCACGCACGGCCTACACGTGGGTGGGCCTGTTGACCGTCTCCCTCAGCCACGATAAGGAGCCCACACGAGGGAGACTGTTGGCTCGGGACCCCGGAAGCGCCAAAACCGCACCTACCGAAGTAGGCCCCTGGGGGGAACTGTCACAGTGTTTATAACATCTCTAATGAATGGCCGCGCCGTGGCTCAGTGGTTAGACCGCTTGGCACTCACCAAGGCGGCCCGGGTTCGATCCCAGGCGACCGCAAAGTGAGATTTGTGGTGGACAATACGGCGCTGGGGCGGGTTTTCTCCGGGACCTCCGGTTTCTCCCGCCATCTCATTCCACCGGTGCTCCATCTTCATCTCATGTATCATCAGTGTCATCGCCTGCGGTGCCGTATGTAGTAAAAGCGGGCGTTAAACACTACACACATTTCTCTAATGCATTGTTTCAACTCCAGTACATTCTGCACTCTTGTGGCGTGCACTCTGTCTTTGACGTACCCCCACAAGAAGAAATCTAGTGGGGTGATGTCGGGGAAACGCGTAGGCCAACGTTTAGTCCGACAATTCTTAGATGACACATTCCCAGGTCGTTGGATTGGCCGTGGTCGTCCAATTCCTTGGCCTCCGCGTTTCCCCGACATCACTCCACTAGATTTCTTCTTGTGGGGATACGTTAAAGACAGAGCGTATAATCCAATTAACTTGTGGTGGCAGCTGGGCAAAGAGGCACACTAAATGAAGCAGTATGTTACCAATCCTGAAAGAAGGCTGAAGATGATTTATACATATGGAGTAGTTGGTACATGTACCAGCAATGACTCCAAATTTATAAAATTATCTTCAATTTCTTTTCAGAATTGTTAACAGACTAATTCATTTAATGCACATCTTTACCCAGCTGCCACCTCAAGTTAATTGGAGTGTACGCCACAAACCGCGATGGATTTCTGCATGCTGCGATAATTCTGCTATTTCGCGGATCAAAACCTGAAATAAGTTTTAAATCCTTTTGTCTTTATTCGTTTTCATTACTATGTTATTTTAGGATTTCTAAAAGAATATCCTAACATTTTTAAAAATGCCTCATGTTTAAGATAAATAAAATGAAAATGCATGCGTTAAATGCATTCTAGCCTGAGCGCTGAACATGTTTTCAATTCAAATCTGGTCCCTAGACTTGCCCGAATCCATGCAGAACATTACTGTAAAGCTACATATATCCTAAACACATGTATGAGAAAACAAATACGGAACAACTTTTTGTGTAAAATGTTTTATTGGGAGGCATCTATAATCTTGGATTCAATCCGGCCTTTCGCTTTAGTTTTCCTGTACATAACCGCGTGCCTGTACACACATATATCTACACTCCATTTTAAACATTATTTATTAATTACACATTATTTTGTTGTGTATTCAGGCGTCTTCAAAGTTTGTGCTACTGTTAAAGCAGTGTCTAGTCTTTCTTTCTCACTATCTGTAAGTAATCTGTAGAAATATAAAAACAACTGAATGACGATAATGATCTTTTAGACATTTGGGTGGTAGCTCAAATAAAATATAGAACTACTCTTCCGTTCTACACAATATCTACAAGAAATGTTATCGTAGTGAACCTTTTGGTTCCTAGTTTGTTTCAATAGAAGCAAACAATGAAGCAGGATGTAGGGGACTTCATTTAATGTGGCAGACGTGGGAAGCACATGGGAACTTTATGTGAAAGTGCTCACAAATCGTATTACACAAGGCTGTACGCTAGGAGGTCGTCGCACATCACAACCCGGTCGGCCTTCACCTACCTACTTGTACCGGCCACCATTCTGTGCTTTCATAGAATTAACATATAAAAAAAGTTGTTTGATATCTTAGTATAGAAGACGTGCTTATGTCTGTTATTGCGCTCTGGCGGGCACTTGTCTAAACAATACGTGTGACGCACCTGGCAATTTATGAATGGGTTTCTCAGTGTAGGGACAAAGGTTTTTTTTATGCTCCAATTATATCCCAATCATAAATACAAATCGGCTATCATTTTACCTTTGGGACATATTGCTTATCAGTAGAGCCCGGATTTGTAAGCGCAATCAAATGAAATAAGCAAGCAATTTAAGCACGAAAAATGAAAAAAAAAAAAAATAAATAAAAAAAAAAAATTAATCATAAACGTATTGTTTGGTAGAATTTTTACCTTACTCACGCTTGTTACAATACACGAGAGAATTATCTTGAGATTTTTTTGTTCCATTTATACCCCGCCTTTAACTCCAATGGTCATGTCGGCACCGTTCTCCTTTGGAACATATTGTGACTTTGTGGGTTCGTGAAATGAAAAGTCCAATTACACCACACAAAAATGTTCTTTATTTCCACCGACTTACAGTTAAACTCTTGCCAACTACACAGAATTACGTAATGCACACAATTACGATTCACCAGTTCCTCCGTTACAAGTTCACTTGCACTCGTAATTACGTACAATCTTCCGATGCTCTCACACAGTCTTCTCGTCGTACACTAGCACTGCATTCTTACACCAAGAACTCTGACTGACTGACTGACTGACTAACTCGACGTGCTGCTTATATAGGGCCAGCGGGTCGATCGGAAGGCTCCAGATTAGAGGAAAAATCCTGTAAGTTCGAGAACACAGGTGGAACAGAGAGAGACAGCACCGTGATGTTTTTTTGTCCCAGCCATCCCTTCTTAACGCTATAAGACAAACGAGGGGGCGGGGCGAACACCGACCCGTCTGCTGCTCGCCCAGTCTATAGGGTGTTCCGACGCTCGGATGACACTGCTCCCTCCTCAGAGCTGGTCGTCCCGAACAGCACCATCATAGCGTGCCAGGCGGTCCAGGTGTGCCACCAGCATCTGCTCGGAGTCTCAGCCAGAAGTAGCGCTGCCGTAGTTTGTGAATCATTCGGTTCGCTCCCAGGTGTCCTCCTGAAGTACCGGCGTGCACTTCCTCCAAGACTTCCGGGACCTTACTCCGGGGAAGTACCAACTGTTCTCTCTGCGCCTTCCCATCGGGTGACTCCCATACCCAGAACAGCACGCCCTCTCTG
Organism: Mantis religiosa; assembly: GCA_030765055.1. Taxonomy (NCBI): domain Eukaryota; kingdom Metazoa; phylum Arthropoda; class Insecta; order Mantodea; family Mantidae; genus Mantis; species Mantis religiosa. The sequence goes on along the minus strand of CM060955.1, from coordinate 90,632,342 downwards.
GTCTTCAACGAGTCCCATTGGGCCCAGTACGACCTGTAGGTGGCGCTCCTCGGTGCGATGTCCTCCCAGGTTGGTCTCGTCCCTGCCTCCACTTCCCTCAAGAGTGGCCCCAAGTCTGCGTCCGCCAGCTGCTCCCTCCTCAGGCATGCGCTATCCCAGCTGTCCGCAGGCACTGCCACAACTACTCGGACTGCTGCGGCCGCTCCTTCTCTTCCACTCTTGTGCACTGACCGCACTCTACTGGACAGGGTCTTCGGGACATGGCGTCAGCGTTACCGTGGCTCTTCCCTCTACGATGTTCCGAGGTGAAGTCGTACTCCTGTAGCCTCTGGACCCAACGTGCTGTCTGGCCTTCCAGGTTCTTAAAGCTCAATAGCCAGGTTAGGGCGGAATGGTCAGTTCTCAGGTGGAATGGCTGACCGTACAGGTACTTGTGGAAGTGCTCCAAGGTCTTTACTACCGCCAATAATTCTCGTCGGGTGACGCAGTAGTTCTTCTCTGCCTTGGATAGCGTCTTGCTGTAGTAGGCTATCACCCGCTCATGGCCGTCCTGGATCTGCGATAGGACACCTCCAATGCAATGGTCGCTAGCGTCGGTGTCCACAATGAAGGCGCCACCCGGTTGTGGGAAACCCAAAATTGGAGCACTGCAAAGGGTCTGCTTTAGGTGCTGGAAAGCGTTTTCGGCGTCCTCTGTCCACACATAAGGCCGGTGTTCCTCCGTCAGGTGGGTGAGGGGTTTTGCGATGTTGTCGGCCTTTTCCTCTAAATCATTAAGGCGGTCGTCTACTTGACCCATCCGCTTGCCCAGATTCGTGACGTCATCCCTCACGCCGGCCAACCGTTCCTCAAACTTGGCGGCGAGGACCTCGTTCGCCTCCCTCATCTCCGTTGTCAGTTCGGCCATCTTTGCGGTCATTGTCGTGGCCAAGTTGTTGTTTGCCGTTTCCATCTTCGTTGTTAATTCGGCCTTCATTTCTTCCATCTTCCCGGTGATGTTGTCGTTGGCCGTCTTCATTTGTTTCAACTCTGCGGTGATGTTGTCGTTAGCCGTCTTCATTTGTTTCAACTCTGCGGTGATGTTGTCGTTGGCCGTCTTCATTTGTTTCAACTCGGCGGTGAGGTTGTTGTTTGCCGCTTCTGTTTTTGCAGCGAGGTTTTCATTTGCCGTCTTCATTTCCGAGGTCAGTTCGGCCTTCATTTCCATCATCTTCTGCAAAATCTTTTCCAATGCCGCGTCCATGGTTATAATGTTCGGTGCTGTTGTCTTCCCGCTTCCTGACACCAGTGTGACTTTGTGGGTTCGTGAAATGAAAAGTCCAATTACACCACTCAAAAATGTTCTTTATTTCCACCGACTTACAGTTAAACTCTTGCCAACTACACAGAATTACGTAATGCACACAATTACGATTCACCAGTTCCTCCGTTACAAGTTCACTTGCACTCGTAATTACGTACAATCTTCCGATGCTCTCACACAGTCTTCTCGTCGTACACTAGCACTGCATTCTTACATCAAGAACTCTGACTGACTGACTAACTCGACGTGCTGCTTATATAGGGCCAGCGGGTCGATCGGAAGGTTCCAGATTAGAGGAACAATCCTGTAAGTTCGAGAACACAGGTGGAACAGAAAGAGACAGCGCCGTGATCTTTTTTATCCCAGCCATCCCTTCTTAACGCTATAAGACAAACGAGGGGACGGGGCGAACACCGACCCGTCTGCTGCTCGCCCAGTCTATAGGGTGTTCCGACGCTCGGGTGACAATATCGAAGGTGTTAACTCGTACTCGTTGGGTTTTAATCATTAGAACACGCACATATTGGCACTCTCATTCATACTTCCAGACGCTGGGGAAGATGAGGAATTATCTTGGTCGGAGAAAAATCCTCACCCCCACAGCCCGGAATCGAACCCGGGACCAGTTTGAGATTTTCTTGTGGGAAGCTCCTGCGTTTTTCAGTGAAAAAATGTTTATACTGTGAAAAGGATCTCTCAACGTTGCATGACATTACTGGAACATGCGAAAAGCACCACAGTTCTTTTTGAATTAATTTCCCTTAGATATACGTTTCTGTACGAGAAAGTTTTGTATAAATTTTACAGTGTCTCGTAACCAGGATTTTTCATTGATACCTTACTGAGTTTCTCAAAGGCAGTTTTAGGAGTACTGTGAATCTCTGAAGACTCTCTCTGAAGAAATTGCACATATCAAAGAAAGTGAAGGTATTATTTCAAGTTTCCAACTGAGTTATAATAGCAGATGTTTTGGAGAAGCGGTTATGGATGTATTTTATCTTATCTTGAATGCCAATATTAGAAAAACATTCTTGTGCTGTGTCGATGTTGCTTGTATCTTCTACATCTAAGGAGTACAACACTGTTTTCCGTAGCCTCAAACCTAACAAATCCCCGGGGCATGATGGTGTCACGGCACTCATGCTCCAAAACCTTCCCAAAAGAGCTGTGATCCACTTGACGCGGATTTACAATGCGTGCCTTTACCTCCGCCACTTCCCAACTTGTTGGAAAGAGGCGAGGGTGGTCTGCATTCTGAAGCCCGGCAAAGATCCTCTCTTCCCGTCCAGCTACCGGTCCATAAGTCTTCTCTCAATCGTCTCAAAGGTTTTTGAGCGATTGCTCCTGGCCCGCCTGACTCCTCTCTTCGAGGAAAGGCACCTCCTACCGGATCACCAGTTCGGGTTCCGTCGGGGCCACTCCACGACTCTGTAGCTACTGCGATTGGTAGAAAAGGCTGCCCTGGGCTTCCAGGACAACCTCAAAACCATTGCGGTGCTGCTGGACGTGGACAAGCCTTCGCCACAACGTGGCACCAGGGACTGTTATACAAGCTCAAAGAACAACTCCCCTCCACATACCTCACCCTGATCAGTACTTTCCTCCGGGATCAAACCTTCAGGGTGCGGGTCGAAGGCAAACTCTCCACCGTCAGACCCATAGCGGCAGGAGTCCCGGAAGGCAGTGTACTGTCGCCGTTACTCTTTGCTGCCTACATGTCTTACTTCCCCACAGAGCCTCGCACTGTCCTGTGCCAATATGCTGACGACGTCCTCATCTTGGCCCAGAACAAAAACGTCCGCTACTGCCTCCCTCCACTGCAACGATCACTCCGAGCCATCGGCACGTGGAGTGAAAGGTGGAGGATGGCCATCAGCCCGCAGAAGAGCTCTGCCCTTCTGCTGGGGAAGGTCCTCCGCTGGCGCCCGGAAGGAGACCTGCGGTTGAGGCAGAGAAGGATCCCTTGGGTCCGGACTGCCAAATACCTGGGTGTCCGACTGGACCGCGGCCTCACATTCACCCCACATGCCCGTGAAAAAATCGGCCTCGGCCATGCAGCGCTTAGGCAGTTATACCCTATATTCCGTTCGACCATGCCCATCCGCCTGAAACTACGGGTGTATCGTGCGATCATCCCGCCCCTGATTCTGTATGGATGCGAGGTCTGGGGATCGGTGGCTCGTACCACCATCCGCAGATTGCAAGCCGTGCAGAACAGGGCGCTTAGGATGATCTATGGTACCGAACGTATGTTTCCCTCATACATTCTCAACACCCATTCTGGCATACCTTACGTTGAGGACGTTGTGCGCGAACGCTCACGCACATTGTATGCCAGGATTACATTCCATCCCAACCACCTAGTGAACACACCAGGGCAGTATGACCACCGTGTACCCAGGAGGAGAAAGAGCTACCGCCTCCCCAAGGACGCCCTTGGATGGTGAGACCAGCCTCTCATCCTCTCAACTCTACACTCTGTCCCGGCCACACTGGGGCTGGACCTGGCCCGCCGGCTGAACCCCGGCAGCCGGGTCCCCCGGTGTGACCCCGATGAACACCATAACCTAACGATCCCCAACAACCCGACCTCTCACTCCTGGCCCCGTCACGCTGGACGGACCCTGCAACGCAGACCGCCAATAACGTGGCGGTTCAGGGCACTGGCCTCCTTGGAAGCTACCCCCGCCACCAGGAGCATTAGCAGAGGTCGAATCAGGTCCTTCAGTCAACAACGATATCCAAGCTTTGGAGAAATGACAAACTCTTTAAGACCGCACGGGTAAATCCGCACAGCGGATAGTTACCGTGGCGATCTACCCACCGCCCGGGAGCACCCGGACGACTTGTTCTCGCTCTTGGCTTTCTCAGCCTTTAACCAAGAACCCGATCGAGTTAAAACTGGCTGAGGAGATAAAGGCAAATTTATAAGGACTTCATTAATTGTTTTAAACTCTAATCGTTGACAGTACACTTTCTTTGTGCTAGAGACAAGAAGATCCACGTTTTTATATCCACGTTTTTCTTTCGGCGAGACGATGATGGCTAGGAGTGAAAATTTACTTTTAAATAAATATGATATGGATAAAATAAGCTATTTTAATTAAAAAGCATAAAATAAACAAGCAGACGCTGTATTTCGTCAAAAAGCATTTTGTTTAGAAATCTGGGTGTAAACTTATCAGCAATGGTGTAAACTCGTAAATGGTAGCTTTTGTTTTAGGATTCTAAATTAGATCAGACATACCTGCATACCTACGAGGTCTCTCTCTCTCCCTCTCTCTATTTCTCTCATTCATCCTTTCATATTCGAAAGAGAATAGGTAGTAAGCTTAACTGGAGAACATTTCCCATATTATTTTTCTGTTCAAATGATGCAGGAAAGCAATTCAAGAATAACAATGTTTGGATCTACCAACACATGCGAAAACGGTCTCACTGAAGAGGGGGGGGGGGATAAAAGATCTACAATGCTCATCTCAAAAGTATGCGAGTTTGTGATCTTCACATTGTTGCTGTAAAGTACCAGTTCAGTATTTTGCAAACGCGCTTTTGGGAAGTGGTTTGTGAAATTTTATTCTCATTGTGATGATTTTAGATTATCTAATTGATGAAGCACCGTTCTGCAGCGTCAACCATAACGTTTATCTGAAAATATAGATAACTACCGACTCATTTTCATATTTTTCTTTACGCATTTTGGGAAAAGGATGAATTTAAATGGAGTATCGACATCGTTTATATTGAATCGTACTTAGTTACGCTAATCGAAAGTATTAACATAATGTAACTGCGAGCACGACAACCATGAAAACAAATAGCTTGTTAATGGTAACCTTACATGTGACAAGTGGCGCAGCGTACAATGAAGTGCTGAAAGCGCCGCTTCTCCAAGAATTTCAGGAGAAAAAGAAGAAAAACAAGAAAATTTATACCAAATAATATTTTATTTCCTCTAGATATTTTTTCAAAATCAATTCGCCAACATCCGCGATGCTGCAGACAATTTGACAGTTGCATAGATTCGAGTGACCAATTCGCGAGCTCATTCAATACAGAATATTTCTGTATTTATGCATTCGTAACGTTGAATACCATGTTTCGTAGGTTTCCGAAAGCAATCGCAACTCTTCGTTAGTTAGGAAGCCCTGACAGATTTTGTTACGTGATGAAAATCTTATTTTTTGTTTTATGTGGTGCTTTTAAACACAATTGTAATTATATTTCAATAGCATTACGATAGTATTTTACGTAGATCGGTATTTAGTGGTGACAAATAGGAAATTCTTGTGAAATTTTAGTTATCAGCAAAAGGGTGTGAAACGAAAACTTTAGGGTAACAGTTCACGCAGTCTGGGCCAGCTGTAGGAAAAATTGGAATATCTGAGTGGAGAGGGAAGCGGGAATATGTCTGCTTGGAGTGTGAGCAGTCTTGCAATGCAAGAAGGGCCTACGCGTGACTGTAAAATGAAATGTGTAGTGTTTAACGCCCGCTTTTACTACATACGGTACCGCAGGCGATGGCACTGATGATACATGAGATGAAGATGGAGCACCGGTGGAATGAAATGACTGGGGAAACCGAAGATCCCGGAGAAAACCCGCCCCAGCGCCGTGTTGTCCACCACAAATCTCAATTTGCGGTCGCCTGGGATCGAACCCGGGCCGCCTTGGTGAGAGCCAAGCGGTCTAACCACTGAACCACGCGCGACCTACGTGTGACTGTACAATAGAAAGACTACTGAAGAGTAGTCTTAGTTCTTTGAATCATTATTCTCTCTTATTTTAATGAAAATTATTATTTGGAGCTTCCTTCTCTTTGAAAATCACATTTCACTACTGCTTGTTATCATTAACACATTGTTATTGCATTGCGATCGTTACTCATAACAAGGGCCCGGAAGTTGTTGACCTAAAAAATCTCTTAAAAATGAGCTATAAAATGCCCTTAAAATATAAAAAATGCACATAAAATGCAAAAAACTGCCCTAACAAAAATTAACAATTTCTTTCATAATAATAAATCAATAACTGTAACAGACAAATAATGAATATATTCAGCGAAACCGTATCTACGATCGCGCGGCTTGTTTACACAAAAGGAACTGATAGGCGGGCAGTGTGAAAACCAAGAGCCGGCAGACTAAGATAACATGCAGATAAAGGTCTGTCAAAACAAACAAACTGAGATAAATGGAAATTTCTAGTTACTTCTTGACTGATATATACTGTTCGGGTACTGGTTTATTTTCGAATAATCTAGAAATTATCAGTGAAGTACTTAAAGGGGCGACGATTGGTCAAGAGGAGAGATAGTTGTAAAACAGTGAGTTAGTTGTGAAAAAGGGATGTGAACGAGAGAACAGCTGAGAGTGTTATTGTTGTAAAGACAGTTGTGTAACAAGAGTGTTGTTGTAACGAGAGCTAATGTAATCAGCTGTCACTGTTTGTTATTGTCATCGACCTTGGAAGACTATGTATATGTGATTTGATGTTACGTGAGAATTGAACAGTGTATCTCTACGAAAATAAAAGAGATTTTTAATTTCTGCAACTCTGCCTTTTAATTCTACGAACCCACAAAGTCACAATATGATTCGAATAACCACATTTTAAAATTAACTTTCTTAGTAAATAATGTAATTATTGCTATTAAATAATTAATAAATTCAAAATTCATCAGGTCATTTTCAATTTTATAAAATATAAAAAAATAAGTTACTGTACCCATTAGCCAAAACATACCTTAGCATTGCAGTACATCACCATGGTTATCTTCAAGTTATCAGTAAAGGAACGGTGGTTGTCAGCTAAAACTGCTTTATACTTTGAGAAACTTCTCTCCACTTCCACAGATGTTATAGGTGCATATTTTAGAAACACTATGTCACTACCTGTTAAATCCTGTTCAAAATATCAGTTATGAAGTTTTCTCCTTACAGATATCGGCAATCTGACAAACTGTTTGGTATCCTTTATTTTTGTCCAACACAAATTTTAGTTTCTGTCTAATTTTGTCCCCAGTCTCACCTTTTGCATTTTGTATCCTCTCTTCCGCAATCCTCACTAACTCAATCGACTTATCCAATGTCATGCCACTTTCTTCAAGGCGGTATCCGTCAAAAATGTAAAATTCGATTTAATGAAAGCTAATTTACCTTGGATTTGAGTATCAGAAAACAGATCCTGTGCGCTCTCAATTGCCTTAGAATCTACCCTATCTAAGCTATTCACCAGTTCTCTCACTATTTGAAAATTGTCACAGTGGTATATACCCTGTACCCCAGCGTGTTAAAATTGGTGCCGGGGGCAAAGCTATATTAGGAGCTTTTTCGGTTTGGCGCTTTCAAAAATATTTTCTTTACTGTGGAAATTAGTGTTGATCTGACCTGTTCCGCAATTCGATGAAAGCATGGGACAAACATGTAACATGTACCACCTTACTGTAAAATGATTGGATCGATTTTGCCGCCCTTACCATGTAAGGCACCGCGTCTGTTAGGAAGAGGAGCACGTTGTCATGTTATATTCCAGGCCACAATAAACACATGGATTTATGGAACAGTTTGTATATCTTACAGTGGTTAACAGCTTCCATAGCCTTTGAGCTCAGAAGAAACATATCCGGCACTAGTAGCTTCTAGCGTACCATTGGCTACATAACGCCCCTCTGAATCGGCTGTCTCATCAATTGATATATACATTTTTTCCCATTCACGCATTCACGTATTCGGTTTAACGTGCCTTCATAACATTTTTGTAGGTTACTTTTAGGCAAAGTTGATTCAGCTGGAATTGTATGACCAGTGTGACATTCAAGAAAATCTTGTAATTTGGAATTACTTAATTTTCCTAGCGGAATATTTGCACTAACAATCACTTCACACGATTCTTTATAAAAGGAAGATGACTTGTTACTTGACATCGAAACCGTTTCTTTTAACAGTAACTGAGTCGCTGCTCTCACATTTTGAAGAGCTCGCAAATGTTTCTTCTGTAGATGCAATCCACAGTATTGCATGATGTAATCGGCGATTTCTCGAATTGATGCGTAATAAATTCACCAGCACCGTTAGGACGCTGACCTGTGTTAATTACATGTTTACCACATTTACAAAGTTACTAATGCATAAAAGAAATATATAAATGAACTTTTAATCACAGATTATTTTAAAATCCCCCCAAAAGCCAAAGGGTCAGGATCAGGTCCACCACGGGAATCGAACCCGGGCCTTCAGAATGTGAACTGCAGGTGAAAATGCCCTATAAATTCGTTGAAAAAGAAAGAAAATGACCGGAAAATGCATTTAAATGCTAAAAAATTACTTTATTATAAAAATGTGGAAAAAATGCATTTTGATGACCTATAAAAACTATATATATATATATATATATATATATATATATATATATATATATATATATATATATATATAACGTATTTGTTCCAGAATGCACCTAATTTCCAATAAGCATCGTCTGTGACTACTCAGAAAAAAGATGACTTTTCATCAAAATCCGGGTCCTATTTATAACCATTGCTATATCAGTAGCAGTGGTAAAACATACTTACACGGCTATGACACCAGCATTCTCGCCGAAAAAGTCCTTCCGCAGGACATGCTTGTAGTAGTTGAGAGACGGCATGGAAGGACGATGCGGCATCAGTTCTTCATTGCGGAATACTCGTTCTATTTCATCAGCATCGTATAGGAACAACATATCCGGTCTACCCAGCAGTCCTCCCAACTTCACAACAGGACCATATCGATGATACAGCTTCGTTGAAACTTTGTCTATTTCCTCAATACTGTAGTCACCTGTGAAAGCATCATCTTGTGTAAGATTAAAGTCATAATAGGCAATTGCACTTTACAAGAGACCATTACCACATTAATGTTACAAATCTTTATGTGAAGATCAATGTATTAAATTAAAAATATCCTTATGAAGGCTTTTTCTCCCATAGGTCAAAGTTTGAGAAGAAAAAGCAAATTACAAAGAAGAATGATACAGTGATAATATCTAATTCCTTGCACACGATACATCCATGTTTAAAAATATTAAACCAAAGAACTCCCAAAAGTGTGCAATTTTTATCTCGTTGGTTTTATTTTTCTTTATTTCTTGCAAGCACCCATTAGTGGGGGGGGGGGGAGACTGCGGCCTATTTTCCTCTACGTTACGTATAATCTTGATTGTAAGTGACCTGTAACAATTTATCCGCTAACACCATAAACCAGAAACCTGGAAGCACTCTTGAAACAGAAGGAAAGAGACGGTAAGGGAAATGAGAGGGGGGGGGGGGGATCGCAGTGGCAGAGGAAACCTTGTCTGTACCTACAGTCGACGAGAGAAAACCGCGAAAAAACGAAATTTTTTGTGGGAATCAAACTCATAACATCCGAATGAGAACGTCGAATGTTAATTGGGAGCTAAATCGCTCAGTACGTTGATATCTAACGGCATTGGAAACTTGCACTCTCAAATAGCTTTTTCTTGTTCTCAAGGTGCCGGCCCTCGTAGCCATGGTCGCTGAAGCGTATGTCTCTAGTGTTCCGCCGCGTAGAGGGTCGCGGGTTCGAGTCCCGCCTTGGGCATGGGTGTTTATGTGTATAGTGAATATTTGTAAAACTAGGAAAATAGATAAGAAAATAAACGGAAATAATGAAAAATCGGTTAAATAAGAAAAAAAAAAAAAAGATTACATATAAAAGTGACAACATGTGTGCCTCATGTTCAAAAGGTCCCGAGTTTGAATCTTCGTCAGGGCAAGTTATATGGATATGATTTTTTCGCCAATGGAAGCAACTAATGAATGTAGGTTTTTAAAATCTCAAAGAATAACTTTTTAAATATATTATTGTTTGCCGATGATTTGCTTGTTATTCAAAATAGTGAGTCTGCACTGCAAAAATAGATTTTTAAACTTAATAAATTTGTGAACAATATGAAAATTTATTTTATGAAAACAAAGTTAATGACATTAATAGGGAAAGAACCGATTAAGACAAAAATAATTGTAAATAACCGTTGCCTAGAACAGGTGAGCCATTTTAACTACTTGGGAAATGATGTTTAAGATGTGGACAGTAAGTTTCAAAGAGCGCGTGGAGTAATTAGTAGGACATCAGAAAAAAAAATACGTAAACAGATAAAATTAAAGTTTTACAAAGTTATGGCTGTACCTATACTCATATGGAAGTAAGACTTGAACACTTACTAGGAAACAACGAAGTAAAATACAGGCTTCAGAAATGAAATTCTTAAGAAGTGTGAAGCGGTGTGCGAAGAGAAATATAGTAACAGGTGAAGGTATTACAGCAATGTTAGGAATTTTTAATATAAATGAAAGGTTAAAACATTTGAAACAAAGTGGAAAGAGTATATTGAAAGAATGCCATGAAATGAAGAAAAAGAAGACGAAGAAGGCAGATAAAAATAAGGGGATATCCCTTATCCTGAAAAGATGAATGTAGGGTTACTCTAAGCTCTAAGAAGCCTAGGCTCATTTGAGCATCTTTCGCCCATCTCATTCATCGTCCGATATTACAAACAGAAACAAATAGTATAACGTAATAAAAATGTTAAGGTACAAACTTTACTTAGGTAGGTAATATTAATTGTAATAATTATGGAATAATTTTGTAGAATAAACAATAATTTATTTTGTGTAAAGTATTACAACATCTAGATATTGCAATGTTAATTACAGCTACAAGTAAAATATATTCTGCAACACTTAAGTGCCTTATATCAAGACTGCAATCATGAAATAATTTGTACTATATTGATAAATAAATGTATTATACTAGCTCGCACTTTATTTTCTTCTATATTCTGTCAGTTCACCACGGCACGAGAGCCAAGACAAGTGCCTCGGACGGTGAAACAACGGAGTAAAGAAGTTGAGCCTGATAGGTATGCAACCATATGCACATTTATTTCGGGGAACGCCCGTAGCAAATTCAGTTGTTCTTTTAAGTTTAATTAACAAGCTTTTGTTTTTGTGCCTGTCAGGGACACGACAGTGTATTTCCGCACCTTAAGACTAAACCACATAAGGGGTTGTGAATATTGTTCAGTGCTAGCCTGTCTACAAGTGTGTTTTGACTGGATTTTAACATGTTTTCAATTGAATAACGTGTGTTTTCAGTGTAAAATATTTTTAAAGAAAGTAGTTAATAGTGAAACAAACATTTACTGAGCAGCTTCTAAATTTCAGATTAAGTTTCGGTACTCTTTAGTATTTAATTAACTACAAGAACTGATGTGACTTCTTTTGGGGTGCAGCAAGGTCGACAGAATGCTCGAAAATCAGATTAACTGAAATTGACAATAATCAATTACACTGATTCATAAACAGAGTTTAACCAAAGAGCTTAAAGCGTGGAAACTCCACAAAATGAGGCGCATTTTCAACATATTGTCACTTAATTATCGTAAGGCACGGCCAGCTAGCAGCTAGCAGTAGGATGTGCGACCGGAGGTATTCAGACCACGCCTACCCATTTATCTTGTAGCATTACGAGGGGGTGGTTGGAAAAACTTCACTAGCCATCTCTTTCCCCTCCCCCATTGACGTCTGGAACTTTCAAGATGATTCACTGAGACGCGAAACTTCCAGGCACAGCGATCTGCGTATATAAGGGATGAAGTGGACAGTTCAGTTGAGTTCTTGGCGAGCAGCCGTGAGGAGCGCCGAGTGAGTGAACTGTGTACGTGCATCAGAGGAGTTGTACGTAATTGTGAGTGTAAAGTGGACCTGTGACAGACGAACTGACGAATTGTAATTGTGTGCATTACGTAATTCTATGTAATCGGCAAGTGTTCCAAATGGAATTCGGTGGAAATAAAGAACATTTTTAGTTTGTGCAATTGGACTTTTAATTTCATGAACCCACAAAGTCACAATATTCTATGAAAGGGTAAGTTAAATACAGTTTTTATTTAGTTGTTTTCTACCACTCCAAATTTATTCCAACCAGTTCAAACCACAAATGCATGGGATCAGGTTTATCACCAGGAGCTGTTCCTCGAACGAGCTTTGGTCATGAATTTGTACAATTATTTCTTCCTCACAGAAGTTCTGAATTAAATGATACCTATGTAAAACGTATAGATGTGCCATTTTATGTGTTTTAATTAGGAATGGATCCCCGATACTCGTGATACTTGCATGCTATTGACATCGAACGATACTTATTTTAAAATCCCAAAACATTATTGCCGCAAGTAGAATTGTCACCCTCTGTTTCTAGTAGTGCAATTACTGTAAAACAAATTCAGAATTTTCACAACTAAAAAAAATGTATTCCACCTGCAGCAATTTTCTCAGGACGTCTATTTAGCATAGCAGAACTCGTGTGGCAGAACAAGAAGTAGACTTGACCCCGAAGAGTGAGAATTCTGGTATTTTCGAACAAAAACTTATAAAAGTGGACTCTTTTGCTTTTAAATGTTTAACGTAGAGTTTAGAAATGGAAACACTAATGGCTATATGTTTTGTTTCATTAAATATATGTGCCTATTTAATTTTATTGACATTACACATTCTATTTTTATTGAAACTAGAAGAAATAATGGTATCGAGTATCGAAGTATCGGGTATCCAGAATCGAGTATCCTAAAAACCTGGTGTCGACCCATCCCTAATAAAATTATTAAGATACATGTTTTGTGTATCATAATAGAGTAAATGAAAATGTTGACAGCAGGTGAAAATGGAATATTTTATCTATCGTTTTTTACACAACGTTGTTTTGCGTCACTTTGATTTTGCTGTAAATTGTAAAAGAAAACCTCGCGTGGAAGTTTTAAGGATTCCGAAGTGGTAACTTCTACTCAAAATAAATTAGAAATTAGCTTGTCCAAAGTTTTAATCCCAACAGTAGGTTAAACATGATATATTTTTCGTTTGTCTTAAAATGAGAATACTGAAGTAATACTCGTAAGAGTAATCGTATGATGTGAATTGTGGAACGAGCGAATACTCGAACAGTAATGTCCATTCCCTACGAGAGCACATACGGGGCAGAAGCTCGACCATGATTCTGTATATTCGTTGTTGCTCTTCGAAAGAGTTGGAAACTAACGTAGCATACCAAACAAACGCTGTCCTTGACAGCTCTAGCTACCATACCTCACTTATTCTCTCACTGCGGAGGAACTTAACGATCACATTGTATTTCTTACCAACTAGAGGTAGAAAGCGCCAGTTGTTTCCTAGTAGAGGTAGGGGCGGAGGTCCAGGAACTTCACTGTAAGGCCTCGCCCGTTCCCATTCTGCGCTCAGTTCTTGCGTCTCCGCTATGGATGTAGCTTTCCCTCGGCGACTTAACACCAAAGCACAGCATCTCCTTAACCATCTCATCTATCAACATTACATATTAACATTAGTCTGTTGTCCAAAATTCAAGTTGTCAAAAATAATCTTATTACAAATAAACTTAGTTTTACTTCTCAGCATGCAGATTTCTTTACTACTTCCCAAAATGTTACTATGACATGGAAAATACAAATGAACAATACGAAATATCTTACAAGAGGCGAATGCTACAGAATATAACTGCTACAAGTTGCTCAGTTTAATGGGTTCCACATTTTTTGTCCCAAGCTATCGTCTATCTCTTTTTTTCATAAAATTTAGTAATGGCAATTTATATAATTACACATTATCTTCAGTGTTCCAGCTTCTTAAAATTCTATTATAATCAAAATAAAATATTTTTAGAGAGGAGAAGGGAATTTCAAGCCTTTTGCAATAATAAACGCTACCCTATTTACTCGATCTTTGGCACTTTCAGCTACTCACCATCTCTGGCTCCTTGAGTCGCACATAACACACACACACACACACACACACACACACACACACACACACACACACACACACACACACACACACACACACACACACACCTTTAGGGATGTTCGAGCGCAGATCTTTTTCTATTTTGTTTAGTTCATGGTAATCCCAAATATATATTTCCTGCGAAATGTAAATAAAGAATGGTTTGATCGAATCCAATGCTTCAGCTACCTCAATAGAGAAAGTAAAAAATTAAAATATATCAGGATAGTGTAGTGAAGGTCCATACGTTTTCTGGAGGACACAAGCTGTGAATACGAATGATTTCTATAGCTGAACGGAAGTCTTAGAAGTATTAGACTCATGATATTAAAGGAAAGAATAAAAATACAACATAGTATTGGGTTATATGTTTTACTTAATTTGAAAATAAGAGGTCGGTCGCACGTCATTTTTAACTTTCTCCTACACATGCATATAACACTAGTCGACAAGGTGTTCTTCACAAGAAATCTGATTAGTGAATCTAGTGTATCTTTTCATGCTGAATTCATATATGTAGTCAGAATTTTTCCATCAGGCACAGTTTTTTTGTGACCGCTATTTTTTAAAATAGGATTTTAGCGTTTTCTTTGACCTGTTATAGGAAACTTTACCTCATATTTAGTGATTTTATCCGAGCTTTATATATGGGAATGATTTGTAATATGCTGAAGAACCATAAAACAAGGCTGTGCAGGTTCATTCATGTTTGGATATGTACCGACCTGTTCATCTGGCTGTATGATGTGTCAATATTGAGCTGACTGTAAGTTTGTTCAGTAGTAAAATATTTCCTTCCTTTCTTTTCGAAATTGTATTGTGTATGCAGTGTTTTAGTGCTTTGTTTTTTCATCACGCCAAGAAAGTGTGTAAATCATGTAGACAGTTTCTGCTATATTTGTGACGAGCTGACCTTCAAGTCTCAGAGGCAAAATTTGACCCCACTTGTAAAGAAGTGTTGTCAAATTAAATTTAAAGGGAGTCGATTAATGACACTAAACAACACTTACTTTTAAATTTTTCCGGAACATGTTTCAGAGACTTTGCCTCCATCCTCAACTGGCCATCGACTGGTTCTCATTGGTGTAGTTGACAATATTTTGTCATAGGTCTCCTCTGTCAACTACACCAATGAGAACCAGTCGATGGCCGGTTGAGGATGGAGGCAAAGTCTCTGAAACATGTTCCGGAAAAATTTAAAAGTAAGTGTTGTTTAGTGTCATTAATCGACTCCCTTTAAATTTAATTTATTATAACAACACTGTTTTCAACACTTCCTATAAAGGAAGTGTTGTCAACTTTACTTGGCTGTCAGGCTGGTGATTTTGATAAGAGCTGGGCACCAAATACATGCTGTGTTTCGTGTGTTGGATTGCTGTCTGGGTGGAAAAATTGTACACATCGTATGCCATTTGCAATTCCTATGTTTTGGAGGGAATCGAAGGATCATTTAAGTGATTGTTATTTCTGTTTGACAAATATTAAAGGAATCATATCTAAAACAAAACATACAATTAGGTATCCGAAATTGAAATCTGCAATAAGACCTGTCTTACACAATGAACAGCTCCCTGTACCAGTATATGCAGATACGACCTTAGGTGATAACTGATTCTGACCTAACTGAAACTGAAAATGCTTCAGATGAAAGTAAAAATGATCCTAAATATGAAGCCAATACCTGATAATCAGAATGTACTTTCCCAATCAAAAAGACCTTAATGACCTGATTCGGGATTTAAATCTGTCTAAACAGCAAGCTGAAGGTTTAACTTCCAGACTCAAAGGGTGGAATCTACTCCAAAAAGAAGTAAGAATATGTAGTTATCGTGGCCGCCTTAGTGATTTCAAGGACTGCTTCTCTGAAGAAAGTGGTATAAAGCTATGGGATGCAACACGTCTTTAAGAATTCACTTCTTGGACTCTCACTTAGACTTCTTCCCCGAAAATCTTGGAGCTGTCAGCGATGAGCAAGGTGAGCGTTTTCATCAGCAAATTTCTACTATGGAAAAGAGTTACTAAGGCAACTGGAGTTCCAATATGCTAGCTGACTACTGTTGGACCCAGAAGAGAGACGTTCCAGATACAAAATGTGTCCGAAAATCACTACCTACCACTTTCTAGGTAAGTCAGAATGAGTAGTTATAATTTTGAGTTAGATAGCTAGTTACAGATTTTTTTTTAGAATATTATAAAAATTCAAATCAATATCACACAAACCTCCTGCCTGATGGGGAAAAACTAAAATTATATTTGAATTCAGCACAAAAATACTTCTAGAAAATGTTATTTTAATTCTTGTGAAAGAAAATAGGTTCATTTTTGTCAACTAGTGTAATAAGCCTATAATATAATTTCACTCAAAATTCAATATCCACAGTGGTTTGATTAGACCAGATTGGTTTGCGTACAATGAATACATTAGTAGCCATAAAGGCCTGTGAACAGGCATGAATAAAAGAAAATACAATGTTATAAGAAGATCCACTATCGCACGGAATGAACGACAGAGAAATAGAGAGCAGTATCACTCAAAAACAAAAACGAATTATTGACAAACTTTGGTTCAGGCACTCCCAAACATGGGAAGACAAAAATTTTCAAGAAAGTTTCCCATTCAAAACTATATTTTTTAAAAGAGATTTCTACTATTTTTTTACTTTCCCAAAGATGTTTCAAACGATTTTTACGAAAATGGCATACGTTTACGATATTTGTATATCTAAGCACATTCACTTTTCTAATAAGAGCTTCAATATGCTTTTAATAATCTATGAAATCTTATTCAATTTGAATTAATTTTGTATATCTTCACATAACCCGTAAATCATGAGTTAAATGTATTACAAACCACAGGCATTATTAAAGCACGCAAGGTCTTTGAGAGAAGTTATTATTTCGGATATATTAATTGGTAGGATTAGTTTAAATTTTCCAATTTATATTTTTTTGAAGCTGGGGTAACAATATTTTGTTTCTGTTAAAATCATTCAAACCCACATATAGCTCAAATTATATCATAATTTCATCCTTTCCTGCGGAAAATGCCAGCGTACTACGAGATCTTTTAAGAGATAGTTTCAACCTAGTAATGATTTAACGCCCATTCTTAATGCATACGAAGTGGACATTGATGGAACTCAAATAAAATTGATAATTAGTAAAGAATATCTGGGAAGGAAGTGTTCCTCGTTCAGTTTTAATGTACCTCCATAGCATTTGTCAGTTATGAGAAGTGAAAAAATCTTGCTGAAAATGTTCAGTTATGGAGCAAGGTCCTGGCTGGCTTTGAACCGAGAAATTCCTGCTCACGATACCCTGCTTTAACAAGCCCGGCTACCTCTGTCACTGTATCCTTGTATCTATAAAGAATTATGTAATGGGTAAGCTTTGTTCTTTTGAGTTTATTTGTATTTTACCGTATAAAAATCTAAAAAGTAGATTACTTTTAATGGTTTGGGAGTTGATTTCTGTGTATTCTATTATACCATTTTAAGATTTTGTGCCTACCCAAAACTAAATGTGGCTAGAGAATACTTCCGGGCTGTGTTTTTGCGATTTTAAACCACCTATAACGCTAAAAATGTGAAGATCAGTTTAAAAATGCATTTGGTGGGAAAGCTCCAACTTGGGCGACTATTTGTAATTGGTATACTGAATTCAAAAGAGATCGGTTTTCTCTTTGCTTCACCTGCTGCTTACTGATGTAAACATTACCGCTGTTCGAGCAATGCTCGAAAAAGATCGGTGAAATATGGAGTATTTATTTGGGCCACATTGGGCATGAGCCATATCAAAATTATTTTACATCAACAATTAGAGTAAGGAAACTTTGTGGTCCTTGGATTCCACATAAACTGACTTCCAATCAAAAACAACAACGCATTGAATTGGTAAAAATATCTGTGGAAAAATTCCAAGGCAGCTTTTCAAATTTGGTCTAGAATATTTTAATCGTGCCGAATATGGGAAAAAATATCAATTGGCTCAATGTGTCTTTTGAACAGAACCAAAGCATACAAAGGTCCAACGAATTTGCAGTGCTGGTAAGAAAATAGCTGCTAGTATTTTTATAGGCCAGTTTGATACAAAACTATTAGAAGAGAAACCTATTTTTAGTACCGAGTGGTACAAAAATACCTGTTTACCTCAAGGTTTATTAAAAATATCATAAAGAACATTAATTTTATACTAACACAACGCATTGTCGCATACGCCTATCTGAATATTTGGATGCACTAAATGTAACACCATGCACCCTTCAACATACAGCCTGGACCTAGCATCTTGTGGTATGTTTTGTTGCTTAAGGGAAAAAACATAATTTATTTTTTTAAACTAATGCTTGTTTGATTTTGTAAATATTTTCAGTGTTGCCATTTTTCTGTAGAAGAAAAACAGTGTGTTTTCTTTACACTATTGTTATGTAAGAAATATGCAAATAATTGGTAGGTATTGTGAATATAACCTAGATTTTTTCACATTACTATGATAATTACTTTTTCTTCGAGTGCTGCATTTGTTTTTGAATAAGTAGAAACGTGAGTACCACGTCTTTCCCATTTGCCTTCCCGGAATTCTTGACGTATTTGGAGTTTCACGAAACCCAACACATTGCACCTAATGGTGTCAAGGAGTATAGGTAAACAAAAGCGTGTTCAGAAGTAGTTCTAGATAAACAAATGCTAATGGACTATAAGTGAGAGAAAATGTCCCTGCACATGTTAGTAACATCATCCTTGTGTTCCTCAGCTTTTTTTTTAGAAACTACTTACTATATATGGAAAGATAGATACAGACTGAATGTTACGTTTTATATGTTGTGTTACTATATGTTATGTTTTTGCAGTTAAAAATGTAAAATGAAGTGATTAACAGTTTGGAAGAAAAAATGTTTAAAACAGATTTATTTGCGCGTCAACATTTAAAAAAAATGTGTATTTTACGAGGAAAAAGAATAGTTCAAAGCCAGGAAAATTAATACCAAGTATAAACTTAGAACTTGGAAAAACAATTTTTTTTTCTCATAAAATTGCGTTGTCAATCAGAGCTAGTAATAAAACTGAAGTTTTATGAATTTGAGTTTTTTGAAGTGAAAACATGACATAAGAAATAAAGATATATTTAAGATAACTGAAACAAAATAAAATTTTAACAAAGCAAATATGGTACACGTTTATAAGAACAACCAGATTGTAAGTAGATGAAGTAGTAAAAAGTCTGTCACGTTCACATGACTTTCTCTACTCTTATACAAACTATTATGATACATTTATTCCCCTATATACTTCATGTTAATCGAGATAAAAATTACCTTGTTGCTAATTGTTTTGTAGGTTCAAGGGAAATGGAAGTAAGATTTTGTTTATCTCTTACGGTTTAGCAGTTAAGCAAAAACCATTCATATGAGCGCGCAAACCTTTTCCTACATATGCTTTTTTATTCAGAAGTTTCAAAACACGTATTTCCAGTGAAATTTCGGTATCAAAATTTTGGGTGGAATAAAATAGTTTTCTTACTATACGTGGTAACAGAAAGTAATAATGAACAAGAAAAAAATGATTTAATGATATTAAAGGTAACTATAGTGATTAATATGCGATAAAGATAGGTACTAATACGTGCTTGGTGTTCTGCGGTGGTACTGAATACGAGATAGTTTTATAAAACAAATTAATAATAATTTAATGTAATAATGATCAGACTAATATAATGTATTGTACATAGAGGTCAAAGAAATCTTGGATATCTCAGGACGTCAATAAACAAAACGAGATAGCAGAAGAGAAATTATTTACTCTGATTTGTTTACAATTTAATAAATGTTAGCCGAGTATTTTTACACACACCACTTTCTACTTGTTATTGAAATTTAGATAACTCGAGCTGCCTCGCCATTTAATGAGGTGCATAATTTTTAAGATACTTATAACATTCACAAAATACTTCCATATACCTATCCTTAATTTAATATCCATTTAAACTAAATCTGAAATATTCTTACACAAGATTTTAACTCTTGACCTGTAGCAATTAGCTTTAAAATCGTATATTTTGGAAGGCTCTTGAAATAAAATAGCTTTGTCTTTGTTTTGATGAACTTATTTTAAAATGTTTATACTTCAAACATTCTGAGACTATGTTTGACGGCAGTTACCCACACTAAAGTAAGGAAAAACATAGATATTGCAATATGATGTGTAAGCGCTTGTTTGAACACCTACTTTTCATTGCAGAGACAAATGACTGCACATCTTGATGCTCTTTTGTTTACCGCACTGCTAGTATAATGAAGTGGCAAAGGGTTATAGTTAAATGCCCTTCTTTTATAGCTCCAATTTCAAAACAATAGACTACGCATTTTAGAAATCGTATTTACAACTTCACTATAGGCATTGCTAAATGCTTATTTTAAACATGTTACATTGCTGTAACATTCAACTCCACAGTTCTCAAAGTTTTTATAAGCGTTCCATCATAGCGAACGTAGCTAAAAATTCCACATTTTAGGAAATACTGGACATTTTTTTCACCTTCTTCCTTGTCACCACTCCAGTTGTTCATGCAATCCTGCTAGACGAAGATCAGGGCTATCACAAACTATTTTCGCAATGTGAATTCGCTACATTGGCTTGGAATTAAGAAATGCCAGTGAAAGTAAAAGCCAACAAAAGGTTGAAGGACGTTTTCTGAAAAACTGGACGAGCACCTCTAACAGGCTTGCATAACATGCGGGTCGCAGCTATTGAAACACAGCTGGTTGGGATCAGGTTGCTTCTCATATGCCGGCTTTACAATGCTGGAGGTTTCCATACGTTTCTGCAAATGCTTCTCATGTAATATATTAGTAAATCGTTTTCTTGGCGGAGTAACAGACGGTACCGTTTCATCACTTCAGACATCATTACCTTTATTATTCTCTTTTTATTTCCTCTCCACGTGTTTAGTAGGCAGAGAAGGTATTGCATTCGGTACCGATTTTAACAGAAACACAGAAAAGTAATATTACTAGAAAAAGTTCACTGAGTATACTTATTTGTAAACATAAGTTAAAAAACCCAATTACAATGTTCGTAATTAAAAACTAAATTAATATTAAAAATAAAATAAAAGCAGAATTCACATTATCCACTGACTGATTAAGACGTAACAATAAAAAGTAGTATAGAATATAAAAAGGGAACATAAATACAAAATATATATTCAAGATATATTACATCAAGTGGCGCTTTATGGTACAAATTATTTGATGTGTTAACTAAGCTATTGCCAGGATTTGAGGAGAATAATTGTGGTTTACATTATTAAATGCTTTCTGAAGATCTGTTTATACCAGGCGCATGTATTTCTAGATACAACATAAGATTTACAATTGATACAGAGGTTCGAGTTCGAATCTCGGTCAGGGCGTGTTATCTGGATAAGGTTTTCTCCCGGGAGTTTCCCTTATACTGAAAGATAAGGACGTAAGGACGTTTGCCGGAGTGAAGGCGAGCCCGTCGCCATCTCTCTTGAATAATTAGGTACGTTAATTTCTATTGCCATTTACTTGGTTTTACCGAAAAGCAACATTTTATTTGTATTTTAAACATAAAAGCTTAATAGCTCTGGATAACACTCACGCTATTCTTACGCTACTCTGCGTGATAGGATAAGGATTTAATTACGGAGGGAATTCGGTATGTAGGCCACCATGCTGGGCCCATTGTTTCTATGCCCCCAAGTGGGGCACCCCCGGGAGGAAGGATGAGGTGAAAGGAGACAGAGGGTGGCTGACCCAAGGAGCCACGAAAGTACAGAGGGCAGGATTCCTACTGTTTACTTAGAGACCTCCTCCGACAGGTCAGGGCAACGGATACGCTCCCCTACTGCGGGACGGCAACGAACCCAGCAGCCGAGCCCCAAAGGTTCCTGGCTGGCGGTACCGAAATGGTCCCAGCAGAGGCACGGAGACTAATAACCTACCTACCGGAGGAGGAAGTAGTTTTCCTCAGAGCATATCATCCTGCCATGCACCGCCGAGGCACCCGCCGACACTTTTACCCTGAAAGAGACCACCAGATGAGAGATAATATGAAATGATAATGGAGATCAAATGGAGGGACAGGAAATGTGGGAGATGTAATTAAACTACCTAGCATTCGCCTAGCGACCCGGGGAAACCCCCGAAAAAGACCATGGGTCAGGTAGGTCGGCCACGGGAATCGAACCCGGGCTCCCGGCTGCGGGTCACAGACGAATCCACCTGTTAGTGGATCTATTTACTACGAAATGAGTGTATGAGAGTGCATATGAGTCACCCATGCTGCCAGATCTAATGCTCGTTTCGGCAACTGCAGCTATAGGTATTATGTATGGGTGAGCTATGTTATAACACTGTGAACATAGCATCAATGTCATATCCGAAAGGCGAGCATAAACACGGAAAAAGTGATTACGTTTCATATTCCTCTGGCTTGCCTTCTTATGCGGGGCAGACAGTACGTTGCAGCGCTCACCTATTGGCATATTGCCATATGCAGGAAGTTTGACTCGGATAATAATAATGTTATTGTTATTGGTTAATAAAATGTTTATATCGCATTCTGCACAGACACATAAAGATACACATGCATCTCAGCCCACCTCTGTAACGCAGATCCCGAGTTCGAATCTTGGTCAGGGTGAGTTATCTGGATGAGATTTTTTGCAGAATTTTCCCTTATCTTCAAAGATGAATGTCAGGTAACCCTAAGCTCTATGGACCCTGGACTCATTTGAGCCCCGTTTCACCCATTTCTTACATCGTGAGACATGACTTAACATCAGAATATAAACTTGTACCTTGTTCTAAAAAGTCTTCTTTGGATTCAGGGAGTCGCAAAAAATATAGAGCGATCCATATAAACCTGAACCATTTCAATAGGCCATAACTTTTGAACAGGTAATAGGACACATGTGCAACTTTGGGAGAATATTGTCACCCAATTAACGGAAGGCAGGAACAACTGGCAGCTGGATAAGGGACAGGAACCTTTCAGACCACGCCTAGCCATTTATCTTGTAGCGCTAACGAGGGGATGGTTGGAAAAGCATCACTAGCCAACTCTTCCCCCTCCTCCTGCCGCCTGAAAGAACGCGAAATCCCCGGAATATCTTTCCCTCTCAATGGTAAAGAATTCTCTAGAAACATTTAGCCACCTATAAATAGAAGCACGATGCGACCGAGAGTTCAGTTCAGTTCTTGGCGAGCTGCTGTGAGGAGCGCTGAGTGAGTGAACGGACCGGAAGACTGTGTACGTGTATCAGAGGAGTTGTACGTATTTGTGAGTTTAGAGTGGACCTGTGACAGACGAACTGGCGAATTGTAATTGTGTGCGCTACATAATTCTGTGTAATCGGCAAGTGTTCCGACTGTAATTCGGTGGAAATAAAGAACATTTCGAGTTTGTGCAATTGGTCTTTTAATTTCACGAACCCACAAAGTCACAATATAATACACAATTGGGAGATTACATTACACTATTTACATCTCAGAGAAAATGTTGGAAGTGTCCTACAACAGTATCTATACATGTTTGCACTTGTCTCACCATATTCTCTGAAGTTTTACAAAGAGTATCCTCACCAATGTTACTTATTTCGGTTCGAATGGATTCCTTGAGACCATCAATTGCTCGTGGCCTATTCTTGTACACTATTTGTTTAGATACACCCACAAGAAATAATCCGGTGAGGTTAGGTCAGGTGATCTGGGTGGACACAGACCTTTGAGATTACTCGATTATCAAAGAAACTGGTTACAAGTTCCATGGTGTCATTAGATGTATGGCACGTTGCTCCATCTTGCTGGAAATAACCTTCTCTCAATTCGATATCATCTCCCTAAAACTTCAGAGAATATGGTGAGAGTACAAACATGCATAGATGCTGGTGGAGGACATATCAAACATTTTCTCTGAGATGTAAATAGTGTAATGTAATCTCCCAATTCTCCCAAAGTTGCACATGTGTCGTCCTATTATTGGTTCAAAAGTTGTGGCCTACTAAAGCGGTTCAGGTTTATATGTATCGTACTATATATTTCTATAATAGTGATATTTCCTGATATCGAATTTTTGAGAGGAATAAAATATCTGCTTTCTACTTGTTACGCGAGTAGAGGCAGTAATAAAAGACTCTAAAACATGTAGTTTCAACCATGTAAAAATGTTTCTGATAAATTCCTCGTAGGTGTGAATTTTCCAAAACTTTCTCACGATGGTGTCAAAGAGACTATTATTTCAAAACCAGACACAGTTATGAACTTTTGAAGCATTTGACAGTCGTTTGTCTCCTGTATCTCCTTATTAACTGCAGCGAAATATCCAACGAAACTCTTTCTGTTTATTTTGATTAACATCAAAAATGGAAAATACGTTTTATAAGAGTATTTGTAGTAGATATATAATAGTAATTTATGCAACTAGGTTATCTTTATGATTGTCATCAATAGTGTTTCACATTAAGATTGTCCACGAAGTTTGATACCACTTACTGTTTTAAATTGTAAGAAATAAAAAATAATTCAGCATCTGTTGCTGGTATAAGTGAAAGCATCTTCATAACTTGGTAAGTGAGACGTTAGCTTGTCTTCCTGCATTTAATTTGTCACCTGGACTGTTGAACGATGAGGCAGTCACTTTCTGGGAGAGAAGTGATCTGTCTCCATCATGTAACCGTTAGACTTTTTTCATACTCTTCACGGTGAAGCGAAGACCTGGCTTATGGGTTTCCTCGTGCTAGAGGAGGATTTTTCACAAGTTCTTGTGGACTAATAAAACACCTGTTTGACACAGTGGTTGTGGTACACTTGAGGAATCCAAGTTTTCTCTCGCGGGAACCATCATTCTCGACTCGATAAACCAGAACTCGGAAGTCTCGTGTTTAAAAGAAAGTTTCCAACAAGTCACAGAGGCAATGATTACTCTTTCAACACTCAGTTTATAGTACATACGACCCAACTCGGATATTACTCCAATATAAATTGCAAGACATTTAACAGTGAATTTAGCCTCACATCCCGAGTTCGAATCTCGGTCGGATGAATTTTTTTGGAAATTCCTGGATTTTCTCTTATCCTGTAAGATGAATGACGGGTAATTCTAAGCTCTATGGAACCTGGGCTCATTTGAACATCATTTTATTAATTTCATTCACCGTCCTACATGACTTAACCGGTTAAAGGACATTAATTAAAAAAAGTATACTCACTATACAGTAATTTATTCACGCTCTGGAGATTCCATTATGTGAGATCTTGGTTGTTCTGAAAGGAAAGGGAAGCTCGACTAACAGCGAGATCTTATTTTGGTTAGCTCTAAAAAGCTCTATGTAAACCCTTGCAAAGCTTATCTCGCAAATCAACAGAGATGGTATTCGGCAAGAAAGCGGTCTACATTTTGCCACAACGGTGAATGATCTGTGGAACTGGTTCAACGGCTTTCATTGGAGATTCAAGGCTATACTTAAGTCATCTTTTTTTCTTACGTTCTTCAGATGCAGCCTTTGCTCTGTCTATGCTGTTCCACGAAACTTGATCCCAGGAGATGTAACAATCTTGAGGTTTTCTTCCCGTTATTTCCTGACATCTAACATGAGCATTACTTGCTGTACGGCTTACTAGGTTAGAATTAATTTATCCCTACCCTTAACGTTTAATATTTGACTGGGTGGTGGACACTGAATGAAGTGTTTGAAATGATGACAACTGACCTGTGATTCATAGAAAGTGGTTACCCCAATTTATTTTCTCAGGGTAAAGGGAAACACTTAAGAAAACTATCCAGGAATTCGTCCTAAACGAGATCCGAACTTAGGATCTTCTGAATGTGAAGTAAACATGCTACTCCCAAACCATGTAAGCAAACATCTAGATCACAGAGGATATTGTGATCGATAACTTGACCAGTGAAAATAAAGTTTTCAGATATTTTGCTGGGAAGGAGGTTATTTTTAGTGAAATGGTCATATATTCGACTTTCTGCATGACTAAGTGTCAAAGCATAAATCAAAACATGAAAGGTTAATTACCTCCTATTTCGTGTATTATGAGCTTACAGCTCGCATATATCGACTTCCTACATCTTATCTAATTTAAATACATTGTGCATCATTTTTTGTCATGATTAGAACAACAATAGCTTCGAATGCTAGAACCATACTGAAATATTCAATGCCTTAGCCGGGATTTGAGACACGAATCTCCCGGTCTCTGTCCGGTTGCTATTAACCATTGAGCTACCATGAAGACACGCCAGCATAACAGAAATCTCTAATTGATTCGTATTTTTCTAGTCGATCTCATATACAATGAGATAGATTTGGTGACTTATTATGCTGCAAGTACTTAAAATACTGGTCCAACTATGAAGCTTGGCACTTAAGAGATCGGGGGAGCGTGGTTCAAATCCCGGCTATGGCTTTGAATTTGTCAGTCTAAATATAGGTTTCGAAACCTTATCCTACGACGGCTAGGGTGGAAGAACAATTAATTTACATCACTGTTTTTTGTTGTTGTTGTTTTTTGTGTTGCAATTTACGTCCTCCAACGTTAAGTCATATCGGACGGTGAATGAAATTGGTGAAATGATGCTCAAATAAGTCCGGGGTCCATGGAGCTTAGAGTTACCTGACATTCGTCTTTCAGGATAAGGGAAAACCCCGGAAAAAATCTTATCCAGGTAACTCACCCTGACCGAGATTCGAACTCGGGACCTCTTGAACGTGAGGCATACATGCTACCATATACGCTACCAAGGCGGGTTTGGTAAATTAGGTAAATGGTATTGACCATTTTAGTTTAAGAGTACTTGCAGTTTTAGGCATCCTGGCAGAACCTCGTTTATAATCTGTGATATCGTGTGTGATCTTCAATTGTTTGTGGCTCGTAAACAAAGTAAATGCAGAAAATCCATTCTTAAGTATGAAATTAAGTATATAATTACATTATATTCAGTACATAGTAAGCATTAATACTATTTTAGGAACACTCGGTTCTGCCATAACTTGAGAATACCATCCACTACAAGGTTCTTTTGCCTCAATCTTCTGCAATTTCAAGCAAAATGTAAAAATGCGGGGGTTGTTTCTGTCTAAAGATCGGAGAATTCTACAAAGGACGGTGGGAAGCAGCGAGTACTAATCATGATTGATCAAGAATAGGTATGAAATGATGTGACGTTATAGTAAATTTTGATTTTTTAAATAATTAATGGAATCATAGTTGGTTTTACTTGAGCCATTACGTACTCAGGAAACATCCTTCTCATATCCTCATATCCACGATCAAAGGAATGTAAGAGGGCCTGAAGCATCCCAAACAACAAGTTTCTTCAAGAAAAAGAAAGAATATAAAAGTTGATGAGGATGAATTAATGACTCTAAAGTACTTCCTGGATTGCACCATTCATCACTGGTTTTCACCGCGTCCTCACTAAGATTGGTTGGACAGAAGGCACTCGTCTGCTTTAAATCACGTAGGAGGTTGCTGGAGGAAATGCCTTCTGCTTGCACTGACACCTTGACCTAACCAAACCCCAGATGTTCCACTTTTTACCTGCAGTTCCTCTATAATCTTTTTCTTTAAACATGACGGAGGTAGTTTCACAGCTATTATGTACATGTAGGTCGCGAAAAAACAGCATCTGCACTGCTGGAACTAAACGAGTAATTAGTGACTTTCGAAACCTTGAGATACTTTCCTTAATAAAGTTAGTTTATCTCACAAACTGCAGCGCTGTCACTGAAGACAGTCGTGAGACTTCTTGATACGACTTATATCCCCAATACTTACTTACGGACTGGAACTAATATGGGAAAAACTGACCATTGAAGTTACACTAGTAATGTATCAGCTATGAATTGTGTATGGATTGTTATGATTATGGACTATGTATTAGTTATGGATTAAGTATGTGTGTTAAGCTTTCACAAACAGTCGTTTTCAACAAATTACTTACTGTTCTGAAGTATACGGTCAAGAAATTAAGTAAAATCATGTTGAATAGTTTATTTAACTGTCATAAAATGGGTTTGTTAACATTTCTTAAACACAGCTCCAGCAGATAAGGATTTAAACAGGTATCCTTTGAGGATCTAAACAATAAGCTTTGTTTTCCTTGTAGATAAAAAATTTCTCAAGTAGGAATTAAAACGTATCAGAGAGTCATTTCAGCTATCAGTTGCCTCTGCCACTTGCCTATAGTATAAGAAATAGTACTTCCATCCAAATATTCAATTTCACCGAAATCACATCTGGAGGCTCCAGAATAAAAAAAAACTGCACATCAGTTCATGTGAATACCGTAACGTCAAATCGTAATGTCATAAATACCAAATTTGCAAAAGTACGGACGACGATTTCAAAGAAAACCCCCTAAAACTAAAATGTTCGTAGAAAATGTTACATGATTTTTCTCTTGTTAAAAAACAAAGTTTTTTTTAAGTTTCGATTAATTAAATGATTTAGTTATTTTATGAATAATAGAACCTTTATCTTCACTTTCTGTTAAGTGTGCTTCTATCTGATAAAATATTACAGATGTAAATAATTATTATAAGCCCTGAAAGAGACTACAACTTAGTACACTGTAATATGTAGATCTCATTAAAATATACACTATGTTAAATACATCTTTGTGGACTACGTCTGCTGTCCAGGATTCGATTCCCTGTGAAGGCGAGGAATTTGTTTTTAACTGGAATCATTCCCAATCCCTCATAGTCTGGAGGTGTGAATGTAAGAGTGGATCTGAGTGGTTTAATAACAAAAATCTGACAAAACAAATGTTAAGAAACCTTATAGTTCAGTGAGCAGCAACGCTATCAGTTATTTCGCAAGTCAAAATCGCCAATATGATAAAAGAAGTTAACATTTCTTAAAGCTGGTAGCTATATGTTGGTTTTGAAATTCCGCGCTGTTTGCATTACATAAAAATAAACACAATAATAATTAGTAGTTCAATAATTGTAAGATAAATCCTTCAAAATAACAGCAAAAACATTTTTGAAAATATTTAAAGTCACAAAAAGTGTAAATTATGCTTTTAAAGCAAATCTACTTGTTTCTTATGGTTTACCTAATATAGTTACACAAAATGCATTTAGAATGAGGAGCACAGACGTTTGAATATGTAAATTTTATAATATATGTATGTAAATATATTAAACATACATTTATATTTAATAAAAAATAACAAAACATTTTCGGTATTCACGGCCTAATGACCAGCTCTTAAAATATTTGACTATCGCTTAAGCCTTTCGAATCCTCATATTTCCATTGTACCTACAAAGAAATATTTAATAAAATAAGTTATATAAATATCTGTCACAATTAATATGAAATAGAAGAATAAGTGATCAGATTGTCATATGATTTGATGTATCAACTTTTTTCAACATTTTTAGCGACCTTTAGAGCGTGATAGAGCGTGTGTTTTTGTTTGTCGTAAATATTTGGCTGGTAAACGCAGGTTTTTCCCTAGTGAGCTTCCCAACATAGAACTAGAATTTCTACTGCATGGCGAACGCTGTCCTCCAAGGAAAGGTTGTATTTTCTAAACCAGAAGTTCAATCCTGCGATTCTCGTTTGTCGCCATTTTTAAGATGGTTTTAACTGAGCAGGGTGTAAGTAGAGCATACAGTCGCTTTCTATCGCACCACTTCTCACTTTTAGGATAATGAACGGGTAAAATCTGGACTGAATACGTCACGCTACGAGCAGTGATTCTTCGTGTGGGACCTGCGAATTTCTCTTGCTCTCGAGAACGCATATTAATGGTTGAAATGAAATAATATTCATTATGGATATATTTTACTTTTTCTATCATTAAATTAAGGACGTATTGCGTTCCACCCAGTCGAGATTTTTCTTTAAATGCAAGTTTTCTAGTTCCACGAATTAAGAAAAATAGAAAAAGATGTCTTCGAGTTTTCAACAAAATCCTTCCATCTTAAATTGTTCTTTGTATAGAATATTTTTCTTTATTTCGTACTCTATATTTCGGATAGTTGCATGACAAACAAAATGCATATTTTGAATCCTTTGTGAATAACTTCTAAACTCGTTTTCATTTTAAATGTGTTTGAGGACAGTCACTGGACTGCAAACTCAGTACACGTTTACTATTCTTTAGAATAATTATATGTTTCTTATCTAAACTAAAATACTTTGTATAGATGTAGAACTGGCAAACATTTACAATACAGATCTCGTTAAAATATTCAATTGACACACGTTTTGTTGTATTTAAATAAACTCTTTCGTGATGTGTTTTACCACTATTGATTTGTAATTTATAATAGTACGTACATTATAAAAATCAATCAATCAATTTTATTTGTCCCAAGTTAATTTACATATATAAATAGGACATTGTCAGAATAAACATGTGTATATCCTAATTAATAATCAATTGTACTGTAACACTTAAAATCATTGACTGAATAAAATGGTATTTTAACCAATTAAAAATCTTTAAAAAAAACACATGCTCGGTGTTCTGAAATTCGTGTCTAATTTGTTATAAAATTCTACACCTTTAAAATAATAAGTATCCTTAGTGAAGGCAAGTCAACAATTAACTTATATTTATTTGTAGTATAAACATTGAGTGTCTAGTCTTAAATAGTAACTATTCAGATGAGCATGTACGCACGTCAAAACATAAAATATGAACAAATTAAAAACAATAAGTATTTTCAGTTGGTAAAACGGCGGCTTGCAATGTTCATCTGGTTTCTTTTGTAACATTATCCTGATGAGTCTTTTTTTGGCAGAGCAACAAACTGGCGGTGAAAAAATGCAACACCCTTCAAGATTGTGTTCCTTGAAACATGGGCATAGTGTGCAGATATTGAGAAGTTACGTATTGGTGAATGAAGTTATCATATAATGCTATCATGATAACTTAACTCTTCGTTAAAATTAGGCAATCCTTGATGGTATTGCATTTGTTTGATAGTGTATTTTAAGTCCTTGGTCACCATTCCGTTGTTTATCGCGATATCATGAAGAGAGTATGGAATTTCAAAGCCAGCAGATAGTGATCTGCTTTCAAATATTTGAAATAAATTTGTTTAGGAATACTCTTATTAAAATGGTTGTATATACAAGAGGCTGAAATGATAGACTAATTTTTACAAAATCGTTCCTATATGCTGCATTTAATTCCAAATTTCTCAATGACATAGCATTATATAGCTTTGAATGGGGACAGCACCTACAAAATTGCAAAAAGTATTGAGAAATCCATATCAATAACCACGAATAAATCGGAAAATGGTAAATTTCACGAATTGTTTTATATAAAAGTACCTTTTAAGCTTTAAACTGTTCATCGCGATTCACTGAGTATACAGTATGCAAAATCAACTGGGAATGAAGACTACTTCCCGGCTATTCTTGAAATTCAAGCTCTAAATGTCACTTATCATGGACACATCTTAAACATTTGACGTTTTAATCAAAATTATTACACCATTTTTGAAAAATTAAAACTGATGAATTTTTACTGAGAAAGGGTGGTTTGATGTGAGGGATTTTCTTGAAAACGTTTGTGTCTATCCTTGGAAGATGCTGAACTTATATGTATACCAATTACCAAATTTGATTTTTTTTCCATTTTCATTTTCTTAATTATGCTTTCCACAAGCATGCGCATGAACTATTTTCTAAAACTACTCGTTGGACTCAAAATGCATATTTCAATTAAAGTTAGTTACTAACACTCCCCACATGGCAACCTTCGCCTTCGGGGTAACCTCACCCCACCAAGTGATGACCGGACCCATTTCTCAGGTGGAGGCACCCAGAGGGCGGTGTCCATTACCTCCGATGATAGGGTGATAGTGAAGATGGCGGTGAGGTGAGAGGACCTACAGTTTTTACCGTGGACTCCGAACCACGTTGGGCATAGGGGATACTTCACGTGTGCCGACTTAAAATCGCCAACCCCAGAGCCGGGAATCGAACTCGGGACCCTTAGAACGGGAGCCGCGAACGAAACCACCGCGCTACCCCGGCGCCCTATTTCAATTAAATGTCCACATATAATCTTTGACGGAACACAATACTTTACTGCTTACTACAGATGATAATAAAATCATTAATAACGCCTTAGCACAAAAAGGGTACTAAGCATTCAAATCGATGTGTCTCTAAATTGTTAATGATGCCACAAAAACTTTATTTGAAAGAGTTATGTGTTTTAAGACATTTTATGATAGGTTTATATGTATATTTTATGATTTATCATGCACAAGATTCATTCAAATGAATAAGATTCATAAGGGTGTGTACAGAAAACTGTAGCTATACCTTTTATTAGTCAAAAAAATATCATAAATATATTGCACCATAATCAAAATTATTTTGAACCATTCTAAAAGAAATATATAATGATTTTTTTTTTTTTTTTTTTTTTTGGCGAAGTAGTTTGAGCTGTGGAATTTTCTTGAAACTAGTCCTGTTACAACTATGAAAAATGAACTTAAATACAAATGTTTATGCTTATCCAACCTTTCATTAAGTTTTTTGACACATACATGCACTTCCTCTGATGGATAAAGTCATTTATCTAAACTAATACATTTTGTTCAGGAAACCTCAAAGCGTACATTTTCGGTGAAATCTCGATATCGATTTTTTGTATGGAATGCAATACTTCCTGCATTTACCTACAATAGGTAAGCAATAGAAAAAGTAAAAAGTAGATAGTATCGGAACAGAATGCAATAAAATCATTACCAAAGGCCTCGCCGGTAACATAACCTACGAAATACTTTTCCTGTCGCTTTTAATCAGAAATGCTTTAACCTCAAGAGTACATTCACTTGTTTAGAAAGCGTATCGTTTAAGAACTAATCTCAACGCGATGTTTTCAGTTCCTCTCGGGAAAAACCAACCGGACACAAGAAGGCCATTTTCTTTAGTACTGATTATGCTATTCGGCTTTTAGGTGCGTTCGCTAAGCGCTTGCCCACAGTTCTGTGAGGTATTGCATTTCCAGAGCATCTGAAGAAAATGCATGGATACATTTCGGATTATTTTCTAACGCAAACAAATGAACCGTAGTTTTTAACAGTGGACTTAATTAAAAACTATTCAATGTGTGCATAGCATTAACTTACAGATGCGTTCGTTTTGTATGAGTTTGTTGATGTAACGTTGGTGAAATTTTATGATTTATTTCGGGAAGTGATTACAAAATGATAATAATAATCTTACATTTTGTGATACTCTGTATATAGAACACGTTTGTGCATATGTGTCAACTGATTCTTCAGGTATATCAAAAGTTAAATATATCTTACAACGCTTAACCTTAAACCATACAATTTGAATTCACTATCCTTATTTTTATTTGATTTCAGTCAAATTTTGAATGCCTTGAGTTATTTTTAAACTGCAATATACAGGGGCCGTCAAAATATGTGTGCTAGTACTGAACTTACGTATCACAGATTCAGTAAAACTTCCTGCACCTAGTCAGTTTTACTTTTGACTCTAAAACACTGACCAAGTAGAAATAAGAAAGGCGAACGAAAGCTTGAACGAATTTGGTCAAAATGTCGGCTGGAATTTTTGCACATGCTGCTGAATTTCCTGACGAAGTGCCTCCAGAAGTAAGAGTCCATATATATTAAACCTATTAGAATATCCAGGTAACTCTAATGCACACCTAAGTTAATTATTATCTAGCGTTTCAGGGAAGGAACTACAACCACAAAGACCTATTAAGACCTACAAGTGGACGTTCGGGGAATCGAATGCGGAACGTGTTTATTAATGGGATTCAGGGGGTCTCAACACCTGTATATTAGTGAAATCTCAGTACCGAATCTTGAATGCAATAAATATCAAGCACATATTTTAGGGAAATATGGATTGTTTTTAAATATGCATGAAACCTGTTTATTAAACATGTATAGTAAATATATTTGCATGAAAAATAATGGATATGTTGAATTTTCTGACAATAGCCGGAAAATTCTCTTTGTTCGGGAAGAATTTTGCATACCGATCTGCTAAATTAAGTTATATTCGAAAAAATACTATAAAAGGCGGATCTCTTTTAAACACACTACGAATGACTTTTTGCGCCATAAGCCATTTCAGAGATCCTTTGTTAATGATCCGGATTGTTCAATACTTCGTCATTCTTTTGAAGTCCTTTCGATATTCAGTTGTCCATGCGACTGCATGGAAACGATATGGATTAAGGCCAGTTTGCAGTGCCAGTTCTTAACATTTGACTGTCGCTCTCCCCCCCTTTTTTTTTCTTTTCTTTGTTTTCACTGCTTTACACCTCCGCGCTATTTTGTTTTTCTGTTCTGCTGTGCTTACACATATACAGAGCGGTATTCGAACCTGCAACCTTCTGCGAGGAGGGATGCCAGAGACATACATTTTAGGGACCATGGCTACAGGAGCCGGCCTCTTTGTATCTTAACAAATACTGCTAGAAAGATAATATTGTGATATTGTCACTTGTTTTGTTAGTGAGAAAATACTTCCTGCTCCAGCAGCAGCTTCTTTCTCGCGTTATCTGTAGTCCATTTGTGAATGGTCCCTTCTAAAACGCTGTAAAAGTTAGTCGAGGATTCTCTTTCTCTTTCTGATTTACATTCTTCGTCTTCCTAACATTTCTTTCCCAATAAGTGCTTCACTTTTGCATACTTTACACCAGCTTTTCTCAGTCACTTACTTTTTTTCGCTATAACGTTAATTTTATGCCCTGCTACTATTAGTACCTAATGTTTTGTAACATCAGTTTTATTTGAACTCAGAAATTCTGACAACAAACTTGTTATTTAGGTTCAACTACTAAAGATACCACACGAAGATTTTCAGTTTAAAAAAATCGCCACAGGCTAATCTTTGCATAGATCTTTCGGAATGTTGATTTTGTCAAAATTCGCTCTTAAGAATGTTTATTAAAATACCACAGCCACTCATTTTTAAATAATTTCATTATTAATTCGGATTTATAATTTGAGGAATGCGGAAATAATTTGTTCGAGAGCAGTGGCAGCCGATTCTCTGTCCGAGGATCCGTGTTTCGAATCCCGACTGCGGCAATGAATTTCTCAAGCCTGATTAAACGTTTCAACATACTGCTAATGTGGAAAAACAATTATCAAACAATAGTATCAGTAATAAACTACTATAACAATTAATTTAAAATCAGCTATGCTGAAACAAGTCTGTTTTAACTTCGAGAGCTAAATATGAATTCGTAACTGTCTCCTTTCTACATGTTTATTAATTGAAAACCTTGCTTAAACGAAGTGTACGCAAAGCTATATTTAATAAACATTCAGATAATAAGTAATGTTCCGTTTTGTTTTTATTCGTTTATAAATGAAAACATGAGGAGCTTTAAAATTGCGAGCAGTTACATAACAAAAATGCTGGAACAACTCGCACACTTAAATTGCAGCATATATTGTTTTGACTACAAAAATATTTGCTCATTCATAATTTTATTGACTTCATCAGAAAAAGTTTGTGCGTTGCAAATTGAATACATATTTTGTGCATGCAATAGCAGTGCATCTCATTTGGTATATGAGTAGAACAATTAAGAAAAATGCAGTAAAAATTTGGAAAATGAGTTGCATGTTTGAATATAGATACCATTCATAAAATATATTTATTTTACAGACCTACATCTTGCTACAAATAGATGCTCCTTTATACCAACTCTTAAGTGCCTAAATCAAAAACAAGTCTGGAAAAAAAATATATATGTAACAAATATTTGATATTGATTATGTTAGCTTACCTTCAACAACGCTGTGTTTTTATCCAACTGATAATATAATCGTCAAAGAGTAAGACATAATGTCACGTCATTCACAATGATATGTGTCGAAGGCGTGAACAGCCTGTCAAAACAATTACAAAATACACCCGATGTTTACCGTAGGAACGCATAGATTGCTGTGTCAGCGAAGATTTGAGAGAACCGCGAGTAAAGGACCGCGTGGGGGATTGGGGAAGGGGGAACAGCGTGTCAAGGAGGGGAGCGATGGGATACCTTTAGAGAAAATTGAATGTGTTAACTGTATCCGTGAAAGACATCTATTAATCAGTGCTTTTGTATAATCAAATAGTAATTACATTTGGTTTTTAGGCGCGCTCACGGCAAGTTACGAGGGTTGGCTGATAATTCCCGGGCCTCAGGGGGGAAAAAAAATTCTTCATTTTTTGACATAATCTCCAGAAAGATTAATATATTTATAATATCGGTATTCTGGTTTAATTAAACTATCTCTGTAGTGCGATTTATCACGTCCTCGAAATAGCTGTTTACCGCATCAATGCCCTTGTTGCTGTGAAATCTTCGTCATCCAAGAAATGTTTTGAGGATCGGGAACATATGCTAGATCTGGTGAATAGGGTGGATGTTCAAGCGATTCGAAATCTAATTCGCACATTTTTCTCATTGCAGTGACTGAAAAATGGGTCGGAACATTGTTGTGAAGAAACAAGCTTTTTCTCTTTGCCAAATGAGTCTTTTTTTCTCCCAACTCATAACTCAAAAGTAGAAGTAAGCTTTCGTAGTAGACACCAGTGATACTTTTACCCTTTTCCAAGTAATCAATAAAAATATAACTGTGCATCCCAGAAAACACTCGCCATAACCTTGTTAGCTGACAAAACTGACCTTGCCTTTTTTTTTTTTTTTTTTTTTTGGAGTTGGTTCCCTGGCACAATCCACTGTTTCTACTGTGCTTTACTTTCTGGAGTGTAGCGTTGTATCCAAGTTTCATCCGTGGTAATAAGCTGGGATGTTTACGGTAGAAATCTAAATTAGATCTCTTTAAAACACACGGGATCAGTCGGTAGAGCACCTGCCTGCCGTGCTAGGGGTCCCGGGTTCGATTGCCGGCGGTGGGGATGGGGATTTTTCTCCGACCAAGATAATTCCATCTTCCCCAGAGACTGGAAGTATGAATGAGAGTGTGAATGTGTGTGTGATGTAATGATTAAAAAACCTAACGAAAAACGAGTTAACAGCTTCGATATGTTCCAAAGGAGAACGGCCGCCGATATGACCATTGTAGTTAAAGGCGGGGTATAAATGGAACAGGTATATAAAACAAAAACACACACGGTTAATTGTAATGAGTTTTTGTGGCATCATCTAATTTCGAGAAATCTGTAATTGATTTGAAAAAGCCATTTAAATGTAATGCAACATTCTTTTTTTTTATTTTTAACTTTCTTAAACATGGCTCTAGTACCTTTCATTAACACACCATAAGATATTTTGCATTACTAATAAAATGTACATGTTTTAATAGTCTGTTAAGTCCTCTTAATTTAGAAGTTCTAAGTCATAAGACAGATTAAAACTTACTGCGCTAACTGAAATACTCATATTCAAGTAGCGTTGTGGCATTTGCCACTTTCGAAATATTCATATCACGTATTTATGTGTCCCAGGTGAAACTTAATATGGCATAAGTATATAAGATTTCTTACACCATTCCTCTTTTTCCTGTATAGGCTCAAACTATGCTATGCGAACAGCTGTGTTTTTCGTGCATGCAACTAAGTCCATATTACTGAACCCTTTCAGTCGGTGTCCATGATAATGGACATAAGCATATTTATCCAATTTGTAAAGCTTTTAGTGGTTTTTACTGCTACATTTTTATTGTACTGTCCTTAACCAATTAAACTTATGTATTTGAGAAGTTCTGAATTGTACAAAATTACTTTTTTTACAATTTACAATGTGGTGTTTTTTTTTATAAGAAAGGAAACAAAATCCATGCAACCGCGGTCTAATGATACCCCTAACCTGTAAAGATGAATCGCTTTTCATGTTGTGAATTCCCTTCCCCCTCTTCAAACTGTCACTTCACTTAGTTTTTAAATTTTCATTCACTCACTTTTTAAACTGTCACTTAATCTAGTTCAAATCTCTCTGATATCCACTAATGTGAACAGTTCCACTGCTCACTGTCACTTTATTTTCTTCCATGAGTAGTGACATAATAAAATATGCCTGACATATAGAATAAAAAGAAGTATTTCAGAAAGTGGAGTGCCATTGTTACTAAAATTAGGCAAGTGAGTCAACCTTGTATATACTTTTCTCCACTTACAAGTTTTTTATGAAGACTAGTTTCTAGGGACTTCTCCCCTATCGTCAGTTCTGTGGTTGACTGATGATGCATCCGGTGTCTGCATCTGGCTTGGTGTTGTGCTGCCATCTAACGTCCTGGTAAGTTTGATGACGCCATCTACTGCGGGAATTTCAAAATTCATCAAGAGGTCCTGTTTTTTCGTAATAAATATGTTTTCCCAAATCTGTAGTTCCAGAGGTTTCTTTGCCTGTTTGATCAGTTCTATTTCTTGTTTTATGTTGTGATTCTCAGACCAAAAGTGATGTGCTACGGCCGACTTGTCCATTTGTTTGAATTTAATATTTCTGAAGTGTTCTTTCATTCTTGATTACAACCAGCGAGTCGAACATCTACTACAAAATCCAGAATATACAACCCTAACCAAAAACCCATTAAGGAAATACATAGAAACCACAAAAAAAGCAATTAAAGAAATACCGTAGTGCCACATAAGATGAAAAATAACATAATTGTAAACAACCCTAATTTGCCAAAATTATACTGCCTACCTAAGATTCACAAGACAGACAACAGCATGCGACCCATTATTAACAATATAGATGCCCCGACTTACAAACTGGCAAAACGGTTGGTGGAAGAATTTGACAAGTTTGAAAAGTTTGAATCTCTAAGCATAAACAATTCATTTGATTTAGTACAGAAAATTGAAAACACAATTATAAAATCTGAAGAGGTGATGGTGTCCTTTGATATCAGATCTCTATTCACGAGCATACCAGTAGAAAAAATTCCAAAATTGATGAAAGGCTGGTTATCCAAAAGCAACGTTGCGGATGATAAAATAGAGGAATACATCAAATTAACTACCCTATGTATTGAACAAAACAGCTTCACGTTCTCCAGCAAGATCTTCCAACAAACAGCAGGCTTGGCCATGGGTAACCCTCTTTCACCATTACTAGCTAATCTGTTCATGAGTAATTTGGAAACACACATTACTAAAGCCTTTCCACATATTTTCAAATGTTGGCATACATATGTCGACAATGTGTTTGCGATAGTCCCTAGAAGACTAACCGAGGATGCTATAAAGTTGCTAAACCTACAAGAAAAATCCATAGTTTTCACCATTTAAGCAGAGCAGGATGAATGGCTACCTTTTCTAGATTTGAAAATCATTAGAACACCAACAGGATGACAATTTGGAATATACCGAAAAGCAACACATGTTGACAATTACATTAAATGCAACCCATTCAACCCAGTACAACATCAATATGCAGTATTCCATAGTTTAGTTCACAGATTAATCAACATTCTGCTAACAAAAACAGAATATGAACAGGAGTACGCTCACATACACCAGGTTGCCGAACTGAACAACTATTACACAAATTTCATCAAAAAACTGATCCACAGACACAAAAGAAACAAAAACTTAAGGGACATTACTACGTTAAAAAAAACTAGAAAACCCAAACACCAGATATGAAAAATTTACATTTCATCCAAAATACTTCAAAAAAATTTGAAAAGATATTTAAGAGCTTCAACATAAAATTAGCCCCTCAAAACAAACACAACATCCGCAACTTACTAAACCACCCTCTAAAAAATAGCACACTGAAAACTCAATTATCAGGCATTTACCAAATGAGTTGCCAGGATTGTGACAAGATATACATTGGTAAGACCAAAAGGAATCTAGGAACAAGAATGAAAGAACACTTCAGAAATATTAAATTCAAACAAATGGACAAGTCGGCCGTAGCACATCACTTTTGGTCTGAGAATCACAACATAAAACAAGAAATAGAACTGATCAAACAGGCAAAGAAACCTCTGGAACTACAGATTT
The DNA here is from genome assembly GCA_030765055.1 of Mantis religiosa. NCBI lineage: Eukaryota > Metazoa > Arthropoda > Insecta > Mantodea > Mantidae > Mantis > Mantis religiosa. The sequence goes on along the minus strand of CM060955.1, from coordinate 90,592,202 downwards.
TGGAAAACATATTTATTACGAAAAAACAGGACCTCTTGATGAATTTTGAAATTCCCGCGGTAGATGACGTCATCAAACTTACCAGGACGTTAGATGGCAGCACAACACCAAGCCAGATGCAGACACCGGATGCATCATCAGTCAACCACAGAACTGACGATAGGGGAGAAGTCCCCAGAAACTAGTCTTCATAAAATCTTGTAAGTGGAGAAAAGTATATACAAGGTTGACTCACTTGCCTAATTTTAGTAACAATGCCTGACATAGCTTCTTCTTTCGGGTGGTTCTCTCGCTATGGAGTCAAAGTCACAGCACTTGCACTTCACAAATTCGCTCGGAGAACAATGCTTCTCCTCGCACATGCTAACTCACACACAAGGTCCTTAATGCTTAATATATCGGTATAGCTGTGTAAAACGGGATGACGATAATATACTCAAGATTTGTTTAAAACAGGAGAACTCGACATGTAAGGATTACTGGTGGTCAGAGATAGAGAGAATGTTGGATAGAACAGCGATGGGAGACATTTGGCAGGAGGAAGAAAGAAATTTAAAACTTTTTGGACAATAATTAAGAACAGGGTAGAAAACAGGGACAGAAAAGTGACATGGGGAAACCTGAAAATGAACAATAAAAATGCTTATGTTGAAAGGAGAAAAAAGGATAAGGGAGGTGCAGAAGTATGCAGATATCCAAGAGAAAAGGATGAGAAGGGTAAGGAAGTAACGAGATAGGGAAATGGAATGCACAACAAAATGTTAGATTATGGTCGCATAAGGGCAAGAATAGAGATCAGGGAGCCAATACCACTATTAGCCCACAAATATAAGCAGCTGACAAGTTTGTACTTACTATAGTATTGGAAAATTGTAGTTGGAATTGTAAGAAAATATTGTATTTAAGTACAAATAAACAAAATAATTAAACTACTCACCAGACTTCCTAACTCTTGAAGACTGTAAGACTGACACTTCCTTTGTGAGGCTGCTTACAGTAGGAACTTTCCAGAATATTAGAGACATTGAAATAACCAGAAGTTTATCGAGATTTAACTGTATTGGAACACCACAGTGAAGCGAAAAATTATTAAATTTTAGATGAGTCGTATTTCTTACACATCTGCTTCACTTTCTAACTTTCGCGTGTTCCTCTTGACTTAACGTCACTTCAATATATCGAGATTTAACTGTATTGGAACACCACAGTGAAGCGAAAAATTATTAAATTTTAGATGAGTCGTATTTCTTACACATCTGCTTCACTTTCAGATGGCAGCAACAACCCCAGAATTACCCACACCGCTGGATCTAGCGTCAGTCGCACAAGAGCCGTAGATGCAAACGAAGATTTGCGAAACATGTCCTCAAAATAGGTACGAAAGTGAAGCAGATGTGTAAGAAATACGACTCATCTAAAATTTAATAACCAGAAGTTTGTTTATGCTGGGCTATTTATGGCTTATCTTGTTTATAGTTTGTTAAATTATGACAAAATCTATATCATGCATTCATGGTCTACAGATGCAAATAAAAATAAATAAATAAATAAATAATTGCCTGTGCCAACCTCCCAATAACCTTGCATTATAGATGCAGCAGCACAGTATGAATAAAAGGAATATCTGTGATTGTAATAGGTAGAAAAAGTAGCATGCCTGGTCATATCAGATTTTTGTTTTTTATAAAAGTAATTAAGGATTAACATTTTAGGAAAATGTTAACGGATGTACAAATGAAACATTAGTTTCTCTCTTTTCTGATCTATATTACCATAAAATGTTCCAATTAAATTTGTCTGAATCCCTTGTTATTCAACTTCGCCGTACTGCATCCATGACCTGGGATGAAGGTGAAAGCATTTAACTTTTTGCTCTTCCACTTAACTGCCAAGCAAAATGTTTTGGGTACACTCAAAATTAAAGTAGCTTTGACAAATAGTTAATATTGTCTGCTTCAGCACAGAACAATTCAAGTATTTATGTTGCATGCATGGATTTTAAGTGTGATTGAGTGAACCTTGCTAGGATCTTTTAATTTTTTCCCTCAGTTGCTAAAGTGGATATCAGGTGACTTTTAATTCTTTATATCCCATTGACTATTTTCACATTACTTTCATTCATTCTATCATAGTCTATACTCTAGAATGATATGCATGTTTAAAGGCCATCTATAAAAATTGAGGAGGAAAGGTATATGTGCTTGAATGCATCCATTCCCATTATATAACAATGAGCCTACAATGAAACTATGCACTATCATTAATGTACTCAATATCTGGTTTTAGCTTTGAATCATTTTTGTGTTTATTGCACAATTGGAATGTTATGAAAATTGAAATTCTGTTGGATTTCCATTTTAAAATTTGCTAACATTCACATTTTATTTGCAATTTATATTCTTATGAGTTTAAACAAGCATTTGCAATTTGGAACAATTAAAGGCAGAGTTAGAGCGAAAAAATCCCATGCAGAGATCTGAAATATGTATCTTCAGCTTTATGTAACATTGCTCTAACCAACCCGAGCTACTATACTAACATTGATGGACAATATTAGTTCCCCCAATTGACTCATATTTTTCAGATCCTAGCTAATGCATTGAATTTTTCAGTCTAATTTTACCTTTCCAACATTATTGTTCATGTGGCATGGATGAAAGAAATATTAATTACCATGGATTGACCGAGTACTTAAAGTACTTATTATAGAATGCATTGTAGTATGTTATCTCAAAATTGAATTTGGGAATGCCTTGTTGTGTACCAAAAAAAGTGACTCATTTGGAGAAATTAATGTATTACTGACATATTACCATGATAGCAATTTTGTTAGAATGGCACGGACATTTCAAATCCCACCTATGGCAATGAATTTTTCAGTCTGAAAATCTTTCTTTATCTTTCAAACAACCTGTACATCGCATTTGTAGAGGAACCATTATGAGGGAACAATTTCTCTTCATCCATTAACCAAGACCAGAATTCTATATATTTAAATAAAAATCGTGATAGTCAACATGAAAAATTTAATGCCATGGCCAGGATTTGAACCACGGATCTCCTGGTTTCCATCCAGTCGCTCTAACCCATTAAGCTATCATGGCCAATGTGCCGTCCTGACATGAAATTCACCATTTGACTCATATTTCCCCGGTAGACCAACTACATATAATTAAGTTTTGAGCCGCGCTATGGCTGAGTGATTAGACTCCCAAAAAGGTGGCCTGGGTTTGATCCTGGGTGACCGCAAAGTGAGATTTGTGGTGGGGCGAGCTTTCTCCAGGATCTCTTTTTTCATCCATCTCATTCCACCAGTGCTCCATCTTCAGTTCATGTATCTTCAGTGTCACTGCAGTGCCGCATGTAGTAAAAGCGGGCATTAAACACTGCACATTTCATTTCATAATTAAGTTCCTCTAGATATTCAGGGATTTAATGAATCTGCTAAAGCTTATCAAAAATTGTGACATTAATACTTGGTTACTGACTGGCCATGTAATTCCTTCTAGTATTATATCTCGAATGAGAATAGATCTTTGGTATTCTGTGTTAGCACATTCATAAATTAGATGATTGTCTGCTCTGATCTGTTGTGTACAGGTCAGATCATTAATGATATTAAATTGATGTAAATATGATTTCGTGTTTCCATGTCCTATGACCATGGCTGTTATTTCTCGTGTTATTGGAAGTTTTATTTTTAATCTGTCTTGAGCTGAAGGAAAGCTTGATTTCATGACTGCTCCTTTTGTGGTGCTAGCCATCTGGTTTGCCAGTCTTCTAGTGATGAAACTTTTATTTCCAATATGATAGCTTGATATAAAAATTATTTGTGGTTGGTTTATTGACACTCGTCACTTACTTTTTCATATATTTATGAGAGACTAGTTTCAAAGGCCCTGGCCTCCATTTTCAATCTCTTCCCAACTGTCACTGTTACTAAATTCCTCCAAACACACATGATAGCTTGATTTAGGAATTTTGTTGTATATTATTCTTTCCCCTGCAGAAGCTTCTTTGGCTACCCTGACAGCTATTTCATTACCAGCAGTGCCATTGTGGGCCTTCACCCAGGTGAAATGTATTTTCCACTGGGGTAAATTTAATTTAAATTACATTACACTTAAATTAACAGAAATATAAAACCTCATTCTTTAGTAATTTTTCCTACTGATTTCAAATATGTTTTTAGATTTGCTGTATAATGTCCCATTTTCAGAGATGTGCAGTGATCAAAATTAAACATATGCAGATTTCAATGTATATCTTATATTGGTTTCCTGAAACATGTTCTGATACAAACCTCATTTAAAAACCATGGTGTGCATGGCTTTCTCTTGTATAATTTTTTTTTTTTTTTTGAAAAACTGTGTACAGCATCCAACAATAGTCAGCAAGCATGCGATCATTTCCAGAAACCCTGGTAACGATTTTCCATACATTCAATGTTGTGTGTCACAATCCTCCAGTAACTGAGTTATCGATTTGTGGGCAAGAATATAAACTGCCTGGAGCGAAATCTCTCAGAACCTATTTTAAGTCAATGCCATGGTGTCTAGCAGCTATAATTGCAGTGAATGGAGGCCACACCAAAAACTGAATATTAGGGCCCAAAGGTCATGTATAGATTTGAAAAAGCTTATAATTTGTTACTTGTCATGTACCTAATCTGTGATATTCATTGCATTCATGTGTTTCCTTCTTGGTGCTGCAATTTTCACATATGGCAGTGTATTATCATTCAACATCAAGGATGGCTCAATTGATACTATTTGTGGCCCACATTCAGAAATCATGGATTTAATTTCCATGGATGATCTTCCTGACCCATGTGATTGAACATTTTCTTGGATTGCTAGGCAAGTGCACCAAAGGATAATTATATTTTCTGTCCCTTCATTTCTCCTGTGTTCTCATTTCACTTCCTCTTTCATACTGGTTGGCTATTTCAGGATTTAAGCATTGAGAGATGGGAAGGTTGGCATGCATGGCAGAAAATTTGTTCTCTGTAAATCCTCATCCTCCAAATTGGAGGTGGTTTCCAGGTCTTGAACCCTCCAGTGATGGGTAAGCTGGAGGGACAGGAGCTGGTTGTATGAGCCATCACAAGACATTTTAATTGTAGCTGTCACCTTTCCTCAGGACCAGACACCCTTAGTATCCTCTCATCTCACCCCCTCACTCTAGGAAGCGCAAAGGTATGAAAATTGAATGGGATGTGTCAATTTGTATAATCAGGTGACTGCTTTATTTCCTATTATATGATCACAGATTTAGAACGAAAGTCATTCATCGCTTGCTTCAAAGTGTGATACTACCAGAGTTTCACTTTCAACTAAAAATAATCCATTGAGAATGCAAGCTAAAGCATGTACATCTCCCCCACACACAAGAAAGGAACAAAATATAATAAAAAAATGTTATATGCTGCAACAAAAAGAAAATAACAAAAATGCTTGGAAATGTGAAAAGGGTAATGTTACCCTTTATTCGGTGAACTTGTTTAAAATCTGCTACACTAATCCTATTGGATAATCAAAACTGGTGAGTAATACTTCCACACACTTAAAACATTTCACAAAAGAACTTAAATGGTTGATTTTATGTGTTTTATACTTTATTACAGACTTGTGCAGCTATACAGGGACTTACGGGTGTTGTAAGATGCAGAAGAAATGTTATAAAGGATTTAAAGCAAATGTTTTGGTAACAAATTTTATTTTCTGCATTGTAATCTCCTTATATTACACTATCAATTATTGTTATTGTTTCTCTTTTTATACAAAATTCATCAAATATTTACAATGATAACATTATGAGTCATACCACTTCTTCTGAGGAACAGACATCAACTTCTGTTTGTACTTGCTCACTAGAGAGTTGAAAGTTCTATCATCATTGTCATCATCCAATTTCCTTTTCTTCCCCCTTTTTGGCTGTAACAGAAAGATTTACTGTTTACTGAAAGAGGTATTCTTTTAAAATACAGATACATTGCTTGAAAGAGACTGAGGTTAGTAATTTGATTCATAGAACAAGTGCAGTATAATTCATGTTAATTAGCAACACCTATTCCTTTGTAAGTCTTAATTACAAATTTATAACCTAAATTTTGGGGATTTCATATCAACTAATAAGAAGTCAGAAATGAATACATCAGAAACAAAGTAGTTCAAATAAAATATATCTTTAGTTTTCTATAAATCAATGAAAGACTCTTGGGAAAGGGAAAAATTCATAGATATGACAAACAAAGAGGAGTGAGCAGCTGGTGCTTGGGCAAGAACAGGAGTATGAAGACCAAAAGGCCTAAGAAGGTTATTACACAAAAGTAATATTCTGTATGTGATGGAAATTAAGATCTTTAACATTTAATATTTATATGAGCAGGAACTGAAATTTGGAGAAAAGAGTACTTTAATAAGAGATAGTTTAAGGTACAATAAATATTGCTATAACTGAAATGTTTTACAAAGATGGTACTCAAACAACAAAGTACTGGTTAGAATTAAGGAATTATTTATACATAAAGTATGAATATGACTGGAGAAGGGCCTCTGCTGAATGGCATATCAAAATACTAATAAATCAACAACAAAAGACTTCTAATTTAGAAATGCTTTTACTTTATCTCAAAAAGAAAAAGTATGTTATGATGCATTCATAGAGCTTTCTTTGCAATAGCAAATTTACATAAAAAGTACATGGTGTTCATTTTTATTTGTTATTTCCCACCCTCCGATTGAGCAAGAATGATGCCATAGTTGACTGGTGAGTCTATCTTGAAATCACAGTGCCCTCTATGGAGAAGAAGCGGTAAATTTTGCGGAACAGTAACAAATTACAGCGCTCTCAGTGTGGTTGCTCTGGTAACTAATACAACCAGCTTCCCCCGGATATGAACACAGACCACTGCATCTTCATGGTTGAATGTTACTTTCGTACCGGCATTAAAATTGGTAAAACATATAAATATAGTTTAAACCACTGCATAGAGGAGTTTATGCAAAGCTATCCAGCATTCAGACAAGTGCCTCGGAGCATAATGTTGTCAAAAGTGTCCAGGTAATGTCAAATTGACATACTTTTGTTTGCAACATAAACTTCTTACGTTTTATCAGTATACGATATAAATTTTTGTCATTCTCAGGCTTAATTAAAATGACTATTAATGTTGGTATCCTTATGTCTTTTAAAACCAATAGATGTATCAAACATTTCCAAGATACAGGATCAGTTACTCGCAACAAGAAAGACACTGTCTATAGTAAAGTGTCTGGTCCCAATCTAGAAGCAATAAATAATGTTATGACAGAACAGCCTCAAGCATACCTTCTCGCAATACTTGTTTAAGGGGAAGACAGAAATGAAATATAAGAAAATGGACATATAAGACTGTGAGATATTTTCTTGTTTAGACTTGGATAAAAGCTTTGTGCATATTGTAACACTAGTTTATTTTTCATTCCTAGAACACATTCTGCTAATTTTTTGGTTTGTAATGAAGTTACATCGTGAGTGATAGAAAAGAATTGAGATCAAATTGAAATATTTCTATTTTATGTGACAGGTTTACAATATGCATATGTCTATAACAGAAAAACAGATGGATAGAGTCAACATGAAAAATTCAATGCTATGGCCGGGATTTGAACCACGGTTCTCCTGGTTTCTGTCCAGTCGCTCTTAACCTTTGAGCTACCATGGCCAACGTGCCGTCCTGACATTAAATTCTCCAGCTGACTCTATATTTCCCTGGTAGACCACTAGGGGCTCTCGCATCCGAGACACACCGTTTGTGGCGACTTAATATCGTAAGTACTTGAGTCCCAGGCTTCATCATTTAACTCTTATTATTTTAGTTAATTGATGGAAATAAATCATTTCTTCACACTAGCCGTGTATAGGCTAAGGTTTTTGATGGATAGAGTCAACATGAAAAATTCAATGCCATGGCCGGGATTTGAACCACGGATCTCCTGGTTTCCGTCCAGTCGCTCTAACACATTGAGCTACCATGGTCGACGTGCCGTCCTGACATTAAAATCTCCATTTGAATCTATTGTTAAATTCTCTATTTATTTTTTTCTCTATATTGTTAATTCTCTATTTGACTCTATTATTATTTGACTTTATTGTTAATGGGTTAGAGCAACTGGACGGAAACCAGGAGATCCATGGTTAAAATCCCGGCCATGGCATTGAATTTTTCATGTTGACTCTATCCATCAAAAACCTTAGCCTATACACGGCTAGTGTGAAGAAATGATTCATTTTCATCAATTAACTAAAATAATAAGAGTTAAATGATGAAGCCTGGGACTCAAGTACTTACGATAGTAAGTCGCCACAAATGGTGTATCTCGGATGCGAGAGCCCCTAGTGGTCTACCAGAGAAATATGCGAGTCAAATGGAGAATTTAATGTCAGAACGGCACGTTGACAATGGTAGCTATGGGTTATAGCGACTGGACAGAAACCAGGAGATCCGTGGTTCAAATCCCGGCCATGGCATTGAATTTTTCATGTTGACTCTATCCATCAAAAACCTTAGCCTATACATGGCTAGTGTGAAGAAATGATTTATTTCCATCAATTAACTAGAAAAACAGATGTTCATTGTGAAACAAGTGTTCATTGACTTATCATTTCGTATACTCTTCATGCTCTACTTTTATGGCTGCATAATTAGCTTTGCAGTGCACTGCATTGCAGTATATAGTTTTTTTATAAACAGTTCTGTATCTATGCACCAGGCAGTAATATGCTCCTTTATATTACGCGGGAGGCCTCAAAGCTGCTGTTAACACATCTAAAATGATCGCACGCCACTAGGAGAATAATATATAAACTCGCTCCATCAGCGATGCTATTGATGAGGTCAAATTTTGCACGGTAAAACTACAGATAAAATGAACACTGTGTATTTGTCCTATTACTCACAAAATATTTGTTACTAGAATTTTCAACATTTAAAGATATTCAGTGACAAGTTCTATTGCAATAAAAGGAAAATGAGAAAGGGAGGAGGGTGAGTATTTTAAACATGTCCGTTAGGTGACATTTAACACAAATCTTATATTTTAGTGAGCTCTATGTCTTTCTTGAATCAATACTTTCTTAGACATCCTTGCTGTACAAAAAATTACAAAAAGGATATTTCCAAAAAATTCAAGATATGTATTTGTCATTAAACATATGTACATTAAACATATGACAATTTAATAAAAATCATTAGAAGCATTTTTTAGAAAAGGAAAGGTAATGAACATTTTGTCTTGTAGCTCTTTGTCTGCATCCTTGAAGATATTGAATTTAAATACCACTTTGATATTTAATGGACTTTTCATTTTTGAGTTATGTTATTCTCAGACAATACATGCATACATTTTTGGAGGAGTGGGTTCAGAAGTTCCCAATCCATTACTTCCAGTGAAATCTTGATACGGAAGTTTTGGGTGGAATACAATATTTCCTCTTCAGAAAAAGTAAAAAATACAATTGTACAATGGGCCTTGCATGCAGGAAAGAACTAGTTCTTCTCTCCTTTCTTTGTAGTAGTGCAAATTATTCCAGGTTAGTTACACTTCCATAATCCCCTAAAGCCTTAGTGACAATATGAAACTTTTTGTTTGTATTTACCAATATTCAACACCTGATGCAGAGGATAAGTGTCCATTACTTCTAACGAATGTTTTAACATACTGCAATATAATCTGAGGTGAGGTTGAATGCCTTTAAAAACATAGTAAGTGAAGATTTTTTTTTTTGTTCCATTTATATCCCACCTTTAAATGCAGTGGTCATATTGGTGGCCGCTCTCCTTTGGAACATATCAATGGTTTTAACTCCTATACATTGGGTTGCTTTTACTTTGTATTTTTTAATCATTAGATCATGCACACATTCATACTTTGAGACTCTGGAAGATGGGTAATCATCTTGGTCGGAGAAAGATCCCCATTCCCAGCTGGGAATTGAACCCAGGACTCCTTGCACAGCAGGCAGGTGCTCTAGTGACTGAGCTACGGGGCCAGCCAAAATGAAGATTTGTGTAAAATTATTGTGATTCATTTCAAATTCAACAAAAATAATGTGCAATCTTAAATGATACTCAATTTTGGAGAAATTCAAATTATTTGCTTTCCCTTCATTTTTGTATTACACTAATTTATTGATCTGACTTTTCTTACCTGGTTATCTTTCATTTTCTCCTGCTGCACTAATTTCTGCTCAACAGCTTTCTTCTTCATTTTGTGATTGCGTTTTGTTTTCCGTATATTCTTGATATGAAGAGCAGCCTGCTTTTTGAGTTTAAAGCGAGAAGGCAATTGTATTTTCCCAGGCTGAGCTATCACTCCTGCAAATTCTTCAGTCTCTTCTTCTTTGCTCTCTTTCTCCAGTTTAACTTCATCATTCCTTACTAAGTTTTTGGATTTCTTTTGTTTCCTGTGGTCCACTCGATCCATGCAGAGAGGATTTTTCGCTTGGCTTTTTTCCAGTCTTCTCTGTTTTATATTTAGGATTGCTCTATTTTCTATGGAAAATGCAACAATTGGTCTCTGCAACAGAGGATATTCATATCATCAGCTTATTTAAATGTGGCAAATGTCATTACTAAAAATTTGATCAACATAATATTGAACTGACAATAAAAACAGTTTTTATAGTTTTTCAGCGAGAAGATGCAAAGTATAAATATAAATGACTATAAGAAAATCATTAAAACTTGTTAAAATATATAAGAAGTTTCAAAACTAAAGCAAACTTTTGAAATAGTGAGCCAACCAGCAGAGAGCACACTGCAGCTACTAAGTGCAACTAGCAGCAAGTTTAGACAACAAACTGCAGTTTGCCAAGTTTTTCTTGGACAATTAGCAAGGGAACCACAGCTGCTGAATTAAGCAAGTGTACAGCCTACCAGTCAGATTAGTGACAAAGTAACAATGAAGAAGCTTGAAGAACAACAGATGTGTGTGAAGTATTGCTACAAACTTGGCAAAACTTTCACAGAGACATTACAAATGCTTAGCAAAGCATTCAGGGACACCTGTATGAGTCACACGCAGTGCTATGAGTGGTTTAAACATTTTCAACAGGGCAGAATGTCGATCTATGACAATTCCAAGTCTGGACATCCTTCCACATCAATACATGATGGCCATGCGGATAGAGTTTGTGCTGTGATTTATGGAAATTATTGTTTAGCTGTCCGGGAAATTGCTGATGAGGTGAATATCAGCTTAGAATAATGCCAGCAAATTTTGAGTGAAAAAATCAGATGTCATGTCATTGCAAAATCTGTACTGTGTTTGTTGACTGAAGATCAGAAACAGACCCATGTTGAAATGTATGAGGAACTGCTTGCTGCTGCTAATAATAATGAAAGCTTTCTTGTAACACGCGATGAGACACGGGTGTATGGCTATGACGTTGAAAAGATGCAGTTGTTGCAGTGAGTGGCCAAAGGGCTACCTTGTCCAGAAAAACGTGTGCATGAGTTGATCAAAAATCAAGGTAATGTTGGTTGTGCTTTTTGACTGCAAAGGCATTATCCATCATAAATTTTTGCCACATGGTCAGATGGTAAACAAGGAAGTCTACCAGGGATACCTAGTGTGCATGAGGGATGTTGAGTGCAGGAACAGAGCTGAATTGTGGAAAAACCAGAACTGGATGGTGCCTCATGACAAAGCACCAGCTCATGCATCACTCCTTGTCTGCAGCTATTTAGCAAAACACAACATTTCTGTTGTACCCCATCCACTGTATTCTCCGAACCTAGCCCCTGCAGACTTTCTCTTTTTCCCCTAACTTAAAAACATGTTGAAAGGACATTTCCAAATCATAAAGATTTTGGACAATGCAGTGTGAGACATGTGCGCCATCCCACAAAGTGTGTTCCAGGAGACATTCCAAAAATGGAAGAAGCTATAGTTACCATGTATTCCCAGTAGAAGGGACTATTTTAAAGGAGACAGTGCTCACAATATACAATAAGCATTAAAGCTGATAAAGCCGAAATTTGGTTTCTTTTTGAACACACTCGTATTTCTTTATTAAAAGTAGAAATGCATACAAGTGTGCATAAGGTTATAAACTTAATTATTGCAGTATTCTGTTCTGTCACTTTTTCCAAGGAGTAATGTGCTATCTCTCAGACCTTCACAAATGATGCAATAAATTAGTGTTAATTCTAGCACACTTTTCACAGGAAGTTATGGTATCTTCACATGTTCTCTCAGATCATTTTGCAATGGATCTCCATAACACATCCAGCACACTTAACTGGACCAGAGAGAAGGAAATAAAAACACAATGACTCTTAGTAGAGACAGTAAAGTGAAACAAAATAAGACTTTAAAGGAAAGAAGTGCAAGATACTTATGCCTCACTTTATAGACGTCACTCACCACAGAAAAGATGACAGACGTAACAAAGGCAGACACCACAAAGGATCCACAAAAACTACTTCTGAACATGAGGATTTTCAAGGGCAATCTTAATTCAGAATTGAAACATCTATGCTCAAACTGCATAGGATACATTTAGCAGCTTTAGAATTGGTAAAAGCACATTTTGCCTTTCAAAATGTGTAGCCTAAAGTTTGATGTACAAGCTTGAGATGGAAACATTCCTAATCAAAAATCCCAATGAATTACCTGCTGTCACCTATAATGGCTGGATCACACTGCTTAAAGAGAAATGAGGTAGTGGCACATTTCATGACATAAAAGCAATGGCCCACAGGTAGTGGACCAAACTAAATAAGCAAATGCATCACAGAATAATATATTTTTCAGTGCTCGCACACTCACACAGCTCTGTAACAAGAAATATTACCATGAGGCAATAAAACTTTAGGTATAACCAATCAGCCACAATGGTTAATGCTATAATTAGAAATGTAAAAATTAATAGAGCACCAGTGGAAGATGCAATAAGTGGAGAGATGATCAAGAATGAGGTAGAAAGTTATGAAAATGTATATATAAATGATACTGCATATTTGGAAATTAATATTACTGGTAACTAAAATATAAAAACGGAAGTAAGTTAGTATACAAAAACTGTTGTGGAATATCTCTGTTAAGTGTTGTACGTATGATTTTTACAAACATATTAGTTAAATATATCGAGCCATATGTGGAACACTCTTCAGGTGAATATCAATGTGGGTTTCAACAAAACAAGAGCAGAATCAACCATATTTTCTCAATGAGAATGATTCTTGAAAAATTTCATTAATATAAAATACCTTTGCATTAACTTTATGCACATTTTAAACAAGTATTTGATAGTATCAATAAAGCATATATATTATAGACCATTGTAGAATTTTGAATACCCAATAAACTAATCAGATTCACAAAAATGACTCTCACCCACATAGTGAATAAGGTGAAGATTCAGAATACTTTCTAAAGCATTTTAACATAAATTCAAGAATAAGAAAAGGATATTTGTTATCCAGATTATTTAATATTGGACTAGAAACGATAACAGGGAAAATTGAAATAAATCCCGGAGGAATAATTTTTAACCGTACAAGACAATACCTGTCCTATGCAGACAGCACTGTACTTTTAGCCAGAAATAACTGCTATGAGTAAGACTTTGAACCAGTTACAAACAGGGCTTACTTCAGCAGAACTGGCAATTGATTATAATAAAATTAAATACATTGGGAAATGTAAACAATGGAAATGATATAAAAAGCCAATTCTTTAATTTAGGATCAATGATGTATTAAAGGTAATTAGAGAGAGATTAACAAAAAGTAACTGATGTCTCCATGCTATCGATAGCACATGAGACAGATATATGAAGTTAGAAATCTTCAGAAATTATAGTTTATTATTCTGTTTTGTTTACATTTGCTTATAATGTTGTTGTTGTTGTTGACTAATGGCACTGGAGATTAGTGATTTGCATCATTTTCCTCCTAGCTTCCCAATATAAAGCCTGTAGGTTCCCACTTTTGAGACCATTACATTTGTCCAAATGGTGTTTGTTCATGACATCCTCTTTACAGATAGTACATTTGGGTGTAGGTATGCAGTGTATTTTATAAAGGTGTTCTGCAAGACAATCATGGCCAGTTTCCATTCTAAATAGGGCTTATAATGTTTGTATTTATCTTTAAATTCCATCATTGTGAAAAATGTGAGGGTCATGTATCCAGGTAACTAAACAAAGCTTGTTGAATAAGAAGAAAAAGGTTCATTGACAGGAATGTTAATTCATATACTGCATGATAAGCTGGAGATGAAAAAATTGTCAGCGCGATGAGTGTCACGTTTGCTCACATTGGAGAGCAGGTGTGTGCAGATTTCAACTTCAAAACTGTTCATCACCTGGGTATATCATTACTCTCCGGAAACCAAGCAATAATCAAAACAATGGGTTGCTTCCAGTAAATCTTAAATCTTCTCTATAGAAGGAATGCTGTTTCACTGGCAGGAAAAGTAATGGTGATGAGTTTTTGGGTTGCAAAGGGAACATCACTGACGTTTTAGAAACAGGAAAAGAAAAACAATTACTGGTCAATACTACAGTGAGTTAATTGTTCGATTCAACAAGAACTTAAAGGAAACAAGGCCCCATTTGATGAAGAAAAAAGCATTGTTTCATCACAATACACTAGACATTACATTATGAATTGCTGCAGAATTTCTATCTTTACCTTAACAGAAATGTATCTTCTCCAAATCCCCACCAAGGATCACATACATCTGTTGCTATTATTTATAATGTTACTCAGCAAAATTAACAATTTTTTATGTAATCAACTGACATAAGTGAAGCCTTGTGTAAGTGAAGTACTCAATGATCTTTGCAAAATTACAGCTCAAATCCTACAAGAACCTCCCTAGCTGGCATTTGCTCAGGGGATTTACCCTAAACTTAGACCTGAAATGTTTTCTTTCCAAATTATTTGAGTATTATCAGAGTCCAACAGATATGGTACTGTGTGAGTAACAACAGGCTTGAAAAAGAAATGATAGCACAAGTTTAAGACTGCCAACTGCTGAGAAAATGGAAATAATCTATTTGCAGGTCATAGAAATACAATGTTTTGTAGGTGTAAGCTTAAACAAGGGACTACTGGAACATGGCAAGTTGCGGAAATATAAACCTGAGATGTTACTGTAATTTTAAAAAATGATAGAAAAGAGCAAACAATCACTCACCTTTACTTTAGAGAATATATTGGGATTGTTATTGATATTCCTCAGAGCGTGAAGAGCATGTTCATGTGTTGTAAATGAGACAAAGCCATATTCCTTTGATTTGCCGACACCCTGTGCATCAACTTTCTTCATATCACGCATTATCCTGGCCTGCAAATAAGCATATATTTCATAAGTTCAACGTGGTAGAATGATGAAAAAAATATGCACCTGTTTCATTCACATGACTTACTTTACCCACTTCTTTTATAAAATGTTATTCTACTTTCTTTTTATTTTAATCAAGATGTTTACAGAAGTGAAGTGCTTTATTACATATTTTATTTTAGATACTTTAAATCAAGAATATCTCAAAAATGTTAATGCAACAACACGCTTGTTAAATGTAAATTATGTTGTGTGTTTGGAGGAATTTAGTAACAGTGACGTCAAAATTAATATAAAAATTATTTGTGGTTGGTTTATTGACACTCGTCACTTACTTTTTCATATATTTATGAGAGACTAGTTTCAAAGGCCCTGGCCTCCATTTTCAATCTCTTTCCAACTGGAAAGTTCATAGTTCCACCACCAGAGAGAGCAGACAACAGATACCAGTTGGAAAGAGATTGAAAATGGAGGCCAGGGCCTTTGAAACTAGTCTCTCATAAATATATGAAAAAGTAAGTGACGAGTGTCAATAAACCAACCACAAATAATTTTTATATGTAAATTATGTGTTTAAACATGACCTAAGTTTTTGTCTATATCCTATGGTTTACCACTTATACAAAATTCATTTGGAATGAAGATGACTCCATATATGCTACTTACAGACAATTACAGGTGTTAACTTTTGACCTGGAGCTACTTTTTTAACAAAAATCATTTGCACAATTTTTAAGAAATTTAAAATTAGTGAAAAATTTTTCCGATAAAGGATGGTTTAGGATACATTTCTGAAAATCTTTGCCATATCCTTGGAAAATGCTGAACTTTAAAATAAAGTTTGGTATTTATTAAATTTTTAACGTTTTAGCTACACTTTTCTTGGATTTAAGGGACCTGAAAATGTGAATCTTGGTCAAAATATCATTGTCAACCTTTATGGTTGCAAACAATACAGGGGAGTGTCAAAAAATAACCAGAATGTTTTTTATTGTAAAATGCTGCTCTCCTTTATCCAACTTCCATTACATACCTTCATACTATTCTCGCTGGGCACAATACGATGATTCCAGTGTTCAGTCCAATGTTCAAAACATTCCCTGGAGCCCCTTTTTGATAGTCTGTTAAGTACACTTGAAATTTTATTGTTTAGCTCTCGATCATTCTAAAAATAATGGCCCCAAAGCTCTATTTTCACTACAGAAAGTAGGTGGAAGTCACACAGGGCTAGATCTAGTAAATAAAGTGAATGTGGCATCACCTCAATGCCTAATTCAGTGATTGTTTCCTGAGTCTTGATGGCACGATGAGTGGGGGCATTATCCAGAAGGATCCATCCATTTGAGCAAGATTTGTTCATTTTGTTGCAATTTTCCTCCTTAATGGTTGCTTCAGTACCTCACAATAGTAATTTGCAGTAACAGTACATTGCTTATCCACCATGTGATCATAAACAATGCCTTGCTTATCGAAAAAGACAAGATGCATCCCTTTTCCTGCACTTGGATGAACTTTCGCCTTTTGGTTCCTGGACTCAAAAGGATGTGTGTAGTGTTTAACGCCCGCTTTTACTACATACGGCACTGCAGGCAGTGACACTGATGATACATGAGATGAAGATGGAGCACCGGTGGAATGAGATGGCGGGGGAAACCGGAGGTCCCGGAGAAAACCCGCCCCAGTGCCATGTTGTCCACCACTAATCTCACTTTGCTGTCACCTGGGATCGAACCCGGGCCGCCTTGGTGAGAGCCAAGCAGTCTAACCACTGAGCCATGGCGCAGTCTAACCACTGAGCCATGGCGCAGCCTTTCCATCGGACACTTCCCTGCTTTATCTCTGGGTCAAAATGATGAAACCAGGATTCGTTGCATGTGGTTACTTTGTCCAAAAAATCTGGTTCTCGCAGAAGCCTTACCTTCCATTTTGACACGCCATAACATTGTGAGCCTTCTGTTATCACTGATCATACGAGGCACCCAGTTTGTTGCCACTTTTCTATGCCCCAGAACATTACCTACAATGTCTTCAGCTGGTCCGTAGGATATATTCACGATCTCAGATATCTTTGCCAACAATAGACGATGGTCGTCCCGCAACATGACATCAATTGTGTTGACAATGTCTGCTTTTTAAGTTGATGGTCTTCTGGGACGTAGAGCATCTTCAAGGTCATTTTTACCTTCCCGAAATCGTTCATGCCATTCAAACACACGAGTTTTCCCCAATGCTTGCTCTTTGTAGGCTTGCTGCATTATTTCCAATGTTTGTGACGCAGTTTTGTCAAGAAGAACGCAAAATGTAATTGATGCATGCTGCTGCAACTTGAGATCCATATTGGGTACAATAAATGTTGCCTCACCACTTGCTACCTTCCAACTGAGCACCTCAAGTGAATGACGTGTATGCCACTTCATCACTCAAGGTCACACCTCTCCAGTACTACCAACACCCAACTCATGTGTGCGCGCTTTAAAATGCAAAAATATAATTCTGGTTATTTTTAGACACCCCCTTGTACCCCTGCCTTCTCACCAGTAGAAAAAGTAAAATTTGACTCTAAATGTTACTAGTTAAATGTTACCTCTGTGATGACACCTTTTGGCCCAGCATGTTTAAGGAAGAGTTGACGAAGCTTGGAGTCAGTCCATGTTGGAGGAATGTTATGTACCACAAGCCTTGTTCGTGATACAAACATATTCAGATTGCGCAGCATCTGTGTCTTCCACTGCTCCAGTTGCAATCTCTTAGCCATATCAGCCATAGAAACTCCTACTGCTGACTTGCTGCTTGCCAGGACAACTACACATACATTAATAAAATATAACTTGATAATTTAGGTGGTTCTTTCTTGCTTAGTGAATCTGTCAAATCCTTCAAATGACAATCCACTACTATTTACTTAATGAACTCTAAACAATAAACAGGGTTGATTCACTTATTCTTTTTTATAACAGTATGGGTTGCTTGTTTCCATAGTTCAAATCCTGACTACAGCATTGAATTTTTCACTTCTGATTCTACCTTTTATTGAAAGTCAGTTTTATTAGTTACACTTAGTATACAAAAGGTTAATTTGAAAATGTAGTCCCATAATTTTATAAGAAAACTGTTTCATATACAAATAGTATTCATACCCTGGGATCCTAAAAAAGTAAAATTGTAATCTCCATTCAGGGACTCATTATATGACTTTTCAATCTGTGATTATTTTCTTTTTGTCTGATTTATTTACATATTTTTTTAGTTTTTCCATCAGGTTCATTTATTGTTTGCTAATTTAGTTCAAATATGATTTACATGTTCTTCAATCTGTAACAGTAGTTTTGGGTTATAAAAATATATGTAATTGTGTGATTGGCCGAAGTAATAATTGTATGATGTAATGTGACGTGGAATTAAATCGACCAATCACAAAATTAAGATAGGAGTAATGATAGTTACGAAAAATGAATAATCTTGGTATAGAGAGAGATTTGTTGTAATGGTGAGTGTGATGAATAGTGGTGCAAGATCAAGAACATTTAAGTAATAGTTTGAATCTGTTTAAATATAACAAAGTAAGAATTTATCAATATGTTGGAAGTGAATGGGAAAGGAAGTTCAAGTAAAATGTAATCTAAATAATACAATTAAATAGTTACAAAATTTGACTTCTCCGAAACTTTATTCCGAACCACGCCTTGAAACCAAGATTCTCATGACTCTTAGATAATCAAGCACAATCATCAAGAAACAAATCAAAATACAACAAATTTGTTATTTCTGGCTTCTCGGCGTGGATCTTCGAAAAGCCAATGTGCATCCCATCTCAAATATAGAAATCCCGTACCTGAATGTGTGGCTGATTAAGATGGAGACAAATTAACGACGAATAGTCCCAAATTCCTGTCCCAAATATAAGGGTCATCTTTTGCAGAACATTACTCCTGAGACTTAAGCATCACAGGATACTTGCTGAGCAGTTTTGAAATACTATTGATGGGATGGAACCAAATGCAACAACATCTATCACACCTCAAGGGTGCCATATGTCAAGCAACACATGACCAAAGATGATGTATGGTCAAAGAGTGCGAGCAACACGTAAAAAACAGTTACATTAAACAAAAACCAAGGGAAAAAAAAGAGCTTCGGAAATATATCCTGCGCTTTTTTTCGATGTTGCACAGATGTAGCTTCTGCAAAAAAGTCGCTCCTCTTTAGTCTATCTTTACGTAAAAATGGCACAATATTTCTTCTCTGTTAACAAATGTACAGTGAGGTAAGTACAGCTGTACAGATTGTATTGGATGCACAATTGTCAATAAATGAATGACTTAATGCCATGGCAACAGGACAGCAATGTGGCTAGCTCTAAGAAAACCTGAAACAGTCGCTCTCGCAACGAAGAAGCATAAAACATCTGAACGTTATTAAATACAAAACAACTGAAATCTGACAACTTGGGTAAGAGCTGGTCGAAAACCTGAAACAGTCGCTCTCGCAACGAAGAAGCATAAAACATCTGAACGTTATTAAATACAAAACAACTGAAATCTGACAACTTGGGTAAGAGCTGGTCGCCGTGGCAGCAGTGCATTTCGTGAGTAGCAAATGTTTTCTTTCAGCAACTGTTACATTTGGAGTTTGTTCCTCGAACCACCACCAGAGGAGACTGATGACAAAATATTGCCAGCTACACCAATGAGAACCAGTCGATGTCCAGCTGAAGATAGAGGGAAGGCCTCTGAAACTAGTTCCGGGAAAATTTAAAAGTAAGTGTTGTTTAGTGTCATCGACTCCCAATTAATTTAATTTAACAAGTATTTACTCATATTTAAGAGATCCAAATGGAGGTTACATATACTTGTGCAAAGTAGTAGAGTTTTCTTATAAAAGAAAGTATATTTTTTCCATTAAATAATCATTGGTATCGTAAAAGGTATTTGTAGTTGGTTTATTGATACTAATTTTGATGTAACTGTTACTAAATTCCTCCAAAACACACATAAGCATTGGATTTTGCCTATAGAAGCAGATAGTGAGGTTATTTCACCTCAACAGAAACACTGATATTTAATCTGTATTAGCCTACTTGGAGAACAAAAATAAATTCTCAATGCACATTAACTTGCAGCATCTTCACAGGCATGAGCTTTTTTTAAATTAACAACAACTCTATCTATTGAGATAATCATATCAGCACTGCCAGTTTGACAGAATTTTAACCTGCAGAAGTTTATGGTCATGGTCCATGTCCTCATGATAGACCCCAGTTTTGTTCGTTCTGAAGAGTAGAAGGGTGTCAATAAAAAACCATGCGACATACCAGCATGACCAGTAATAAAGCGGTCACCTTTTCCTATAGGTCCTTTTGTAGTGCTTTCAAGTGTGTCATCAGTACAGCCCTTTGACACAGTATGGCCTGCATTTACCCAGATATCCATCCACACTATTTCAAGCAAGTTCTTTAGATTTCTCTTAAAAACAAAATGCTTAACGCTACAATGTATGATATTTCGAGTACTAGTTTTCTGTTATTTATTTTTTGGACTCAAATCCCAGATCATGGAGGACATTGTTCAAAGAGCTAAGGCTTCCTTAAAATAGCTTTGTTTCTTTAGGAGAAGAAAGAAACTTAAGTCTAGTAGGATGCTCCTTTCGGGTATATAGTCATAGATATGCCTTCTTATGACATTTAATTCAAAACTATGGAGATGTGCTTGGTCTTTGTTTCCTAGGAATTACAATTCATGATGAACCTGGTTGTAATTGCTCCTCCTCAGACATTCTAGAAATAGTCAACTCATTTCAAGGACACACACAGTCCTTTTTCTCACTTGGTTGAAAGTAATAAATGGTCCATTGTAAAGAAACAAATTCTCCTCTTCCTGTTCAAAGAATTCCCTAACAGAACAGACAAATTCCTTAGCTTGGCTGTGCATTATAACATCCCGACCATAAGCTTCTCTTTCTTGGACCATGAATCCTCAGTCTACCTCTAATTCTACTGCCACTAAGTCTTATTATGTATTTAAAATGGGAAGGGTTCTGGAGTCCAGATAATCAGATGTCGTATCACACTCAGCGTTGCCAGCTTGTTACCCCACTGCTTTTATATTTCCCTTTCTCTCGCTTGGTCTGCTTGGCGCAGATGTAAGAGTAAGCAAATTATATTTTACAAACTTTTACAATGATGCAGTGGCCAAAATCAAAATTGGAAAAGCATTTTCGCAAATTATGTATATTTTTAAATACTATAACTATAATTATAGTTTATGTATTACCTGGTTTTCTATTCCAATGGATATGCCAGTGGCTCTTCCATATCGCTGTCAATGTCACTTCCGTTAAGAGACAATTCGTCATTGTCACTATCTTCATCGTCTGAGTCTTGTAAATGTATGATTATAGGTTCCAAAATCTCGTCACATGCTATTTCTTTCTTAAAATCGTCTTCTTGAAGGTTTTTTGCATGCCTTATGCACTTTTCCCAGTCCTGTTGTGTTACCTTATCAATTTCTTCGTGAACAAATTGTTCAATGTCTGTCAGTTTATAAGTATTATTTCAGTTTGCAAACCTTCTTTTTATTTGAGCCCACGCCAACTTAATTGGATTATATTGGCAGTGGTAAGGTCTGTTAAGAATCTGTTAAGAAACCATTCTTTAAATGTATCAGCTTTCATCTCTTCGTGATAGTCTGTGGTACTTTTGGAGAGAAAAATCCACTTGCTTTCTAGCAGGAACCCTACCTTAGCAGATCCAGCATGACAAATGATGAGCCGACTGCCTTTTCCAACAGGTACCTTTAGGCCACCCTTTTTTGAGGAGTCTTGCCAGATTGACGTGTGTGTGTGTGTGTGTGTGTGTGTGTGTGTGTGTGTGTGTGTGTGTGTGTGTGTGTGTGTGTGTGTGTGTGTGTGTGTGTGTGTGTGTGTGTGTGTGTGTGTGTGTGTGTGTGTGTGTGTGTGTGTGTGTGTGTGTGTGTGTGTGTGTGTGTGTGTGTGTGTGTGTGTGTGTGTGTGTGTGTGTGTGTGTGTGTGTGTGTGTGTGTGTGTGTGTGTGTGTGTGTGTGTGTGTGTGTGTGTGTGTGTGTGTGTGTGTGTGTGTGTGTGTGTGTGTGTGTGTGTGTGTGTGTGTGTGTGTGTGTGTGTGTGTGTGTGTGTGTGTGTGTGTGTGTGTGTGTGTGTGTGTGTGTGTGTGTGTGTGTGTGTGTGTGTGTGTGTGTGTGTGTGTGTGTGTGTGTGTGTGTGTGTGTGTGTGTGTGTGTGTGTGTGTGTGTGTGTGTGTGTGTGTGTGTGTGTGTGTGTGTGTGTGTGTGTGTGTGTGTGTGTGTGTGTGTGTGTGTGTGTGTGTGTGTGTGTGTGTGTGTGTGTGTGTGTGTGTGTGTGTGTGTGTGTGTGTGTGTGTGTGTGTGTGTGTGTGTGTGTGTGTGTGTGTGTGTGTGTGTGTGTGTGTGTGTGTGTGTGTGTGTGTGTGTGTGTGTGTGTGTGTGTGTGTGTGTGTGTGTGTGTGTGTGTGTGTGTGTGTGTGTGTGTGTGTGTGTGTGTGTGTGTGTGTGTGTGTGTGTGTGTGTGTGTGTGTGTGTGTGTGTGTGTGTGTGTGTGTGTGTGTGTGTGTGTGTGTGTGTGTGTGTGTGTGTGTGTGTGTGTGTGTGTGTGTGTGTGTGTGTGTGTGTGTGTGTGTGTGTGTGTGTGTGTGTGTGTGTGTGTGTGTGTGTGTGTGTGTGTGTGTGTGTGTGTGTGTGTGTGTGTGTGTGTGTGTGTGTGTGTGTGTGTGTGTGTGTGTGTGTGTGTGTGTGTGTGTGTGTGTGTGTGTGTGTGTGTGTGTGTGTGTGTGTGTGTGTGTGTGTGTGTGTGTGTGTGTGTGTGTGTGTGTGTGTGTGTGTGTGTGTGTGTGTGTGTGTGTGTGTGTGTGTGTGTGTGTGTGTGTGTGTGTGTGTGTGTGTGTGTGTGTGTGTGTGTGTGTGTGTGTGTGTGTGTGTGTGTGTGTGTGTGTGTGTGTGTGTGTGTGTGTGTGTGTGTGTGTGTGTGTGTGTGTGTGTGTGTGTGTGTGTGTGTGTGTGTGTGTGTGTGTGTGTGTGTGTGT
The DNA here is from genome assembly GCA_030765055.1 of Mantis religiosa. NCBI lineage: Eukaryota > Metazoa > Arthropoda > Insecta > Mantodea > Mantidae > Mantis > Mantis religiosa. Next base: position 90,568,790 of record CM060955.1, on the reverse strand, counting down.
GTGTGTGTGTGTGTGTGTGTGTGTGTGTGTGTGTGTGTGTGTGTGTGTGTGTGTGTGTGTGTGTGTGTGTGTGTGTGTGTGTGTGTGTGTGTGTGTGTGTGTGTGTGTGTGTGTGTGTGTGTGTGTGTGTGTGTGTGTGTGTGTGTGTGTGTGTGTGTGTGTGTGTGTGTGTGTGTGTGTGTGTGTGTGTGTGTGTGTGTGTGTGTGTGTGTGTGTGTGTGTGTGTGTGTGTGTGTGTGTGTGTGTGTGTGTGTGTGTGTGTGTGTGTGTGTGTGTGTGTGTGTGTGTGTGTGTGTGTGTGTGTGTGTGTGTGTGTGTGTGTGTGTGTGTGTGTGTGTGTGTGTGTGTGTGTGTGTGTGTGTGTGTGTGTGTGTGTGTGTGTGTGTGTGTGTGTGTGTGTGTGTGTGTGTGTGTGTGTGTGTGTGTGTGTGTGTGTGTGTGTGTGTGTGTGTGTGTGTGTGTGTGTGTGTGTGTGTGTGTGTGTGTGTGTGTGTGTGTGTGTGTGTGTGTGTGTGTGTGTGTGTGTGTGTGTGTGTGTGTGTGTGTGTGTGTGTGTGTGTGTGTGTGTGTGTGTGTGTGTGTGTGTGTGTGTGTGTGTGTGTGTGTGTGTGTGTGTGTGTGTGTGTGTGTGTGTGTGTGTGTGTGTGTGTGTGTGTGTGTGTGTGTGTGTGTGTGTGTGTGTGTGTGTGTGTGTGTGTGTGTGTGTGTGTGTGTGTGTGTGTGTGTGTGTGTGTGTGTGTGTGTGTGTGTGTGTGTGTGTGTGTGTGTGTGTGTGTGTGTGTGTGTGTGTGTGTGTGTGTGTGTGTGTGTGTGTGTGTGTGTGTGTGTGTGTGTGTGTGTGTGTGTGTGTGTGTGTGTGTGGTGTTTTAGGGCCCATCGACAACAAGGTCATTTGGGCCAATGTGGTGTTTATTTATCCATGTCCTGTCTAAGTAAAAGATAGGTCTCGCACCACCAGAATGTCTAATTTCATGCATTCTGCGTAAGAATTTTAATCTTGCTGCAACAATGTCTCTCCCCTCCATTAAAAATTGATGCCCATCATTTGTCTTTCTGTACATGAACTCTAATCCCCTAAAAATTCTGAAAGTCGATGATTTTGACCCAGTGTATGAAATTTTGGTTCTAAGAGCGCAAGTTATTTTCTGTATAGTTGGAAATTCACCTTGGTGATAAAAGTTGAACACAGTTCTACGTACAATGTCCTTGTCAAAGTCACTTAAATTTGTAACCCTCTTTGTAGGCCCAAAATGTTTCCTGGGCGACACAAACACCTGGGCACCACTGGGATCAAATTTTCTTGCCTCTGCACAAATGTGTGACACATTTTTTTTACCTATACCACACGCTTCAGCAGTAAGCCGTTTAGCATTTTTGAAATCGAACTGATTTCTATATTCCTCATTGGTCAATATTTTGAAGAACGTGTACACCTTAAAAATAATACTTCGAGCCTGACCTTGCAATCCCTGCCTTTTTGACTCGCCACTAAATTCATCACAAGAAGCCATTGTACTATTTAACTTTTACTCTACTGTTGTGTAACAAACAACTGAATGATATTGATCTGAACTCTCCCGAGTAAATAAACACTTCTTATCCAGCATTCATTCAATCATAAACATAAGCATACAGCATTCCACATGCTAACAGGAAATGAAGTATTAAATTTTAGATGAGTCGTATTTTTTACACATCCCATAAGAGCCGTAGATGCAAACGATGATTTGCGAAACATGTCCTCAAAATAGGTACGAAAGTGAAGCAGATGTGTAAAAAATACGACTCATCTAAAATTTAATAATTTTTCGCTTCACTGTGGTGTTCCAATACAGTTAAAATCTCGAGGAAATGAAGTGTTTGTTCTTTCTCGAATTTAACACCTTGACTTATTCACAGTAATTCTTTTATCACGTCATGTCAGTAGTTTAAATTTCGGTTCTGAGTAATTAAAAGTATATGTGCATACATACACACCAACCACTTTGTACTCTAGAGTAAATAGAGATTACGAACCATTCATAAACAAAGATATAATGTGACCAGACACGTTCTGCCAGGGCAGCAGGAAATTTATTGTTTTCTCTCGCTCGAATTGGCTTATACAAAGTAATTCTTTTGTCACGTCATGTCAAACATTTACGTTTCGGTTCTGAATAATTACAAATATACGTACACGCAAACATGCCAACCAATAATGCTATTCATTACAGTGCTTACGTCGCTATGTATTGTTACAATACAGGTAATAGTGCTTTATTTATTTGTATTAGAAAAACTATTTGAGCTAAAAATATGGGGTTTTCATGGTTATGTTAGATACATAATGGATTAGTTTTGGCAAAAACTGAATTTTTGTCTTAGCGTGAATAGTATTTCTAACAGATTGATTAGGCTGGCGCTCGTCACACATCACTTAGCGGGAATGCAATATGACAACACCGCAGGACTCCAATTGGTTGCTCACCTAGTAGCGCTCAAGGACAAACAAACACCTTCCCATTTGAAACACATAATAGTTCCATAACATATTTTATTATTGTTTTAGCACAGTAGACTAACAATACACAACACAACTGAACACTCAAGCAAACCTTGTTTCCCGCACACAACTAGCAAACTGAACTGAGGAATAAGTGATAACCAGTGTAACAAATGTGACAACATTTGCTTACATTTCCATAGCAACGAGCTTCACCTCTTACCCTCCACATCCCTTGCTTGACAACTGTCATGTATCTTCTTTTAAAAATCAGGCTGTAGTGGAATATATTTTCATTGAGCAGAGTATATCAATGCAGAGAACATTCATAATTATGGGTATGAACTTTGAGAAAGCAACTGCTTTTTATTCATATGATTCAATGTTTTAAGTGTTTTAATTTTAAAGTATTTTGCAAACGTCTACTGGAGATAGAGTTTTTCTTTTCTCTTCCCTTTCCCTAACCAGATTACCAAAACAATGTTGGCCATTCAGTTTCTTAAAATCAATTAGTGAAAATTATCCATATAAGAATTGGCTACGGTACCAAGTAAGTAGAAAATCTGTAATGGATCCAGCACCTTCAAAATTAAAACTTTGCTTGTTTAGATGAAACTGCATTTAGAGGGATTTTATCTTTATATGGCATGTATGGCATAATCAGTACTTCAAGTAATGAAAACGTCTGGGAGGGAACAGACAGATAGCGATGGTGAGACAAATGGCTGCTAGGCTGCTCATTGGTTCAGGGAAGGTAATGGTTGCTATCCTTCATCTGCACACCAATCAACAGCCTAATGGTCATCTGTCTCAGTATTGCTGACTCTCTCTTCCCTCGCAGATGTTTACATCAGGACTCAAGTAGTCTGACATACATTATACCATTTTTGCCTTCCTACAGGCTATTTAAGTCAGAAAGTTACAAACTACAGTCCATGTCAGTCAGAATTTTTTCTTTTGAATTTTTCAATTTTTTGACCTTTTTTCTGAGAAGGATGGTATTTTATTGCTCATGTGTTATTCATGGGTTAATGTAATCTTTATGACAAAATTTTAGTATAATTTCCAACAGCAAAGCCTTATAATTTTCATTTATACTCGAACATAAATACTACACAACTTTGGTAGATAATGATTATTCGGGGCTTGTAGGCCATGGTCTATTGGAAAATAGTCTTCCAGACGTTTCGTTCGAAACTGTGTCAAACATCTTCAGTGGTGTGGCCGTAACACTCTTGTTGTACTTTCGGCTGCAACTGATACGGAGCCTCTCGATTTCACAGGATTTTTATATGCCTTCTGAGTGGGCGGAGCCATCTTCTGGCTGGTGTTCTCCTGTGTGATAGATTCGGCCGCTGCGTGGGCTGCACTATGGAGGGGGCTGCTTTTATCAAAAGTGGTTGGTGCCAATGAATGGTTATTTACTGTTGGTGTTGCTGTTGGTGATATACAAGCCTGGGTTTGTGTCCAGTTGGGTTTTGTGCGTGTGTTCCTTAAAGCTGGATACCAAGCTTTATTTAACTCTTTGGTTTCTTCTTTCCTGTTGAAGTTATTTTTATGTTTATAAATTTCTATGGCTTCCCGGCTTAAACGAGCAAAGTAATGGACATCGGAGGACAGAATGGTCGTATTAGCATATTGTATGATGTGTTCCCCTGGAGCATGTAATGCGTGTTCCGCGACTGCAGATTTTTCTGGTTGTCCGAGATGGCAGCACCTCTTATGATCCGTAATGCATGTGTTTATCATGCGTTGAGTTGTCCCTATATATATACAGAGCCACACGAGCATGGAATTCTGTAAACACCCGCAGAGGAGAGAGGTTCTTTTCGGTCCTTGGATGAGCGTAATAAGTTTTGAATTTGTTGTGTCGGTTTGTAAATGAAACAAATACAGTACAACCGAAGAAATTAGATTACTCCAGAAAGGTTTCAATACATGTATTAACATCTCAAATAATAAAGATGATTTTATCGCCGACATAGGAATAGCCATGCATAACCTAAAAAATTAAAATTTAATCAAAGCCAAAATGGAATGTCTGGATATAATAAAACAGTTATTCCCAAAATACAATAAAACTTACAACAAGATAATAAGAAATTTAAATAGGAAGTCAGTGGTATACCTAAAAGCCGACAAAGGTAATTCTCTAGTAATTATGGAGACAAAACTATATTCAGAGAGTAAGCCTTATGTTAGATAGTCCAGAATATGAAAAAATTCAAAAAAATCCATTAACCCCAAGTATCACTTCTGTCAATAAAGCTTTATCAGTTACAAAAATATTAACTACATCTGAAAAATACAACTTAAAATCTTTCAATCCCACACTATCAAGGTTGTACTGTTTACCAAAACACAAACTAGACAATAGCATGAGACCCATCATCAATGGCATTAATTCACCTATGTACCACATTGCAAAGTGGTTAATAAGAAAATTAAAATCATACAACAAATTTCAAAGTTTGGGAATAAAGAACTCCTTAGAATTGATAAATCACCTACAGAAGTACAACATCCCAGAAAATCACATACTAGTTTTTTTTGACGTAAAGGCACTTTTTACAAGCATTCCGGTGGAAAAAATACCTACACTCCTCAAAAAATGATTAACTCAGAATACAACGGACGCCACAGAAATAGATGACATTATCAATCTTACAGATTTATGCACAAGGAATAATTACTTCATGTTTAACCAAAAATTCTACAGACAATCAAAAGGATTAGCTATGGGGAGCCCATTTTCACCTATCTTAGCAGACCTATACACAAGCTATTTTGAAACACACATAGTAAAGGCCTTCCCACAGATTTACAAATTTTGGTGGAGATATGTTGATGATGTTTTTGCTATAATTCCGGAAAAACTTAAAGAAGATTCTCTAAAATTACTAAACCTGCAAGATAATCATAACCAGTTTACAATGGAAATAGAAAGAGACAACACCCTACCCTTTTTGGACCTCAGGATAACTAGAAATCGTCATGGTGTAGATTTTGAAATATACAAGAAGCCCACACTCATAGATAATTACATAAAGAAAAATGAAAACAACCCAGTTTCACATCAACTAGCTGCCTTTAGAAGTCTAATTCACCGGCTATACAACATCCCACTGAGTAAGGAGGAGTTTTTGAAAGAACAACAATACATAAAAGAGATAGCAGTATTAAATGGATTCAACCCAGCCATCATAAGGAACATGATGAAAAGGAAAAACTCAAGATAATATTGAAAAAGACCACTCTCACACCGCTTAAAAACACAAACTGGCAATATAGAAAATTCACCAACCATCCATCCATGGGCTTTTAGAAAATTTGAACGAGTCTTCAAAAGACTAAACTTCAAACTAGTACCCCAAAACAAATTCAGTCTGAAGAACCTGCTAAATACACCACTAAAAAATACAATCCCCATCACTTCGAAATCAGGAATTTATCAGATAAACTGTGAAACCTGTGATAAAAGCTACATAGGAAAAACTAAGAGAAACTTGTTAACTAGGCACAAAGAACACCAGAGGAACATAAAGTTGAAACAAACAGAAAAATCAGCAGTGTCCCATCATTTTTGGACAGAAAACCACAACATTGGCCATAACATAAATCTGTTAACATTTTTAAGTACACCCACAGAATTGGATATTTGGGGAAAAATATTCATAACTAAAAACCGGGATGAAGTTATAAATTTTGAAATCCCGGCATTAAATGAAGTATTAAAACTTAGTGCCCCTAACACCAGATGGAGGAGTGATCAGAGCTCCGTAGTAGTGGAAGAAGAGGAATGTTCATTTAGTCACCAAACAGGTGAGGATGAGATCGAATGATCTTGAAAACGTTTCTTTATACAACAACATAGTAAGTGAAGTTGAGTATAAACATAGTGACTCATTAATCAAACTCAAAAATGAAGAATACTTCACCGTTAATAATGCTTCTGCTTTTAACATTTTAATGATGCTTGTCTGGATTAAGCAAAATCCGGTTTAAAGGGGTCTGGATTAATGAGGTTTTACTGTATATTTAATATTGTATTTTATGATTTGCGCCAGATTGTGTTGTGTTGTGACCACTTTGTTATATAGCCTTTTTATAATGAAATTTTCTCCAGCTTAACTGCAGTCAGTGAACACAAAATATTGATCTTCTGGATGTGGTCTCGGATTGATGTTTTTGTTTCTCATAAATTAATGAAATGATAACGCTTGTATTATTTTATAAAGATTGTCATTAACTTCTGAAATACATCTTCCTCGCTGAGCAGAAAATTTCTAGTAGCATCTTCCAGATGTTTATTCCATCCTCCTAGTAACAATAACCACTCTATAATTAGTTATCAATTTTTTTGTCTTTAACTGTACATCTCTTTTGTTTTTCTTCCATCAATAACCATACTTATACTTCACTACAGAAACAATTTAACATCTTTTTTTTTTAAATTCTCAAAAAAAAAATTCAAAATTTACTAACAACTTTTGTTTGGGTCCACCATAAATAACAGCGTCAGTATGCTTAATGAAATAATAAAAAATATAAACTAACAACAAGTGAGTAAACCTTCTGCTTCTATTAACGCCAAATTCTTCAGGTCATTTTTTTAAATTATTAATTTAAATGATAAAACTGCTTGTCAGTTTTACACACTATGCCACTTACATTTTCATTTTTTGATAGATTAGTTTCGGGAGCTGTTACTTCAGGTCTTCAAGGTTAAGAAGGAAGCAACAGCTCCCAAAACTAGTCCCTCAAAAAATCAAAATGCACGTGACATAGTGTGAAAAACTGACTACAAATAGTTTCATTAATTAATTTGGACGTCACTGTTACTAAATTCTTTCAAACATGCGTAATGATTAATTTATACTTAAGTGCTGTGAATGATTACCTTCAAATAAACAGTATTGCTGTATATTAAGTCTTACTTCTGCTTGATAAAAACAAAACTGAAGCATATGGACTACTCAAACACAAGAAGTGTTAATTACCAGACATGTACATTTAACAACTCTCTCTCTTCATGTACAAAATATTGCAGGGCAAGACAATGTTCTCATTAGATAAGACTGAAAAATTCAATGCAATGGCTGGGATTTGAACCATGGATCTCCTGGTTTCTGTCCGGTCATTCTTAAACATTGATATACTATGGCCAATGTATATATCTTATAAATCACATCCTCCAGGTTAAGTCATATCACATGATGAATGAAATGGTTGAAATGGAACTTCCAACATTAAGTCATATCAGACAATGAATGAAATGATGTTCAAATGAGTTCAGGGTACATAGAGCTTAGTGTTACCGACATTCATCTTTCAGGATAAGGGAAAACCTCCGTTAAACCATATCGGATGATAAATGAAATGTTCAAATGAGTACAGGGTACATACAGCATAGTTATCAGACATTCATCTTTCAGAATAAGGGTAAACCTCCAACGTTAAGTCATATAGGACGATGAATGAAATGGCGTTCAAATGGGTGCAGAGTCCATAGAGTTTAGAGTTTACCAGACATTCATCTTTCAGGATAAGGGAAAACCTCCAACTAAGTCATATCGGGTGATGAATGAAATGATATTCAAAGTAGTCTAGAGTCCATGGAGCTTAGATTTATCTGAAATTCATCTTTCAGGTTAAGGGAAAACCCCTGAAGAAACCTTATCTAAATAATCCACACTGATCGAGCTTCAAACTCGGGACTTCTTGAAAAAACAATAATTTGAACAAAAAAATCCTTTTTCTACATGAGGCAGACATGTTACATACATTATAGACTATTGTGGCAGTAGACTATTGTGGAAAATCAGAAAATTTCATTCTGAAGATTAGAAAGGAACATAAACAACTTCGGAGCAGAGAAGACATTCTGTTTTATTTTCAAAACCGAGGGAAAAAGAAACACACTGAAAGACAATTGAAAAGTATTTGAGGGTGAATTTGATCAGCATGTTATCTGGGAAGTTGTTCAAGAATTCTGCAAAATACAGGAATTACAAAAGTAAAGAAACTCCATCTGATTGTTAAACACAGGGTACATTTTCCTTGGGTCACAATATCTTTAACAGGAGTTTTAAAAACTATTGGCTTCAAGTGGAGAAAATGTGAAAGCAAACAGAAGATTTAATTGAGAAATCTAAAATTCTACATTGCATAAGTATCTTGTATGTATTAAAGTTTTACGAAAATCTGGTGGAAACTTATTTATTTAGCCTGAAAAGTGGTTCTGGCAGTTGATGAGGTTTTCAAAGTTGCCGAAAGTTATAATGCAGGAACTTGATTCATTATTTTATGATTCATGCTGGAGGGAAGAAGGGGTTTGTAAACGAAGCGAAACTGCTCTATAAGACAGGAAGCACCAGTGAGGATTACTATGACCAAATGAACCACCAAAATGGTTGAAAGAAATCTTATTCCACACATCCCACCTTCATTAGTTATAATTTTGGACACTGAATCTTATCTGAAAAGTGTCCAAATATACTACCCAAGAAAGGGATAGTGAATTTCTTTGCAAGAATGTGGCATTAATTGTAACGAAGAACTGATGAAAGGAGATTTATTCGCCTTCTGGAAGTCCATCCCAAGAAAAAATAAGAAAGTGGAGGAAACAAACAAGCTGAATATTGAAAAAAAAAAAAAATGGAATTGTGTCGGGTGTTGTAGATTACATCATTGTGAATACAACAGATGATGATGGTGATGATGATGATTCCACCGGTGATAGTAACAATAACCATAATTTTACTAGCACGACTGCTGTGATGTGAAAGTGAGTAACAATGGCTATGAAGGTCTGTATGTTTCTTCTTATGTTTTGCCATTATTAGGCATTTTGAATTAAGTTAAATTTAAATGTACACTTTAGTTAAAAGTCAACCTTAAATAGTGTCATACCACATGATACTAGTAGCGCCAGTTACTTCAGTTTTGACATTTATTTTGTACTGTTCAGTTTTATGTATTCAGTGAAAAAACTGAAACGCCACTGCCTATCTGGCCATTAGCACTCCCCTCCCCTCTCCAATACCATTCTTATTAAACGTAAATTTGAGCACATTCCTTAGAGCCACACAGAGCTTGGACCCTTGTAGTATTTGACTCAAATTCAAGAGCGAGTTTAAATCTCAATTAGGGTCAGTTGCCAGGATAAGGTTTTTTCAGGTTTTTTTTCTTATCCTGAAAGTTGAATGTTGGGTAACTTTATGCTCTATGAACTCTAGATGTGTTTGAATATAAAATAAGCAATTTCACTCACTGTATGATCTAACCAGTTAAACAACATTAAATCTTTAAAAAATGTGATACATACCGCCTTCTTTAACCAGATAAAGGTTTCTGGAATCTTTATTTTTTGTAGCATCTTTTTTTTGCTCAGCTCTCCGCTGAAGTTCTTCCTTATTTAATGCCTGGTGAACATCCAGTATCTCATCATGCAACATGAGTTCTGTTCCTGCAGATAAACACTTTTCTGCACTCTCTTTTTTCTGTAATAAACATAAAGTTTAGCAACAGCAATGCATTAAATTCATTACGTTTTCTTCATAACACAAAAAAAGATCTTGATGTTACCTGAAATTTTACAAATGCTGTTCCTTTAGGATGCTCTGTTAATGGGTCAATACATACTAATGCATATATAACTGGTCCAAATTGTTCCATACACTCTTTTAACTCCTCATTTGTTGCTCTAAATGGAACATTTTTCACAAATACTGTACGACCCTCTGAAACATCATTTGAGATTGTCCTTGGCTTCTTTACATTCTTTTTCTCTTCTTCCTCTTCTTCGTCTCTGTCATCATCATCATCTTCTTCTTCTTCGTCATCGTCGTCATCATCATCATCATCATCACTAGTTCTAAAATGAAAAATGTAGCAATTTTAATCACTATTAGGGACAAACATTTTAATACCCATGCAATAAAGAGTCCTTAAAATTATATATCTGCTGTTGAATTTCATTTTTAGCATTAAAGAGTTGCACAATAGGGAGATCTCTTTCCCCTCAAGGTTTAGGAAAGATAAACATATAAGTTCAAATGTTGAAATCTTTCTTTGGGAAAACACAATAATTTTAACTTATTAAAATTTGATGTCCATATATAAAGGATCTCATTGTGCATTATGTCAAGCCAAAACGCTATCTACAAGTCACAGGAAGAAGCAGAATAGTGAATAGAGGCTGATGACAAGAGACAACAGTTTCTGAAACATGTTCCAGAAGTTCTGGTATACAAAGTGAATTTAGAGTAATAAATAGCTCAAATATTGATATATAAATCATAAAATTCTCTTTAGAATTTGGTAATGTATTTGTTTCATTTAGGGTCAATATTATATTAACCTAATGATACATAGAGTAGTCCTGAGAAGAAGCTGAATTTGAAAAATTAAGAAAGGTTTGTATATAACCTTGCAACTCTATGGGGAGAAGAGATTTGCATGTGTAGTTCAGTTGTCCTATTTATAATTTGGCCCTTGTACACAAGTACATGTCCCTCACTGTGGCATAGTGAGCTAGGGTGTTGTGTTTTGGTCCCCTACCACGGAATATGCCCGGATTCAATCCCACCCTTGCGGTTGCTGATTTTAAGTCCTGGGTATAGCACCAGTGTCCATTCAGCATCGTGAAGAAATTGAGTAGAAAGATAGTGAATCTTGGTCTAAAAAGCCAACTTTCAGGTTGGGAGCACATGATGCTGACCACATCTCTTCCCTGTATCGATTGGATGATTGCTCACCTCTGCCTTGTGTATGTGAGCATGAAACAGACAGTTGGGTTGGCAGGCTCTGGGCTGTTATGCCATGGATTACGTTTTCTTTTGTTATATTACACAAGTACATGTCTTTTTTTAATGTCTATTTCTGTTAGTTCATATATTTATTATGTGAGAAAGTAGTAATTTTCATCTGTATAATATATTGTAGCTTTGTGGGTTCGTAAAATTAAAGGTCAAATTTACAGAAATTCAAAATGCTCTTTATTTCTGTAGATACACTTTTGTACAGCCCTGAACAGCAGAATGACGTAACATACACAAACGAAACCTTCAAGGTCATCTGCCACACATCCATAAACAAAAGAATTCACTTTCAAATCACTACACACGCAAGATTATCAATTCTCGACTCACTTAATACTCCTAGCAGCTCCCTGCCGACTCACTAACGACAACTCCCACTGCCGCATTTATATCTGCGCCGCTGTTTCTCGAAGGCTGCCAAAGCTTCATGGCCTTTCGTGGTGCAGCGAGAATGTCCAGACTATCTCTGTCTCTTTCTCCCACTGTTGTTCTCTCTCTCTCTCTGCAAGTGCCCAGTGCTCATCGGTCCGTGGGCATGGCTTGGATGCTATCTCTTTCACTCCCAGCTTCTATCTCTCTCAGTGCTCGTCTACGCAGCAGCAAAAGAATGCCTTGCAGCAATATTATATATATATATATATATATATATATATATATATATATATATATAATATGTAAGGCAAAAAGCTCAAGCACAATTTAAAACCTAATCAATATTACAGTATTTCTTTCTCTATTTCACAATGGGTTCCAAACAAAAATAAGTTGTGGCAGGAACACATGTAGTATTACATAATTTTACATTATAAACCAATTTTGTAATGTTTCTTAATGTATAATAGTGTAAAGTCCTGTACCATAACATAGTGGATACCATGGAATGTGCATGGGATTGATCTCACCCCTGGGAGGTGCAGATTTTAAGTCCCAGGTATAGGACCAGTGCCCTCTCAGTATCATGAGGAAATTGAGGTGCGTGCATGCATGTGTGTGCACCATGAACACATAAAAACCCGTCCAAATTTATAGTTAAATCTGGTCACTTAATGGCTAAACGATTAGATTTGAAGGAATTCAACATTAGCCAAGAAGAAAAAGATAAGCTGGAGTCAAGTGGGGCAGTAATCGGGAGACATTGAACACTAAATACAAAACATTCATCAAGCCAATACTTCTTTATAATGCAGAGGTAATAAATACAGCAAACAGTTCTAACATAAATCACCTAGAAGTATGCCAAAATCAGGCCCTGCGACTAATAACCGGTGCAGCAAAATCAACTCCAATCACGGCAATGCAAGCCTTAACTCGGAACTATCCAAAACATCTAACATTAGAGGAGTAGGCACTAATACAACATGAAAAAATGTTGCAGTTAAAAACAACAAAATGGGAGAAAAGATTACTACAACCAATCAAGATGAAAACACAAAGAAGTTTCCTACACAAAGTTACGGAATTAAAAACAGATCTGAATCTTCCCAATTCTAAAGAAAACATTTTAATCAAAGAAAACCCACTAATCTTTGAACCAATTAATATTCAATGAGATTTAGAACAAATAGTTACAAAATCTGAAACTTCCAAACCTGTACTAAAAGCACTAGCATTAGAAACTGTGAACAATAGATACCCACCTGAAGAATGGTTACATATCTACACAGATGGATCTAACTTGGACAACAACTCAGGAGCAGGAATTAAGTGTGCACTGTTCTCATTCTATCAACCAGCAGGATACCACACAACAAATTTTGATGCAGAAGTAACGGCTATTCATATTTCACCCCAACACCTTCTATACAGAATAGATAAATTCAAAAATGATGTTACACTTTCTGATTCTAAAGCAGCATTATGTGCAATAAGTTCATATAAAATGAGGTCAATCCAAATTAAACAATGTCACAAAATGATCCAACAACTTCAAAAACTACAGAAAATAATTATATTACAGTGGATACCTGCAACATTGTGAAATTGCTGGAAATGAATCAGCTGATTTCCTTGCCAAAAAAGGTGCAAATTTAATTCAGAACAAAAGTAAAAACTTACCCTTTACATCCATAAAAAGATTAATCAAAAGCAAATATAAAAACAAACAAAACCAATCAATATCTAACAAAGTCAAAGATAAAAAATGGAACATTTTAACTAAAAATCCAGAAATTATTCCAGAAATCCCACGTAAAGCTGCAGTAGCAAATTTTAGATTACTTATGGAACATGATTATTTGGCCAAACACTTACACAGAATAGGAATTTATACAAGTCCAAATTGTCCTCTGTGCAACAAAGAAGAGGAAATGACTGAAGAACATCTTTTAAACTGTGAAGTCCTACCTGCCGGACCCACTACACAGAAATATTGGAGAGCAAGAGAGCTAATGGCTTCATTGCCAAAGCCTAGCATTTGAAAACAACATTAGCCAAGATGGTGTTGAGCTTTTTGTACGCTTTCCTATCCAAATCCCATCCTGTTCCTGACTGTGATGCACTTTATTTTAAAAGGTGAGGATCTGGAGAAAAAGTTACAGCGTAATAACAAAATTCAAAGTTGAATTAGCATATTGAACTTATGGAAGGAAAGGGGTTCTCAGCATATTTTGCCTACAGTCCTTCAAATAATGTACCAGAATTGAATTTTTTGGATTTAATAAAAAAACTATCATATCAGGAGATTTCAATGCCCATCCCAAATACTGGTGCTTTAAAAGTGCCAATCCAACAGGAAAAGCAAGAGAAAATTGACTACATTCCAATACTGTAGAACTCAGTCAAGAAATTAAAAAGGATTTAACAGAAATGAAAATACCTTAGCCATATTTGTAAATCTGAAATCTGCATATGACACTGTGTAGCTTCTTATCAAGAAGCTACAACAAATGGGAATTAAAGATAATATACCTCACTGAATATCAGAACTGTCTCATAAATGTATGCAACTTCTTATGACTTCTTGAGACTTCCAGAGAATAAAAAATGGGTAAAACACGTCTACCTTCAGTTTGGAAACTCATTAGATTTCATACAGAAAATTAACAACTAAGACATAAACTAAACTGTCCATCTGAAGCAGAACCTCTTAACAACACACTAAACATCACTGAACTAAATACAAACTTGATTTAATTTTTAAAAAGAAAGATCTCTCCCCTATGTTGTACCAGAAAATTGCATCCTGTAATATTTACCTTTTTTAATGTTTACTTTAACTAAACGAAGATCCCAAAAGACACCTAAAAGCAACCTGAGGTCCATTTATACAGTTACAGCTTTTATGATAAAATTACTTAAGGTGCAACATTTCAAAATAATCACTAAATTACCTTTCATTTTCACTGTCTTCTAATTTCAGCTTTTTTTGTGTGTCTGTGTCATCAGAATCTTGCTCTATCTCTTCTATTTCACCATCTGAATCACTAGATAAAGATTCTTGCTTTTTCACCTTTTCTTCATTTCCTGATTCATCAGAATCCAATTCTTCTTTGATCTCTAAAGATGAATCTGCTTTTGCTAGCTTATTGGCTTTTGTTTCTGCATCACTTTCATCTTCAGAGAGTGGCTCCTCTTTTATTTTTATGTCTTCTGGTTCCTCTTTTACTGCAATATGTTCTGCTTCTTTGCTTGCAGCAAACTGTTTCTTTGGCACTGCCCAGTCAACAATTATTACTCTACCTGTGAATTAACATTGGAATATTCAATTATGGTGGTAGCATATGATTGCATGATAAGTTCATTGTGTGGGAATATAAATGGCATAAGTCCAAAATACACAAGTAAATATAATTTTGTGCTTCATTGTATCGGAGTCCTAACTCATTAAGAAACTCATGGTATTCAGTTGTGTGGGACCCTGTGATAAATGTAAAATACATTGATGATATGTAAAATACATGATAAATGTAAAATACATGATAAATGTAAAATACATGATAAATGTAAAATTAAAGGAAAACATAATGTGTGTAAATGTAGATAATAACTTCATTCATTCATACTGATTAAGAATATAAAAGTTTGTATCTTACTGTTGAGTTTGTGTTTAATGGATACCTATGTTAGTGTTTCATATGACTGTTTTTCCTAGATTAGGTACTTCATTTCATATTTGTTTTTGAAAAAATTTATGTTATGTTAAGCATTTATTTGCTTTATGGGTGATTTACGTCAGGATTTACAGATTCAAAGAACATTTTGAATGACATTGGGAGTAAGATACTTCGTAACATTACATTTTCTTGTCACAATTTCAACTTACCTAGCAGAGGTTTACCACTACAACTCAAAATTGCCTTAGCTGCATGGTTTTTCTTTGCAAACTGGATAAAGCCACATCCCACAAGTTTGCCATTGGATTTGCGCAGAAGATTTACTTCAGTGATCTCTCCATACTGCTTAAAATGGTTGCGAAGTATTTCTTCATTAACCTTAAAAGTAAAATTGAGATTACGATATCTTACATGATTCTCCAGGACAATATTATGTCCCAAGAAATGTAGTATAGCTTTAGCTTAAGAACTTGCATTAAGCAAAAAGTGTGGATATTAATGATGAACTAGAGGTTTAAAATCCATTAAGTTTAAAATCCTTTTAGTGAACTTATATTCCATTATAGATTTTGAAGATATACACATTTTACATGCTACACATTATGGCTGTATTTGTGTTGAGGTAGGGATATGTGAATTTTGTGGAGACAAAGAGAGCACTGTTCATTACCTGATAGAATGTAAGGAGTTAAATTACATGAGAAAAATATGTGATAAGAAATAGGACAGTGTAAGTAAAGAGATATTCGCATCACGCATTCTAATGGGGATGGGAGAATAGAAAAATAGAAGTATAGGGGATTTGTTATATAGGTTAAGAGAAAAGTGAATTAGGGTAAAAGTGGCGAAGTTCAAGAAGAAATGACACCCAACTGCTCAGGAAAACCAAAGGCTTATAGCCAGGGGACCTGACTCAGTGAGTATATCTTGAGTCAGCAATTTTCATGTATTTGTACAGGATGTACAATACGGCATTTCAATGTGTAAGTACTTGCAGTGAAATTGTAATGGAAATTGTACAATAAATATCAAAATATCAAGTATTTACCTTAAAAGGAAGGTTTCTCACGATTAATCTTCCTTTTCGTCCACCCTTCTTTTTTCTTCTATTTTCTGTAATAGAAGGTTTAAACTCCTTGTTTTCATCTGAGTCCGACGAAAGTGACATGATTGGAGGTTATGGATTAAGTGTGACACTTTTAAAATGCCTTTTAATCACCAATTAATTTTCACTCACCAGTCCGGTTTTTGTAATTACGTTTTAACGGCATAATTAACATTTACGGTGACTGAAAGGTTTATTCGCATAAAAGTATACCCACCACGTTGTTTACACATGTTATTCCATGCCCTCAACTTGATGTTGGGTGTCCCTTACAAAACAGTTTCACCAACCTCATTAAAGTAATTCAGAAAACAGGAATTATTGGATTGTATGGAATACCTCTTATATATTATTCAGAAATGCTTTGAGTGTCTTTTATTTTATTATGCATAAATTAGAAAGCACCGGAGAGAAAATATCAAATTGTGAAATTACTGAAGTCTAGCGTCAAAGAATATAGGTAAATAAACCAAGGCGTGACCAAGACCGACTCTTGAAATAAACGAATAAACAGTATAGCCACAGAGTATACGCAATACATTAAAGTCAATTAAAGTATATATTATGGGGCATTAATTAGATTCGTGGGATTCTTGGTATACATACTCCAATGTAGCGGTTTCTTGGAATTGTCGAATACAATTGGCGAAAAGATAGAAGTTGTAAAAACAAGCAATAAATAAGATAAATGAAGACTCAAGTAATGAGAACAATGTTGATTTAATTAAAAATTTAGAGTTAGAGATTAATCCTTAATCATGAAAACAATATTCGAAGGATGAAGTTAGTCACCATATAAAATCTACTTTTCTGATGCAACACTATTTACTCCTAACATTTAATTATATGGTCAGGAGAAATACCTACATAGAATTACATTCTCTTTTGAAGGGGTGTGGTATGTGGAATTTGTAATATAGTTTCAAGAAAAATCTTGGCACAATCAAGAGTTTAGTTATTTAAATTGCAAATATTTGGGCCAACATATCCTGAAGCAAAACTATTTGATTACATTTAGCTTGAGTTACATCAGGGCTTAAAATCTAGTGCAATTAATGGTTTTGTCCGCCTCATTTTCAAGAGGTTGCGAGTTCAAATCTCGATCATGGTCACTCATCTGGATAAGATTTTCCAGGGTTTCCCTTATCCTGAAAGATGTATGTTGGATAATTCTAAGATCTATGAAACCTGAGCTCATTTGAGCATCATTACATCCATTTCATTCATCATGCGATATGACTTAACATCGAAGGACCTAAATTTAAAACAAAAATAAGAAGCAAACAAATTAAAAAAATGATTCTCCTTGATACATTAGAATCAGCATTTCCATTTATTCAACTTAGTAATGGATACAGAAATCAAATTACATCCAAAATATCATAGCCAGAAGAAAGTTTCGTAAACTTGGAGTTGCCAGAAGATTCATTTTTCAGTCCAATTTTGTATCTACCTAATATAGTCATTAAATTTAGCTAAATGTTTTTCAACAAAGATGCATGGTTTTGCTTTTACAGATGATTTCTTTTGTATGTAAAATAGAAAATGCTGACAAATAATTTAGGATTTAGAAGAGAATGTTTTTATTCAATTGTGTAAGGACTATGATACAATGAAGCACAAAATTAATATAATTTTGAGTCGAACTAGTACTCAAAGCTCCACTTATTGCTAGTATTTACCTAGAATGCGTTTCGTTAGGATCTTCCTAACATCATCAGGAAGATCCTAATGAAACGCGGTCTAGGTAAATACTAGCAATAAGTGGAGCATTGAGTATTAGTTCAACTCAAAATTATATTAAGAATGTTTTTAGTTTAATAAAGAAATTGGAAGGAAAACAAATTCTCATAAGAGAAGGGGGAAAAAATCAGTAAATTATGTACTTAAAGAAGACTTTGGAGCACAGACTCTCTTGGAATATTAACATAAATTGCATGATCAGAAAACAGAATAATATTACTTTTGAGTTTAAATACATTTGTGAAAACAAAAAATGGGGAGCACATAGTTACACATTCAGAGTATATCATATAACAACTTAATTCTACAATATAATATAGAATTACTTTAATTGACAAAATACCTTATAAAAGTGTAAATACATTAGAAACTATATTATATAAAATTACTAAACAATGCATAGGAGTTTCTGAAAATTCTTAATCCCAAGATCTTGGAATAATACCACCTAGAATTAGGTTAGTTACAGCCATCTGAAAATTTGCAAACAAGTTAGTTAAAATATTAGAATCTAATCAATAAAACCTACAAATAGCAATGCTATTATGTTAAAAGGTATTTCATGTAAGTATTCGGAATTAACCAGTGATATGAGAACTCCAATCTTGAGCAATTTTATCTGTAAAGCTTTCTCTAAAAAATCCAAAATATTCCTATGAGTAAGGACTATGATACAATGAAGCACAAAATTAATTTCTTTTTCTCAGCAAACTGCTGAAATTCAGAAAAATAAAATTAATATAAACATTTAAATATGCATAATACATCGAGATTTAACTGTATTGGAACACCACAGTGAAGCGAAAATTATTAATTTTTAGATGAGTCGTATTTATTACACATCTGCTTCTCTTTCGTACGAAAGTGAAGCAGATGTGTAATAAATACGACTCATCTAAAAATTAATGCATAATACAGTTAAACATTAAGAGGAATTTATAGGGATTATTTTAGCTGTGACATTACAGTGTTCCATAAAACAATTATAATCAACATTTTTTAAAACATTTATTAAACAGAAATAGTTTACACAAACATGCATTTAAAAACTAAATATTTTCTTAAACTACTTTGATCATTTGTGGGAATAAATAATATTTTCACCACGTCATTGCATAATATTCTTTTATATAATTAAAATTTTTAATGTGTGAAAACTTTATATGTCATTAACTGTGCTTGTAAAAGAACATGAAGCAAATTTCAAGTCAATTACTGAAAGTTTTGTGATTATAAAAGTTTTATGAAGACAGGGTACAGATCATTTGAAATAGGCGAAAACAGGTAATGTTATGACCACACCTAAATTTTTTCATATTTACATTTCATTATTTTTTACAATATATTCCACTCATATATGTATTGAAGTCAAATTTTGGAACACATTTGCTTCACTTATACTATAATTTAACAGAACATTTTGCTTCCACCATCAAATGTATGCTGACTGGCAGTATTGTTATCTTCTTCCCACTACTTCCTGGTAGATAGCACGGTGAGTTTGGTGTTGATGTCTGGAGGCAGGACTTAAAAATTCATAATTCTGTGCTTATTTTTTTTTTTTTATAAGAATCTTCTCCCATACAGCGAGCTCTATTGGGTGGTTTAATTCTTTTAATAATTCAGTGTTTGTATTTTATTTCAAGATGGATTTCCAAAAATATGCTGCAATGATTGATTTGTCTGTCTGTTTATATTTTATGTTCCAGATGTGCTCTTTGGTGTAGATGTTTGTTACATATGTTCTTACCAAAGTGTACCCTATTGTTGTACTGTGCACTAGAAACAGAAAATAAAACTAATTTCGTTCTATGCTAATGCTTTTTGTGACAAATAAAGTAAGCTTAGCAAAACCTAGTGGTGAATTTGTCATTTTGTCATAATATTCATTATGGGCATGATTTGTTATCCATTCATTTTCCATTTTAAACTTAAAAGGTGATTTGTACTCCTCTACAAAACTTTCTGTATATAAATTACACAGTGTTTGTTTTCTTTTGTGCACTGTTGATATATCTAGGCCATTCCACTCACAGTACCACAGTCATTACCTCAGAAAAACTCCACTCTTGAGTCCAGGAAGTAGGGGTTGCTTTTTATTCACATGAACTCCTATCTTTCATTCACTTATTGAGTGCATCTTATCTTTCACTCATGGTCATAAAGTCAAAACTCTGGTTACCTGTTTTCATTCACATCAAACTGAGTCAAATAATAGTTTAGGACCTCAACTTAACTTTATTCACACTTCCCATTAACAGCAAAGCACCCATAAATAGTTCAGTACCTAATTCAAACAGTTGCTTTCACACATCTTTTTGTTTCCATTGTTGTTACCATCCCCATAAAAAAGTCATTGTTGCAAAATCTGAATTTTATGTTATGCATTAATACAGAAATCATAGTCTACATGCAGTCTATATATCGAAGTGCTCTTTGTTTAATTCAAAAACATTTGCTCCAATATTGAAATGTTTTCTGTACAATAAAAAGTTAAATGTGTCTTATGATTGTTGGACCCTAACTGTTCATAATGATATATAGATACTGTTTCAGAAATAGTCACTTTTTAAAAAAAATAATTATTTGAAATGTGTTCTGACAAGCAATTAACTAATTTTCGAAGTGTAGACTATTAGATTCTATGGGCCTTGAGCCATTGCTCAGCGAGGTTTATTATCCCATGATGGTACCAGTATCTGGTTTTTGATGCAAAGAATTTGGTGACACCCACCTGCACTGCTTCAAAGTTGTCAAAATTTCTTCCACTTCGAAAATGGGCCATTGATTGAAAAAGATGGTAATCTGATGGTGTGAAATCAGGTCTGTATGCTAGGTGTGGTAGCAGTTCGATTTCTCCAAATTCCTGAATTTTTTCCATGGTAGTTCATGAAGTATGGGTTGTTGCACTATTCTGTTGCAAAAGAACTCAATTTTGGTTAGCTAATACTGAGTATTTCCATCTCAAAATATTATGAACTCGTTCCAGTTGTTGAGAATAAAGATTCACATCAATCACTTGTCTGTTTGAAACAAACTCCCAGTGAATCACACCTTTAAAATTCCACCAGATACACAACATTACTTTGGGACCGAACTGATTTCTTTTTAACGATGACTTTGGCAGGTTGGCAGGGATCAAACCACTGTTTCAAGGCATCAGGGTTTCGGTAATATACCCATTTTTCATCACAAGTGACAATTCTCCTGACAAATCTATCATCCATTGGATTACGGATAAGCTGACAATAGATATCCACTCCACGTTCAGCCTGTTAAGGTGTCAGTTCACGAGGTACAGATCTACAGCATCTGTTTGATTTTCCAAGTGTCTTAATGAGGCGATGTATGGTATCTTTTGATACACCAGTACTGAAAACCTATGGGTAGTTTTTTGCGGATTTTCTTGCAAAACTTGCCATGTATCCTCAATATTCCATACTTCAGGTCTTCCAGAACGTGGTAAATCTTTAGTGTTTTTGTCTTCATTGTTGAAACAGTGGAACCATCATTGTGCCACACGCTCACTATAGACACCTCTTTCCACTACATATATTCTTCAAGCTGTGGCAGCAGCTTTAAAATCTTGTTTCCAGTAGTGTTTTAGGTCTCTAAGTTCAAACTTTGTTATCTCTATTTTGTGATTATTTATTAACAAGTGAAGACTGATACATGTTCGCAATGTATGCAACACTAGCTATAGCATCCTGTAAATAGCATTGCCAAATTGCTTCCCTGTATCCAATGCTGGGGTCGAGCTCGATGCCACTTGGCCTGAGGTTATACCTTTTCCGAGCGCTGGTAATTCCTGTCATGCTTTATGCCTGCAAAATCTGGGGCATGGCTTCAACGTGCACAGAATAGAGGACTTCGGTCTATCTATTCTGTGGGCCGCTACTTTCCCACCAGGTTGCTTCATGAAGCCTTGGGTCTTCCATACATGGAGGATGAAATTAGGCGCCGGGTATCAAAATTATACACCAGTTTTACCTAACCATAGAAGCGCCCTTGTCAGATCATTGGGAGATTATGACCCCACTAGACGCCGCTCTAGTTTACATCGGGTTCCCCGCATGCCTTGCGGCACCCAAGATAACCCAGGAGCTAATCCTAACAGCAGCTAAAGCTGAGCTCCACATAATTCTCCTAAGCTGTTTGGCATCAAAATTTTACCAATCTAAAAACAGAAACAAAACACCAGAGTGCTAGGCATTGCATCCTGTCCTTTCAATCCCAAGGTACAATCACTGTAACCTTACACAAGAATACCAACCTAAAAACCTACATGTCACCCTACAACATCCCAAATATACCTTACCTGCGGTAAAACCCTTAACGGGTGGGCACACAGCAAAAACCTTCTGGCTAAATACAGCCAGCCAGCAAGACGAGCGAGCAAGCATTGCCAAACCAAAGAAACCCAATAATTTTTCCAAAACACCATAATCGAAAAACCAACTTTACTGATGAGACCACCTGATAAAAATTTAGATATGTGGACACCAAAGATCCTCCACATTAGAATAATATCGGATTGATAGAAGGAGTAGTTCAAAAAGGAAAAACAATAGTATGACCTAGAACATCAGAAGAAAACATCAAAAGAATCTGATAGTCTGCAATTCAGAGTTCCCAGATTGCTTTTATGTATTTCTAATTCAACAATGCACAATATCATAGAAGAGAGTCAAATTATATATCTCTATAACATTCAATTCTTGCATACAGTAAAACAAGAAAAACTAATAATGGCTGTATTTACTGCTACCATACTGTATAGAAAGGATAATGAACTAGAATTTTTACAGAATATCAATATGTCACATTCTAATGTAAATGGTTGTAATAATCAACACAATTGCATAATTTGGAGCTCAGAAAATCTACATGTGATGCATGATCACATTCAAGGTTATCCTATGGTAACATTTTGTGTGACCTAATGCACATTTTGGGTAAAAGTTTTGCTATTGAAACAATCAACTTCATTACAAAGATGGATATATACAAAAACTTTCTATTTCCTCAAACTGAGCAAATGGAAATGGAGTTGCCATTAATCTTTCAACAGGCGCTTCATTTCACAAACCTTGTTTTAGAAGAGTTGAATCATTGATTCTGAGACTAGAATGCTGGCAGCAATAGACCTACCCCATGACCTGCTAAAACTCTGGATGTTACTCCACTGAACTCTTATTTGTGGAGTTACAAGAAAACGATTGAGAATTTTATCTCCTAAAATAATGTGACAAGCAATTACAGACATTATGACAGATGTTCATGTCAGTGTATGGGCTAAAACTAAATTTCTCTCACGATATTTGTCATGCTAGTAATGGTAATCCTATTTAAATTTACTAATATTATTTAAAAATAGCTTGAGTTACTGAACTGTAGAAAGGCGCTTCGGTCCACTACTCATAATACTCGTACTTCACAAAAAACTCACAAAACCTCACCATTCATTCTTAATGCAAAGACAGGGTTCCTACATTTTATCAGTTGGGAACTTCCTGACCGACCAGTACAACCGGCATCCTCCCCTAATGTGGTCCAGAAACAGCCCCACCAGGCCAGATTTGGGGACTGGGACCATACTACCAGAGGAGGAAGTTTTACCAAGAGCACATCATCCTGCCATGTAATGCAGAGACACCTGCTGACACTTCTACCCTGAAAGAGACCACCAGATGATATATGTGAAATGATAATGGAGATGAAATGAAGGGACAGGAAATTTGGGGGATTAATTAACCTACCCAGCGTTTGCCTGGTGACCCAGGAAACTCCCCCCCCCAAAAAAAAACCATGGCCACGGGAATTGAACCTTGACAACCTGAATGCATGCAATAGAAGAAACCACCTAATTCACTTTGCGGTTTAAATCCCACTATGAATATGCTCCCTAACTTGAGCCTTTCCCTAACTTTTCCTGACTTCATAACTCAAAAATACTGACAACGGTACCATTACTGTATTCACACTGTTAAATGCACCTGAACATTTAATGGTATAATGCCTGCTGCATATAAACCATGTGCACCAAAAATCTGCAGCGGAATAGAACCACAACGGCCAAAACTGAAGCCTAGAAAGTGCTACATGTGACCACTTGCAAGTAGCTACTGGACATTCCTTGAGCTCTATTCCAAGTGTAGACGATGACATTCCTTACATAGGCCATGTGTAGACTGCTTCCCAAAAGGGATAAACAATCCCTCCTGTTCAGTGCTGTGTTACTATGCCTATATGTTCCTATGTATTCTGGACTCATTTTCGGGTACTTCCCAGCTATACTCCACACCCGATTTTTGGCACACAGGCCCCACACAGAGCAGCAGAGATCATGCCAATGTAAGGTGTGAGCATAGTGATAGTTCCCTTGAGAGAATTGTCCTAAACTCAGAAGTGGTACATCTTCTGGAATTTCCTTCCCCAACTATCATTTCATTTTGTGTATCACAAGTACACAATGCCTTGATATTGTGTACAGTAATAGCAGGCATTAAATACTAATAAAAGAAAATGTTACATTCATATGACTTTCTACTCATTCAACAGCTTATTCATCTATTTCATAATAGAGAAAAGCACTTATAGAAATAGAATTATTACACATTCTTTTTAGGTACAATGGGACTTTGGGAATACTATAGGCTTAAGCATTATCCATCAATCCGGAGAAAAGCCAAGCCATACTTTTCACCAAGTGCCACTTTCCCGCCAACTTACACTCTTTCATATATTCCGGTCGAAGGATAGGGTGAACAAATTCACTCACTTACTTGGGAGTAAAGCTGGACAGGGGCCTAGCTTTCGGGGGTCACATCCAGGGGTTAGCCAATTGGGCATGCGGGACTTCGGCTTCGTTGTACCCCATGACGTGGTCTGGGATGCTGACTCACCTGAAGTTACAACTTTTTCAGGCTCTAGTACTCCCCATCATGTTCTATGCGTGCAAGATCTGGGGCATGGCTGCAGGATCCAAACTGCTACAGCTTCAATGTGCGCAGAATAGGTGTCTTAGGGCTATCTATTCTGTATACCGATGCTTTCCCGTGAGATACCTTCACGAAGCCTCATCTCTCCACTATGTGGAAGATGTGATTAGATGCCAGGTCGCAAAATTCTATGCGAATTTGCCTCACCATCAGAGCACCCTGGTTAGGTCTCTTAGAAACTATCAATCTAATGAACGCTGCTTAAAGGGCCACCGACTTTCCCCCATGGCTTGCGGGCATAACTGGTAACATTAAAGTAGTTATTCCAACTTCAAAATTATACCCTCCTCCTGAGAATTAGACTAGAAACTTTCTAAATTAAACTCTTCCTATGAATATTTTCTCACCAGCGGTGACAACACGCCATTGCACTCGCATTGGCAACCGTTGAGGAGCCACGGCTACCTCCTTTCATTCCCCCTACCTAAATCTAACTGGCCATTCTACAAACTCCACAAATCCATCACTACGCGTTAAGTCCTTCTAGGACAGGTACTCGCATAACACACAACGCGCTGTTTCTCGGCCACCAACTCCTCGTCATAAGCTTAAGCAATCAAATCATTTAACAGCTAGTTGCTGTATGATGGCTATTAAATTCTGTTCTCTTTGCATGATCAGGAGAAGGTAAAAAAATGATACTTCCCCATTAAAAAAATATAAGTACTTGAAAATTCAAACTAATATCACAGAAATTATTAACATCACAAAAAAATCTATTTGGGATAAACTGTATGCTTTGAGGAGATTTACATTTTTGTGCAGTAAGACTGTTTCTTGCAGTTTACCAGTTATACAAAGTTCATGAGCATGAAGAAAACTTCAGAAGTTACTTCCAGAGAATTTAACATATACATTTTATTTGTAATGAAAGTATCTATAATACATGGTACTTTAACCGAAAGCATTATAACCATTTTTGAGAAAGTCAAACATTTTGAAAAGTGTTTCTGTAAAGGTAGTTTGGATTGAGATAATTTTCCTGAAAACTGTGTTGTATCCTTGGAAGATGAACTCAAGTATCACTTCTGGTATATAAACACCTTTTGTTTTTGAGTTATGCTGCTCACAAATACACAGACATAGACCATTTTCTAACAATTCTTTTATTGGATAGATATTCAAACTGAAAAATTCAATACTTACTATGCTGTAAGTATTTAAGTTCCAGGCTTCACTATTAGGTTAATTTATGGAAATTAATGGTTCATCCACATTAACCGCATGTAGGCAAAGATTTGGATAGGCAGTCAGACTGAAAAATTCAAGTCCATAGCCAGGATTTGAACCACAGATCTTCCGGTCTCCTCCTAGTTGTTCTTAACCATAGAATTACCATGCTTTTATTTTCTGTTCATGAGTTCTCAAAGCATATATTTCTGTTGAAATATTAACACTGAACTGAAACTGCTATGATTAAAAGCACTGCTAAACGTGAAGATAATTTTGTATTACAAAACTTATTGAGTAATATTTTATTAAAACTTAAATCTTCACTCACGTCAACTATTAAAAACAGGAAGGTTTTCGGGACTATCCCAACTCCATCATCAGTCGATTGAGAACTCAGCTAATATTGGAGCTGGGAAAGTACTGAAAACGTTCCTGTTTTTAATATTTTACATGAGTAAACTTCTTAATAAAATATGACTCAATAAGTCTTTTAATGCTGAACTTAGTTTTTGGGTGGAATACACAATTTTTTTACTTACTATGTGCAGTGTAGAAAGTAAGACTGTTATTTCTGTTAATAAACTCACCTGATATTGACTTCATGATGACAATGAATGGCAACAACAAAGTAATTTTAAAAGCTTGTTATTTTTTTAGGTGTGGCGGAAGTAAAAATCTTGGGAGATGAATCCAAGACATTTCCTCTA
This sequence comes from Mantis religiosa, assembly GCA_030765055.1. Taxonomy (NCBI): domain Eukaryota; kingdom Metazoa; phylum Arthropoda; class Insecta; order Mantodea; family Mantidae; genus Mantis; species Mantis religiosa. Next base: position 90,541,705 of record CM060955.1, on the reverse strand, counting down.
AGTGGATTTCTCATTACATTCAAAATAAATTGCATTTTGCTTCACAACTTAAAAAAAACTGACTGTGTATATTAAAGCTACAATATATTTTCCTACAACAATGGTTTCGTGAACATAAGCATAATTCAGTATTTGTGTGCTATGACTCATCATTCGATGCAAACTTAAAACTAAGTAGGTTATGTCATCATTGCCTTTGTTTAACTGTTGAACTCTGCATTTGGCGTAAAAGTAATCCTTGCAATTCATTTGATCTATTTAATTTGTTTGTTTATTGAGAAATCTATCTTGGAAGTTTTCAGGAGGGCTGTCTCCTCAGTCATATTGCAGGGGCGATACCCCTGGATATATAAGTTAGGAGTTAAAGAGAGCCTTACTCTCCAAGCTGGCCTATGTTGAGGTGACAATCAAACTGTTAAAAATATAGAATGGTAGTTTTAAATTCTGTAAGAAACAAACAAAAAGAAAGGGCCATTTAATTTAAAAAATTATGTATTGTTAACATCTTTCTCTACTTAAGAGTGATATAACCACCATTTATGTTGTCCAATTTTAAACGATTACATAGGAAAGTTAAATTATTTTCAAGTATTGGAGAAATCAAATCAGAAGCAATGAATATGAATAGTTTATAAATTGCTACTACCACAAAATAAGCTTCTAATTTTCAGTTAGTAAGTTTTTATGTATCATTTGATTTTCTAATTTTAAAAAATCTATCTGAATGAAAAGGATTTCACAAGCTCTTAACAAAAAATTTGAGACATATATGATACGAGGATGCTAAATATAATATCATTAAACATGATATACATTTTATTCATGTTAATATATCCAACATATATTTTAATAGTCAGAACCATTTCAGAAATTAATAACACACTCTCTCGTGTAGTCAGTTTATCGACACTCGTCACTTTTTATACTACTGAGATACTAGTTTCAACCTCTTAACCTCCATTTTCAACCTCTTTCCAACCAACCCAAAATAAACATTACTAGAAACATGTTTGTTTATATATGTACATACATGTATATGAAGGAGATCAAATTGCATAAGTCAAACACAAAAGCTAAGCAGTTCAAATTTCATACTTAAGCATATAAGACAAAGATTGTCAGAAAAGTTCTACTCTACCTAGCAATGCTTTAGAGGGAAAGATTTGCTTTCATTTTTCTTTTACACTTCAATTTAAAAGGTCCTAGTTTTAATTCGTGTTGGTGCAGTTTATTCTGGTTGGAGGACGAATACCTATCCTCCATTTCCTTATGTTTCAGAGACAAAGGAGCAGGTAAGTGGTAGTGGAGTTTGGTTTGAGGAACTATCTGCCACAGAATCTGCTGTGCAACTAATTCTCCCCAATGGGAAGTAGGCCTGAGTAGGAGACCCTACTCGCATAAGGATGCACGATGTAATATTGCAAGACATAAGGGACTCTGGATACATCCAAGCCTGATACCATGGATCTGGCCAGTATGTTACCTTTCCTTCACCCCTTCCTCCTAAAGATTTCAAGTGTCTTAATTAAGATTTAAGTGTCTTAATCATCTTCTGCTTCCTGATAACTACGGGCATGCTTGAAATGAAAGTATATATGGCATTTTGTGTAAATTTTGTTTTAGGGTCATTTTACCCTCCTTGATGTGTAACTAATGAGACTTTAAAGACTTAAGAAAACCCTCATTTAAGAAAAACTGGAAATTTTCTTCACATATTTAGTTTTCTAACATTAGCCATTTCCAAAATATTCCATTTGAGACTTGCTTAGTTTCTCAAGAGCTGAGACGAGGAATATGTAATATCTTGGCTAGTACATAATTACTACCTATTTTATAAAAGCCAGGGGTTGTTTCACTGAATTCTGTACTACTAATAAATGAAATCATTTCCAGCAAATATTTAATGTAATTTTAAAAAAGTATTGGCAAAAATAAGTTTTTATAAGACTAGTTAAAAAAGTGACTTTGAAAATAACTAATGGAGATAAGAAATATCCTGTACTGTTAAGCATCAATTCCTTTTCCTCCTCTGAAGTAACAAATGTTGTTCAATGGATCTGTATAATTCTGCTGGTAAGGTATGAAATAATTTATTGGGCATAATTTATGTAAACAATATACATATCTTGTAATATATTTATAAATGTATATCCTTTACAGCAAGGAGGGAGTTTACTCTAATCTGCACATGTCACCATAAATAGGTTTAACATATTTTCTAAATATTGACACATCTACGAAATCAGCTCAGATATTTTTTTCTCAGTACTTTCAATGGTAACTGTATATTATAATGTGCTGCAATAAACACCAATTTTATGTACAGTTTTAGAATCCTGCTTCACAAAATATTTTTTCAGGGTAAATAATACTATTTTTTTCACAGAGCTTTAAACTCTTTCTTGTATATGTATATCTCTTTCTGAGTCACAAGCTAAATTACATTTTCAGTGAATAAATAGCTAGCTACAGCAAAACCAAAATTGTAATAAGATTTGGAACATCACTGATTTGTATAAAATAATGCACACACAAAATATTTCTCCTGAGCAATACACAAGTAGATTACAAACTTATTATTTATAAAACCTTCCAAGCAAAATATGCATTCAACAATTATTGTCTATCACTTCAATACAAGGCAAAGAATGTGAGTCACAATATTAAGCAACAACTCTGTGCAACCTGTTAAGTTTTCTATAAAAAAACCAGCAGTGAACATTTTTTTTCCATAAATTGCAGTATCAAAGCAGGTAACTGACGAATAACAACACTGCTCTTGCTAAATTTTTTCTTTATTTTTTATTATAGTGGCTATATTATAGCCGAATGGATTGACATTGTTATGATGCACTGATACATCCTGCAAACAAACTTGGAAACCAATACAGTGGTTCCTTGTCGTTTTGAGTGTCAATCCAAGCAAGACCTTCCTTTACCATATGATCAAGAGCTTTCTGTGCCCTCTCACTCTCCCACTTTAACTGATCTCGAAGCAGTGAAACAGAGACATGGGCTGAATCACTATTGGCGGCTTGCTGAAGGACTGCAGTGTGGTCCATGCTTAATTCACTTGGTACCGACTGCACCAGGTATTGGCCCTTTCCAACTGGTAAAACCGAGAAGCCACTCCCAAGAATCCTAAGCTTCTGTGCAGCCCTTAGCAGATCATCTATCGAAATTTCTTGATGTTGCTTATTTTTTCCTCTTGCTTGGACCAGTCGCTGACGAAGTTCTTCCAATCCGATAAGTCCCCCGTTCTTGTAATTTGTTGCCAGGCACACTTCTACGATCTGCACGCTTAGTTCGTAGTAAAAATCTCCAATTCCCAATACCGACCAGAAGCCTTTGCCAGACGCCAGGGGATCAACACCAATAGCAGCACACATTTCTTGAAACTGCCTCCTAAACTGAGCATTTTTACGGATTTCCTTTTTGTATTTTGAGGCGAATTCCTCTAAGTTGCCGCGAAATACTTCCAGTTGTTTATACATTTGCTCTAGTTGATTTTCCTGTAACTCTGTGCCTTTATCTCTATACTTTTCTTGAGCCAGTTTTTGCTTCTGAATTGCTCCAACGCCTGCTCTCCTCCGCATGTTACTTTCAAATCCAAAAAATTTACTGTCCCCTCTGCAGCATAGATATTTTGCCGGTTTCAGTTCACTAATTCTGCCGATATAAATGTTAGTACTTAGTATTAATCACAATCACACTCTTACTCAGTTCCAACGGCTCCAACGCTACAAATGCTACAAACATTATTTGTTACACATAAAAGTTACCAGCAAGTGCTCATAAATACACAAAATATTTGGAAACGTCTAATATTGGAAGCAAAAATAGAAAGTGTAGAATCAATTTTACACTGTGAATTTTAAGGTTTAAACAAATTGAGAACAACTTATTGAACATTTGTGCCTGCATTTAGAAACGAATGGTTTTGACAAGTAGCCCACTCTGTAAAACACTTCTTGCCAACTTAAATAATCTGTTCATTAAGACACGACTTTAAGCAATTAAAGGACTACTAGGTACTTATTTTAGCATATATGCATACATTGTAATGGCAAAAGTTCCAAATGAATGCCATGATTTATACATGTAATTTAATTGCGTTGTATCTGGTTTTATTTGTATGCAGGAGTTGTATTCCTGAACAGCTCCACAGCTGAGAGGTAAACAAAAGTTTCGCGTGGGAAAGGTGATGGAATATGCCAGTGTGCTAATGCCAAGCAAATGGCTTTTATGACAAGCCTATTTTTAGTGTATAGAACGAACTGAATTTTATTTTGTGTTCGGTGTGAATATACATGAACGTCGAAGTGTCTTAATTTTCCGATGCAGCAGTTATGGATGAAACTCCGAATCCCATCGTATACCTGGATATAAACATTGGATTGATTAAAGGTCTAATTTTAGAGTCAAGTTATATAAAGATACATTTTTCACTTAATGTAAATATATACATGTTAAACAACGGTGTTGTGTTAAACTTAGTGCATGTAACAGTTTTTAGATGTGCTCATTAATTTTAAAGCCAGGTTTTTATGTAATCATTTAGGATATAAGTCTACTTTAGACCGCGATTCATTGATGTAATTATGTACCTGTTTGTTGGCAACAGCAAACATGCGATATAAGTAAGAAGGGAAAAGGGGCACTTTAGGAACCTGTTTATCCTGTTCTGTTGCATGTCAAGTGCATTATGCGGTTAACGACGTAATGAGTATTGAGCCGGTTAATGTTCAAATAATTTTGAATGGAGCATTCGATACTCTCCTGCGAGTTAGCTGCATTACGGAAGTATTGTTTTACTTCCAAATAGTAATTTTAAGTGTTGTGGATCTGTGTTTCTTATAATTTAAAAAAAAAAAAAAAAATAAAGGTCTTGATATTTACAGAATATTCTTTTGTGTTTAAAATGGTGGCATTGTTTTCAATGCACTGCAAAACTAACCTTTTTATTTTTTCAGTTGGAAGAGTTATCCTAGAACTTTTCAAAGATGTCACTCCTAAAGCAACAGAGAATTTTCGAGCACTTTGCACAGGGGAAAAGGGCAATGGCACATTGGGGAAGCCATTACATTATAAAGGAAGCATATTTCACAAAACAGTGCCACAGTTCATGATACAGGGAGGAGACATCATTAATTTTGATGGAACTGGAGGAGAGAGTATTTATGGGTTGACATTCGAAGATGAAAATTTTAAGTTAAAGGTGGGTGTATGTTACTATTTTCAATAAAAAAAATTATAACTTTTCATACTACCTGAAACTGTTAGGTAATCCTAATCAACATAATCTTAAAGTAGGGTTTAAAGTTATGCTGTGTACTCATTCGCTGCATAATATGGAGGAATTCTTTCATATCCAATTCAACAGATACATTTTCAATAAATGGGGCAGGTTGCTTGCAATGTTGATTTGGTGATGGCTCAGAAATTTATATTTGTTAATACATTAGATAAACAAAATAGAAAAATGAAGGTACTGGTATAATAGTGGTGGTGGGTATATTACTACTCATGATGCATGTACCGTAAAAGTATGACATTTTCAGGAAACAAATATGTCAGGTATGAAGACTTGGAACTCATGATGGATCTTATTAGGGAGAGTATTAAAATTGTGCTGAGCAAAACATTTGTTTTTTACTGTAATTGGTTTTGTAAATTTTTAAATCTCTCCTGGTTGTAAATTTAGTTTTTCTTCGGTAAGGCATTCATAAATGAGTTTTAAAAAACTGGCATACTTAATTTTGGCTTAGGCGGTCTTTGGTATTGGTTGTTGGCAAACATTTTCCATGTTATTCTGTAAATTAGCTTATTTTGTTATTGTATCCAAAATTTAAGCTTAATCAAATAAGATTTGTTGTAATTTAATCTTATCTATTCACCATTGTAAAAATACCTGGTGAGTCAGCTGCCTTATTCTCGAGTTTTATGCAATTCACATTTTATACTCCAACAATAAAACATGGAGCTCATTACTAGGTTCTACCCGCATATTTAACATGGATGTTAAACACTCAATGCACGTCTGCAAATGTTTACTGGAACCAGCGAATACTGTATGTTAGACGGAATGTTTATCTCACATGTTCCTAGATAGCTCAGTCGAAACAAGCGCAGAACTACAATATCGTTTGTCCGCTGTGACAGTGGTTTGAATCCTCTTCATAATTATACTAATTTTTTTACCGTGTAATACTCACAATTTGCAATTATTCTGAAAACTGTTACTAGTTTTATTTTTAATTGTTTTATGACATTGTTTGATGTTTCTTTATGTGTGAACTACAAGTGGGTGGTTGTTTAAACACATCTATAGGAAGGTGCAATTGAAATAAGGATCATTAATAAACATTTGAACACAGAAAATATGGAAATTACAGTATCAGAGTTTAACATGGAAATTAAACACAATTTTGCAGACATAGAATTATTGTGCTATTAACAATGTTGTTGTGCTATTAACAATGTTGGTATGTTTTGTGGTGCTGGAATGGCCCTTTTTCTATTCCTGGAGCACGACTCCTCTAATGAAGCAAGTGCTGCAATTGATGACCTTGTGTAACACACCCTTTGGGGCCTTAATAATTGAATTATTGTGAATTTTAATTAAATTTATTTAAATTATTAAAAATATTTATTATTTTAATTATCCATTTCACTTAACAATTTTTTAAGTATTATGCACTATTTGAGGAATTTAGTAACTTCAAAATTAATTGAATAAGCTATTTGTAGTCAGTTTTTTGACACTTCATCACTCACATATTTATATTATTGAGGGACTAGTTTCCGAAGCCATCGCCTCCATTATCAACCTCTTTCCAACTGTATTGTTTCATAGTACCACTGGCAGAGAGAAGAGAATAGACAACAGACAGTTAGAAAGAGGTTGATAATGTAGGCAATGGCTTCCGAAACTAGTCCCTCAATAATATAAGAATGTAAGTGACAAAGTGTCAAAAAACTGACTACAAATAGTTCATTAAATTCATTTTTGAAGTATTTCTTCATTAATGTGATACAGTTCAATTTTCTGTGTCACTTCACTTTTTTTTTTTTTTTTCATGACATAGCAACGTAACGAAATACATGTAAAGCAGATGTTTCTTCCTTAAGTTTTACATGCAGGGAAATTGGACACAACATTCTATAAGCTATTGCAATAGCAATACTCAGTATGTTATAACTGTCATCACAAGCTTACTCGGAAAATGCACTGAATTGCCAGTAGAGTTCTAGAATCTATGGAAGGTGGAGAGAAAGAAGGTTCCAAAACAATACTATTTTCTTTTGATAGCACTTTTGAAAGTTACATTAGCTAATATTGCTACTTTGTACCCTTATCTCTATGTACTTCTTTACTAGTCAGTAGGTTGGGTACGGCCGCACTGTGGCTGAGTGGTTAAACCACTCGACTCTCATCAAGGCGGCCCGGTTTGATCCCATGTGACCATAAAGTGAGATTTGTGGTTAGATAAGACGGCACCGTGGCAGGTTTTCTCCAGGATCTCTGGTTTCCCATCTCATTCCACCGGTGCTCCATTTTCATCTCATTTATTATCAGTGTCACCGCCTGCAGTGCCACATGTAGTAAAAGCGTGCATTAAACATTACACATTTCATTAGGTTGGGTGATTGATCATCAATGCCTTAGAGCTAAAAGTTGAGTTCCACAGCTGCTTCACAATATTAATTACAATATATGATAATGTAATATAACTCAAAACTAATAAACACATTTTTAGATTGCAATTGCTCTTGTACTGTATTAAATGTATTTGTGATATAATCTTCATTTACTTTAGCTTTCTTATATTTTATATTTCTTTAAATTTGTAATGCAATACTTACATGGATCCTTGTATTTACAACATGAGAAGCTGAGGTAATTAAGGCACAGATTTGTGAACAAAGGGGTCTGCAATTCAAATGCTACCAGGAACGTTTACCTTCACTGGCTGTTTTCAGATTTTCTATAGTCACAACTGGCAAATGCCAGGATGTATCTTAAACTTAGGTCTGGAATGTTTTATTCTCAAATTTCCTTTCTTAATTATCTCTCCATTTCATGTATCATTTATTTAGGGAAGCTTTGCACTCTGTAATTTGTTTAGTTTGCAACATATTAAAGTAAATACAGAAGTGTGATATTTTAAGCACTTTCAAAAGCAGTTATTCAAAACTATTATTTATGTAAATGTTGCATTGTTTACAGCATCATTCACCAGGAATGCTAAGCATGGCTAATGCTGGTCCAAATAGTAATAGTTCCCAATTCTTTATAACAACTGTACCTTGTACGCACCTGGATAATGTGAATGTGGTGTTTGGCCAAGTGAGAAAAGGCCTGGGTGTGGTGGAAGAAGTTAGCAGAGTTTCCAGCGAGAATGATAAGCCTTTGATTGTAAGTTGCTTAAAAACAAGTTTTTGTTTATATTCTTAAGATTACATAGTAGGGAAACTCTTGGCTAATGCAAACAACTGTTATCAAGCATAAAACTCTGCAATACTATGTGAATTTCCTTATATGCATCCCACATCCTCCCATTACAATAGAACACCATTGAGTTTCAGAATAAAATGGCTGACCTAAAGCTGACTGTGGGATACTTTAAATGTTATTTATTTTTTGCTTCATTGTTTTCAAACTTCTAACTTGCAAATTTATCTGCATATTGTTAATAATGCCCATTAAATTGCTATTTCAGAAATGTTGGATAAGCAATTGTGGAGAATTAAAACCTGGTGAAGATTGGGGAATAGCAGAAAATGATGAAACTCAAGATGTTTATCCACCATATCCTGCTGACTGGGATGTGGTAACTGAACTGATTCATGTAATAAGTTCATTTTCTTTAAGGTAAAGCAGAAAGCAATATATTAGATTTTACTGATAACTAATTCACTGTTTTATTGAATACAGATGAATGCCTTAGATACTGTGATAACTAACATAAAGGATTCTGGAAATTACTATTTTACCAAAAAGGAATTCGAGGTTGCTGATGCCAAATACAAGAAAGCTCTTCGTTATATAGAATGGTAAGTTAAAAAAATTCAGCAATCATAATTATCAGAACTACTTTCTTAATTAGTACATTTTTTAATAATATATAAAATAGCATATTTTAATGTATTGCTTTCTCTAAATGTGTAGGTCTCGTTCACATATCAAAGAAAATAAGAGATCAGACTTTCAGAATACAGAGCTGATGTGTTATCTTAACCTAGCAGCTGTTGCACTGAAACGAGGCCAGTTTAGATATGCCTTGGAGAGTTGTGAACAGGTAAGATAGAGCATAAGAAGAATTGGGAACATGCAAAGTGCTAAAAATATTTTTGGTAAAAAATATACTCTTAAATTAATAGGAAATGTTGAAAATTGTTGTTTTGAGCTTTATTTCCCCTCCCCTTTTATCGAAATGGTGGATAAAGGTTTTAAAAAGGCACAGTCTGATAACACTACCCAGCATTTTGTTGCTACAAGGGATGTGATATGTGATCTTAGCTAATTTTGGGTCACTGAACACAAATCTGTTATTCGTTTCTGTGTATCACGTCAAATTTTCTTGTGATAGGTACTACAAAATAAGAGATATAGGAATAAAAGGTACTGAACAATTTAAGATAAGTTTGGAAATATCTTAGAGAAAATATAGTGATATTTTTTAAACAGCCCACGACTTTTTGTATGAGATGAAGCCAAATAAGCACAAGTTTCATCTATATAAGTGCCAATACCCGGTATTGAACCAGAATCTCTTGGTTCATGTATTGCTGAAATGCACAAGTACGTGATTTATGTGCTCTAGCAGTTAAATGTGACCAAAGAATTCATGAAGAAGACAATGTGTACGTGAAACAACACCAGAAGATAGTATTACAAAAGGAAATTGTAGTCATCTTTAGTGAGAACAGTCCCCTTTGAATAACGGCTTGGCTGCCAGTATCTGGCTGCCGTATGTTTGGCATCTCTTTTCAAACACCAACAGTAGTTGGCCAATATTGGTATATCCCACCTTCCCTGGTATCTTCTTTCTGCCTCCTTGAGGTCTTGGTAAAACCTCTCTCCCTAACAGACCCAAGGTTTTCAGGAAAGTGATCGAGATGAAAATGAAGGAAGTGCAGTTTCAGACTCATTCTATACCCCAACTCCTTCATGTGATTCAACATTCTTTTCACTATTTAGTACTGCTCACTCTTTACAGCAAGTTTCATGGATTCATCGTTTGTATAAAGTTTGGATCTTGCAGCAGCTTTCTAATTTGTGGCTTCATTGACCTTTTGCATCTGACAAGCATGAAAACTTGCTTGCAATACACTGTAAACAGGAGCGGTTTCTGTCCAAGGCCTTAACAAACTCTTCATAATTCCCAGTTTAATGTGTAGCGGTGGCAAAATAACTTAATGTGTCAACTAAGGCAGCATTTGTATAATTTTTTACTCCTGTTGTCAATACTGGTCTCAGACCAGTACCTGTTCCTAGCTCTGCTATCCCATTTACATAAATGACAAGGAAATTTAGTGTAGTGCACTTGTGGTGCTAATAGAATGCTACACACCTTTGTCACTACACACATCCCACCTGCGCTCATAAATTTGATTTTGTCCAAAACAGTTTTATAGTTTTATATTTGAAATAATTTTCCTTCAGTGAAATGGAATGTCCCACAGGTTTGAAGCTAGAGTATTTCCATTATGAAGTAATACAGCCTTCTAGCTCCTGTTAGAGGAATCCCCAAACAGTCTCCAAGCTACTGATTGGTAATCACTTGCCAGCTGTTGTATGAATAAGAGGTATCATCTTCCTTCTTGAAATATTTCCTGAACTCCTTAACTCTCTTTCTGTACCAAGAAAAGGCAAGAATACCAGGGACAAGAATATTTTTCTTTCAGTCGTGAACCTAGCAGCTAACTCTTTTCCTTTGTGAGGCTGTATCAGATTACTCAACTCTGACTGGTTAAACAATTCTGGAATTGCTGTTTTTGTTGCTGCTGAAAAATCCATATTAACTTGCTCGTCAGCAAAATTTGAATAAGCTCCAGAATTGGGTAAACTGCTAGGAGATGAAGGTATTGAAATTTCTGTCCATGAGGAATGGGTCTCATCATCAACTTTAAATTTCAATACTGTCCTTGTTTTTTTTTTTTTTATTAAATTTAGTCACATTACATATGCAAAAATAGCATTCACTGCAATGTTCCTGAGGTTCACTCCAAATCACCCATTTACCAAATAGAATGGCCTTACATTTCCCTTAGCTCTACTGTCGTAGGTTTCAAGGAATGTTTCACAAATTACACTTGGAATCCCTATCTTGTCCTGGTCTCCTAATTTTACTTTAGAATACACATAGTATAAACGTTTATTGGCCGCCTCTGCCTCATTATTGTGTAGCACCACATATGTAACAGAATGAGTCTTATTCACACATCTTGTAATTCCTGACACACTTGCCATTTTCACAGCAAAACAAAATATAAATAACAGGTTCGATGTTCACCACACTACGACGTAACTGACTCACTGGACTAGGCAGCATTAAGAATTTTGCCACTACCGTGAACTGCAAAAAGCAACTCTGCATTTCAGCGGTACATTTCATGGGTAACAATTCTAAAAATAAAGTGATATCATAGATTTTTCAGTTTGATTTGTGAGTCACTGTTTACACTCAGACTTCACTTGTTGTTGTATAATTGAAACGTTTTCAAGATCATTCGATCTCATCCTCAGCTGTTTGGTGACTAAATGAACATTCCTCTTCTTCCACTACTACGGAGCTCCGATCACTCTGCCATCTGATATAGAGTTCAATGGAATGGTGTTAGATTGACAAGCACATACAAGAACAGTAAAGCAAAACAAAGCAAAGCACAGCTACACTAACAGCCAATTTGCTGTTACTGCAAAGCAGCATGGAACTGCAGTGACACATTTTAAGACAGTAAATCATGATTAGCATGAAAATTAGACGTGATACAGGAGAACCAGTGACATTTCTGAAATCAGGAGATCTTATTTAGTCATAATCATTTATCAGATGCTTTGCCGCAAAAATCATGCTGGGTAGTGTAATCTGCCTTGCATGAATACATTAAAGCTAGCATTCTTTTTCAGAAATAATGACTTTTGTTGCTGCTAAAATTTGTGGATAGAAACATACTGTTAAGCAGCTCACTTACATATCATACACCTGATTAAGCTTTCAAAGTTGCAATAAATCTATTGCTTATGCTGGGAAGTAGATGTGTTATTGTTTAGTTTTCAAAAACTAATAGTGAAGCATGATAATCATATCTCTCACTCACAACAAAGTGCAAGGTCAAACAGCTAGCTTAAAACTGCTTTTAATTAGACTAGAAGCTTTGTTGCACATCAATTATTATATGTAAACAATAGAATGCCACAGGGATACAGGAGAAAATGAAAATAGCTACAACTTAAAATACAATAAAAAGCTGCAAGGTATATAATTATGGTAAGAATTTAATTTGTTGCATGAAGACAGTGATAATAGTGATAACAATAAATGTTAATTGCTTAGCATAGACTGATCAGATGTTTTGATTTTTACCCAATGGTTTAGTAATTCGGCAAATATATGGTTTCGACTGGACATTAGAAACTAATTAAGCATAAAGTCTAGAAAGATGTTACAGTTCGTTTAACTAACATTAAAATGAACCTTGCAACAGTATGTTGTAGATTTCCCAAAATATCATTGATATTTCTTCACCATGGCAAACTCCTTTTCTTCCTGATTTCAGGTTTTTCTGGATGTGAATAAACAGTTTGCTGAGGTATGTAATAATGCTCAGAGGAACTACATATGATTTATAACTTTTCTGCTTCAACATCTGGTCAGAATTCATTTGCTGTAGAAACAAAATTTTCAGTTATATATGCAAAACCTATACTTAAATGCATATGCTAAAATAAAAGGGAAATAAACTCTCTTTCACGTAACATATGTTTAATTCTTTGTGCTTGTAATGCTAACATGAATGGTGATGTAAGGCCAGTGGGGATGCATTGTGGTCTCAGTGACCTCTTATTCAAGATGGTAATTTAATGTGTTTAAAGTTTTGTTATTTTTACCTATTGTATTTACTTTTTAATTCTACATCACTTTGCATTGTAGTTCATATTTCTTGCATGTTCCCAATGAAATACATAAGTATTATTGTTGATAACTAGTCTGTGATTGTGGCACGTTATACTTCACTTTATTTAATTAGAACATATTTTGGGAACATTTGCTCCCATCCTTAATTGATCTCATTGGCAAGTATTCCAAAAATTACTATGTACATCTGTTGCCTAAACATACAACAAACTACTCTAAGAGCTTGTGTAATTTATTTCAGGATGTGAATCTTCTGTGTATGTCAGTTTGGGTGCAGATTTTATTTCATAATTGTGGTACCAGAAATGGGTTAATCTTTCCCTATCACTTATTACCTCAGTATTTCCTGTAGTAAGCAGAAATTTTCTACCCAAAAATGTAATATTGAAATATTGTAGTGTAGGAGTTTTCTGGCACTTCTTTGATAAAGCACCGAGCAGGGTGGCTCAGGCAGTTTCATCTGTGGCCCACATTCAGAAGGCCCGGGTTAATTCCCCACACTGACCTATCTGACCCATGGGCTTTTTCAAGGGTTTTGTTGGGTCGTCAGGTGAACGCTGGGTTGGTTAATTACATCCCCCAAATTTCCTGTCCCTCCATTTCATCTCCATTATTTCACATCATCTTTCATCTGGTGGTCTCTTTCAGGGTAGAAGTGTCGGCAGGTGTCTCAGCACTGTTGCGACTCCTTGATTTGGCTGCTCTCTGTCACTTCTCGCCTCATCCTTCTGGGGATGCCTCATTTGGTGCTTAGGTTCAATAAACCACAGGATTTGTGATGAATCCCCTCCATAGTAATCCTAAGCATAGGCTGAATTCATCTTTGTGTACATTGAACTTACCTGGTTTTCTCTAAATTAGCAAAGTAGCATGCACAATATTTGTATATAGTTTTTGCATCATATCTCTTGATTATGGCATATTTGTCAATACCACAGAGCATTCTAGGATCATCAGAGGTTTAACTTCTTGGGGTTTGGAGTTTCTAGAGGAACCACCTGCCTGTTACTTGACAGGATTATGGCAACTCAGAATTTTCCACATCAGAGGGCTGCACTGAATCTTCACCACTTCACTGGATAAACTTTTATTGTCACCGTTGCCATCCAAATATCAGGCATCAGTTCATACAGCCGTTCCAATCTGCTTGGTTCACGGTCAATAGAATGGACTCCAGAGCTAGTCAAAGTTTTCAACATTTGTAGATAAAGTCTTGTCTAAGCCACCCTTTAAACTTACTCTAAGCCAGAGGTTTTATTATGGGCATTATAACCACTTGTGTTCTTCTTAAAGAAGTTGACATCCAGGCAACAATAATGGCTGATGTACTTGAGAGCTACTAGCAGTTTATGAAGCAGTACAACACTTACAGACATCTTCTGAACACTTATCAATGTACTGTCCACATCAACGACAGGTCACTCATTTTGGGCAAAGGGCAAAGGGCAAAGCTCCTCCCTATGTAACTGAACTGGTTTTTTATAATCAACTTAATCATTTCTTCACACTAGCTGTACATAGGCTAAGGTTTTGTATGGATAGAGTCAACATGAAAAATTCAATGCCCTGGCCGGGATTTGTACCACGGATCTCCTGGTTTCCGTCCAGTCGCTCTAACCCATTGAGCTACCATGGCCAACGTGCCGTCCTGACTTTAAATTCTCCAATTGACTCATATTTTTCCGGTAAACCACTAAGGGCTCTTGTATACCATTTGTGGCGACTTACTATCATAAGTACTTAAATCCCAGGCTTCACCATGGCCAACGTGCCGTCCTGACATTAAATTCTCCAATTGACCAGGAGATCCGTGGTTCAAATCTCGGCCATGGCATTGAATTTTTCATGTTGACTCTATCCATATGAACTGGTTTTATTTGTTCATTACACAATTCAGGATTTATGTTCAGGAGCAAAAGAGAACAAAATTTTTAAGAAATTTACCTTCCACCCATCAGCCCATAATAAATTCCAAAAGGTCTTCTCAACACACAACACAGTTCTTGCTCCTCAAAATAGATTCAATATCAAGAATTTGTTAAAAGGCCCCCTAAAAATTCAATTACTACAAAAGAAACAAACCAGGAATCTATGAGATCAAATGTGAAACTTGCCCTAAAATTTATATAGCAGAAACAAAAAAGAAATATAGACATCAGAACTAAAGAACATAATATAAGAAGCATTAAAAACACGGTGTAATAGAAAAATGAGCTGTAGCTTTTCAGTTTTTGAATACCAGACATGATATTAACTTGGAGACAACTTTCATAAAAGGTGTTAATCATCTCATAGATCTTTCCATATGGGAAAAACAACCTTCATTAACAGAAATCCTCACAGAATTATGAACTTCAAAACTCCACCACCGGACATCTTTGACAAATACATCAGGCCATCTATCGAGGATATGGAGAAAGAGGAAACCGCTACAACCTGCACTAGTCGAGACTCAGCTGAAGATGCGAGCAGCAGCTCTTGAAATATGTCCTATGAAAAACAGTGTTAGTGAAGCAATGTGTCAATATTTTCTCGATTAATTTTTATTTTATGAGAGAACATATTCATATGGAAAAATAAGGATCGAGTAATGAACTTTGAAATATAGTTTGACAAAGAAGTTTATAGTTCCACCACCAGAGAGAAGAGTAGATGACAACAGGTGCTAGTTTGAGAGAGGTTGAAGATGGAAGTGATGGCTTCCAAAACTAGTTCCTCAGTAATATAAAAATGTAAGTGACAAAGTGTCAATAAACCGACTACAAATGTTTTTTTTGAAATTTATAATTTTGTCCAATCCAGAGTAAACAGTAAATCTTGCACTATATTGTAAATACTAATGATAGACATAATGGCTGGGGCTGAAATCAGTGGTTACTCTATGAGAGACTACTTTGGCACTTAAATAAATTGAAATCCAACAAGAATACAAAGAAAGGAAAAGAGCTTATAAAACAATATTCAGAAATATAATATACTGCCTTACATTTAACCTGTTTTCTGTACTTTGTTCAATAATTTCTGTTACTCTAATGGTATTGTGATAAGGTTCTCATAAAACAAACACTTATATCAAGGTGTAATGGCTTTTCAACTGGTGTTAGTACCCAAGGTTGCAGTGCAAACCCAGAAGTGAATAAGAATTTTTTATTTTAAGTCTTTTTAATTACAAATCTATAATTCTGCTTCCTTTATGTAGGAAGTAAAGGCCTGATCCTATGTTATGCTTATTTGTATTGAAAACACTTAACATCTTGAGAAGAGTGATTCATAAGAAATGGGTCATGAATCATTTCACACCAGATACAAACTTACTCTAGAATTTCCTATAGGCATGCATATTACTCATCACTGCACACTGGTAATAATCGGCAAGTCCCTGGATGCAGCTAATTGCAGAAAACTTAACTAGCAGTTCTTGTATTGCATAACTAAACCAATGGGAACAATGTCAGACACATCGAGTTGTGAGAAGTTCTAATTTTTGGAATTGAATATATATGTGGAAGTGTGCACCTATATTTCTTATTACCAATTTTCATTTCTTCATGTGAAACTTATTTGTATAAATGCACAATCTATGTGTTTTCTGTAAAATCTCTGTTGATGGTTGTTAACTTCTCATTTATGCACTTATGCTAAAGGCATGGTATTTATGTTCCAGGCATTGAGAATAAACCCCAGCTGTGCTAAGGCTTTCTATAGAAGAGGTCAGGCCAAACGGGGATTGAATGAATATGAAGCCTCCATGAAAGACTTGAAGACTGCACTCTCACTGGCACCAAATGATAAAAATGTGCTTGGGGAAATTAATTCCTTAAAAATGGAAACAAAGAAATATTTATCCTTGGAAAAAGTTGCATATGAAAAGATGTTCAAGTAACAAACTTTGCTGAATGTGTATGTACACTTAGGTGCAGAAAGATTGGCTCATAATATAACACAGTTTTACATTATTCGGTTAATTGATGGAAATTAATCATCCACACTAGCTGTGTATAGGCTAAGGTTTTGGATAGATATAGTCAACCTGAAAAATTCAATGCCATGTACAGGATATGAACCACAGATCTCCCGGTCTCCTTCTGGTCGCTCTTAACTATTGAGCTACCATGACCAACGTGCCATCATGACATTAAATTCTCCAATTGTACATGTTTTTAATGACAAGTTCAGCTCTGTCAGTGGCAGACTTGATTTGCAGGTAACTTAATCTCTCTAAAACTATGGCTGAAGGATAACAATACAAGCTGTTCCTTTATGTTCTCACCAGCTGAGTGCCTTGAGCAAATGCTTCAGTGAATCTTGCCACAAAAGTATAATAAAATAATAATAATAATAATAATAATAATAATAATAATAATGATAATGATAATCATAATTATAATCATAATGATAATAAAGGCAAACTGATTTCTCTGTGGTCAAGTGGTCAGCAAGCTTTTTGCCTTTAGGTTCCGGCTTGTATTTTTGGCACAGGGATATGAACTTTTATTTAATTAGGAGTATTTCCTACCTTTCGGGAAGTGTGGATGCAAGAGTGAATGTGTGTTGAAAATGAGTTAATAAAACTTTTTTTGTTTGTATGCTACACCTATTTTTTACAGCCTTTAAATGTACCATTGAGATAATGTTAAATATTAAACTTCGAGTATGTTCTTTTCTCAATTCAGAAAGCACAAAGTACAACACTTAATATAACATACTTAAAATTTTTAGAACTTCAGATCCTAGTGTTAAAAATTTGATATTAAATGGAATGAATTGTTTAAATGGAAGAATGAGTTAAAATGAATCAGTTTGGTGAAGCACTTCAAGAAATTAATCAAATATTTTAAATATTTAACTTGCACATTTATAATCAATATCCAGTTCTACTCACCACTGTTTCGTAGTACGTGTTTCAAGGACATTGTTCCCATCAAGTGTCTGTTCTTCCTTGGACTTGCGAAGTTTCTGTTTGGTTCTTTAGAACCTTGATATCTTGGAAGTCGGCATTTCCACCTTCAAAAGGACTTCTTCCAAGTCCAACCAAGAACACACAGTTGATGATGACAACAATGGCCTTGGCAACATGTACTCAGAAGTAGTGGTAAATGAAACTATATATTGACTTTAAGTGCTGTGGCTTAAATGTTTTATAAAAGTATTAATTTTTTTATGTGCAATCAAATATTTTCCGCAACATATTTTGCATATTCCATTTAGTGCAAAGAACATTTTATATTATATTAAAGCTTTTAATCACCAAAATAAACAATTAACGTCTAAAAATAATTAGTTTATTTACTATTAATTTTTAGTTTAGTTTATTTCCTGCAAATATCAAACTTTCAAGTTAATTAATAGTTTTTTATGTTTAGTTTTTTGCAGTTGTGTTCTCCTACATTAATAATAATGTTGTCTTATTACTGATATAACATTTCACATAGCCACTTTTTCACTAGCTCTATGGTATACTTAGAAATGGAAATGTTCATTCCCACAAAAATTGGATACCAAGATTTCACTGCAAATAAACTTCCTGATTAAAAAAATAAGCAATGTCTGTACATGTGTGCTTTCATGGGTGGGAACATAAGTCAAAAGCGAAAAGATGGTTAAATACCTAACTTCTATTTAAGTCTTGAAAATCCTCCCAAGCGCAATTGGCCCTTTGCATGGAAAACTTTTAGAAAATGTCTATTTTCTCCAAATGGTTCTTTTTTATTATAATACCATATGTTTGAGATATTTTCATGACAAGTGAAATGTATATCTAAATTTTCTGAGAGCTATACTAGAGCTTTTAAAAAATAGAAATATTGCAATTATCAAAGAAGTAAGGATCCAAAATGTGCTCATTACAGACTAACATCTGTGAAATTGTGCTTATTGAATTCCACAAGAATAAAAGCAATGTGTAATTAAATTAAACCTATTTGAGACAATACATAAAGAAAATATATCACCTAGTTACTTGATTCAGTGACATATAATAATAATTGTTAATATTACTGCTAGTACTTTGGGATTTTAAACAAGTATATTCTGTAACACTATTTGTAGTCGGTTTTTCACACTATGTCATATTTTAATTTTTTTACTGGTTTTGGGAGCTGTTGCTTCGATTTTCAACCTCAAAGATGTGATTGTCTTCTGTTGTTGTTGCCTGTTTAGTAAACTTTGAAATTCCTTTAGTCAATAATTTGATAAAGAAGTTCATAGTTCCACCACCAGAGAGAAGACTACAGGCAACAACAGCAGATAACTTGATCCCTTTAGACACTGTCTATAGCCATGTTTGCAACATGTCTGCTTCTGCACTCATGAAGGTCTCTTATCATTTGAAAGCAGCAGGTGTATGGAAGTCAGTTTGGAAAGGCACTATTTCTGGACATTCATTCATTTTAGAAAAATATGCTCAGAATACTTGTTTGTTGCTAATGTGATTCTAACTCAGAATCTGCAGAGAAATAGGCCGCGCCATGGCTCAGTGGTTAGACCGCTTGGCTCTCACCAAGGCGGCCCGGGTTCGATCCCAGGCAACCGCAAAGTGAGATTTTTGGTGGACAACATGGCGCTGGGGCGGGTTTTCTCTGGGACCTCCGGTTTCCCCCGCCAACTCATTCCACCGGTGCTCCATCTTCATCTCATGTATCATCAGTGTCACCGCCTGCAGTGCCGTATGTAGTAAAAGCGGGCGTTAAACACTACACATTTCATTTCATTTCTGCAGAGAAAGTTTAATCGTTAATTTATTTTACCATCTTTAACATTTTATCCACATTCAGTGCTACAGACTGACATTGGATATGCAGTACATATAAAAGAAGCTTTTAAACTTGTTTAAACATTAATGCGTGATTGGAGGAATGTAGTAACAGTGACGTCAAAATTAGTTTAGATATTTAGATATATTTATTTGTACAGTTTCCATTACAGTTTCACTACAGTGATTTTAACATTGTACATGCACTTATTATACATCTTGACAAATACATGAAATTGCTGACCCTAAGATTTCCTCGCTGACTCAGGTCCCTTGGCCATAAGCCTTTGATTTTCCTGAGCAGCTTGGTGTCATTTCTTCTTGACCTTCGCTTCTTTTACCCTAATCCATTTTTCTCTTAACTTATATAAGAATTCTCCTATACATCTTTTTTCTTTTCACCCATTCCCTTTAACATGCGTAACGCCACCACCTCTTTGCTAACACTGTCCCATTTCTCATACCATATTTTTCTCCTGCAATTTGTTAACCAAATTTAATTGAAAAGGCTATCTGTAGTCTGTTTTTAAGTGACGGTAAGTGATGAAGCTAGAAACCGACTACAAATAGTTTTTTCAATTGCTTAAACCTATTTATATTTGGTAGTGCTTAATAAGGACTGACAATATATATATAAATTCTAACATTTGCATTCGACAACAATACTAATTTTTATGCATGTTTTGTTTTGTTTTGTTTTGCATCCACAAAGATCTTTAGCTTTAAATTACCTTATTCTTTACAGTTCTGAACCTTATACCTCAGAGTATGAGGAATGCTATGCCTTTACTTAATATATTGAAAAGTTAAAACTTTTACCTCTTGGTATGACATTTCTATGGAGTAGCCAATAATAATAATGATAATAATAATAATGATGATGGTATCTGAATGCTGATGGACCAAAGTAATTACTGAAATTGATATATTGTAATAACATAGTCTTAGTGGCATTAATTTCATTACAGAAATTTTAAATTTGTTTTCCATGTCTACTTCTGAAGAACAGTGTGACATTAATATTGGGTGGTTATAATTAAAAGTTAGTGTTCAGAGAGGCACAGCATGAATGTTAATGACCATAGGAGTCCAAATTTAGCATATGCTAACCTAGCAATGCAGTTTGAGTTAGGTCAGACAAATAATTAGTTCCATGTCTTGCCACCAGGTGATAAAAGTAATAAGTAATATTCTAAGTGACAGATCATGTGACATGGTTGCATGAAATATCAAGCACACGATAACAGCACATTTATTAGGAACTATGGTTACAAACACTATTTAACATAGCATCCCAATTCAGCAACATTTTACATCTAGAACACAGCATGGGCGACCGCTGTTTGCATAATATCTGCTGAAATCAGATATCATTGTGTACTGGCACTCAGATACTGGATGTATCCATTTTATACACGGTCTTTCAAATATCCCCACAGCCAAAAATCCAATGATTTAAGTTATAAAAACTTGAAGGTCTAGCGCGATGATGCAGTTGTTACTGAAGGTCCTTGCAGCAAATCTTTCACCTGCCAAGCAACATTACATTAAAATAGTGGTATTATGCAAATGTCATGACCTGTGAAGTGTCATCTCAAAGAACACCAGACCCAGAATGAAGGAACCTGTGAAACCAGAAAAATACACAATGCAATGTTACTAGAAGAATGTACTGATATCAGAGTTACAGAAAATTGCATTTGACTGCTTACATGCCATATTTTCTCCTGGTGGCAAGACTCTATAACTAATTATTTTTATGCATAATTTGCAAGTGCATTGCTTAGAATGTAAGTTTCCGACTCCTAAGAGATCATTATTATCACTCCTATCTTTGGGAATTTGAAACTCTTTCTGCTCCTAAGTGTATATGTGAGATTTACTGCTTCCTAAGGAAGTTTTTATTTTTATTGTCCTGTATTATTCTTTGTGATACCTAGATTTTAAGTATTAGACTACCCAGTGCATATTTAATGTATCATTGGAGTTGATCAGGGTGTGAACTGATTGCTAGAGAAATACCAGTTTAATTATGAGGTTAGTAAAATGGCAGCTATCCAGATTTGGTATCACTAAAGGGCTGATATTGAAACTAGAGAATTATGAATAAAAATTGTAATATTTTAGTAATAGTAATAAGTCCTTAATTTCTATGATGACTTTTGTTATTTTCTAACCTAATTGTATCTCATCCTTTGGGACCTCATCCAACCCTAAGGAGGTTTAATTCTTTCCTTTTCAGCTATTTAAATGCCTGCACTGCAGCACCATATGATTCATTTTTGTTTTAAATCACAGTGTTACTTAAATTTAGTTTTCATAAAAGATTAATTTACAGTGTTTTTTATGATGTTTTCAGGTTCAAAATTGATACTATAATTTGTACATATATATTATATAGGGTTCTTCATTTAAAGCGATTGGATGTGCTACAGCTTTGTTCTACATAAAATCTGCATTAAAGCATATATAACACTCTTACCTTGTAGAAGATGCTGGACATGTCCACCCTCCACCTGTAACAAGCAGTATATCAGGAGAACACTTTCTGATTCACATGATTAAGTTGGGCCACCGATTTCATTTCTAATATTTTGTTTTAATTCTTCCAGTGTATGAGGATTTATCTTGTAAACTTTTTCTCACAGGTTACCCCACAAGTAAAAAAAGGACACACTGTTAAGTTGAGGGAGCGAGAGGATCACTAGCACTAATCACTCTGTATTCAAACACTTCCCTAATCTTATTCAGGGACTCCTCTGCTATATGGGCAGTAGCAGAATCCTGTTGAAACCACCCATATTTCTCCTCTTCTGTCAGTTCATGATAAATTGGGGTCAAAATGTCATTTCGGTACTTCTTGCATTTGCAGTCTGCTCGTAGAGTATTGGACTGTTTATTCATCTAGCACTAACCATAACACCAAACTTCAACTTTCCGATCATAATGAAGGATTTCTTGAACGAGATGTAGATTTTCAGCTGTTATGATTATTGACACGACCACTGAAGTGGAACCATGCCTTATTGGAAAGGAATAAAAGCTGTGAATAAATTAAATTGTCATTCACTGATGAAAGAAACCATTCACAATAATACATTCATGATACTGGGTCACCTTGTTTTAAAGCATGGACACTTGTACTCTTATACTAAGGTTTTAATTTTAATAATTTAGTTGCTCTATGTGTAGAAGACTTTTAGCACCTATTGTGCTAATTTTTGGATATATTTGGTTGGTGAACATCCAAAATCTGCACATATGTCGTCTAACTTTTTCTGTTAACACTGTAGGTTTATGTTTTCATTTTCTGTTTGCCACGTAACCAGTAGTTCCAAATTTCTTCACAATCTTGTGAATTGCAAATCTGGTAGGAGGTACTTCACTAGGGAACATTTGAATATACTCTGTGTGAACATGGTTTGGTGATTCCCATTTATAATAACTTTTACACATGACAATGCATTGCTCTAGAGTCAAATGCCTGTTCATAT
This sequence comes from Mantis religiosa, assembly GCA_030765055.1. Classification (NCBI taxonomy): domain Eukaryota; kingdom Metazoa; phylum Arthropoda; class Insecta; order Mantodea; family Mantidae; genus Mantis; species Mantis religiosa. The sequence continues at coordinate 90,518,315 of CM060955.1, read as the reverse complement.
TGGTGAGTTGTACAATACTACTGAGTGGAGTGCAAACCGCTAGCCTCTGCTCACGTCAGCAGGCAGCAAGACTGTGTGAGAGGCAAAAACTGTGTGCTCCATTAAAAAGTTATTTTGTTGTCTAATTCATACTTTTGATTTTATTGCTTTTATGAGATATTTCACTGAAAATACAGGAAATAATTGTCTTGCTATTTTAAATGCCACTAACAATGTTAATATTTTCTTTAATACTACAACAATGTCCTAATTTTAGAAAAGTAAGATGTATTCTGCTTTGGCAATCCTTATCGTACTTTCCAAGTATGGAAGGAAAGCACACTTATGCATTTTAGCTATCAGAAGTCTAAGGATTTGAACTGATTTGTCTATACAGTTATGAAAGATAGAAAGCCAATGTTAATAAAGATTTTTAGTATTTATTTTGAGAAAGCATGACGTCTATACCCATTTCATTTAATATTTCTTGTAGTACATGAGTAAATAACTCTTAATTCTTTGATGAACAACACCATCAGCAAAATAAGTATATAATATTGTATGCGGTTTTCCCAACAGCAGTATATACCTAGTGATTTCTCCAAGAACTTTCCATAAGCTATAAAAGCATGTGTAAGAAGTTAATGAACTTTGAATAGCAGTGCTTAACAGTGGAAAGATCTTAGCATTGAATAAAAATAAATATTTAGCTTGTTAGTGATGTTTTCAATTGCCAAAATAGCATACCACCTCCACCAGTGTGATGGAATTTTGTTTTGCAGGAATTCTTTTACATGCCTGTAAATTTACTTACATGGGGTTGTCACTTTAATCAACATTGACTGTTTAGCAACCTGATGGTTATGGGGATTTGTTACTTCTAAGCAAAGTTAGTTTAAAATAGATAAATGGATGTAAACATTGTTATTTAATGTGTTGTATTTATAACAGTATAAACATCACTGAACTTATAAAGCAGTTTCAGTACAAAACATTAAAATATACATAATATATGCATATTTACTAACAAGCCGCAAATGAAGCCAGTAACACCGAAACATATTCTACAAATATTAATCTGTGTAATTAGTAACTCTATAGTTTCACTTAAATGAATAACTAATGGTCCAGATAACATAATTATAATATTTGTACATACATATACATAACTGTTCATAAAAGCTTAGCAAGGTATTATTTAGTACAGTTTTCTTTCCTCTTAGTTTTTCCTGTGTATAGATATAAATCTTGTGTACAAAGGCTTATGAAATAGAAACCAGAGAAATGGACATTAATAATTTTCAGATTGGCTATGTATTATGATACCAAACAAATAAAGGGAATTCACATGATCTCATTAATCTGGAATTAGTGGTAGAAAACAAAAACCATAGGAGTAACATACAGTTTCAAATAATAGTTCTCTAACTTCATACAAAGTGAGATTATGAATTTGTGCATATGGATGGAATGGGGGTATCTCTTCTTATAGGTACTCTGGTAAAAAAGTACAAAGTATTTATGCAAGAAAAAGAAGAAAAAAGGCAAATAGAAGTAGTTCAAGAGTATATTATGTTCATTCATGCATAAATACTTGTGCTCATACTTGACCATTGTTTGAATCTTATTACCTATTTGAAACTGAAATAGTCAGAACTGTTTTTGAAAAATAATAAATTTTTTTGAACTTCTTAAGTAGAGGTAATTTTCAGTAGTTCTGACAGCAAGTGAAATGATTTGTAAAAGACTGTACATACAGGGTTTGTTTGAGGTTTACAAATAAAATATTTATTCTCTTTTCTTCAACAGTACAGTAAGTTTAGAGACTGTTGTCTGGTTAATGCATTTAGTTTTAGTATAAACACAAGCCATTTCTGGATCCTGCTTGCAAAGTGTTCATGCTGTAATTTGGAGTATAAGTACTTATAGGTGATTATTAATTCACACCCTGATAATGGTTATGCTGACCTTAGATTTTAGTCAATGTTTTGTAAACAAAAAGAGTACACTGCTTTTCTTTTGACTATGTATGTTATTTTTATATTTATATACATGAAATGTTTGACAAATTTCTTGATTTAGTGTTAAGCATAATGTATTAGAGAGTGCCAAATAAATATATAATTTTCATTGTTGTTTAATTTGAACCTAGATGCTCCTTTATTTATCTGAGGACTGAAAGTTGAATCTTATTTTCTTTATTTAATTAAAAAACTTGAAAAGTTCAAGCTATTTTAGATATGTAACTTTAATTTTTTGAATGACCTGTTGAAGGATATGTTTACCAACTATGCTATCCATGTACATGGGAGGATAAACAGCTGGAGAGAATTTGCACAGCCGTAGTAGAAGCAGAAATGTTGCATGGGGTAGAAATATGGGATTTGGGGGAGGGGGGTGCAAATATGTGAAAGTGATACATAGAAACTTTTGCAAACAAGTTTTGGGCTTACCACGAGCTTCACCAAATGGAGTGGTGCAAGCAGAATTGGGAATACTGGGAACTAGAAGGATAATGGTGGAAAGGGTGTTAAAATATTGGGCGAGAATTAGGAGTTTAGATGAGCAGAATGTACTACATCAATGCTTGATAGTACAGGAAATACTAAATCAGAAATTCATGGCTGAATAAGATAAAGGAAATGATGTTAAAAATAGGGTTTGGTGATGTGGGAAAACCAGGAATTATTGCAAAGTGGATTTTGGAAAGAACTTAGGTTAAGAACGGAAGATATTGAAAGGCAAAAAATGTTAGGAAGCTTCAACTTTGAAAAGCTCACTGGAAATTTATAGAGAGATGAAAGTGATGTGGAACAGGGAGAAATACATTGATATTTGTGATAAAGCAGCAAGAGAAGACTTTGTATGGGCCAGAACAGGGGTGGTGAAACTGAAGGGTTTGGGAAGAGGGAGGGATCTGGAGAAATCCCCATTGTGTCACCAAAGGAATAAAGAATGGCATTTGCTTTTAGAATGTGAAGAAACTAGGTTGCTTAGGGAGAAAATAGGTAAAATAGAATGGGCAAGGCTACCAAAAGAAATTCAAGCAATGAAGTTAATGAGTGTAAAAACTAGGATAAATTCAATTGAAATTGAGAACTTTTTGGGCAAAGTAGGAGCCAAATGGTTGATGAAGATAAGTAAATATGACAAAAATGAAGATGAATTTATTTTAGATAAAATGCCAATAGGGATCCATTAGCTCGAGTCTATTGGGCTCAAGGGTAACCAGCAACTCAATGTAGTAACAAGTATGTACATGTATAATAATTTGTAATTGAAATGGAAATAAAACTTCTTACTTACATTGGAGGATATGTGATATCCTCATTGTGTATTCAATTCCAGCTGTAAAGATTAGAGTTTGTTTATTATGCTTTTCAAAGATGAAAATTGATTGATCTTGCTATGTAGGAATTACTTTATACTCTTATTATTCTTGTGTACTTGTCTCATTAGTCCAGCCAAGTACCCACCAAACAATTATACTTGAATAAACAATGTTAATGTATGATACATATGTAAAACTGCAATCATAAAGTTTATGGATACAATACCTATATCACAGACAAACTCAAGAACAATATAATAACAAACATTACGCAAGAGTGATGCATGCAAATGAGAATTTTATTCATATATGCCAGGAATGTCTCAGTGCAAATCGACACCACTTTCAACGCAAATTACATCAAGGTTAGTCCTCATTATTGTATATGTTACTATTACAAAAGGTAACAGCAAATCCACTATTCCCTTTTTTGTATAAGGATGCACATCAATTCTATGGATTAAAGGTATCATAGAAACTATAATGTAATTATCTTTCATATGTAGGCATGTGAATTTCTAAGCATGAAAGCTAGTTCCAAAGGAAATAAAACAACTGTTACTGAACTTTCCCATTAATGTCACAGGTTAAAAGTACCTCATTCCTGATACAGACTGTTACAGGCTGTGCAATGTTTCTTAAATACTGATATATTTAAATGAAAACTTTGATGTGAGTCTCTTATGTGTTTTCAGTGGCAGTGATATCTCACTGTGATGACTTCACCCTCTCAAGTATCACTGGATTGTTTATTTCTTTTCAGGGAAGTTGTACAGTCTCCAACAAATTAAATACTGTAGTTCCACAAAGGTTTTCCACTTATACTCAACAACTTAACACTGAGTTAAACAATTTTAATTCTTCTACCTGACATATCTTCATTTGTTGAGTCATTATCACTGTCATCCTTGTCACTGTTTCCATCCCATTGTCTTCAATTATAATTATTTCAATTTTTTATTTTGTTAGTGCATATTTTTCCTAATACTCCTGTTTTATTTCATTCATATGATGGCATACATTTTCCCATTCCATTTGTCGAGTTTGAGCAAATCATTGGTGACACAACATTTCGTCTTTCATTTTAAAGGTTGCATTTTTGCAAGCAACCCATTGTTTGGTATCTGTTCATATTACTTCTATAGAATTCAGATCTGTATGTTGCAGAGGAAGCCCTTAGGTTGCATGGTTTTATTCTGATAATATTTGGTCAATCAAAAGGTTCTTCTGAGTCAGCTTATTGTCTAGATTTAAATCTTACAGTTTTTTTGGTGCTATTTTCATCAAAGGGGATATAGCAATTTTGAAACCAAGAAAGCATGCCTCTTCTTAAAGAACATGAAGTTGAAGGTTCATTGTGTATTAGGGTAAGAGGCATGTTCTGTTACTAGCTCTGAGCTAGCAGCGTAGCCATTTAATATAATTTTCAGTATTTATTTCTTTATGAACACTCAATATGCAGATGACTTTCACAGTACTTTAGAGTCAACTGCACTCGGAGGGGGGTGACAGATGATTCACACGAAATATTGCATCATGTAACAGGAGTGATAAGTATACTGAGAATAGGAGTTGGAAGGAGACAGAAGAGAAAGAAGGTTAGACATGGGCTTACTGATTTTTCTATGGGTGAAGGTCAGTGTTCCACCACTGTGCGACTTATAGCATGAGTGGAGAGCACTCGTAAAGTGTTTTAATCTGTCCTGTCCATAAGCAACTCATGGGCGCTTTGTTTAAATTCTTTGTATTAACATAATGTTTATGTGTGGATAGCTGGAAGCTAAATGATTAAGAATTTCTATGCCTGCTCATATGTAATGCTGCAACTGACATCGATACATTTCTAATAAGTGTTGAACCAAATGGATCAGCAATGTTGAAGTTGGGAAGAGTAGGTAGCAAGGGTATGATAGTAGAAAGGCTATTCAAAAATTGGTGTAGATTAAGATCATTTGATGAGCATAATTTCTTGAGGTAATGTTTAATAATGCAAGAGAAATCCAGTGATGGAGTGAACTTGGCTCAGGGTATAAGGAGAATTTTACAGGAAATTGGATTGGGTACTTGTGGGATGAAAGGGAGAGGTTAGTACAGTTTTTTGGAAATAAGTGGGGCACAGAGTGGAGAGAAACAATTATTTCAAAGTCATGAAGGGAAGAAAAGTTTAGTACTACATACACAATTAAAAGTAGACTGGAGAAGGGATAAGTATGTGTATGTATGCAATAGGTTAGGAAGAGAAGGTTGGGCATGAGTTAAATTAAGTGCATGTAGGCTAAGAGGAGATAGGGAGAGAGTGAGCTTTGATAGATGTCCTTTATGTGGAGAGGCAGATAATGACTTACGTTATAATGTTATAAAGCTACGGTGGGACCAGTTTATACCTAAAAAGTTGGGAATATCAACAAAGAAGTTCTAAAAGTTAGATAATGAAAATACAAAACGAGTAGGAGAATTCATGGGGAGAGCAAGGGAAAAATGGTTTAGAAAAATAAAGCAATATGATCATAAAAACTATTTGTAGTCGGTTTGTTGACACTTGTCACTTACTTTTTTTATATTATTGAGGGATTAGTTTCAAAGGCCATTGCCTCTATTTTCAACCTTTCACCAACTAGCATCTGTTGTCATCTGCTCTCCTTTCTCTGGTGGTGGAACTATGAACTTCTTTGTCAAATTATCTACTGGTGGGAATTTTAAGTTCATTATGCAGTCCTTATTTTTCCATATGAATACATTCTCCCATGTTGTCAGTTTATTTTGGTTTGTCATTCCTTTTAATAATTTTGGATTTGGACCAATGTCATGATTTTCGTTCCAAAAATGAAATGCTAATCATGATATTATCTATCATAAGGGATAGAGGACCATAAATAAACTGAACTATGTCCTATACCAAGAAGAAAAAGGGGAAGATATTTTGTGTTTACTGGTGCATCCTGAATATCTGAAGAAAAGATGTGATTTTCCATCAGTTACCATCGAGAATGCAAAATTAAAAATGCCAATCTTAGGACTGTTCATTTAAGAAAAATAAATTGTTTCTGTAAAATTTCATTAATTAATCATTTTAATATGGCATAGTTACTTGTAAAGCATGAAGTATTCAGTTTTTGGCTTGCAAAGAAGTAAGGAAAATGCCACATTATTGTTAGCTTCACTGAAATATCATGTTTGCCTCAACATTATTCATTTATCAAAGAACAATTTTGATCATTCTAAGTCTGTTCTTTTGCTGCATATAAAGTGTTTCTAAGTATGCTTATATCGTGGTTAATGCAGAGAAGTGGGGAGGAAGTTGTTTTTACATAATTATACCTAGGGAAAATAATAGGGTGACGTGTCTGAACTTGACTTTCATGAACAAACTTTTACCATTGCTAATTAGGAGACCAGGAGAATTGCATTAGAATAAATTCTAATTTCTAAAAAAAAAATAAAAAAAAAAAAAAAATGTAAACAATGCTGTTCTGCAATTTTAAAGTTCAAATTTTAATTCAGTTCCTAATTTATAGTGCTACGCTTAATAATATAATTCACTTTGATGGTAAGTAAATAGCTTTCACTTATTTTTTCTCAAAAAATATATCATTTTTTTTACGGGGACTCTTGTTTGTAACCCGCCCTTCCATTCTATACTATTCACTTACGTTTGCTGCATAATTGATAATTAAATAAATATGCTGCAGCATGTTATTGTAAAAGAAGAGTTTATTTTTAGATGTAATCTAACATGTGCATTACTTGTGTTGCTCTTTCTTAGCCAGTTATATGCATTATGTAGATACTGTAAATAGTTTTTTCTGTGAACTTTGTGGGTAATAAGTGAGTTTTGTTTGGCTGACATAAATAGTGCTGAAAGAGTTACATAATTTTTATTTCTAGAAATGTATACATGCTAGCACTAAGATAGAAGCACTAATAAATTGTAAATATGTTAGAGATATTCAATAAAAGGAAAAATCATATTAAAATGTTATCTTCATAGATGAAATTCTGTTTGTCCTTGAGAAACATGTCAGCGATTTAGGCGATTTCGCTATATTATGGCTTATTTTCTATTTCCAATAAGAGCGCCATCAGAGTACAATTTCGCTAGTGCTGCTTCCTGGTGGAAGAATAACTGAAAGCAGCTGCAGCAAAATGGAAGAATGGCACATCTGGTGCATAACCAGATCAGAGGGCAGGCGTGTAAGTTGTTGGTGGTAGGAACTAAGTTGAGTGCCACGAACATACCGCATGGGAATGTTTTGAGTGCGTGTGTTAAAAGAATGACAACTAGAAAGGTATACGGACATAGGAAATTCTATGCGCTTCCGGAAGAATATCCTCTAAGAGTGAGTAAAGTTCGATCCGGTCACGGAACTAAAAAGAGTGAAGAAGCGGCAAAGTTAATCAAATACATAGATGAAAATGTTATTGGAAAGAATACAACATTTTCGGGACCATATGGCAGACGGAAAGGTAAGTAATTAACATAAATGAATAGGGTGATACACCCTATTCGTGTGTCTTCTTGTTTTTATCTATGTTGTCTTCTCATAATTATTTAGGTTAGGTTTGGTCATCCTCACATGTTGAACACAAAATGAAAACACTATGAAGTAAGCATATGTTCATAGAGTTTGTAGTTTACAAATTGTCTGGTAATGTTTCAGAAGTTTTCTGAAAAATTTAATTCACATAGAGCTGTAAATTGTTCTGCAGCAACAATTATGTTGTACTTGATTGTTGACAGCAATGCTTTCGTAAAATGTCACCTTTATGAATCAAGCAGAACCCGAATCTAAAGTGATGGACAAAAGAAAGTTCCTGGTGTGTAGCACGAGATTCTTTTAAATGGTTAAATATTAGTAGTGAAGGTTAGAAAATTTCAAATGTACGGTTGCATTTCGGTTACCTTTTTTAGTTTCTGTCAGTATACACTTTAATATTTATTTATTTAATTTTTCTAGTAACGTCCGTCACCGTTAAGTCATATCGGACAATGAATGAAGTGATGCTCAAATGAGCTCAGGGTCCTAGAGCTTAGAGTTACCTGACATTTATCTTTCAGGATAAGGCAAAACCCCGAGAAAAAATAATATGTAGATTACTCACATTCGAACTTGGAATCTCTTGAACGTAAAGCAGACACCTACAGTGGCGGGCCATCAAGTTAGCCCATTAAGCATATAGGTGCATGGTATAGAAGCCAACATGCCTATAATTGGGACTGTAGTTTGCAATAACTACTAAAAGTGTAAAAGAAAAGAAACAAGTTCCCGGATTTGTAATAGTAACGCATTTCAGGACTTTTTTTTTTTTTTTTTTTTTTTTTTTTTTTTTTTTTTTTGCTTTTACATATCAAATAATAGCCCTAGCAATACCAAAGGTAGGGGAGAGGGCGCTTGTTCTTTAAAACCACTTTCGAAATTTTTTCAAATGCTATCTTTTGATTGTTTTGCTAGAAGTTTGCAGCTGTTACAATTACCGTTTGTATCATTAAACTGCGAACTGCGGAAATGTTTCAGGCTTCATAAAGTAGGAACCTTCCATCTGGACAATCTAGTATTTTTGTATAAGTTGTGTAATAATGTTTGGTATTACTAGGGTTAATATTGTGCAGATAGGCGTAAAATTTAGCTTATTGCATTTCACGAATTAGCTTCATTTAGTACAGACCTGAAATAGGACTTGTGTGTCGATACATTTTTGACGAGTTCTTTGACATTTGTAATTTATCAAATTTAATTTAATACGGAGTTCAGCTAAATTTGAAATATATCGACAAAATTTCTTCAAAACGTTTTTATATACATTGCCAATCTGCACATATCCAAAAATATAAAAGACTTCCCTTATGTAACTACTGGTAACTATATAGGTTTTAATTGAATTATACCAACAGAGATTCTTCAAAAGTTAGCGCATAGCTATATTGTGGTCCACACATTATATATGCTAGACGAAATTTTCTAAGAAAATCCTTCAAACTACCCTTTATATGTAAACATTTTTGTTATTTTTAATTTTCTCAAAAGTTGCTATAAACGATTTTGAAGTTAACATATGTTTAATATATTTACATAACTAACAAAAAGCATATACAGAGTTCTGTGCGAATGGAGATATACTCTTTGTTCAAGGAAGAAAAAAAAAAGGCTCTATAATTATTTTTATATAACACATAAGCCATTCAGTTGGTCAGCTTGCAGTTTCAAACTCGGTCAGACCGATGGTTTTTAAGCGCGCTTAATAACGTTGTTATGATCCTGGGAATTGACGGCATCTTTTTTAATGTTCGTCCTCCAATGTTGTCATACCGGACGAATGATACTCAAATGAGCCCAGGATCCGTAGAGCCTAGAGTTGCCGACATTCGTGTTTGAGGATAAGGAAAAATCCCAGAAATACCTTATCCAGGTATCTCATCCTGACCGAGATGCGAACTCGGGACTTCTTGAACATGAGGCAGACATGCTACGATCGACGCTTCTGGAAGTATTTGGGTGTATTGCTTTCGAGTTTTTTTTTATTTTGGTTTTTATTGTCAGTGTAACATTGAGAATCAGGACTATAAAATAGCAATTATTTTGCTTATCTTTGTGTGTTTTATGAATATGTTATAACGGAAGTATGATCTAAGAGAAACATTGTCATAACATTATATATATATATGTGTGTGTGTGTGTGTGTGTGTGTGTGTCTGTGTGTGTGTGTGTGTGTGTGTGTGTGTGTGTGTGTGTGTGTGTGTGTGTGTGTGTGTGTGTGTGTGTGTGTGTGTGTGTGTGTGTGTGTGTAAAGAAGGGATTAAAGAATATAGCAAATAATGTTCTTAGCTAAAATTTCTAGTTGATTAAAAACATTCATCCTGGAGGACGGGCGGACGGGTAAGAATGCTAGCTGCCAAGGTCGATCTTCTCTTAAAATTGTCTCAACTAATTGGACATCAAATCAAATGATAGAAGGGCTATCAGAGTTGTTGGCGGTAATGAAATTAAATGTGTAGTGTTTAACGCCCGCTTGTACTACATGTTGCTCCGCAGACGGTGACACTAATGATCATGAAATGAAGTTGGAGCACCGATGGAATGAAATAAGATGGTGGGGGAAACCGGAGGTCCCGGAGTGAACCCGCCCAGTGCCTTGTTATCCACCACAAATCTCACTTTGCGGTCGCTCGGGATCGAACCCGAGCTGTCTAACCACTCAGCCACAGCGCGGCCCTTGTTCCATATACACTGCAACTACTGTCCATCAACGCAAAGAAGGTCCCTGGAAGGTATGTGCTGCCTTACACAGTGGGAGAAGGACAGCAAATGTGTGTGGCAGAGAAAGCTTGCTACAGAAGGAGCATACTCTTAAAAAACATGCGCCCTATTCACTCTGTACGCTAAAACCGAGATTCATTCACAAAAGTAGAAGCTGTCAGAATGTTTTTGAATGGTCTGTAACTGAATTGACATGGGGTGTCATAAACCTGCCCACAGAGAGTGTGGGAATCTTCGCCAACCCCCCTGCGTCTTAGGCGTCGGAGACTATGCCTCCTGTGGAGGACAGTATGATACCGACGTCACTTATACGGCAATACCAATGAATGACATTCTGACTGGTATCACTTGAAGGTTTACTGTAAATATCATGGCACAAGAGAACCAAGAAAGATTTCGTTTCAACAAATTGCCGCTAATCCTTACGGCAATGTAAGCTAATGGAAGGCAATGGGTACAAAGTAGTGAACGTTCGTGCAATCATAATCTTAAAATCTCTGTAGATTCATCTTTTCTAAATGGGAATAATTTAACTTAAATCCAACATTAGATCTGGTAGCATGGGTGACTCATATGCACTCTCATACACCCATTTTATAGTACACAAATCCACTACCAGAGCAGATAAACAGTTCAAGCCCTCTCCATCTTCAGGCCCCGCTGTCCTTGTCGTGAGCCGCTTTGCTAGCTGCAACAGCCACCAATATACAATGTATGCTAGAACCTTATGTCTTAATAGCAGTATTTTGGCTTTATATTGAATTGTTGAAGTATGGACGGTGTCTATATGAATCTCATATTACAGTCCTTTGGTTCACGTTCATTTGAACTAGAGACCAATTCTCGATTTAACAACTCTCACGACCAGATCCCGGCTTTTGTTAACCTAATGATGTGTTAAAGATGACATAAAACTAAGATTTATTTAATTAATTACAGTTTGGTTGGCCGTTCTCCGGCTCTTAACATTTCTCGAGAGGGGGGAGTGGGCTGTTGCCAGTTCTTTAGCGGAAATTTCAAGTAGAGGTACATGCGTATTTTAAATAGTTCACACATTTACAAATTTTACGAATCAGAGGCTATATATATATATTATTATAATAGCGATGATAATAATAAGACTTACAGACACTAAAAATCGGAATTCATGCACGCACAAAACAACAAACAAACTTCACCAGCGCAAGTATCAAAAGCAACCGAAGTCACGTAGTCCAAACAAAATTATACTGGCAACACGGTGTTGGATTCGGAAGCCACGCCTAGCAGCGATAATGCTGATTGACGCTAGCATACAGTTTAACTTCCTGATCACGACACCGGATATAGGGACATCCCAGTACTACCAACAGAAGCAGTTAGTGAGCGTAATAGTGAAAACAATATTCGAATAGAGTGGCTTTGTAATGAATATCTTGCATGATAGTGAAATTGCAAGTCGGATTTCAATGTTTTAAATCTAATATAGTACTATATTTTCATTCTAAAGATACTTTTGAGGATATGTTTTCAACTGCTAATTATTGTATGATGGTACTATTAAAATTCCCCCTCCACCTCCTGCAACTGCAAAACGTCAGGGCCGGAAATCCATCGGCCGTACTGTAAAATTAATACAGAAAGCTAGAAATTGACTTATATCAACAGTAGTGTAGCTGCTATGCGAACAAAAAAGGTATAAAATAATAATGAGATACATAATAACTTATTTTAAAACTATATTTGTGCCATGTTAATGGTTGAGGCCTGAAAAAGAATTAAAAATTTGTTTTGAAGCAGGTCTTTCAAAACCGTAGCATTAACTCTCTTGAGATCTCAGATTATACAAAACTTACAGCGAATAAAATAAGGGCAGGCAGCCTGACGTACGAGGTCTGTTCAAAAAGTATCGCGAATTTTGTGCTTTTTTCAAAAAATATTTATTTATTCATGAATATCTATTTTGTCCCCTTCAAAGTAATCCTCACCAGATTTTTATACACTTGTGCCAATGAAGTTTCCAATCCTCGAAGCGCTTTAAAAATAGTTTCTCGTGATCTTGTTCAGATCCTCCGATGCCGTCTTTATCTCCTCAATCGTGGCGTAGCGTCGTCCTTTCATGGGCATCTTCAGTTTTGGGAACAAAAAATGTAATAGGGTGCCAAGTCTGTGTAGTACGGTGGCTTCGGCATCATAAGTATGTTGTTTTTGGCCAAAAATCCGCGCACAAGCAACGATGTGCGAGCAGGGGCGTTATCATGGTGCAAAAGCCAATTTTTGTTCTTCCTTAAATTCGGGTTTCTGGTGGATTGCTTCGCGCAAATTGCGCATAACTTGCAGGTAATATTCCTTATTGACCGTTCTACCCTGTGGCTAGAACTCATGAAGCACCACGCATCGAAGAAAACGTACACTCTTCGGTCTTGGCTCGTGTATCAGCATCCATAGGGATGATTGAGCTTAAGTTTCTACGTCATAACCATAAACTCATGATTCGCCACCAGTTATGACCCTCTGGAGCAAATTTGGGTCGTCGCGAACAGAGTTCAACAGCTCCTTAGCAACGCTAATGCGATGGTGTTTTTGGTCGAAATTTGTGGCGGCCCGTCTCATGCCCAAATCATTGGTCAAAATCGAATGGCACGGGCCAGTCTATTTGTTTAGGTCCTCAGCAACCTCTCTAACGGTGATTCGACGGTGATTCTTCACTTGTTCAGTGTTTTCGTCTGTTTGGAAGAGTTCGGGTGTCCAGGACGCTGTTCGTCATTGACATTTTCTCGATCCTCTGAGAACCTTTTGTACCATCGATAAACGTCGCTTTGGTCAAAGGTAGCTTCACCATATGCTACAGTCAACATTCGGAATACATCCGCGCAGTTAATTTTGTTTTTCACACAAAATTTTATACAGATTGGTTGTCCCATTTTTTGGAATAATCAAAAATCGAAGACGAACCAAAACACATCCAAGCAAAAGAGCTGTCAGCAATTAACTGAACATTCAAAGTGGCCGAGCTTGTCAATGTAAGTGAGGGACATGAGCACCAACATAATCCCACAAAACAATCGAATACCTATACGTAGCCCGCGAAAATTCAAAATTCGCGATACCTTTTAACAGACTTCGTATGCTGTTAACATGAAAAAATGAGGAAACTGACATGTCTCATCGCTAGATTGGGACGAATTCTACTGCAGTAAATGAGTCACTCGCGAGGAACCACGTTTAGGATATTTGGAGTTATGGTTATACAAAGTTACTGTTCTTTCTCAGGTGAATAGCGAAATTTCTGTTTGAAAAGTTTTTATGTAAAAGCATCGATGATATACAACAAAATGTTTAATATACAAAAAAGATGAAATACAAACACAAAGGGAAAGCATATTACAGAGAAAGATATAAAAACGAAAAGAATACTCTTAGAATAAAAAAATGCATTTTCATAATAGGGACGTTTTATAAGTATTTTGTCTACAAGTTAGCAGTGGTTGTTACAGCAATTAAACGAGTGCCCTGGTGATTAATGTAGTAAGTGTTGAGTAATTGAGACTACTGGAGAGGAGCCCAAGATATGAATCACAAAACGAACTAGCTGTCCGGAGATTGTACTCTCTGGCTGCTCTTCATTGTGATGCTTAGTGTCACCAGCTGTCATCACGGCTATTGTTAGATGTAGAAAAATGCGGGCATGGATTTCTCAGAAAGTTTGAACAGTATTAAAAATATCCCAAAACTTTCTCAACGATTTGCCATAAGGAAAACTTGATGCCTTTACTGCCGAAGTCTGAAATTCTCAAAATTAGAACGACGGCATTTAGACGTGTTACTGCGCTCTTGTATCTTTTTGGCACGCTTCCGGATCCTGTCGCGTCGTGACTGCCCGCGATAAGTAGGTGTTTATTTCGGTTCGACCTGACTAAACATGGCGAATGTTCATAAAATGCAACAAAAGTCATAAAAGTAAGAACGGCTGCAGCCTTGACCGAGTGACATTTTACTCTCTGAGGCTGCTTATGGCAAATTATTTGGTAACGTCTGCTTAATTTTACAGCAGGCCATGAAATTAAGTGACTAGCAGCACGCTCTATCCACAAGTGACGCATGCAAAATTTGTTTCAAGGGGAAAGGGAGCGGTTTGCTCCGGAACACGTTATCGTTTTATCCTCCCCTTTTTTTCTTGTGTCTGTTTGTCGGCCTTCACCAATTACAAATGCATGAATTCTTTTCCGCAAAGTGGAATCAACTAGTTCATACCCATAACTTCATAAGAAACGTCTTAGTGGTTAGGATCTAGGACATAACACTTCAAATGATATATGAACTTTGCATTAGTGATACACTGACTGGTCCATTTCCCTATATCACAATGTTATTCCTTTGTAAGATAACCAACCTTTGATTCCACCCAGTCGATATGGATTGGTACTTCCAGAAAATTTAAAGTACACATTTGTCATGAAAATACTTTAAATATGTAGTATATACCAAATCAAGATTGAGCCATTTTGAGAAAGTAAGCATTTCGAAAGATTTTCTATTTAAGGGATAGTTTTAAGGATTTTCATGAAAATCTTAATGTCGCGTCGTTGTGAGGTGCTGAACTTAAATACCAAATTTGATATTTGACTAACATTATTTATAAATTATAATCGTCAAATACACATATGTATGCGCGTACCTTTGTAAAAATGTTTTTTCCACGACCGAAGCTAAATGTCTTTCCAGGATACAAAAAATGGGAGAGGAATACTAACAAAGAAACATAATGATTATGGCATTAAATATTGTCGCGACAGCCGGCAACGTGCATAAAGGGACAGTGCGGTGCGGAGAGATAAGGGACTGAAAGCGCGGAGATAAAAGGTCTGCCGAAACAAATAAAGTTAGATAAATGGAAAATTCTAATGACATCTTGATTGATAGAGAACATTCTACAACCGTCTGGAATGATCTATAAAATTAAGCCATGCTAATTAATCGGAGAATCGTAACGAGAGTTGTAATTGGAATTGGTGTGTTTTGAAAGTGAGCTCTTTGTTGTGGTCAGCGACCTTGGGAGACTAATTGTGTATGTGACGTAATTCTGCTACTGTAAGGATTGACCAAAGTGTATTTCTACGGAAATAAAGAACATTTTGAATTTCTGTAACTTGGACTTTTAATTCAACGAACCCACAAATCATAATATTAATCGCCTCCATAGTGCAGTGGTTGCGGAAGACCCGGTTTCGATCCCCAGTAAGGCCGCGCCGTGGCTCAGTGGTTAGACCGCTTGGCTCTCACCAAGACGGCCCGGGTTCGATCCCAGGCGACCGCAAAGTGAGATTTGTGGTGGACAACACTGCGCTAGGGCGGGTTTTCTCCGGGACCTCCGGTTTCCCCCGCCATCTTATTCCACCGATGCTCCATCTTCATCTCATGTATCATCAGTGTCACCGCCTGCGGTGCCGTATGTAGTAAAAGCGGGCGTTAAACACTACACATTTCATTTCATTTGATCCCCAGTACCGTCGTGGGATTTTTCACCGCTGGGAGGTCTATTTGAGGTGCAATGAGCCTCGTGATGCCAAATGGAAAGGTAGCGTCCCTTATGGTCAAGGGAGTCGGCAAGCTGACCCCCGCCACCACCATCCTGCATTCCTCCGTGGTATGCGGCAGGAGGATGCAGCGGCGGGGTGAAAAAGGTAACCTGTGCTTAGGGGACACGTCTTAGGAAATAGTTTCGCGTGAAGCAGGGACGTATTTAAGGGGAGGGGGTCCAGGGGGTCCGGACCACCCAAATGAATTATCATTTCAAAGCTTAAATATTTGAAATAAAACTTAGGTTAAAATAAATCGAAAAAGTTTATTCAAGTTTCTCATCTTAACGTCTCTATTCACTGTCAGGCAAACATACTGTTATTTAAGAGATAAGCGAAAAGTTACTGCACAGCAGCTGTAGAACTCGTCAAAATACATAAATAATGCAAATTACAATAATGTATTGCAAAGTTAACCAATTCCAATATATTATAATTTGTTGATTAGAATTCCCAGATACTTATATGTATGTAATTTTTAACTTTTAAGTTTCTATTCCCTTTTTCATTCAAGGAGAACTAATACTTCAAATGATTCAATCAGTGGTTCGCTTTTTAAATATCTGATTACTGCTTATATCACTTTATCCCAGGTATAAGAACAAAACATGTGCAATGTGCAAGGCCTTTCTAGAGACTATCCAAAGAAACATGACAAAAACAAACTTTTCTAGGTACAATTTGTAGAAGCTTGGGTGGAGAAAGTCATGTGAATATAATATATTACACGTGTTTTTATTTTTTACTAACATGATAAAAGCACATCGCTGATTAATTATTTATTAAAAGCAAATAATTCAACGTAGATTTTTGGACCCCCCCCCCGGAAATTGTCTTCTAAATACGTGCCTGACGTGAAGTTAAATGAAGATAACTAAATGTCATGAAAAAAAAAAATTAAAAAATAAAGAAAAATAGTGTACACGTATTGTCTGGTGAGTACAAGGAGAAACCTAGCCCTTGTGATAAACCCTC
Source organism: Mantis religiosa (assembly GCA_030765055.1). Classification (NCBI taxonomy): domain Eukaryota; kingdom Metazoa; phylum Arthropoda; class Insecta; order Mantodea; family Mantidae; genus Mantis; species Mantis religiosa. Next base: position 90,501,219 of record CM060955.1, on the reverse strand, counting down.
GGGTTCCAATTTTGATCTCGTGGAAAATCATGCCTTTTTTTTTTTTTTTATTTATTTTATCCATCGATCAGCAATTATGCTTTACAGATGTTTGGTATAAGATATATAGGAACAGGACACATAACAATGGAGGTAGCCATGAACGACTCCTCTAACTAAATATGGAGGATAACTGTAACACAAATTGAGAACTTAAAGTCTGATGGTAGTAATCACGTGTCTGAGTCATCTGTGCTGGAGACGTCACTCAGGAGAAGATCTTGGGGCAGTCTGCGCTTCAGGCGAGTTGGCTGGCGAGTGCGACAGCCGAGACGGTAGGTAACAGCTCCAGGGACCTCCTGGAGATTGTAAAAGAATGGACGTGCCAGGCGTCGGATGTATTGGTGAACGGGTAGAAGACCAAACTCATGGTGCAGCTGCTGGTTTCGGATGAACCATGGAGCGTTTGTAACTGTGCGAAGCACCCTGTTTTGTAGTACCTGCAGTCGGCGGAGATTAGTCTTACTGGTGCCACCCCAGACTGGAGCTGCATAGGTAAAAATGGGACGGACTAGAGATGTGTAAAGAAGCAGGGAGGATTCATAACCAAGTGAAGTGCGCCTGTTGAGTAGAGGGTACAGTTTTGATAGCCGGGCAAACGCAAGCGTAACAGACCGACAGATGTGGGCGTTCCAAGTAAGTCGAGTGTCCAGTAACACCCCAAGGTATTTCACTGGCACATTGCTTGGTAACCATGAGAGCGGTTCCCATGCCTTTTTTGATGTCATTGTATAATATTATTAGTAATTTTAGATTTAGGGAGAGTCAAAACAAGTTGATCGAATTTTGCCTGGGCCCGCCTCGGTAGCGTAGATGGTAGCGTGTCTGCCTCACGTTCAAGAGGCCCTGAGTGCGAATCTCGTGCAGGGCGAGTTACTGAATAAGTTTTTTTCGGGGGTTTCCCTTATCCTGAAAGACGAATGTCGGGTAACTTTAAGTTCTATGGACCCCGGGCTCATTTGAGCACCATTTCATCCATTCCAATCATCGTCCGATATAACTTAAACGTTGGAGAACGTAAATAAAAAGTGCCCCTAATGTACTTTCTCGACCTCCTAGGTCCGTGGTAGAGAATGTCAAAATGTTTAGAATAATACATATGTACCTTTGAGTTGCTCTTTAAACGTCAGTAGTAACCAGTAGTTAAATCTGTAAACTTGTATTTGCGAACAGAACTTTGAGCTGCTCATATGCATATGAATACGTGTTTTGCATTAGAATATCTTAAGTGCCCCATAGAAACCAAAGACATGTAAAGCAGCAGTTGTTTATTCTACCTTAGCACGCCGGAGGCCGGTTCGACCTTGACAACTTCGTTTTACAACTTGAATAATGCTTAAGAAAATGCTAACATGGTTGAGTGCCAAACAATGTACTGGAAAACTTCCAATACGAGAACCAGAGAATTTGTACTAGAACATGTGCAAAATAAGACGAGATAATTTTGTATCCTAATTTATACCTGTGATGATTTGTGCATAAATTGTTGTTGCCAGCGAAATGTAGGAGTAGTAATTCCAGATCTAGCTTGAGACTTGTTTTTAATCCAAATAAGGTAGATGTTTCACCAAACAGTTTCCATTGGTGAGTTACTATGGAAGTAGCTTGTTTCCATGAACATGTGATAATACATCTATTATCCACTCTGCAGCTCTGGCTTGGCAAGCAATTTTCCTCGTTTCCTCATTTGGGGATATTTCTTGGAAGCTAAACATTTTGATGAAACGAGGAACTTAAAGTACAGGTGGCAAAAATCGTTTTTTTCCCCTCTTTTCGGTGAGTCCAGGTTTTTTGTTAGTATTGAAAACAGCCTGTTAATTGGGACGAGAGCCTGTTTATTATTTTAATGACTGTTGCCCTGTGGTATGCTATAAAACAAATGAGTGTATTCAGAACACTTTACACCATGTTTCAAAACAAATCATGTGTATTGGGATGCAGAGTTCTGAATGACCGGCTTTGGTATCGAAGGGCAATAACGAAATTAACCTGAATCCTCCAGGGCTGCACTATGACATTCAGAGCCGTTATTTCTCAGTTGTCAAGAGTGACAACCCGCATTCCACCTCAGCAACATGTTAACCTCTTTAAAAGTAGGTTCTTAATGCAGTATACATACATTCTTATAGCTGTCGCAAGAAATTTCTTTAGGGCTAAAGACTGAGTTTTCTAGATTGAAGTAGGTAACATATGGAATTGCAAGGTATCTCTCGTTAACTTTGCCAAAAATGATTCAGCGTGTGCCGATTAGATGGTCTTATTTGCGTTGTTGCCTTCCCGTACCAACTAGATCATTGCTATTAGAAGGTGAAGTTTTGGAGATTCTGTAACTTTATTAAGAGGGGGTTATAATTATTAGCTAAGAAAGGTAGGGTTAGACTGAAAAATCCGTTGTCATAGCCGGGATTTGAACCACGGATCTTCCGGTCTCTGTCTGGTTGCACTAACCACTGAACTACCATGGCAACGTGCCAGCACCACATCAGTTTCTCCAACTGGCTCGCATTTTTTCCCGGTAAACCACCGGGAATTCTCATATACACGTGAGATTACCCTAACGACGACTTACAATACTGTAAGTACTTTAAGTCCCGGCTTCATACTTTAGAGCACTGTTAGATCAGTTACTGAAAATTAAGTTCTTTCACACTAGCCATGGTGTTACAAGCTTTGGAAAGGTAGAGTCAGACTGAAAAATGCAATGCCATACCCATGATTCGAACTACGGATCTCTCGGTCTGTGTCCTGTAACTTGGGCACACACGAAACACAAACCAAGTTAGAAGAATCGTGAATGAACTACTGCAGGAAAAGAAAGTCATCTTTGAGAGAAACCTTGGAGATATATTCTGAGCAGTTAACTCTTTTCTTTCGAGTTAGTTTGTGCAAAAGTTGAGGTTCTAGGTCCTCCAGTTCATTGGGTTCATCGATATCACACTGTTCATTTACAGTGGTTTTGAGAAAGGTTATCTTTATATCGAGTTTGAGGCCAAGCTACATATGAATGAAATGATCATGGTCACGCTTCATGGTCTAATGGTAACATGATATACTTTAATTCACTAGGTCGCGGATTCAAATCCGTTTGAGAACGATGCATTTTTTTTCGGTCATAAAATCCTTAGCACGGGTTTCTTCGGAAGGGAAGTAAAGCAGATGTCCCATATCGTAGATTTAAAAAAGTCAAGTTTTATTAGCAAAATTTAGCGGTATTTCACACCCACTGTATAGAATGAGACGTCGAGAAGCGCTAGATTTAAAGAGCGTCCGTTAAAAAATAATCATTTAGGGCATTATCCATTCGTGCAAATGCGGAATAATTTATAACCTCGGGATTCTCAGCTGGAGTGATTCCTTAACCGACTGTTTCTGAAGTACATATTATTGATGTATTATGAATAAATAGCAGCTCATTGCGCTTCTCCAGAAATAAAATTGCACCCGAACATTCACCTTCATCAAAAGGAAATATAAACACATATATTGTTAGTTAAAATAATATCTAATCGCCTATATATTTTGATGATTGCGATATTATTTGTGCATTAATTGGGTAAAGAAATCCAGTAAAACAGAACTTCCTTGCCAGCAATGGTCTGCACAGAAGTTCTTATCCTTATTGTTATGATGATGATCATCATCATCATTATGCAGAAATTATATCTAAACTGTTCATTATATCTCAGAAGTTGATATGTTACATGCAATAAAAAATAAGCATTTATTTTAAAGAAAATGTACTCGGTGTGGTATCTTTAAGTACGTAAGTACATTCCATTTATGACCTAAATGAGAAACAATAATTAAACATTTTTTAGAAATATTGTTTAACAACCAATCAGTGCTATGATTGTTCAGTGTTTATGGAAATCTCTTTATTATCTTCTGTTTTTTAATATTCTGAACAAGTCGGAATATCTTCTGTCAATCAACAAGATGTAAAAGGATAGGAGTGCTACTATAAGGAAATCAATATCAGATTACAAAAAATATACAGTGAAAATAATATAAAATGTAACAGATTAACAAGTTAACATGTATCAGCCATTTTCTGTAAACATTTACAAGTATTATTTAATAAATTAGCGAATCGCGATCGACAATTTTATCTTCTTTTCGTTACAAATAAATATCAATATTTTATCATAATAATAATTATTTTATTGTAAGTCACTTCATTTTATTCGTGAACTACCATAAAAAATTCAATCCATTTGAAGACCAGCAGTTCAGGTCTGGTGCAAGGAACGCGAAAAACAAACTGCTCCAAAGCTTACCGAGGGGGGGGGGGGGGCGGAGAAATTTCTGAAGAATATGAAACAATAAACAAACTCCTTCAAACTTTGCATTTGATAATTGTGTGTTCACTTTGTGATTCGAGAATTTATGGAAAGCACTCGTGTCATTTATAGAAAAATTGTCATGCACGTATGCAGGGAATAACAGTTTGTCAACTAAATTTTGATGAATGTTAACTGACGCAGTCTTTCAATAACAGAGGTAAAATAGTGCTTTTGGATGGATCGGCATTTAAAAGGCTTACAGCTAAAGTGTCTAAGTAGGCTAACACAAGAGCACTAAATGATTGGTTATCACCGTCGTTGTTTGTCATGACGTCATTGCAAACAACTGCTGCAGCAGTTGTGGAACTCGAAATATTTTCGCGAATGATTTTGTTCTATGCTTTAATTCAAGTCATTTTATAATATTTATGAACAAGTGTTATAAGTGGGTTTATTTTGCACGTGTGAATGTTTACAGAACGAGCCTGGAAGCAAGTGTAGCAGTGCTACACGCACAATAAAATCAGTTTTAACATGCATTGTCATATACTCTCCATTAGGCAGCTTGGGTATTAAATTATTAAGTATCTAGCGGAGATTTATGTAAGAATACATAACTATACATCCAGAATGCCCAAAGACAAGATTCACTCTGGTTGTTGGGCCTTCATTGTTGTTGGAACATCACAGCATTCTATGATATATATAGCAGACGTAACAATAAGTGAGAATAAGTGTAACAATGTTAATAATAAACATTTTCTTTTTATTCTTTTGGCAATTTTGATGTCTATTGTGCAATTGTTGCAATTTATAATATCAATTGTTTGTGCAGAGAGACTAACATGTATATTGGTAGCATCATTGATTGGTTCCAAAATAGTTGAACATTTTTGATAGATAGCCAACATGAAAAATTCAATGCCATGGCCGGGATTTGAACCACGGATCTTCTGGTTTCCGTCCAGTCGCTCTAACCCATCGAGCTACCATGGCCAACGTGCCGTCCTTACACTAAATTCTCCATTTGACTCGTATATTTCCCCGGTAAACCACGAGGGGCTCTCGCATTCGAGATACACCGTTTGTGGCGACTTACTATCGTAAGTACTTGAATCACAGGCTTCATCATTTAGCTATTATTATTATTATTATTATTATTATTATTATTATTATTATTATTATTATTATTATTATTATTATTATTATTATTATTATTATTATTATTATTATTATTATTATTATTATTATTATTATTATTATTATTATTATTATTATTATTATTATTATTATTATAGTTAATTGATGGAAATTAATTATTTCTTCACACTAGCCGTGTATAGGCTAAGATTTTCGATAGATAGAGTCAACATGAAAAATTCAATGCCAGGAGATCCGTGGTTCAAATCTTGGCCATGGCATTGGATTTTTCATGTTGACTCTATCAAAAATCTTAGCCTATTTACGGCTAGTGTGAAGAAATGTTTAATTTCCATCAATTAACTATAATAATAAGAGTTAAATGATGAAGCCTGGGACTCAAGTACTTACGATAGTAAGTAGCCACAAACGGTGTATCTCGAATGCGAGTGCCCCTAGTGGTTTACCGGGGAAATATAGACTCAAATGGAGAATTTAGTGTCAGGACGGCACGTTGGCCATGGTAGCTCAATGGGTTAGAGCGACTGGATAGAAACCAGGAGATCCGTGGTTCAATCCCGGCCATGGCATTAAATTTTTCATGTTGACTCTATCTATCAAAAATCTTAGCCTATATACTGCTAGTGTGAAGAAATGATTAATTTCCATCAATTAACTATAATAGTTGAAAATTTGTTTTCGAGTCATTCAAATAATGCGCCATTACGTTAATAAATAAAGTTGGTGTCCATTGAGTGTTATATTTTATTCCGCTGAGTGTTATAATTTTTAATTTATACTACGAATAGCTCAAGAGCCATTTAGAGCCAGCTGTGTAAAATTATTTTATCATGCGTTTTAAGAAATAAATACCTACTGGTTATGGAATGTTAGAAATGCCAACTCGGACATTTGCCCACTGAACTGAACTGGAACAAACCTAACCTGTTTCTTAGCAACTGGATTGACTTAGCTTGAAACAAAGGAAGCGTTAGAAATCGAGTTGCACCATACAAAATGAGCAGGAAAAACACGTATCCCTTGCTGGATCGATTCTCGAAGGAACTAGTCAGAGGAATTTTCAGAAGCGTGCATTCGTCATCTGTGCACTATAAAGTTGCGAGTGCATGTTAATTTGTTGTTTGTATGGTCACTAAATTTAACAGACACGCTATAGCCGTTGTTTCCTGTTACTGCAATTTCACAAAGGGCATACAACCTTCATCTACAGGGTGTTAATGAACTACACCGAAATAAAATCAGGGATTGTAGACATGACTAATATAAGCAAGTTGAGATAGACAAAGCATGGTCTGCGGCTTATCATAACGCAGTTAATTACGTTAAACTTAATTTGAATCAGATGCTGATAAGTTGGTAATTAAACAAGGTGAGTAAAAGTATTGGATTAGAATGCCTTTAAAACTACCTTCAAAACTCTATAGAAATATCGATTCTTAGTAACTCGTTATTGGCGTTCTCAAGATATGCGACACTGCGACACTGAACAGCGATCAACTGTCTTCTTGCATCATGTAGCCTACCCTAGTGGTGTTTCTGTAGCTGTACCTGCATTTCAATCCATAAAGCCGAAAACTGATGTTTTAGGGGTCTTTGGTTCAGTTCCTGCCATGTTAATTTTTTTTTCGTCTTTTTAATACGTAATTTAGAAATGGCTGGATGCGTAACTAAGATGTGATTGGCCAGTGCAATAATATTAATACACTTTTTCTGAGGTCACCTCAAGTCTCTGTTGTATGAAATACCTATTACCTAAGAGGAGGACATAACTGACCTTATAATAATAGCAGCATGTGAAGTTAATCGACACACACACACACACACACACACACACACAAGGAATTTCGGACATAGAACGACAGACGTTTCTTCACCGCTGTCAATTTTGCACTAAAAATGCTGCATTGATTGATTACAAGGCAGAAACTCCACTAGCAATACTCCTTTTCTGTCCCAAAAAACTGTGCACATGATTTTCCGGGCAGAAATTGTTTGCTTAAACTTCACTTTTGTGGGTGATGATGAATGTCGCCATTCCATGAATTGTTGTTTCGATTCTGGTGTGACGTAGGCCACCCATGTTTCGTCACCAGTAAAAATTTGGTCTGAAAAATCTTCTCCTTCATCGTGGTACCGCTCAAGGAAAGTTAATGCACTGTCTAAACGTTGGGTTTTGTGCAAATCCGTCAACATTTTCGGAACCCAACGTGAACACAATTTCTGGTACTTAGGGTTCTCGGTCACAAAACGATACAAAACACTACGAGAATGTTGAGGTAAATAGTCGCACAATGATGAAATTGTAAAGCGTCTGTTTTCTCTCACCCTTTCGTCCACTTTCTGCACCAAATCTTCAGTAACGACCGAAGGACGCACACTCCGTTCTTCATCATGCACATTTGTGCGGCCATCTTTAAATGCTCTCACCCACTTCCTCACCATTCCATCACTGATAATGTTTTGTCCGTAAACTTCACAGATCTCACGATGAATATCGATCGGTTTTACGCCTTTAGCACAAAGAAATCGTATAACAGCCCGTACTTCACAATCGGCGGGACTCACGATTGTCGGAGTCTTAAGATTGTCTTAAACACTCAGTAACCAACGTATACAATGAAGAATCAGACTTTAATGACACAATGCGTAGACAAGGGATGTAGGTAACCAGCGCGCATGCGCGGAACGTGGACTGTAGCGTTGCGGCGGCGGAGTCCAAAACGGTACTGACTTAAAAAACATGCCTCGTAGTATTGGATAATAGTAGCATAAAATAATTGTAGGATTTATTATTGAATATCTTTAGTTCTGTGTAACTTAGGTTTTAGAGATATATGACTTACAAAAACACGTGTCAGTTCTTATCCAGAACTATTACGTTAACACCTAGAATACTCAGTAATTGTCAGCATACGTTTAAATTGAGAATTGGAATCTAATTAACTTTTAAACAGGATCGCAGATCTGAGTAATTATTTAATTACAGGATTCTGCATAGGTTCCAATGAGCTCAACATTGCAGTAGCGTAACAGGATCAACGTGAGTTCGAATTCTTGGCAGGTTTGCTTATTTTGTCCGGACAGTAGTGAAGGTAAATAAATAGGGTTTTAAGAGGTTCTATCAGTAACCTTGGATAAATTAAGATTGCAAAGAAGACTAGCAGAGGTTACGGTTAACCGTAATGACCTTTAATTTCTTTGATAAATGAATGCGTACGTGAACCGAATGGAAGAGATGCGCATGCGTAGGTGGCTCACATTAGCAGACATATTGTATGTATTTAATACCAGTACAGTCAGAGCAGTAATTGAAAGGATAAAAAGAAACTACATTCAGTAATAGATGTCGCAGTGATACCAAATGGACAGTTTATAACGGTTATATCGAAAACACTACTCCGATAGACATTCTAGTAGGTGCCTATGTTAAACTATACTTACTATTTAAGCTCTGTGCTGTCATTTTAAATGTATTTGCACCATCAACGGGTGTTGGGGATTGCAATTAAAGCCACTCTACGGTTTCCTAGCAACAGAAAAAAGAAAAACCTATGACAACATAGGTAGGTTTCACAGGCTATTGAGCTGATCCAAATAATTAACGGCTTCGTCATAATTTGCAGCTCCCTGCTGATAATCCAACGTTTTCAATTAGTGTTACCAACAGAAGTTCAGTGTTCGGTGTAAATGTTACAATTTACAGCGAAACATATTTCCGCGTTCAACTTATTTGAACAAGCTATATCAATGCGACGGAAACTGTGGTGAAACCTCACGTGAAGAAGTTGATGACGTAATAGAAAATTCGAGCTGCAGGTTTACGTTTTAAAATTCTCCATTTAATGTTGTTTAGTGAAGTTGTATTCTTATTATTTTAGCTAATACGTAATACATGAACAAAGATTATATATATAAAGACTCGTTTTATTGCCATACATCTTTAGAAATAGAATTTAATGTTTGTGCAGTTCCAAAACATTCAGTGATAAAGATATATAATAATCCAGTCAACTTAAGAGGGCCGTACTTAGCAAAAATACATCTAATGCAACTTGCAGTTACTCACAATTTATTTTTTTCGGAATAACACGTCTTATTAATCATTTATGGTATTTACAAATAACCTAGGTATATTCATTTTGTTATCTCAATAATTTCTTTTTCAATTCGATAGGGATATGGTACGCTTATTCGCCTGTATTTTGGTATTGTCGCCAGACATTGTTTTGCTGCTGCGTAGGTGAATGACGAGAGAGAGAGAAGCGGGGAGTGAAAGAGACGAATAGCGTCCAAGCCACGCCCTCGGAGCCGATAAGTGCTTGGCACTCGCCGAGAGAGAGCACATAGAGAGAAAGAGATAGTTCCATTGTGTTCTCGCTACGCCACGAAAGATCGTGTGGCTTCGGCAACTTTCGAGAAATGATGGTTCGGTTATAAAAGCGTCGCGGCTAGTCAGATAGCTCAGTTGTGCAGCGAGCTGCTAGTCAGTTGGGATGGGATTGGGATTTCATTACGGAGCGGATTCGGTGCATAGGCCACCATGCTGGGCCCATTGTTCCTATGCCCCTAAGTGGGGGCACCCCCGGGAGGAAGGATGGGGCGAAGGAGACAGAGGGCGGCCGACCCAAGGAGCCACAACAGCACAGAGGGCAGGGTCCATACAGTTTACTTGGATAGAGACTGCCCCCGACAGGCCAGGACAACGAACTCGCTCCTCCACAGCGGGATGGCAACGAGCCCAACAGCCGAGTTCCAAAGGTCCCTGGCTGGCGGTCACGAAATGGTCTCAGCAGAGGAGCGGAGACTGACCTACCGGAGGAGGAAGTAGTTTTCCTCAGAGCATAACATCCCGACATGCACCGCCGAGACACCCGCCGACACTTCCACCCTGAAACAGACCACCAGATGAGAGATGATATGAAATGATAATGGAGATGAAATGGAGGGACAGGAAATTCGGGGGATGTAATTAACCTACTCAGCATTTGCCTAGTGACCCGGAAAAACACCGATAAAACCCCTGGGTCAGATACTTCGGCCACGGGAATCGAATGCGGGCCACAGACGAAACCGCCTGAGCCATCCTAGTCAGTTGTTAATGGACTTGTGAATCGAGTGTGCAGCTGTGTGGACGTGTGGCGGACGACCTTGAAGGTTGCGTTCGTGTATGTTACGTAAATCTGCTGCTGCAAAGGGCTGTACAAACTGTCTTTCTACGGAAATAAAGAGCATTTTGAATTTCTGCAAACTAGACTTTAAGCTTTACGAACCCACACAGTCACAGTATTCATTATTGCCGATCTGCAAATTCAAGTGGTACGAGATCTAACGCCAAATAATTCGAAATCGTAAGCCATTTCAGTGATTGTACGAGGTGCCTTCAAGTTATAACACTTTTTTTTTCGGGACTGGAACCGGGTAGGAACTTCTTTATATATATATATATATATATAAACTATACGTGGACTCTTTGTGAATGCGTGACAGGCATGGCAGCATTGTATAGTGCATAAAACTCTAGTGGCAGCGACGAGAGTTAGGGCTATTTTTGGTACTTAAAATGGTGACGTTTTCATTGCAAGAACAGCGTGTAATCATTCTTTTTCCCCATTTTCGCGGTGTCACAAGTATTGAAATTCATGGCCAGTTTAGTGAGGCATGTGGTGATGGTACCATGGATGTTTCTAATGTGCGTTCCTGGGTGTGACAGTTCAGTGAAGACAGAACAGCGTGTGACAATAAACCAAGACACTTGCAGACATCACCTCTAAAATTGGCATTTTCATGGGATCTGTGCACACAATCCTGCATGAAGATCTGAAAATGCTCAATCGGCGATCCTCCAAAGCAACGTTCTCCACTCTCTGGATCATGTCGTCAGACTGGCTGGTGCGAGGCCATGACTGTCTTTGTATGTTGCCCCACGATGTTCTACCTTCATTGAACTGTCGCATCCAGGAACGAACATTAGATACATTCATGGTTCCATCACCATATGGCTCATTCAACTGACGATGAATTTCAATAGGTGCCACACCACGAAAATGGAGAAAACAAATGATTACCCGCTGTTCTTGTAATGATAACGTCACCATTTTAAGTATCAAAAACAGTCCTAACTCTCGTCGCTGCCACTCGAGTTCTATGCTCTGTACAGTGCTGCCATCTCTGTCACGCATTCACAAAGAATCCACGTTTATTTAAAGGGGGGGGGGGGGAAACAGAAGTTCCTATCTGGACCCAGTCCTGAAAAAAAAGTAGGTCGTGTTATAACTTGAATGCACCTCGTACTATATAGCGTTTACTGCATATATCACCACAGGCGGGCCTGCCTCGGTAGCGTAGATGGTAGTGTGTCTGCCTCACGCTCAAGAGGTCCCAAGTTCGAATCTCGGTCAGGGTGAGTTACCTGGATAAGGTTTTTCCGGGGTTTTCCCTTATCCTTCAAGACGAATGCCAGGTAACTCTAAGCTCCATGGACCCTGGACTCATTTGAGCATCATTTCACCCAATTCATTCACCGTCCGATATGACTTAACGTTAGAGGACGTAAATTAAAAAAAAGCACAGGCGGTGTACATTCATGATACATAGGTACATAGAATAATATTTAGTACAGTACTTTTCTGAAGGGAAAGTCGCAGGCATACCTCTCCGTCATTTCCCAGTTTTGAGGACTCAAAAATAGGACGGACTTCCGGTTCACGAGACCAGTCTTAATGACTTCGCTCACCCGTGTCGGTTGGTGATTGTGTTAAAAGTATATAAAAAAGCTTTCTTGCATATAATCACTTATGTGGTTATATTGTGGTTATTTATCACTGAAAATAAAATAAAAATTGACATCGCTTGCATTTTAATGGCCTTACCTATAATCTTATAATAAGATATTAATCTATTATTTTTCTTAACTCATTTATGAGTTTTCAAACTCTTTTTTGTGCTTAGATGATAACTGGATTTCTTAACCTCAAACTGTCAGCACTCTTGACATTCTAATTATAATGGTAATCAATAACATGGTATCTAAATACTAATAGTTGATTAACTTTGGCTTCTGCGGTGATTTGTTCCCCTATCATTTTGTTTCTATGCAATTAAGAAGTGAAAAAACGCATTTTCTGCATTAATGGTGTGTTCAGATAACTCGAATGCTCATTTATTATCAATACAGTTCAATTTCAGTTATCTATTTGTTCTGTCTGAGAAAAAAGCTTGTTTGTTTAGTAATAGGAATGTCTGTTGTGTAAATCATGCTCATGTAATAAAAGTAGGTACTAAGCATTGCAATTGTCTTGACAAATACAACTACTAAAACTGATAGATTAAATTTTGCTTTTAAACTTATCACGACAGTCATTCGTTAAGCTCAATCTAATTATCGCGAAAAACCATTTATCTGAAGACAATTTAATAATCTATAAAATGAGCCGCTGAACATTTACATTTATATATGAGACCATTTCACTTGTGTGTTAAGTTAAATTTGGACATATTACAGCTGTCTGCACTGCCAGTTTTTTGGAGTTTGTCAGCTTGATATGCAGTTTTTTCCTAGTGTCACCATCTGTGTTGTTCCGTAAATCGTACGAAAAGGGAACTGTTTTCAATTTTGGTAAATGCGTTTCTAGAGTTCCTTTAATTAATGTATATCCACTTCGGAACTACAATAAGATGCTAGTGATGTTATTGACTAAGGTTTACGTAAATAATAATAATAATAATAATAATAATAATAATAATAATAATAATAATAATAATAATAATAATAATAATAATAATAATAATAATAATAATAATAATAATAATAATAATAATAATAATAATAATAATAATAATAATAATAATAATAATAATAATAAATTTACTTTTCTATTTTTAATTTTGTTAGATTTGTTTTTTTTCCCCTCTTGGCAATCATAAGAGTAGTGGAATTTTGACTTTTTTTTGACTAGTGAAAATTAAAATCTGAAACTAGACATTTACTAATGTGTATGTTTATAGTTTTATTCGAATAATAGCCAAAATATCAGAGAGAAATGACTCCGCGTTAACGCACGGGATTCGTATTTGGTAGGTCCGGTTTCGATTCGTGGTGATCGTTCACTCTAACCGTGGAGTGGTTGTCTTCCAAGGAAAAAGTGGGTGTCTTCTACCAAGGCTCTCCTCTCTCTTCCTCTCCCTCTTTCATGTTACGGGCGACGCCGGGGCTGAGTGTTGATTGTTGCGGGCAGATGGTAGAGATGCTTGCGATTTGGAACTTCTCGGCTCTACCGCAGGGTAAGCTTTCTCCAGTTCCTGCTGTAGAAAACTTACCATCCGGCGCTTTGGTCAAGTCGCCATTGAATAGGATGGTCAAGCCAAAGATTGTCTGCGTATCTGTCGCTTACGTCGTCCATTCCTGCGTATCCTCCATTCCTCTGGGAGGATAACACCAAATAATTCAATTGCGGATCGAGATGCTAGGTGTCCCCGCTGCTACCTAAGTACTTATACCTCTAACAAAATGCAACTGGAACTCCAAATTTCCTTATGATCAATTCCTTAGCCTGGAAAGTTGTCAGTAACATATGAAGTTCTTGTTATATACTGGGAGCTACCGTTTTATGAATTCAGATTTTCCATAATACTGTTGTAATAAAACGTTAACGATGTGTTTCTGAAATACATGTCTGGATTGTACCTTCAAGTGCTTGGAATCTGACGATGTAATGCGCAGTGGTTTATGTTGGTACAGAAATATTAAACCGCCCTTGCCAAACACACCTCCTTTAACTGCTTTAGCACTCCACTCAGTATTTTTTTTTTTTTTATTATTTCCTTCTCCCTGAGCCTGAAACTGGTGTATTCAAGGTTTGAGTGCCAGACTTCTGGCATCATACCAATGCGAGACGGACTCATTCAAGGGCTGGTGTAGACCTTCTTTGGGAAGTATGCCTTCCAGCTACTCAGGTGAAGTGTTTCCTTACTCCTCCCCTTCCGCCATTCGCCTAGGCTTGATCGTTGTTCATAGACTAATATGTATGTTTCGGACTTGAATTCACACCACTGAAGATAGGCTCTTCTTGGGCTGGTGTGGAACACTAAGTCTCTGCCAACACTAAAGAGCGGCCGGTTTCCATGATCCTAATTGTCTAGTTTTAGTATAATTCAGTAAGGAGTATTTTATTCCCGACAAAACATAATTGTAAAAGCATAGCTTCCAAATGAACACAGTTGCTATTACGACAGAAACCAGTTAAGAGGGGCTCTGATGTGTATATGGTACCCGAACTTACTAGCGGCGTGATGATTAATGCGCCATCTACACCAATTTTCCAATCAGTTTAGCACGTGTGCCACAACATTACACCTGGATGTCTCATAACTTCACTACGTGTTGTGCAACTTGGTTGACAGCTATTAATTTAACGCAATCGTCCCCTCCCCGCCCCCCCCCCCCCAGTCTTGTTGCAGCAGTAAACGCCAAGCTGTCTGCTGGAGTTAATGAATGACAAGTCGAGGTTAGCCAGTTTTTTTTCTCTATTTTTTTCTTTTTTCAACCAATCCCAGCGCTTGTACTCTACGCTCTGTTTACGGCAGCGATTGTCCAAAACGAGATTAATGGTAGCAGAAAGTAATTCACTAACATCACACTGAACTACCAAAGTTAAAACGAATAGGTATACCTAAATCACATAGCCTGTCGATGTTAGAGCATTAATCATTAGGTTCCAGTTTTTTTAATTCTGTTAGAAAATGACGTGTATCATTTTATCTCTAGGTCAAGGGCTTACAGGATGGTAACAGACCGAATTTTTAATCTTTGCTTATTTATGATCCTTATTCATTTATCTTTCATTTTCATGTTCATTTCCTTGTTTTCGGCTATTTAAATGCCTACAAACCGGGAGGTTTTTTTTTAGGTAGAAATGTACACTCCAAGCTGTTTGAAATCTTTAACGCTAGTTTACCCTCATTGAAAATCTTCAGCAGTTTGTTTGTTGCAAAATGCTCCTTACAGGAGGTTTATTGTCAAATTGTAACAGAATTGTAATGCAGGAAATGTGTATCAAAGTGTGTTAACCAGAGTTTAGTTTGCAGATATAGAACACCAATGCTTTGGCAACATTGGGCGTTTCATTTTGTATAATGTATTAACATTTCAAAATTTATCAGAATGCAAAACTAGAACACTAATCTCTGTTTCATATAACCTTGCCCCGCTGACATGTATCACTCCGTGTGCAACTACCTTCCTCCTCACCCAAAATGGCTAATGTTTTCGCGCCATAGGCCAAGGACGGTGCCTTCCCGTCATATTTAAACCTGCAGTAAACGTCATAATAATTGCCAGGAAGATAGGTAAAATCATACATGCATGAAGGCATGCAAAAATACAAGTTTATAATGAAACTGAGCAAGTTGAAACTGAATGAATGAGCAATGAAACTGAAACAAGTTTATAATGAAAGGCCTTCGGCCTTGTCTACTCGGATTTTTTAAACCAGCACACATACCTTGCAAAAATGCTGGTCTTTCAGTCTTAAAAGTCGTGTCACGCCGTACTTGTGTGTCCTTCATTCACCCAAGTCTCGTCAAGGTATCCCGACTTGTATCCCAGTACAGTCTAATTGTCCTTAAATAACGTCTTCGCCACACAGCAATATCGCCCCTGGAGTGGTAAGTTTTCCTGTTGTCTCAATTTCATGTCGCGATGTTCCTACGCATCTAACACACCTGTAAGTTCAGAGCACAGCTGTTCGACTTCTCTCACTGACAAAGACGGATTATTCTCTGAGAGTGCATTAAACACATGCACGACAATTCTTTTTTTCGCCGCTTTGTAAATGTTTTCCCTTGCGATGCTTCAGCGAAAAACTGGCGGTAGACTCTGCCATTATACATATAATAAGTACATGCGCAATAAACGATCAATAAAATAGTTTAGCTATCGCACTCGGCACAACACACCTTCGAATGCTGATATATGACTAATCCAGTTCAAAACAAGGTCATTGATAAAAGTCATATAAACAAATATGTCATCACTACCGCTGAAGCATGTGCTTGAGAGCAAAGGAACCTCCTCTTTACTTCGTTTAAGAATTAACATGCATTTCAGATAAATCAACTCTGTTGCGTAATATATTTAATTCAAACAGTTACGAAAATATAAATTTGACAATTCTCTTCCAGCATATAACGATATATCACCATGTTAAATAACGAACTAATTTTTACAGCACAACAGTGACCGTTAAGAGATACGGGGCAAGCTTATGGGAAACAAGGATTAGTATATTTATTCCATACAATGCAATTTCTAAGTTTTAAGCTTAACATCCCAAATACATAAACAAAAAAGGTATTCGTTTGGATATCAATTATCTTTATTGTATACAATGTAATTTCTAAGTTTAAGCTTAACATCCCAAATAGAAAAAGTATTCGTTAGGATATCCTACCTATACATCATATATCATTATTTTCTTGAAAAAATAAATTAGAGATTTAAAACTTGGTGTGTGCCCTGGTTAAACTCAATTATCCAATAGTTTTCAAATAATAATAATAATAATAATAATAATAATAATAATAATAATAATAATAATAATAATAATAATAATAATAATAATAATAATAATAATAATAATAATAATAATAATAATAATAATAATAATAATAATAATAATAATAATAATAATAATAATAATAATAATAATAATAATAATAATAATAATTAATAATAATAAAATTAGAAATTTCAACAGCACGTTGCTTTTAAACTACATTGGAATTTTACGAGAAATTCGCAATGAGCCCACTGGAACCCCTACAAATTTTTTTAGGAAAAGGACCGCGTGTGTGTTTGTGGTTAACATAATTGAAGAATTTGACGTGCAGATGACTGTCTTCTCCTATACAAGCACACTGTACAAAAAGTGATTTTTCTATCCATGTGACATAACTCAGGATATACTTTTGCGTAGGAGTGATTTCGAATTAATCAATCCATCTTGATACAACTTGCGAGAACAGTATTCAATTTCTGTTGGTGTTACCAAGCGCGAAGATGGAAATAAGGGAAAGGAAGCAAGCATGGCAAACTTTCAAACATGTTCCTTACATTACTCTCAGCCTGCATTTTATTTCTTTAATGAGGTTCTGTTTGTTAAGTGGTTTCCCTGTACTTCAGAATTATACAAAACTCAACCAAGGTGAGTGTCACTAGCAAGGAATTTACAGCAAATTAAAGACACTCTAAAACATGAGTTTTAATCAAAATCGTTATAGTCATTTTTGAGAAAATAAAATCTTCATGTCGCAAAGGTGCTGATATATATATATATATATATATATATATATATATATATATATATATATATATATATATATATATATATATATAAAGTTTGATATTTTTCGAATCTTTCGTTTTTGAATTATGCGATTCTCACACAGTTACGGCTTTTTGTAAACATTGTTTTTCTAGAATCGGGAGCCTTAAACCTTGTACGAAATCTTGGTATAAAATGTTTTGGTGGAATGCAATACTTCTTCATTAACGCTTAAGTTTTTACGACCACATATTTATTTATCGTTTGCTTAAACAGTGGCGGATGAAATAATTGGGTATTTTATAAAAAAACATTGTTCTACATATAAGATAATATTGTAACTTCGTACGTTAAAGTGTTTAAAAACGCGTAGGTTCCTTAAAAATTTATAAAACTAATGAAATAAATTTAGAGCTGCAAATTATTAGGAAAGGTATTAATGAACGTGCTCTATTAAACTTCAGTTTTAGGAGAAAACAAATTTCCAACTTACCAGGTTGTACATGGCCAACCTCAGCCATTTTTATCTGATGAAGAAAGCAACCAAAGATCCATGCCCAAATTGTAGAGCCCGGAGGACTAGTTATCAACACCTTATCTTTAAGAGACAAGTGCCCTGCTTTATTGAACGAAAGAAGGGACTTGAACCTCAAGAGTGAGCTGTATTCTATATTTAACACCTCCTCGAAGGATGACAAAAAGTTATCAAGTTAATGGAAATATCACAACCGTTAGTTTAACGTTGTTTATGAAAGCCATATTTTAATATTGCTGTAATTATAAATTACAAGGGCTGTTCAATAAAGAATGATCATAATTTTTTACAGTCACAATTTTTCGCACTAAAATTCAATCCTATTATATTCCGTTAGCTTAATGTGAAACAAACACGGCGTAGTAGTTTCATTGTTGGTACCCCTGGTTCCCGCTGTGAGAACCAGGCAAGTTCAGACACGTTCAGTATCGCCTACCGATGCAATGGAGGTAACACGCGAGGAACAATATGCGGCTTTGAAATACTGCTTTCGTCTCAACAAATCTTCAGTTGAGGCCTATAAAATGTTACAGGAGGCCTATGGAGAGTATGTTCTTCCCTACAGCACAGCTCCAAGATGGTTTAAAATGTTTAAAGAGGGGAGGCAATCCATTTCAAATGAAGGTGCACCCGGTACTGCTCTTACGGAAGAAAACATCAACACTGCTGCTGCCATTGTGAGATAGGATCGACGAATTACCTTAAGATCACTTTCTGAAATACTGAACATTTCATTGGATGCCACCCACACGTTGATGACAGAAACATTACATATGAGACGTGTTTGTACGCGATGGGTTCCAAGACTTGATTCCCGAACAAAAGGACATTCGCATGCAGGCCTGCATGCAGTTAAAGTTGATCTTAGAGGAAGATCCGGGGTTGCTTTCAAACATAATCACTGCTGATGAAACTTGGCTACATCATTTTTATCCTGAGAGCAAACAGCAAAGCTCAGTGTGAAAATCTCCTTCATCACCAACCCCACAAAAGCAAAAATAGTTGCTTCTGCTGGGAAAGCTATGGTTATCCCATTCTTAGATATTCATGGAATGGTTTATCAGCATGCTGTACCTGCACACACATCAGTAACTAGGCAATACTACAGGGATGTCCTGAAAACATTGCAAGTCCATATGAGGCGCAAAAGACCACATTTCCGTGAAGCAGGCTGGATGCTGCACTAGGAAAATGCGCGGCCGCATATTGCCAATATTGTTGCTGAATATCTTGCAAAAATCAACGTGAAGTGTATCCCTCACCCTCCCTATAGTCCGGATTTAGCCACATGTGACTTTTTACTTTTCCTTAACTTGAAGAAACGCCTTCGTGGGAGACATTATCCATCATCAGAAGCAGTGGTGAAGGCTGAGCAGGCGATTTTGAAGGATCTCTCAAAAATGGGTTTCAGCATGTCTTTGAAGACTGGCAGAAACGCTGGGACAAGTGCATCGCATTCAGGGGCGACTATTTTGAGAAGGGCCATCAAAATTATAAGCATGAGTAAAGGTACGTTGAAAAAAAAAAAAAATGTGATCATTCTTTATTGAACAGCCCTCGTAGGTATATTACATCTACTATTAACCAAACTTCAAATTATTGTGCTTATAAAGTTCTAGTACACTGTATCAAATTTTGTATATGCATTGCTCTTTGTTGTGTAAGAATGACTCATTGTTATGAAAGCGACCTTAAATAAAAATGTAATGCAAATATTTAGGATGAGCCAGAGCTTGTAAATTTCATATTATCTGTTGTTTCTACATATTAACTGAATTTACTCTCGTCTAATTTGTCTGCTCTAATTTTTGAAATGCAGACGAATACTTTGACCTTTGATTACGCCTCACGTTCAAGAGGTCACGAGCTCAAATCTCGGACAGGGTGAGTTGTCTGTAGAAGTGTTTATTTGTCGGAGTTTTCCTTTATCCTAAAAGATGAATGTCGGATAACTCTAAGCTATATGGAACTTATGCTTATTTGAGCATCATTTCAGCTATTTCTTTCATCGTCCAATATGATTTAATGTTAGTTTCAAAAACAAAAAGTAATTTGCGCCGTTAAGTCTCTTACATTAAAGAATAAAAATTACTGTTAACCCATTTATAGTGCAGAGGATATTTTAATGTCTATTTAGCTCTTTTGGAGGGGGACATTTAAAATAATTATAGACGTTTACGAAACACGAAGAAGTCAAGGCTATTAATTGTGAAAAACTGGTTTTGGTTTCTTAACTATAATTTAAATGTAAAATTACTGTACCGTGTATTTAATACATCCTGTCTAAATTATGCCCAATTTAATAATTTTATTATGTGACGCATTTTAAGTGCCTGAAATTACTTTTACATGCCTAGAATTCCAGGTCTGTTAGAAACGTGTTCAAGTATGTTGTAAGCATTTATGTAAAGCCCAAATACTTGCTGATTTATTTTAAAATCCGTGTTTACCACTGCTAACAATGTGATTTTATCTTATACATCAATCGAAGTCACGCTTTTGTGAACTAATCGCATTAAAACACACGTCTCACTTTTAATTTGGAGAAGTGAAAGCTAGTGTAAACCTACCAGCATCATCAGCCAGTGACAGTTAAATTTTTCAGCCGCGTATTCTAATCAGTTTCACATTAGAGAGAAACTTAAAATTTTTGGTACCAGTTTGCATTCTTATTGTGAGTTTTCATTTTCTTGGAAATTAGTAGTCGCTTGAGTCTATGCCGCAGGGAATGGATTTGTACAGCCCTGATATGATTGCGTGTTTGGAGTGCCCTGCAGACCATAGTACCAGGGTTCACCGACCGACACGCCCCCTTTCGTCCAAGACATATCAGCATGCCATGGAAAGTTAATTTGGGAATCGAAGTGCTACAGAAGAAAAGCTTAACAACCAAATAAATGGGATGCAACCTAACAGACCGTTTGATGTTCGATTCCCGACAAAGATTTACTTTTGTTTCCAATTTAACCTCGAGAGAAACTGCATTCGCGGGTAATAAACAACAGCTTATATCTAATGTGTAGCCGTGTTCTTAATTAATGAAAATGCATCCCAAAGGCGGAGATCACATGTACTTCCATTTCTGTATATCACATATAATTATTTTTGTGATCTACTATTCAATTCTACGAATTTGAGCTTGAAAGTGATTTTTAAACAAAGGATAGGATAGAATAGTATGGAGAGTATTCGGCACTGCGACCAGCCTTGATCTATTTTACCTTTGCCCCAAGTGAGGAGGAAGGATGAGGCAAGAACGAGACCGGACGGCTGAGCCAAGTAGTCACGACAGTGCAGAGGGCAGGGTTCCCACAGTAGACCAGTTGGAATCGCCCCGGCAGGCCAGTACAACCGGTATCCCACCCACGTGGTCCTAAGATGGCCCACTAAGCCGGCCCGGATACCATTCTACCGGAGGAAGTTCTTACCAGGAGCATATCATCCTGCCGTGAAGCTCCGAGATTCCCGCCGACACTTCTACCCTGAAAGAGACCACCGGATGAAAGATGATATGAAATTATAATGGAGATGAAATGGAGGGACAGGAAATTCGAGGGATGTAATTAACCTACCCAACATTCGGCTGGCGACCCGGGAAAACTCCCGAAAAAAACCCATGAGTCAGCTAGGCCTGCCACGGGAATCAAACCTGTACCTCCCGAATGCGGGCCACAGACGAAACGGCCAGAGCCATCCCCTCGGTGTAGAAAAGTATATACTGCGGCAGGTTTTTTGTGCTACAATTTGAGTAGATTTTCTCTCTCGTGGTCAGGAGGTTCTGTGACCTTGAAATTGCAGTAGTTTATGTGTCCTATTTTTGCTCCTTATGAGATAACCCTTGCCTGGCTTCCAAGGCAGCCACTGGTGCAGAGGTACAGTTATATGACGGTAAAACTCCTTGTGAATAGAGATATTGGTTATATAAATTCAGTTAAATATTGCTATCAAAAATTCCACAGAAGTGTAGAAAGTACTACTGTAGTAAAGTCTAGAATTTTTTCACATGTACACGAAATGCGACGAATTAGGAAAGTATAATACTTTAAGTTCTCCTTAATTTCTTTCTTTTGTCTTCCCTTGTTTGCATCTTCAGTGTGATCTCTCTGTTATGCTGAAAGAACGAAGACCCGTGAATTTAAATAACTCAACATTAATATAACAGTCAACTCCTGTCGATTTTTTCTATTAGAAATAGATATCCAAACAAGTAACTTATCCACTCGTTACTAAGTTATTCACTGATGCCACATTATTAAGTCGTCTGTTTTCTGAGCTTCCAGGGAAAAGAATAGAAAGCTGAACACCGTCTTTGTGGGGTACTATACAGGATTATTAAAAAAAAGTAGTAAATTTCAACTGTTTTGTCAAAATTTTGTGAAAAACACATTCTGCATGTCATTGGAAAGTTTAAAGGTTCATGGATATTAAGTTAAATCAAGCGGTTAAACGGCTTGATTGTCACCAAGACAGCCCGGGTTCGATCCCAGGCTACCGCTTGTGATATCTGTGGTGGACAAGGCGCTGGAGCTGGTTTTCTCCGGGATCTCCAGTTTCCCCCGCCATCTTTCCTTTCATTCATTTCGCCGTCATTCTGCCATCTACTTCTTTCACACTCATACCGGACAGCGGGCTTATCACCCATCCTGGGTTCTCTATCTGATCCAGAGTTTCTGTTTCTCAATCCGACACCTAAAGACATAAGCGGTAGAGGAACAAGAATCCCAGGGCTTGCTTCGAAGGGAAGTAAGGTCAGTAGATTAATAGCACGCAGAGAACTTCAAGTCTGATAAAGAGGCATCTGAGCAAAATTAAGCGATCTTCCACGCCCATTATAGAACGGGACGCTGAGAACAACAGCAAAGAGGGTCCATAAAAGAGATGTAGTTGGAAGCCATACAGACAAATAGTTTTATTTATTTGTGCAGTAAGTAGAAATAAATTATCACATTTTGAAATTTTAAAAAGTTTTTTTTTTTTTTTTATGGTTAACAGTCTTACAGAATACATTCACGTAGTGCTATGTATGTTTTCCAAACATGAGGTAGAAGATGCGTACAAGGGAACTGTAGATAAGGCTCTACCGGAAGTTCCTTTGAGACAGTTTGCGTATGAACGAACAAGTGAATGCCTGTTGACAATACGCGCGTCTGTTTCTCAGGAGGTTTGGCAAGCCTTGCGATAACAGCTGTGCTGTGAAATCTCGCATGGGGTATGACGTAAAGCAGTTGGCCCAGGACTTGAGTATTGTTTAGCTACCGCTTCCGCTATCTATTTCACTCTCTCACCTGCGGTAAAGTCAGACCTGGTGTCGCCCCCACTGAACCTTTAACGGAGGCCGCATCTTCTGTGATATTTACGTCCTCAGGGAGATCTCTTTTCTAGTTCACGGACGTCATTTCTCCGTAAAACTAAATGACCGTAAACGCGGCTTCTCTTGACTTCATACCTCTGCCAAGTTTTGTTTCAGGAGGTTCTTAAAAGTGTTTCTTAAAGATATTTTTGAAGAAATTACACGACGGACACAAGAAAGGCTCCTGCACTCACTAAAAGTGATAGCTTTGTTATCTAAATTGTCTAATGCTACATGGGGTGAAGATATAGGAAGTAGATGAAGCATGGACAGAGGTGGATGTTATTAACAGATCTTTTTGTAAATATATTCAAGGCTTGCCGGTAGCATCACCTAACGGGGCAGCACATCTTGACTTTGGAAGGCGTTCAACTAAAGTCAATAATGAAATATTTGTACAGAGTTGCCAACTTTAAGTAAAACAATATTAAAGACTGTTTTCTTGTGCAAATGAGAAGCGGATGGGAAGGATCTTGGACACAAGAAGTAAGGAAATTGATGGAACAGATAGGTATGGGACATATTTGGAGGAATGGGGAGTATTGTTAAAGAGGCTTTTGGAAACAATAGAATAAATATTAGAAGATACTGATAGTCAAATTAGTTTTACTAGTATAAGACAGAAAAACTTTTTGAGAATATATAGGGAATTAAAAATACTGTAGGGAAGGGAAAAGTACATAGACGTGTGTAATAAGCTTGGGCGAGGACAGGAGTTAGAAATTTGAAAGGTATTAGAATGACAAGGAAAATAGGAAAATGCCCAATGTATGAAAATGATGATACAAACTGGCACGGTATAATATATTGGAAACAAACTAAGGCATAGAGAGAACAAATCTGGCAACAAAAGTGGAACAATTTTAAGGAGGAGGGAGAGGTAGTACTAATCAGGAAAATACTGTCTGTAAAAGGAGAAGATAATGTAAGAAATATAGATGATTATTTAGGGAAAGTCAGAGAAATGGTTAAGAATGATTAAGAGCAACTAACAATTAAGGTTAGAGGAATGGGAACTAAGGATGAAAAAGAACAGAGGGTCATCAATGTACGGAAAACAACGGGTTGTGTGTATTGAGACCGAAATTTAGGGCAAGCAGGTATGAAGGGTATATTGAATCTGAACAAGAATTTTGTCATTATGTGCTAGGAATGTGTAAATGGTAATGCATTAATAAATGCATGCATAAAGAAAGATGAGAAATAAATATTTTATTCTAAATTATCTAAATCATGACGAAAAACTAATAAAAAAATTAGCAATTCAATTTATTATATTCATATCCACCAATTCCAAGAATTCCAAATGATAGGTATTGGACTATAAATGAAGCACTGAAACAATAATTCCGAGCGCTAAGTATCCTGTTGTATTTAAGAGGCATTGTGTTATAAATCATTCAGGAAGTAAATTGTGTAAAGCCTTACGTAATCACTAAAACAAATCGTAATAAACGCACACGTGTAACACAATGGCCTATATACGATCAAAGATTATTTGCTTAAAGTCAACAGTTTACCTGCAAGTTAAACGTCACCAACGTAACAACTGCAGTTAACATTCTTATCATTTGTATATTTGAATATTTTGGAAACAGTTACTGAACTGACGAAGGTCACCAGATACATTCAGAGAGAACCTTAATGTCATAATTGGCTTTTGGTGAATCCCAGTAACTTATGTTATATGTATATATTGTGGTTTGTTCAGTTTTCATTCCAACTTACTGAATTCTCACTAAAGTTACTGATGTAATCTAGTTCAACGTACATTATGACTTCATTTATTTCAGACTGGTTCGGTTTTGCCTTTCACCTCACGTATCTGTGCGACGATACCTCATGAATACGCGTGCATCGGATGATTCACTCGCTGGGATTCGAACACGACGTCATAACGTCACACCGTTGTCACAAACCCGTTCTACAAACCGCAGTTCATGTGGCATAAGAAACGCATTCGCCAACTTACTCACCAGAGCACTTGCTTTATAGCCGTTGGAAATGTACCAGGTGTTCTACCTGCCTCATACAATCAGATATTATGCAAACTGCAATTATAAATGATCAAACATCGGTCTCTCTCAGCATAAACAAAACGATATTGTTGGTTTGGCGTTTTAGAAGTCAGAAATGATCAACTTTGGGTATATCTTACACCGACGAAGTTGGGAAAAACGGTAAGTTACACATTCCCCTAGCTTGCCTTCTTGGCCTGGGCAGACAGTAAATACTGCTAAGACCGTAAACTAATCCCACAGGTCTCAAGTCACTCAGCAACTTAAGGGGACAGAACTCGGACAAGGGCGGGTGGTTTGTTTGTAGTTTCTTTTTTTTTTTCTTCTTTTTTTTCAAATTATGAACAGGTTAGCAGTGCTAAAACATCCTTTTCTCAATGTTCCCAACTGCTGTCTTCTAATTCTTTCTATCACGTATCTATGTTGACTTCCGCTGTAAGCCTAACCCTTTCTTTTCCTTTCTGCAGGTATCAATTGCAAAATCCATCGTGGTAGTCTTTCACTCTCCATTTTTTTAAATATATTCATACCAAGGTATTGCAGACAATAAATAAAATTAAATGATAATTTTTCTAACCCATTCGTCTCCGAATTTCTCTATTTTTAATGTTATCTAATTTTGAATATGATCACAACTTCTGAAGAAATCTATTTTTATAGATCGTGGTTGAGATGTTACTCTTGAATTTAGTGTCCAAATTTTGCGCCATAAATGATCAGACTAATTTTAATAGGTATATACAAGGATCTCTTTATTCGGCCCGCATTGGATTTCCCGTTAATCAATATTGATTTTTTTGCTTACTTTTCATTTTCAATTTTCAAATGCGCTACACTCTGAAACAAAAGAAATGTAGACGCTATGGAAAATAGAAGTACAGTATTGAATTGAGGTGCCACAAAATGTTCCCTTTTCTTATTCCTGTGTGTGCCAGAATATTTTTACATATGATTTCTTATATTCATGCACTTGTAGATTCGCCTTCCTGCTTTAGTTGTCCTCAGCATGCGTACAACTTTGTATCCATTCTTTTATGTAATCCTCTAGATTCCACATATGTACTGGAGGTCCGTTAATAGTTATAAACATTATTTGAATGTATATATATTGTATTTTTTCAGTATTTCGAATGTTAAATTAAGAAAGGTAATGAATTTAAAAAGTATAAATAATATTAGTAGGCGAACTGCGTCCCCCTCCGAAAAATAGTGGGGGGACGGCGTACAACCGCGTTCCCGCTCCACTACGGCCCTGGGTGTATCCAAATTTTCCAGATTTTCGTTAATCTGCATTACCTAGGCACACCTAGTCCGGTTAAATCAAGTTCCTGTGTATTTATTTTTCGTGATTTTAAAAATGTTCATAATATCGATTTAAATTATCATTGATCTTCATTTATAGATCCCCTACATTTGTTTCATGTCAGCCATCTTTTGCAATTTTGACACATCAGTTCTATTTGTTCCGCAATTAAATCGTAGAATAATAAAACACCATAGCAGTAAATCCAGAATGTAATATTTTAGTTAATTGATGGAAATTAATCATTTCTTCACACTAGCCGTATATAGGCTAAGATTTTTGGTAGATAGTCAACATGAAAAATTCAATGTCATGTTGACTCTATCTACCAGAATGTAATAGTTTAATATTATAAATAAGTATTCTTTTGTTATTATACCGCGTAAAACTCCCCATAATTTCTTTAATGGCAAATTCTGTTGAACAAATTTTTAATATTTAAATAACAAATTTGGGTTTGGTTTCTTGGAACCTTCACCCCGATTGACTAAGCAAAGTAAATATATGATCAACAGTTGATCTGCCAACTCGAAAACCTGATTGATATTGATTTTTTTGTATTTTTAAATTCTAATTAAAATAATATTTTACCATTTTGCATAAATTCTTATGAAATATTTAGTGAGAGTGATTCCTCTATATTTGTTGCATTCATACTTTCACCTCCTTTTTGTGCATTTTCCTTTAGCTCTTTTGCTTCTTTCATTTACTTGTTTTGATCTCTTTAGTAAGCACTTCCCAGAGCTCAGAAGACATTAAAACTGGTGTGACATATAGGCATATTTATATTTCAGTAACTTTCTTCTTCATTTTCAGTTTTTGTCAAGCAGTGGTTTCCTTTATATAGCAGTCCAGTTTCGAGAAACTTTTGAAGCCTAGAACAGTTATAAGTAATTGTATTCATATACGTCGATGACATCGAAACTTTATGAGAACCTCTTGGGCAAAAATTTAAACATCCGCAGAGAAAATAACTTCACCGAAGAAAATCTGAATTTCTTCTAAAATGTTTTAAGTTTAGAGTAAAAAGGAAATTTCATGAGCGTAAAAGTTTATTATTTTTTAAACTAGGAGGCTTTGATTAACGTTCTAATTCGCTTGTTTCACATGCCTTGGTGTCCATGTATATAAGAAATGTGTATTAGTTCTTGGTTAACAGTTGTTAAAGAAAGCTTTGCGAGTGTTACTTATCAAACTTTTAATCTCTATCGATAGTAACTGTCCAGTAATTTTCTATTGAAAGCATCGGGCACTTCAAACAAAGGCACTCGAAACAATAGACTTCGAAAGCAGACAAAGGCGACCGGCTACCATGCACCGAATTATGCATCAGTCGCTTCAAAACTGTGCCAGCAGGTGTTTCCGCTTCTTTCGCATTATTAAACACTACCAGAATACATTACGCATTTGTGTACCTGGTTTTACTTGGCAAATTTCCATAAGACAGCGCAGTTGTAAGTTGAAAAGTGTTTTTGATGCTTAGTCACAACTCACAAGAGAAAAGCATGAAAAACACATGAACTGCAGCCGAGACGTGCCATCTTACGAGACGTGCAAATGATGAGCTGTACACTGCTAAAGGGCACCTTCATTTGTTTATCGGGCACCTGAAAAGGATTTCTTATATGATTCACGAAAACCTCAGGTTTTTATTGTAAGATAAAACTATACAGAATGGAATAAATAAAAGTGCAAATACTTGAACATTTCATGGCAGGCTATTACGTCATGTTACACTTATTTGCGTTTGTGTTCTTCTGTCAGATATAACGTAGTTTGCTTTAGAACCCAGTGTGCTACAAACTATTGTAGTATTCATTTCTTGAACGTTCGAACTACCCATCTCTGCTAGCTTAGATAACTCTTTCTGACCCTGTAAATAATGCAGAATATGTTCTGGACAATTTGTAATATCCTCCCCCCTCCATTTGGAAATTCATTACTTAATCTTTATTCGTCATAAAGTTCAAGCATTTAGTGTTCATATAAAATATATCGATAGTTACGAATACTTCTTTTGGTATCAGCTCCATGTTTATCGAAGGCTACAACTTTTAAATTTCAGCTTTTTGTGTTTACTTTTGAAGAAGAAGAAGAAAAGGGAGGTCATTTTATGTGGATGTTGAACGCGATGTAGTGTAAATAATACCTAATTATAACATGTTCATGACAAAGCATTATCTGTCTTAACCTACATTGCAACATTGAATAAACAGTTGAAAATTTAAAAAAAAAAAGGGAGATTTTGAGGTTTTCAGTAAATTAGAATTTTTAATAGCTTCTAAAGCATAGGTGTCTAACCTATTATCCCTATTGACCAAATGTTTCAAATTTGTGCATAAATGAATGAACCCTGGGGGAAAATGTTTTCGAAATTTTAAGCTAGCTATCCTACAATTTTGACAAAATCCTATAACTTAAGTACACATATTTATGCCCTTATTGATCAAGCAATATAGTTTTTTTCTACAAGCTTTATAAAGTTTGGATGTTATAAGGGAGGGATGAGGTATAATTCGATAATATTTTGAAAATATTTTAATAAATACGTAGAATAAATAGTGCATATTTCCATACAGAGCTTCAAAATATAAGGGAAGCAGATTTTAAAGGGCTGTGAAGTAGCCTATTTCTGTTGAGTCCTATGGTATAAATATACAAAGTTTTATATAGACAGACCAAAGATTTCTGTTCGTTAGTTTATTATTTTTGTCAGGTTCTAAAACTAAAGTGTGCCAATTTTTGTCAAGATCATTAAACTACTCTATGTTAACGAAGTTAATTGAAATCAGAAGAAAATTTGTAATAAACACATATTTGCGATACGCCTCCAGTAACTCAATTTGGAAATAAAAAAAAAAAGAGTCATCTGTTACTGTTATTCATATTTAATGAAACGGATTGCCCACCTCGGTAGCGTAGATGGTAGCATGTCTGCCTCACGTTCAAGAGGTCCCGAGTTCGAATCTCGGTCAGTGTGAGTTACCTTTAAGGGGTTTTACGGGGTTTTCCCTTATCCTGAAAGACGAATGTCAGGTAACTCTAAGCTCCATGGACCCCGGACTCATTTGAGCATCATTTCACCAATTTCATTCACCGTATGACTTAACGTTGGAGGACGTAAACTGAAAAAAAAAAAACGAAACGGATTGAAATTTGATAACATAAATAGGGAAAATCTGTGACTCCCTCACCCCCCCCTGGATTAAAATGTGTGTGAAGTATGTACGTATTTTGTAACCGGTTACTGTCTTGAATGTGTTTCAATTGTGAAATAATTATTAGAATGGTTTGACCTCTTTATAGAATTACTGTTAATAATCATCTTGGGTATACATTATGCACCTAAGTATTCGTATTTTTAGACAAGGCAATTAAAAATCGAAAATCGAATATAATTATACAGCAATAAATAAAATGTTTGTAACAGCTGGTTAAATGGCTGATTAAATTACAGATTCAGAAAGGTATCTTAGGAGGTTACATCAACTACTGTGATTGCTGATAAGTAGGTGAAGAGGTAGTGCTTATATAAACAAAACCTGAAATGTACATAAAGTAAATGACACACATTTGCAGAAATAAACATAGATTTAATAGCAATATATTTGAAATTGCTACTAAACACTTATAATTTCGTAGAAACCGCACTTAACGAAATGAAACAATATTTTTCTGAATGTTCCTAATTGGCAGCATTTGATGTTGCAAAGTACGAAATAGGCAGGAGTGTTTTGGTATTGGGACCAGTTAATCGACATGACGCTTATGAGTTCTGTAAAGATCTGAGGGCAGATGTGACGGCGGCGGCAGGCACAACGTTAACACTACACCTAACGTTTTCAGGTAGTTTTGGGTGGGTTTCAAACTTTTTTGTGCCACAATACATCCACCACCATAGATCTCGCAGCACAGTTCACTATGCGTGGTCGAGATCATGAAAGGTGGTAAATGAGGTAAAATGGAAGGAACGAGGGGCAGGAAAATTTATGGTTTGTAAGAATCCATCTCAGTATTCACCTAGCGATTTGGGGGGGGGGGGGAGAAAAAACTAGGTAACGTCTCTTGCTGAAGATGGTTTCACATTGGATTTTTAAATCAGCATCTCCTGAATGTGAACCTACTACTTACCCTCGACTATTCCGACTATTCTATTACAGGCGAAACAAGCCTGTAATGTGCCACTTAGCTGCACCTGCCTGCTGTGCCGGGGATCCTGGTTTCGATTCCCGGCTGGGGCGAGGATTTTTCTCCAACCAACTGACAATTGCAGTTATAGGCGAGTTATAAATGAAGGGTGGAATCTTGTAAGGTCCAAACCACATATAGGAAAGTAAGAATATAATAGATACATCTTATTCATTTGGATTTCATTGCGCCATCGCCGGAGTGAACGTCGTTCTGCAGCATAAAAAGCAAGCAGGTATAGAAGAATCTGGTTTATCCGGCCTCATTAATCTAGTTCCGGTTTGTCCGGATCGATTTTTGCGTACGTTTTCCTTAACAAAATATGTGCGTGGTTTGATGAATGTGTACGGTGTCATGTTGGCTTCGCAGTTAGATTAACATCGCACTCCAACAATAAATACAGTTACTATGGTCAGTATCACAGAACAACACAAGTTAAGTGTTTGATATGATTCAGTAGTTTACAGTCCTGATAGCGGCCGTAGACATCTTATCTTTAATTCTTTTCTCTTCTGCTTTTACATATCAAAGGTTCATTGTCTTACATCGGAGTTAGTAATCATTCAGTAGTTAGGGATTATCAGGATTTTCTTTAATCCGGATTACCTCCGGTGAGGATAAATAAGATTCTTGTGTGTGACGATGCATTTTGAAAGGAAAACAACTTCTGAAATGATCATATTGCTTATTTCCGAAATAGTAGATTTTTAAAATTTCCAGAAATTTTATGTATTACAGGAGTATGTACACATTGTGTGAGGTTTTAATTTTACATTAATGATAGAACGTAAATAGATTAATGAAGAAGTAGTAGGTAAGTTTGCCACTTGGGGCTGTTAGACTGCATGCAGTTTGGAGGGGGACTACCATTTTTATGTGCTGTGTTTATAATAAAAGCAGGTATGTTTCTTTTAAACCTTCTCGTTGCAAATATGTGCTGCTTCACACAATTTTCTCTACTCACTCATTCACAAGCTATCCCTACAAACAGTTTTTTTTTTTTTTCTAATCCTAGTTAATAGTTAGTGATCATTACGCGTTTATAGAATTCACAGCTTTTGAATGTGCTGTTTACATTTTATGTTTGTTCAGAATGACCCCAAAACATACATTTCTACCAAAATATGGACATTGCATTTTTCGTTGGAATACAGTACTTCCCCTGCGTACTGTATCTACGTAATAAGGGAAGTAAAAAGACGAATAGCGATTTGTAATTTAAAAATCATAAGTTAGCAAAGAATATCTTAGAAATGGTTAGCGCAGCTAACTTAGAGTTTACCTTATATTTTATGGTTTATCAATTATACAAAAGTGGTTCACAATGAAGAGTACTTACAGGTGATTCCCAGATAATTATTGTATAATTTTTTCGTCACTTTAACCAATGGTATTTTAATTAAAATATTCCAAATTCCCAAATGACTTGGATGTCAACAAGCCCTTAAACCGCACCTCCTCAAACCTTATCAAAACTGCTAGAGCCATTTTTGAGAAAATATAACAACAATTTATAGTAGCTTAGGATATAGTATTGTGTTGAAAACTTTCATGTCGCAAAGTTAAGTGTTTAACCAGCTTCTCGTTGATGGACTGTGCTGACGTACACACAAAGTACGCAGAGGTTTTCTGATTACTTTTTTCATTCAGTGAACCTCAAAACATATTTTCGATGAAATCACTGTATCGTCAGAGATAGCTCATTTCTCCTGTTTCGATAAAATTTTCATGAACTTTCCATACATTTAAACATAGTTTCGCTAGTATATATGTAATCACATTATAATCAGGAAATGTTCATATATTGTTGGTACAAAGGTGCTATCCATAAAAAAAATCTGCAAAGAGGTAACCACAAGGTATCAAATAACCACAGCTTAGAGGCTTATTTCGGTAGCCGATACTTATAGACGCCTAATAAAGCAATCACATTCTCCCAGAACCGTACCTTCCAGATGTGACTCAAAAATCCGATTAGCACCATTCAGTTTCGCTGCATTTCGTTTCTCATTTTCGATTAAAGTCTTTTAACTTTGTTAAATTAAGCGCGTTTCATTAACTGAGGTCTCTTAGAACTGCCTCTCATAATCTCAGATTTTCGTAGTGTGATTTCAAATATTAAAGTGTTGGCTTTAATGAAGTGCCCCGTACTTTGTCATGTTTTAAAACCCAGAACTTTATGCTGCTATTACAATGATCCATGAAAACTAATTCCAACAAAAACATATGACAATGTTTATTAACTGTCGTAAAACGGTATGCAATAAAACCCCATTTCTTTGTGTTTGCAATAGTTTTATGACGTACTAGCTTGTTATTGATTGTTTTATTGCTTAGATACGAAATAACAGAATTGCTGTTATCATCCGGGACATTTAGGATTTTTACACTGATGTGCACCTAAAGGATTTACAACGCCATACTACAAAAGGAAAGAAAAATATTTTTATGTGTTTAATTTATGCAATTTTACGAAAGCGCAATATGAAAATTAAGCATTTAATTTACTGTAGTTTCTCAAATGTTTCTCAAAAGACACATACACAATACACCCATGCCCAAGGCGGGACTCAAACCGGTGACCCTCTACGCGACGGAACGCTAGAGACATACGCTCTAACGATCAAATCATCATCTTGCTCATCAAATACTTGAGCCGCAACGAGAAAATTTTGTTTAGCTAGATCCTCGAAATAAAGCTAAAAGGAGTGTTTTCTCTCAACCAGTTTTATACAATATAAATACCTGGAGTTCAGTTGCGATAGCTTATCTCCAAGTTTAATTGCTCTAGAATTCCTCAGCTTTACTCGAAATGAATGTTAGTATTTATAAATATTACTTCTAAGGGAAAAAAAGAAAAGCGCAGATCGGATTTTTAATTTTAAGATTTTCCACACAACAAACAACTCTACCACAAAATTATTTTATATCCCATTGGAATTATTAATCACTGTACCCTCGGACAACATAAACCTCTTCAGATCAGAAGGCCATATATTTATATAACTCATCGACTATATTGAATATTGGGTTCTTTAAAGGTCCGGCATTTAAGTAACTTTTTGCATTACCGATTTTAAACCAACAATTTTTCTGGGGGGGGGGGGGTGAAGTGGAAACTTGTTTAAAATCTTTGTATAACTAGTGATGGACATTCTTTCCTTTGCCGTCCACGTTGTGACTCTTGATAATTTTAAACGCCTATTCCTTATTGGCGAATTCGGAGGAATGAAAAATAACCTCTGCTGTCCAGAAATGAATTCTTGAAGAAGGATTGTGGCATATATAACTATCTGAAGGGAGAGAAATATGCCCAAAATGGAATTACGTCATAGTGATTGCAGCGGTAGGCAATTGTTAATAACGCAGTTGCTGTAAAACCTAACACAAGAAACAGCCAAATTTGTTTAAAAGTGCACTTTAGAAATAGGAAGTCCGGATCAACTAGATATAGCTACATTGATTTATAGACGTAGACGGAGGTGAAAATGGTTTCAGAGATGGTTATTATTTTCCACATAACCAATAGACAACGGATATAGGAATATGAAAGCTGAAATTATTATACAAAATGTTGAACATTTATCAATGCTTAACTTGCGATGAGTTTGTAGTATAACTATAATATATGAGGGTTACAATCTATGTTCAGATTTCTCGTCAACGCCAGATCGATCGATGCAGTCTAGAAAGGTGATGGTGACCATGGATGAGTTGATTTTTTTACATTAAACCATATTCACAATTAAAAATAAAATTGAAGTAACATTTAATAAATAGATTTCTTCAAAACCATTCTTATCTCGCTCTCTTCAACAGATTTAAGAACTTCATAATTATGAAATAAGTTCGAAATATGGAAGCCAACAAATGTGCCTGATTCCGATGCTTCTGCAAGGTGAATGGATGTTTTTTTTTTTATTTTTTTTTTTATTTACGTCCTCCAACATTAAGTCATATCAGACGGTGAATGAATTGGGTGAAATGAGTCCAGAGTCTATGGAGTTTAGAGTTACCTGATTCGTCTTGAAGGTTAAGGAAACCCTCGTAAAATATCCCTATCCAAGTAACTAACGCTGACCGAGATTCGAACTCTGGAACTTGAGGCAGACACGCAATACTTTTTCATGCTCTACGTTTTGGTCTTAGTGGCATATACGTAACAACCGAGTTGGAATGGCTCAACGAACTCAGTTTTCAGTCATTTCAGCCTTTCGGCATATGCATCCAGAAGTAAAAATGATTATCAGTTCGGGGAATATTTGCAATGTCATTAATCAACTAAGTCCAGATATCTTACAATATTGAAATTATTCCTAGCGCATAAAAATGACAAATTTCTGAAAACTATTTACTATTAATTTTTAACTTTAAACGTGCCGAAGTTTCTAGAAACATTCTGTCTTCACACAATGTTATAAAATTTTAGTTATATCAGGCATTAGAAATCTGGTCCTCGCAAATAAAAACGAATCAAAGGCTTCTGCAACTGGATTCACTTTGACTAGACTGTCCGGTTCTTTCCTCGCGTCGTTTCAATCTCCTGTTACTTAAAAAATAAAAAAAATTAAAAATTAAAAATAAGCGCGACGTCAACCAAACAACCTTGCCAATATATACTAAAATGTGCCCCCCTCTAAAGTCACCCTTAGCCTGGCATAAGTTAATAGGATGTTTTAATACTATTTAACCATAAATCATTGTTTGAAATTTAATAGTTTACGAAATTTGATCAGCATTTTCGAAGGCTTCAAGTGTTTGTTTCTATGTCTAAATGCATTGAAGCTTCTACTTCATTTATCTGTTGGATGTTTTTTTACCCCGGACAATTTTAAAATTTTATCACGTGATCACTTGAATGTCCATGAACACATACAGTAACAATCTGTAATTTTTTTTAAAAATATTTTATCTCAATATTCTTTTTTGTAGCTTAAAAATGCTCCACATGCTACACGTTTTTGACCAATCATATTCAGCTCTTAATACAAAATCAGAAAGAATCAATTGAGCTTATCTACTTTTCTTACTATACCTACCTATTTTTAAATGTCTCAAAGTCTAACATAATTAATTTGACAATTAAGGTTAAACTATGGAAGGATTTTAACGTGTATTTTCTTTTTCTCTACCCCTCCCCGAGCCGGCCACAAAAGTGGCAAAAATCTGCGTAGCTATCTATCGATAGGTATATCTACTTATATTACTATCAAATTAAGTGCCACTATTTCTTGCATCAAGTGGAACTTCATTTAAAAACTATTCAAAATGTTTTCTTCTCAAAAAATAAATTAATTGCGCTTTTTTGTTTTATTTGCAGTCTTTTCTTTTTTTGTGTATACATACATGCTTCCAAGGTTTTTCGAAGGAAGAGAGCCTTTATTTCTTGCTCGTATAATATTCTATTTACACGGAATCCTTACTTTTTTTCCAGCTTTATGTCCATTCTTTTATCAGCGTTAGTCTGTTTGAACACCTTGAGTACACAAAAACCTAAACGTTCTCTGTATTTGAACAAACGCTTTGTGTGGTAAAAATGCGGCCAGCCCCTGGCACACTGCCCCTGGTCATTCTGGTTGTGGAGTATAAATAAAGCAAGGTGCGCTCTTGTACTAGCTTCAGTTCCATATCCCCTCTTAGAGCTTTAGCATTGGATACAATAATCTCCTTTGTGTGATGTTATTACAGCAAAATACAGCATCAAAGGATTTCTAGATTATATCGTTATCTTAAAAGCGTCTGCTTAGAGTGACAAATTTGCAGGAATAAAGAGTGTGTTACATCACCAGCCCTGCGAGTCTCAGTCTGAAGGGGGCATAGCACCTTTGACTATAAATAAAGACAAATTAAATTTGATCGTTGTACAACATTTCGACAGTATTGTCAGTAATGGTATACACATCAAATACATTTGTCAATAATGGTATATTTAATCTCAAAATGATTAACGCAGTCTGGTCAGAGGTTAGCTGCTTTCACAAATACTGGTGTAATTTTCAATGCTTTTAACAAAATTGAAATCATAATTTCAATACGTTCATAAGCAATATATTTTTAAAATATTTCATTGTTAAGGACATAGTTTTTTATTTTTTTTGTCTACAATATTAATAAAAAAAAGTAATCCTGACAGTAATCAGTTTGGTTCTTTTGTATGAAATATACTTGTGTAAAAATACGTAATGTGTCTAAGCATAACTACTGAGGTTAAAATAAGTTAAACCTCTATATTGTTTGATATTCATTTTTGGAGTAACTATGGGTTTTTGCTGATAGGTATTTAGTTTTAAAATGGATTAGCGTTATACCTATAACTATTGTATAATTAATTCAGTGTAAAATTCTAGCACATGTAGATAACAAGTTAGAACAAATTTAAGTATTTATTTGCCTTTGTTAATAATAATAATTGAAAGTGTTTCTACCTTCTATGAATTACGTTACGTTAGATTTATTTAGCACGTGGATGTGTTTGACATCTTTGAAGATAGGAACCGTAAAGGAGTTTGATACACCACAAAATTGTGCAATGACGGGGCATTATTATATGCATATCACTTCCTCCCTTTACCCTCCTCCCCTACCCCGTTTCCCTCCTCTCGCTCCTCCCTCTGCCCATCCTTTCTCTCCTGGGTAAACCTTTAAAATCCTCTCCTAAGGATTGTAATAGAGTTTCGGATCCGAAATAAGCAACAAAGCTTCATCTAGTAGAATATTTATTGAAAGCACATTAACACCCTCATGTTTAGGAAAGCATGCGATTCGCTGGTAATAAACATGATGAATTCTTTCCACAGTACATAAAGTTTAGGGTCAGTAACAATTTTCAGTATGCATGTTAGGCCAGGAGCAGTGAATAACAGAGATCATTAAACCTGTGTCAAGTCTAAGATTATTTTTTAGAGCTCTGCCCTTCTCGGCACCTTGATGTTTTCATTATATCTATGTGAGATTGGAAGTATTTAGCATGTTTGGATTAAAATTAACTAATCCACTTATTCGACCGTTCCAGAGTTTTTTAAGGTATGCTATAGGAAAAAGTCTGGCATCGGTAGGTTACCAAACTTGGCACCAGATGAAAGCTTTTTGTTATGTCAGACACAAGTTCCTTAACCTCTGCAATGAGTAAGAAAATAAATTAGTGGTTTATCCTCGCCTTTTGTCATGGTTTGAATGTTATGGATTCCTATTGCGTAAGTTCACTCTCACGTTTCTTTTATCATGCTGAGCAAGTTTTACTTCACTTCATTATATTCCAATTTAACTGAAGCCACAAACTGCAATAATAATAATTGTTTCTGCAGTCCGTAATGTATGATGTTTTGGAACATAATATGTACTTGATATTCAAACACTGTCTTTCGCAATTTGAGCAAAACGCAAAATAAACGTTACATTTTCTGAAGAATTTCAAATATTTTATTTATTATTTAACATAATTTGCCGCCGTTCCATCATGCATGTTTGCATGAAAGAGACAACGAACTGCTTCATTTACACAGATAAAGCTTTATAGTGAGAGTTTGAAGAATATGTGATCTACACACTTCAAAATTCGTTGAAGTAATTGCTAGATTGAAGTAGTTGTCTGAAGAGCCTAATGGTTTCGTACATTTATGAAGTATTTTTATTTACTGCTAACATTATTTCTCTAATTGTGCATTGTAATTGGGTTGCAATAATATACAGTATACTTTAGTATAACAGAAAATATGTGAGAAGTTAACGATGCAATAATTGCCCTCAGATTTGTTTTATTCGGCATCTTCAACATGGTCGATATGATGGTAGTAAATTACGAGGGCTGTTCAATAAAGAAAGATCATAATTTTTTTACGATCATAATTTTTCGCACTAAAATTCAATCTTATATTCTGTTAGCTTTATGTGAAACAAACACGCCGTAGTAGTTTCATTGTTGGTACTCCTGGTTCCGGCCTTTGAGATCCAGGCAAGTTCAGACATGTTCAGTATCGCCTACCGCTGCAATGGAGGTAACGTGCAGTTAAAGTAGATGTTAGAGGAAGATCCGGAGTTTCTTTCAAACGTAATCACTGCTGATGAAACTTGGCTACATCATTTTGATCCTGAGAGCAAACAGCAAAGCCCAGTGTGGAAATCTACTTCATCATCAACCCACAGAAAAGCAAAAGTGTTTGCTTCTGCTAGGAAAGTTATAGTCATCTCATTCTATGATATTCATGGAATGATTTATCAGCATGTTGTACCTGCACACACATCAGTAACTGGACAATACTATAGGGATGTCCTGAAAACATTGCAAGTCCATATCAGGCGCAAAAGACCACATTTCCATGAAGCAGGCTGGATGTGCGGTCGCATATTGTCAATGTTGTTGCCGAATATCTTGCAAAAATCAACGTGACGTGCATTCATCACCCTCCCTATAGTCCGGAGGGACTTTTGTGACTTTTTCTATTCCCTAACTTGAAGAAACGTCTTCGTAGGAGGCATTATCCAAGCAGTGACGAAGGCTGCGGAGGCGATTTTGAAGGATCTCTCAAAAATGGTTTCCAGCATGTCTTTGAAGATTGGCAGAAACGCTGGGACAAGTGCATCGCATTCAGGGGAGAGTATTTTGGGAAGGACCATCAAAATTATGAGGATGAGTAAAGGTACGTTGTCAAAAAAAAAAAAAAAAAATGTGATAATTTTTTATTAAACAGCCCTCGTGCAAGTTTAGGGGCTGTTAGTGTGTTACTATGTTACTGGAGAATCTTGAAGTCGAGTGTAGCAGAAAAGGCATATATACAGAAGATGTGACGAATTCCTAATGAAAGACTGCATTGTTATAATTAAACTAGCGTCTCAACTAAGGTGCTAAGGAAAGCGGGGCCAACTCTTATCACATAACGTACTCTACGTGGGAAAGACAAAATTAGATATGAATTCATTCCTTCTGGATGGAAACAAAGCAGGAACTTAGCTTACTCCATTCAATGAAGGATGCAGACCAAATAATTATAAAACTCCGCTATTTATGGTGGGACACCTTATATAGTTTTGAATTTCTTTTATTTGTATATCTGAGGCTGAGTTCCATATCTATATATCTAGGCTGTCTTATTAATGAAAAACACGATTCTATTACTTGCATTGGTAGCGGAGATGATTCTTTAATAACATGATTTAACTAGTGAAGTCCGTGCCTTATTCTTTTAATAATTTAGGGAAGATACAAATAAATATTTGTTAACGGAGCACACCACCGGTGTGCTGAAATTCGTCTCGTAGGAGTTCTTTCATATGCCAGTAAATCTACTGACAAGGAATTGCTTGTATTGAAAAACCATTGGTCTGGCCCCGGCTAGAACCCACAACCAGAGTTCGTAGGCCAGCACCTAACCAACTGAGCCACCCAAATACTTTAAGAAAGATGCGTGCTTTTTTAAAGCGAGTTTGATGTCCTGTATTAAACTTAAATATATGACCGTTTCGACTGATATTTCATTTCCGGACTTGATGTTATATTGTTCAGCTTTTCGTTTACATGTGAACCTTACAGCTTTTGATTTTTTGGGGGTTCATGTGAATTCTCTATTATGAGCACCATTTCTGTAACATATATTATCGGAGATATGCTTGCTACTAAATTATTCATTTCAGTTTATTATTCACTTGTTTATTCATATCTTAGTTATGGTGCTTTCCTGTGGAGAGAGTCTGCCAACCAAATAGAATATTTTGATACCGAAATTATGGTTTGCCAGAAGCAAAGAATCAGGATAGATGTCAAAGGAATGTTTGTTCTTTGTTATGACAAGGGCAAGGCCAGTTGAGTCCAGCAGTTGTAGGGAAAGTTGTTATAACAAAAGCAATGTAAGAAACAGCGTCCTTAGCGGTTTTCTAAAGGGGCTCACTTGACTTGTATGAATAGGAAATTCTTTGGATCACTTACAATGGCGACAAAACAGCCACAAAGGGACTTTGGTTGAAAAGGAGTTTTCAGAGTGAAAGTGATACACCACGCGCAGCTGTGGTCATTCAAGCAGTCTTCGGCATGGAGCCGATGTGGGCAGTTCGTGGCTAGGAAGCCATTAGAGGAGTCTTCGGCGTCAGGCTGATGAGAAGAGTCCGAGGCGTGAAGCCTATTAGGGCGGTCAACCTGTTCTGTGTTTGATATTTGTCGGTTCATATATACGTGGGGAAAGAATAAATTTATCGAGTAATAAACATTCTGCAGTTAGTAACTCCAAACAGAGATTGGTAACCCTTGGTCGGCAACTTTCATTTCGATGTTTTAAAAGAAGCATTAAATAAATAAGTTGGAAACGGGCATTCCAGTGTTATTAAAATCTCCTTCTCACACATCCACGCATACCCTGAGAGAAACCTCATTGCTCGCCGACTTATTTGCTCGCCATTAAATTATTGCTTCAAATTGGCGTCCACAACGTGGAATTGTGTGCACCCATAAACATTTTAGTTACAAATTATTACGCAGAAAACAATTATTCGAAGTGATTTAAACTGAAAATCATGCATTTATATAAACCATGTTTTATGCAGTACAAGATTTTAACATTTCAGGCCATCTATATCTTCTTTAAATTAAATGAAAATAAATTTTATAAAAATTCAGACTTTCATAAATATAATGCTCGAAAGGCGTACTCAGTTTCTATTGAAAATCAGAGGCTAACAAAATGTGAAATATCAGCAGCCTACTCTGACATTTGGTTAGTGAAAATAAAGTAAGTTTTAATTGATGAATGTTTTTACTCGGTCAGAGACTTCTTATATCAGTCTTTCAAACTATTAATTCTTAAATATATATAAAACCTTATTTTTTTTTAGTGACGTCTACATCTAAGTATGTAGCAATGCCACTAATAAATGTAAATGTTATTTCGTTAAATAATTTTATGGAACGTTTGACAAGTTTATTAATGCTTTAATTGAATTCTATGTAAAATGATGTAAAAGTTGATTTTACTTTAACGCTTTTAAATCCCGAAGAAAATCTTATTAAGCCTGGGGACCCTGGACTGTGAACAGTGACGCACTTGAGCATACCTTTATGAGCTTGTTTATCCCGCAT
Organism: Mantis religiosa; assembly: GCA_030765055.1. Taxonomy (NCBI): domain Eukaryota; kingdom Metazoa; phylum Arthropoda; class Insecta; order Mantodea; family Mantidae; genus Mantis; species Mantis religiosa. The sequence continues at coordinate 90,458,960 of CM060955.1, read as the reverse complement.
AGCTGTGACTTTCCATTTGTTGTTGGGAGAGATTAGGCATGCGCCAACCTATGAATAGCAAAACGCCGTCTCGTTGGCTAGCGGCGGTCAAGGCAAGGCAAATAAATCACTTGATAAAGTGGGCCAGAAGAAGTGCTCTACGGCAATCACTCAAGCAAATCGTTTTCTAAGGTCCAGGAAGGAAAAAAGTCATGAATATTGAAGGTCGGCTGAATAACGGGACGTCTAACTCAGAGGTTGAATGTCAAAACGATTTGCATAGCCCTTGTTGCTAAACTTCTAAAAGTAGGTTTGTTCAAGTTAGTTCAGCCTCAGCAACGATTAGAAAACTTGACTTTGCGACGAAGTAAAGGAAAATGATAGAAAGTATTTCATTTTCTCTTACTACCAATACCAGTTGAGAGATGTTATAACTGTTTTATTTTCGATGTTGAAAAGAAAACAGGGAAGCAGACTTGGTTTGCAGTGTAAGATCGGACCTTTATTGCGGAAACATATGCAAATTAGGCATTTGAATCAGGGATCTCCTGGTTTCCGTCCAGTCGCTCTAACCCATTGAGCTACCATGGCCAACTTGCCGTCACAACATTAAATGTTGGCTCTATGTATCGAAGACCTTAGCCTATATACGGCAAGTGTGAAGAAATGATTAATTTCCATCAATTAACTGAAATAATAAAGAGTTAAATGATGAAGCCTGGGACTCAAGTACTTACGATAGATAGTAAGTCGCCACAAACGGTGTATCGCGGATGCGAGAGCCCCTAGTGGTCTACCGGGGAAACATACGAGTCAAATGGAGAATTTAATGTCGTGATGGCAAGTTTGCCATGGTAGCTCAATGGGTTAGAGCGACAGGACGGAAACCAGGAGATCCGTGGTTCAAATCCTGGCCGTGGCATTGAATTTTTCATGTTGGCTCTATCAATCATTTACTTATTTAAGGAACTGATAATGTGTATTATTGTGCTGCTCGAATGGTTACCATGGCTTAATCTTTGTTAGTAGAAACCTCTGAGATAACGCACTGATTACTCCACGTGGACATAACATCTATCTGCCATTTGTGCTTCCTGAGCATTCCATTGGCTGAAGTGATGTGTTCAGTGGTGCTTGTCACACAGTTCCCCTATCTTATTTTACAAGAATAATCAGTGTGTTATCTGAGAGGTTTCTATTAACAAAGATAAAGTCAAGGTAACGCTTTGATCAGGAGGATAATATCCAACAACATAATTATGAGAATTTGCACTTTACCTCAGCAGTTGGGTGATATTTACAAGTTTATAAGAAACCAGCAAGAAACTGAACCTTCCCATTTTGCTCTTGCTCTCGCAACAATATTAAGACATATTATGCTTCAACATCTTTTTCAATTTCTCCACCCTACGAGGTTGGTCTGAAAAGTTCTCGGCCTGATAGTGAAACACTTCTGTAGTGTACCTTTGAAAGTGCTGCAAAGTACCCATTTACAGCGCAAATGCTTCCTCATTGGACAGGAAGCGCCTACCATTGAGGAATTCTTCAGTTTTGGAAACATGGAAGTTCGAGGGAGCCAAATCTGGGGAATAGGGTGCATGTTCCAGCACTTCATAGTGCATAGCTCTCAATTTCCTCATTGCCAAAACACATTTGTGGGCAGGTGCATTGTCCTGATGGAATTGTTTTCTTTTTTAACCGTGGTCTTTTTTCACAAATGCTTGCATTCAGTTTGGTTAGAAGTTGAGAGTAGTATTCGCCAGTAATGGTTTTACCTTTATCGAGATAGTCAACAAAATTCCTTTAGCATCCCAAAACAATGACGCCATGATCTCTCCCGCCGAAGGCACCGTCCTCGCCTTCTTTGGAGCTGAAGAGCCACCTTCTGTCCACTGCCTCGACTGCTACTTGCATTCGGGTGAGTAGTGGTGAATCCATGTTTCATCCACTGTGACATATCGGCGCAAAACGTCACTTCTGTCCTTCTGAAAATGCTCCAAACGCTTACCAGAAAGTGTCGTGCGTATGCGTTTGTTATCCATAGTGAGGATACGCGGCACCCATCTTGCGCAAAGCGTTTTCATGTTTGATTCCTGATGCAAGGTGGGACCAATACGTTCCTTTGAAATTCCAAGAGTATTAACAATTTGACGCACCTTTGTACTGCGATCTTCCAAAATCATGTCATCCATTTTTTCAATGATTTCCGGTGTCGTTACAGTTTTTGGACGTCCTTCGCGTGGATCGTCTTGTACGCTTTCATGGCCACGTTTAAAATCGGCCTCCCATTTCTTCACAGTGGAAACTGAAGGTGAACAGTCACCATACACATTTACAATCCGCAAATGATTTTGTGTAGGTGTTAAAGCTCCTTTTACGAAGAATTTTATCACAGCACGATACTCGAATTTCTCAATTTTCAAAGCAATGCACTGCACACTTCCACTAGTTCAAATAATTACCTACAGTCAACTAGTGCCTGGAATGACTTTTAATTTTACATAGGGTCTATTAACATGTGTACCACCGCAAGGGAAACAAAATCATGCAAGTAATGCCGCGATCTCTGAGTGAGGCCTATATTTTTTTCAGACCACTCTCATAATTTGAAACCATTGATGTATAAAGTATATGGTAACTAACGTAACAAGGATAGAAGAATGATTTTTTAACTTCCTCCAACATTGCTATATTGGTCGATGAAAGAAATGGATGAAATGATGCTCAAATGAGCTTAGAGCTTAGAGCTTACCTAACATTTGTCGTACAGGATAAGAGAAAATTCTGGAAAAAGACTACCTTATCGAGATAATTCTCCCTGACTGAGATTCGAACTCGGGGCCTCTTTTAGCCTCGTGGCTACCACCTACGCTATAGTGATGGGCTAAAAGAAAGAATCATATTAAATTGCATAGTACGTCACAATTATACGTGTGTGAATGGCATGTGAATGTACCACATAAGATTCCTTTTATTAAGAAAATAGAACATCTGTATCTCAACTAGGTGAGAGTAAACAGCTGTGAAATTAAAGCTAGTCCTCCAGCTGGAATCTTTGTCCTTCGCTTTGAGATGCAGCTGCTGGAGCCGAGCTTATCACATGGATGGTTTTGTTCTTGAGGACCGTAGGACTGTTTGGTTGTAAAGATCAAATTGTGGGTGACATTCACCCAATGTAAATCCTAGAAGTGCTATCGAGGAGTGATAAATCACGCGCGAGAGAAGCAAGGGCCTATGGTCGATAGCTAGGAATAGAATAGGAAATAGGAGTCTGTTCGACAAACAGAGGATGCTAGAAGAGAATCCTTCGCGCACAGAAAATGAAAAGTGTGTTGAAAGTGAAAACTGAACTCTGTAGCAATGTTTTAATGACATTAACAACCAGAGTTGTGTATAGATGAAAAAAGAGCGAGTGTGGGAGTGAAAGTAAAAATGAAGAGGGGTAAGAAAGAGAACGTAAAGTTGATGATGGAGGGAGAGAGGGGGAGAAGCAAGGAACGAGGGAGTGCCAGTGAGAAACTGACGCAATAGGTTCTGCAAGTGCTACATAAGTATGTAGCGTTTCTAGTAAGTGTTTGTAGACAAATGTGAATCGTCCAACACGTTGATCAGTTGTTTGAATTAGCTGTAGAACAAGACAAAGGAGAAGTGCATTCTCCAAGCCTGGAGTGCACTGTCAACAGCTGCAGAAAATGTCTAGGACATGATAAGTCTAGAACATGTGTGTCAGGGTTTTTTCTGTCATAACTGTGCAAATCTGTGCATGAAAGTAATAAAACCCAAGGCGCTGTGTCAAGGTGCACAAAGCGTTTGATTGTCAGCGCTTGTTATTTAATGTCTACTAACCAACCACTCGCGTTGAGAATATGTCAGCAGTTCATTTACTAAGGGCGGGATGCAGTGGATTATGGAAAATCGATAATTGTAACCTTCACTTGTAAACAGCTTCCGTCTGAATGGTTTGTTCATGTGGTGCACGTACGGAAGAAGTACGTTCCAAACGAATACGGAATACACAGATGATCCTTTACATTTGTTTTACAGACCGAGAGGGACGGCTAAGGCGGTGCGTCTGGCCCACGTTCCGGAGGCCGCGGGTTCGACTCCTGTGGCTGACCTTCCAGACCCATGGGTTTTCCTGGGGCTCCCCGCTATACGAATCCTGGGAATGATAATTACAATTCCCGGATTTCCTGTCCCTCATTTGACCTCATTTCATTTCACTTTTGTACCTGTTAAAGATTTAGCAATTAAAGACACAACAAAAGAATCGAATATATTTATAACGCTGCGATACGCCTGCGATACCAATGCCAAAGTATTAATAATTACCTTCATGTAAAAATGTTTACTGGTTTTTCTTTGTGCTTATTATTGTGTAATCGACTTCGTTAGCAGAGCACCTTAAATAATAGCTAATATTAGAAATAATTCAACTTATATTTTTAATTAACCACTGACAGCATTGTTTTCCTCGATGGTCGATGTATTTTCCATTGGTTACCAACTATTAGGTCAAGGTAATATTAGGTTAAACTATGAAGCCCAGAAGTTAAAGGTTTGTGTGCAAAATAAAATGTCCCATGCTATTTAATAGAAATTTATTTGCTCTTCAAAGCAGTGTTTAATTTTTGCATTCTGTTCTTGCAGGTACATATAATGGAATCTCAAGTCCACAACAAAGAGCATTTTCGACACTTTTTTGTTTAATTGAGGTGCAATAGCCATGAAGCTGCTCGTATGCCGATTTGGGAGAACACTTAAAGTTATGTAAAAGTAACTCTGGATTGTCATTTGTTTTTTTGCACAGACGTATGTCCTAATACACTTATCCTGCAAATTACGTGTCACAGTTGAATTGATGGATAGTCAACAAATGCAGCCTGTGAAATTAATATTATAACGTTAAAGGCAAATACTCCATGTCTTTTATTCACAACGCTGTACATTTATCACAAATGTTACGCGTTAGTGTCGTTCAATACTTTGTCAGCATTTTTGGCACTATGTGCGCCGAGCATCTTTTGTATAAAACACAGTTAAAGAAGGGTGTAGTCTGGAGTATATATGATCAGTAGTCAGTTAAATGGTTGTTTTATTTATAGAGAATGACACTTTAAACTAATATGTTTTTTTTTTAATGTATGTTTTTAAACATGATTGAAGCTGTGGTTTGAAGCAAACAGACCTAGAAGTAGAAATTAAATTTTTAAATCCAATTCTGTTTTAAATTTGACATGTAGATTCTCAAAATACAAGCAATTAAATCTGGCAGTTTATTTAATTGCATCGTGTGTAATTTTGGCTAGGATAACGAAATTCAGTTCTAAACCGCAGTAACTCTAACTTAAATACGAGGCATGTTTTTTTAAGTCAGCACCGTTTAGCGATTCCGCCGCCGCAACGCTACGGTCGGCGTTCCGCGCATGCGCGCTGGTTACCTACATCTCTTGTCTACGCACTGACGCCATTAAAATCTGATTCTTCATCGTATACGTTGGTTACTGAGTGTTTAAGATGCCTCCGACAATCTTGAGTCCCGCCGATTGTGAAGTACGGGCTGTTATACGATTTCTTAGTGCTAAAGGCGTAAAACCGATCGATATTCATCGTGAGATCTGTGAAGTTTACGGACAAAACATTATGAGTGATGGAATGGTAAGGAAATGGGTGATAGCATTTAAAGATGGCCGCACAAATGTGCATGATGAAGAACGGAGTGTGCGTCCTTCGGTCGTTACTGAAGATTTGGTGCAGAAAGTGGACGAAAAGGTGAGAGAAAACAGACGCTTTAAAATATTATTCATTGTGCGACTGTTTTTCTCAATATTCTCGTAATGTTTTGTATCGAATTATGACCGAGAACTTGAAGTACCGGAAATTGTGTTCACGTTGGGTTCCGAAAATGTTGTCGGATTTGCACAAAACCCAACGTTTAGGCAGTGCATTGACTTTCCTTGAGCGGTACCACAATGAAGGTGAAGATATTTTTAGACCAAATTGTTTCTGGTGACGAAACATGGGTGGCCTACGTCACACCAGAATCGAAACAACAATCCATGGAATGGTGACATTCATCATCTCCCACAAAAGTGGTTTAAGCAAACAATTTCTGCCCGGAAAATCATGTGCACAGTTTTTTTGGGACAGAAAAGGAGGATTGCTAATGGAGTTATTGCCTCGTAATGAGACAATCAATGCAGCGTCTTATTGTGAGACATTGAACAATCTGCGCCGTGCAATCCAGAACAAAAGACGTGTCAAGTTGAGTAGGGTATCGTTTTGCTGCATGACAATGTCCGTCCACTTGTGGCTAATCGGAGCAAAGATCTCATCAAATCTTTTCAATGGGAAACTCTAGATCATCCTCCATACAGCCCTGATCTGGCGCCCAGTGACTACCATTTGTTCCTGCACTTGAAGAAACATCTGGGCGGTCAGGGTCTTCAAGACGATAACGAAGTCAAAACAGTTGTGATACAGTGGTTAACACGTCAGGTGGCAGAATTTTATGAGGGGGGTATTTAAAAATTGGTGCCACGTTATGACAAGTGCCTCAATATTCACGGAAATTATGTAGAAAAGTAGATTAAGGTACAGGCTTTCATGTAAAAATAAAGGTATTGCGATATCTATGCACGCCTTTTTTAAATTTCAAAACGGTACTGACTTAAAAAACATGCCTCATATATATCACGCTGGACTTTAAAATAATCTAATGTATATGTGTAGCAGAAATTTGGAAAGAGATGCAACAAACTGGGAAGAATGGAGGCAATGGCTAAGTGAAGCCAAGGCTCAGTTTGAGCTGTAGCGCTACGAAAATGAAAGAATGGATCAGATGATGTTGACAATAAATGTTTAGGTTAAATTGGCTGAAAACTTTAGCAAATGACAATTTCAGTAATTTGCTTGCAAATATGCAACGACGAGAAATTACTTGTCTTATTAATATCACATTTCTCGGATTCTTGGGCTAAGGGTTTACTAGGAGGAGCCGGTGTTAGGTTTTAACATCTAGCCCATTAATATGTTGGCATTATTTTAATTGTGTTTGGAAGCGTTCCAAAACGCCGAGTTTTATAGTCCCTGGTGACACTTATGAGTGTTGACCCAAGGGCGACGAGATATTTGATTACATTTAAGTGCAGGTGCTGTAGATCTTTTCCAAAACAACATTCTACAAATTAGAGTTTTACCTTATTTTGGCTGGATGTGTCGTAACTTACGTACCATTTCCTGTAGGTACTAAGGCTGGAGATACTCTGTGCCTTTCTAATAGAAAAACAGGCACGACATATATGATAACTAAAAGCCTTATATAAAAACCAAGCATTTTAAATACATGACTCAGATTTTACTGTTTACTCTTTAATTATCTTTTTTCTGAAAAAAAAATTCTCCTATCTTTTCAACCTTGTCCTATATACGAAGTAAGTGTGAAAGAACAATTAATTTTCATTTCTAGTTTTTGCCTCAGATTGAAGAGTTGTTTTGTCCATGCAGTATAATTTCAAACTAATTATTTCTAGCAAAATGTGGTCCTAGCAATACAATATTTGTACATAAACTAAAAGGCCGTAGTTCACAACCTGAAGATAAAGTGCTGCTTTCACAAAAAGAAAACTGTGTACACATTGGCATAGAGCTCGCAGGTTCAATTTTCGGCTTATGTTTGTCGAGTATGTTTTTGGTCGAAGTTTGCGTTGGGTAATTAATCAAGTTGAATCCAGTTCGAGCTAATCTCTAGTTTGCAGGACCCTCTCAGCCCATCATACACGAGATAGAGCATGGGTGACTGTGAATGTTGGTAGCACAGCGACGGAAATCTCGGCTAATTTACCCGTTCGAAGCATGGGAGATTAAATGTACTCCAGGAGAAGAGGCGCTGGAAGTGGAGATTGAGCTCTTTCAACCCCACTTCAAAGTTATTTAGGAAGGGATACTGAGCCCCTCGCTTGTTTTGTTTTAGTTGATATTGTTTTATTAGTTTTGTTTTACTGTGCTTGTACAAACCAGACTATATAATTGTGTTTTTGGAACTCATTATATAGTTTTGCTCACGATCAGTACAGTAATGTGGTATGGACGCAATTAAGGGGTATTATGTATTAAGCATATGTCTATGTATATGTGTATTTACCTACATGTAACATATCAGTGTTGATAATTGTTTAAACAGCATAATTTTGCAAATAATAATAATCATAATAATAATACTCATTATAATTTCACAAATAATAATACTCATTGTAATTTTAATCTTTGGATATTACATAATGTTTAATTTTTTTTAAATACGTAATATTTTTAGTTATCCTAGTTAATGTGATAATTATATGATAATTTTAATACTCAGTTATTGTACACCCCTCACCATTTCGTCGTCTCAGACCAGGTGCAGGTATATATGGTTACATCAGTATTCAGATGCAAATAAATATTTCAAAAAACTGCTTATACTCGTAGGAGGAGGAAAAGTTAGACTAATTTAACCTGAAACTCATCTTGAGAAATATTGACTTCTGCGCTGCGTAGTTTATTAATATTAATAATAAATAATAATAATAATAATAATAATAATAATAATAATAATAATAATAATAATAATAATAATAATATTATTATTATTATTATTATTATTATTATTATTATTATTATTATTATTAATTATTATTATTATTATTATTATTATTATTATTATTATTATTATTATTATTATTATTATTATTATTATTATTATTATTATCATTATCATATGGCCGCGCCATGGCTGAGGGTTAGACCGCTTGGCTCTCACCTAGGCGGCCCGGGTTCGATCCCAGGCGACCGCAAAGTGGGATTTGTGGACAACTTGGCGCTGGGGTGGATTTTCTCCTTGTCCTCCGGTTTCCCCCTTCATCATTCCACCAATTGCTCCATCAGTCATTCATCTCAGGCGTTGGGCCAACCCCTCAACCCTGATTTCATCTCAGGTCACATGCTTCGGCTCCCTCGCTCTGAGGGAACCCAAGCGCCTCCTAACGTCAGCATTGACGAGAAAGGGAGAAAAAATTATTATTATTATTATTATTATTATTATTATTATTATTATTATTATTATTATTATTATTATTATTATTATTATTATTATTATTATTATTATTATTATTATTATTATTATTATTATTATTATTATTATTATTATTATTATTATTATTATTATATGGGAATACCTTTGAAGGAGCCTTGTACAGGGTAAATCCATAAAAATATATCCCTTTCTGGGGAATCGGATCTTTGTACAGGTTACTAGTTAAGTGGAGGTACAAGGATTAGGATTACTACGAAGGGGATTCGGCAGCGTCTGTGGTTTATCGTACCTAAGCCCCAAGTGGGGTATCCTAGGGAGGAAGGATGAGATGAGAGATGACTAAGGGCGGCCGTCCCAAGGAGTCACGACAGTGTCGAGACACCCGCCGACACTTGTATCCTGAAGGATATCAGCAGATGAGAGATGATGTGAAATGATAATGGGGGGACACGAAATTCGGGGGATGTAATTAACCTACCAACATTCGCCTGGTGACCCGGAAAACCCTCCGAAAAAACCCATGGGTCAGGTAGATGGGCCACGGGAATCGAACCCGGTCCTCCCGAGTGCGGGCCAAGGACGTAACCGGTTGCAGCATCCCGCTCGGCTGAAGAAACAAACTCTTCCCTATCGGAAATTATTCGCAGCGTAACTATTACTGGAAAGATTAACAACAGTAATGGTTTGGTGACATTGCTATTATGTACTCGCTATACACAAAACGGATATTTACTGTGTTGATCGCAAGTAAATAACGGTAGATATTCTATAAATGTTTCTGTGAACATACTACAAACGGGAATGTTACAGAATAGTAAATGGATCCATGTTACAAGGAGCCCGGTTCCCAATTGTTTACCAAACTTGTTTGTATTCCGTAGGTTTCGTTGTACTCCACGAATTCAAGAGACAGCGTGATGTGTACTAAAACGTGATTGGTTTTGATACACGAATATACAGACTGCAGGTGGTATTTACATGTTATAGCTTTCACTTGACGAGTCTCCTTAAATGAAATGGAAGAGTACACGCAAATAGTAGCGCAAGGGAAGCGGAACGGTTGTGTTGGGCTTAGTATCCAACAAGCGAACATCCATTTATACCATGTTTCCTCAACTGTTCCAGCAATGGCAGGGAACAGGGTAAATGACACCACAACTTCATGACCAAGGAGCAAGACGAACATTGGATTTAGAGGAAGCTGTGCTGTATCGTATGACTGATAGTACAAACTACAAAATAGTAGTTTGTATTACAACTACAAATGTAAAACTACAAGTATTCGAGCACTTGCACATGGAATGGGTGTCGCGGGTCTGAGTTCTGTTTCTGGATGCCACGGGAACAGCAGCTACAACCGTATCAGCCACGGAAAGTCCATATTTTGCGTCATGTGGACTTGAAACGTGCATCCTATTCATGGTTATTGCAATCCAATCTGGCTGTACATCACTTACCAGCGAATGTGCTGTTCACCGATCATTCCGTTTCTCAAGGGACTGAGTACCAAATAGCCGGAACGATCACGCATGGGCCGAAGAGAATCCTTAACGTTGCAATAATGAGAGACCATTTACACAGATTTGCAGGGAACTTATGGATAAGCATTGTTAATGATTATATCTTCTTCCCAATGCTTACACCGTATTTGTAAGAAATACTCCTGAGTTCTAAAATGTAGCTTGAGATCCCACTTGTCCCTTAACATATGTGGCTTCAACATGATTAGGGCCCCTTTTCAGTTCGGATATGGTGCAAGCGACCGTCTTAATCAAACCTTCTCAGAAAAGTGAATAGTTAGAGGAGGTCCTATTTCCTAGACAGCTCAATTGGCTAATGGCCTTCCACTTGATGTTATACTTATAGGGAGCATGTGAAATCCATGTTATAAAGACACTAGCAGAGAAACACTGCAGTGTCGTTGAAAGTTTCTAAGTTACCTGTAATATAGTCGCATGACTACAGGGGTCTATGTTTGGATGCTATGAAACCACTCGCGATGTTGTCAGAACTACTCGCGTTGAGGAACAGCATTTTGAACACCTCTTACACGACATAGAGGTTTAGAGTAGCCGTACTTACATCAAATCTCTGACAATGGTGGCGATTCCTCTATCCGTTACATGTGCAAACCAATATGCACGAAAGTCAGTGTGTTACAGACAAGTAATGTGCTGTACGGGACAGGCTCTGTGTGGTTGCTGGAGGCGGGGAAGTTGGTTAAGGGGGATAAGCTGATGACGTGAGGCAATGCTTGCGGAAACAGAAATTTTCACATGAGATTTTTACTGTTCCTTACACGAGCGAAGCAGGCTATGATTTGGATTGCATCACAGAGCTTCCCCATTCTCCTTAGTACCGCACCAACGTCACACCTCCTACCTCTCCCACTGAGCTGGACGGGATTCGCTTCTAAGCTAAGCTACTTTAAAGCAACAGGGACTTTATGAAAGTACGGCAGCTCTACCAACTCCATACTGTATTACTGGTATTCCACGTTAGTGATTAATCCGAAAATCGATTTGGTGTATTAACTTGAAACAGGAAAGTTCCCGTACCAGCGTTCCCTACATCAAATTGATATTTCTGGTATCCTACATCGTTCTTGAAAGCTTGACAGTAGATCAGAGAAACATCCTGTATATCTTGAGAAGGAATATTCACTATTGAGGATTTGCCCCATGATTCCAACTAGTTGTTTGCATCCCTGTGAGAAATTAGGTCATTCACTTCAGATAAAATACCATTCCACTTCAGACATGCCCTACCCAGCGAATTTGGGCTTCACTTTCAGATTTTGCTGGTTGCTCTTTATGAAGTATGGATGAATAGCTAAATAAATGAATAAGTAAATTTAATTATTCAATCCAGAAATTCCTTAAAAGTAGGGAATGCAACTTATAAACTTTTAAATCTCTATAATTATGGGTTGTAAATGTCATTTAAAGTCGGCTACATTTTTGACTTTTGTCTTTTCGCATACTATATAAGTCAAGGTGTTTTCAAATTCCATTTATCATTTTGTAATACGCTCTTGTCTCCAGGCCAAGCATGATTTGCATCGTAATGCATTACATCAGAGGTATAACAAGAAAAATGCAAAGTAGCGTGTATACGTAAGAAGGTTCAGAGATTTTCCATGTTTTGTTACTTGCTTACAGAAAACCTATAGGAACTATACACTGTTGAACGGTGACCTTGCTGACCTCAGAGATTCTTGGATCATTCTCCGACTGCAACAGCTGAATTGTTCATTTAGACCGTTCCTTACTGTATATTTGTAAACGAGGTATGGACTGTTTTTCACAGTAGAAGAAATACCGGATGTTATTACATAAAGTTTCTGGCTGGTTTGTAATTATAAAATTGTTAAGAATACTGGTGGCATCCACGTTACATTTGTCAACTCAAAAGGGTACGTTAGTTCACTCATTTGTTTTCTATGCAAATAAATTATTCAAATATGTACCAGTATCTGAACATTTATTACAGCAGAAAATACTCTTTCCTTGCGTATTATATTTCAAATAATTATATTTTAAATACAGAACGATTAAGGATACTCATCTGTTAAAAACCTTAAGTATGTGATTATGCTTGGCTTGACTTGAAACTTGAACAAAATTATTATACTATTAGCAGTAGTTCACAGCAACTTTGATGCCTTTGTGAAAAATAGTTATTGTGATATTAATATAGTTATAGTGTTTTATTGTGATTTAATTAAACTGTTCCCCACGATGCAATTTTAATTTGAAAAGAAAATACTTTGCAGTTTTACTCACACATTATTAATAAATTTATGAAATGAAATTTTAATCTGACCCTTGTTTCAGATTTAAAATTTATTCAATCCTCATTTTATTAATTTTTAATATTTCCTTGTAAAATATGATCTTTGTTATTTAATTGCACAAACACTGGTGATATAAAAATTATCTCATCAATTTCCTTTGATTATGTTACTATCCAGGCGCAAAAATTTTCAAAATTCTGTTTTGAAAACTGCATCGTGTAGAGCAATTTGTATTTTGAAAAGCGCTGAAATTTAAAAGAATACGAGATCACCAAAATAGGTGATTTAAAGCACCATGTCCACTAACAGTCAGCGATTTAAATAGTCACGTGACACAGTTTAAGAGGTCGCATAGCATTAAAATAATGGGAAATTGAAGTACAAGGGGATTATTCTATTTAATTAAGCAACAAAAGCTTTTGTCATATTTTGCACGTTTTGAACAATTTTCACAGATGGGTATCCTTAAATAACTCTTTTCTTTTTCTTCTTCTTTTTAAATATATGATACAATAATAGCTAACCTACATATTTTATTATCTTAACTGTCTCCCTTGGACTCTATCTTCCCTTCTTTTTTATCTAAATGTAGCGTTCTGTTTTGTGCAAATCGTAATCTAATTTGAAATTATGACATTCGAGCATTATGAAGCCCTGAACAGTGCGTTTATTAAGATCGTTTTACGGAGACAGCATTATTTTAATTTTGATTGGAAAATACTTCTAGTGACAAGCCGAAGTGGAGAAAAGGGTGTAAATGCGATTTAAAGAAAACTGAAGCTGCCTCAGGACAACACTGCGCAGAGGATCCTACTTTGTTAGTAAAGTGTGCTGACAAGTATGCATAATGCATAATTACGAGCGATGACCAACAAAGAGTGAGACTTACTTTTTTTTCCACAGATGTTTATTGCTGCAATTCAATGTTTACATGATCTTTTTCAAAGTTGTCCCCCCTACTTTAATGCAATTTTTCTAGCGTCTCTGCCAGTCTCTGAACACGTGCTGCAGACCTTTATTTGTCAGATCCTTGAGAATCGCCTCACTTTTCTTGAGCACAGCTTCTGAGTACTCAAATCGAATACCTTGTTGATCAGCTCTCGTATATCCAAATGAAGTGGCATAACAGTGATAAAAGATCCTAACATTCATATGGCTTTCTCTGTTCATTCTTCAGCAAACTGTTCTTATAGAAACTTATTATTTTACCTACCTTTTATTAATCTGTATAAACATTTGTAGAAATGGTTTTATTTCGTGTCCCCTTGTAGGTACAAAGGAAAATATAGAATAGTTAAAATTTGACCGTTTAAAATATAACTATTTTCTACAGGACGAGCTCCATCCAATTCATATTAGTCTAGGTTCAGAATCATCTAGGAATAGAGGAATTCATTAGGCTGAAGCGATAGTCATATTTTTTAAGAGCAGGTCGTTATGTGATGACGTAAAAGTACGCCTTCTTTGCATGACCAAAAGAAAGAATATAATATGCTATAATATTTACCGTATATAAATGGTTTTTTTAACGAGGTCTATATAGTAAGATTTTGTCTATCTCTTATGTTTAATATTTGTGCAAACATAATTCAGAATGAAGAGGATTTCTGTGACTGTTCCCAGAAAATTTAAGATATGCATTTTATTTGCTATGAAAATATCTTAAACTACAGTATTTTAATAAACATCGTTCTCATGTTTGTAAAAAAGTCAAAATATATAAAAAGTAGTTTTGGGTGGGGCATTATATTGAAAATCTTTGTGATGCATTTTTAAAACATGGTGAATTTAAATGATTTGATGCCTTAAATTTACTTAAATTACTTATCCGGGTTTTCGTTTTTGGGTTATGCTGTTCAGACATACACACATACGCACCTTTTTTGTATTTTTTTATTTAAAAAGACCCAAAACATATATTTCCGGCATAATCCCGACATAGAATTTTTGTATGGAATACAATACTTACCATACTTAATACGCATTAAAGGGCAACAGCTTAAAAACCGCCGCCATAGGTAGCTGCCTGGTTTAAATACTCCGCCGAAACAAAGACCAAGGTAATGGACAACGTGCCGCTTCATGCGTTTCACGTATTTTCGCTTGGGACTTGCCATGCCGGGTATATAAACTCCAGGCGAAGAGCGAGTGGTCTGAACCACGTCACAACAATTGAAGGCCTGTACGGAAATGAAGCTGAATAATGCAGTAGGTTTGCATGATGGGTCAGTTCCGTTTTAGAGGGGAAATTCAACAGCTGTGCCATCATCGGGTTCCCAGGCTAAGGACCTCTTACTGTCTTAACAACAAGTGCCTGCTCATTCAGGACATTAAACTTTAACGACTGTATAAGTATCGTATGTGATTCACTCATTCACTTCATTATCCATTCTGTCGCCATTGTTTATCGGGTTGCTTGTTGCTGTTGTCAGTCGAGCGCTCTTGACTGGGACAGTGCACTGGACATCATATTTGATTGCTCTATGTTTATAATAAAGTGTGATACTCTCAGAATCTAATCAGTCGATTTCTGTAATTCTTTCAACATCGAAAAGCCCAGTTCGAGGGACATAAGAATATAGAACTCATCCAATTTCATGTAATAAACTGCTTAAAAGATTCAAATTATTTTCAAAGCCTTTATACTTAATAGGAGCGTAATGAAGTTATGAAAGAACATGCTTAAGAAGATCTTACTTTATAAATGAGACTACCATGCTGTGAACAAGTAGTTATTGTTCCAAAGAATATAAAAATTGATTCACTCTGCAGAATATAAAAACAAAAGGGTTGAATATTATTGCAAGGAATATACATAGGTGGACATGATGCAACATTTCAGCAAACAAAAACCATGGTTTAAAAATAATGGATCTTGGTTTTTCCTCTGTTTCTTTAATTTCCATTTATCAAACACTCCAGATGTTCAATTAATGAAACCGTGTCAAAAGCTCTCTTTATTCTTAATTCAATAGATGTACACATATAAGTTTCTGGATGCCAAAATCTTAAAATCTTCACGTAAAAATGGTTTGCTTTATTTCCTTTGTGTTGTAAACAAGATAGTTATCCTGGAACCTGAATAACATTGTCTAGAGAGGACATTGCCAGCATTAGATGTCAGTGAAATGCCATATATTTTCTAATAAATGAGAAGATATTTTTCCTGGTAGTCGCACACTGTCTCTTCTAAAGAGACACATAGACAAAACAGAGACTTTGACATTTAAAGGTAACTTTCCGATAAGAATAAAGACGTAGGACAGAACAGGCCGGTTATTTTAAATACCTGAGATGTCTGGTACGAAAAAAATCGAAAACAAAGATTTGGAGGGCAAACGAGTTCCCAAATTTGCACGGGAATATGCACTTAAGATTGAAAAGTGTGATAAAAAGATATTGTGACTTTGTGGGTTCGTAGAATTAAAAGTCCAAGTTACAGAAATTCAAATCGTTCTTTATATCCTTAGAAATACACTCACTTCAATCCTTACAGAAGCAGCATTACGTCACATACACAATTACAATCTACAAAGGTCGTTGAGCTTACTCAGCTTCCACTGTTTACAACACTCTTGTTACAACTCCTGATTACCTGTCCTTACAACTGTTTACTACTACTCGCTGGTGTGTTACAATCTCTTATATATATATATACCTCAATGATGAATTTCAGACTGTTATAGAATGTTCCCTAACATGTCACCAGATAAAACACGAATGTTCTAGACGTGAAACTTTATCTGTGCCGGCAAGTCTTTTATCTCCGGGCTGTCTTTATCTGCAGGCTCTTTATTTCCGTGATACACTATCCGTCTGTTATCGCGCTCGCGAACCCTTTTAGCACGTACGCCGCCAGTCGTAATAATTGATTCGCGACAATACACCTACTTGCATTAAATTTATTAATATGCCAGTCCTGATGTACGACAGTGTATCCACAGTAAATGAGTAAATAAATGTAACACAAATTTTAAAAAGCGAAATTGTAAAATAAGACATGAATTACAGGTGGAACCACTATTAATTAAAATTATGCTAAATAACAGAAGATGATATGAATATTTAGAAAGGATGTTGAAAACAGGCTGCCTTCAGCTCCTACATGTTAGATACCTATGGTCTCAAAGGAAAGAGGGTTTTGGGGATACTAGAAAAGAAGGGGCTGCAACGGAATAAGCTGGATAACCTAAACCTTGAGACAAATAAAACAAGTAAAGAATGTTTCTCCAAAATCTTGGGTGTAAGTTTTTATTTCAGTTCCCAATATGATTTAATGCTAGGCACTCACGAATAGCCATATAACAATCATTTAGCACACTACTAATACTGAACGATCAATGAGTAATTCAAAATTGTTTATCACAATAGTCGAGGTGGACCATTTTCCTAGTATTGCTTCGCAGCTAGTTTAGCACATTACATTTTATATTAGATTTAATATTTTTATGAAATTGTTAGAGTAGGGGAATTCCTTCAAGGTGTCTTATACTCTAAAATGAGCCTAACTTAAGTATGTGGTTTATTTGCATGTTTGTTTACGTACATTTTATATTAGATTTAATATTTTTATGAAATTGTTAGAGTAGGGGAATTCCTTCAAGGTGCCTTATACTCTAAAATGAGCCTAACTTAAGTATGTGGTTTATTTGCTTGTTTGTTTACGCATAAGAATCATGGAAGTTCTAAAATATCGTAGGGTACCGCAAAATATGACTGATGTTCGAATTTTAAGTGAACTGCAATAGGTACCTCCTCTGACATCAGTTAGCCATTGGCAAAGCGAAAATGTCGAGAGCATTAATAGTTTTTCATACAGAAAAAGGTTTTCTATCCTTATCACCAAAGGAGTGGTTTGTCTTCAGGACAAATCATCTGCATTACGGGTTTAGTGAATAAGGTTGCAGATTTCTGCCTTTGGTTTACTTGGCTTCCCACGTGAACTTTATTCCTAAAGAAATTATCTTGTCAAACACCTGTTACAAACCTTGCAGATTATCTTTCATGAATAACAGGTTTTTTGAGACTGAAATGTAATCTACAAAAAGCAAAACGGCTTCATGTGTAGGAATAACGTACCTGAAAAAATAAAGTAAAATAAAATATTGTTTTCATTCCTGAGGAGTGTTCTGGAGAGTTATCTTTATCTCTCTTTCTACTTATTTTACGTCATTCAAGAACATGGTCACATTACAAAGTATATGTTAGTAATTTCCTCGGTGCGCGGCGGACAGTTAGCTGTTTATACTCTATCCGGTCTTAAAGTGTGTTCGGATGTCAACAATACATCGCAGCACAACTTTTAGAACGAGTGAAATATTAAAGCGCGAGTGGAACTATATAATACGTTGCGCGTATTATCGCTTATTTGATACATTCAAGTAACGAACGGGGTGTTTTTTGTTGTTGTAATTTCCGTCCTCCAACGTTGTCATATCGGACGATGAAGGGAATGGGTGAAATTATGCTCAAATGAGCCAAGGGTCCATAGAGCTTAGAGTTACCCGACATTCTTCTTTCAGGATAAGGGAAAGTCCCGGAAAAAATCTTATCCAGGTAACTCATCCTGACCGAGATTCGAACTAGGGACCTCTTGAACGTGAGGCAGACGCGCTACCGTCGAGGCGGGTAACGAACGGGGTGAATAGCATTTAAAGTTGAACTGCAGTATGACAGTTCAAATACGAGACTGACGTAAACAGCTGACCACAGAGAACGTCAGCACGGAGTAGTACCGACCGCACTGTTTATGTGCGTCCACACTTTAAGCGTTTCTTTAAGTGTACCATAATCCACTGCCTTTGCCAGGTTTCTTATACAGAAGTCTTAATACTAGACAATTATAACTCTACTTCCATGTGACGGGGAGACGGCAGCTTTGATACATGTCCATAGAGGCCTTAGTGCCAGGCAACTGTAGCTTTGCTTTTGGATATGCTGGCAGATGGCATTAGAGTGCCTTCCAGTCTACCTGTCATTGTCTGTGGATAAATGTCATATCACTCACTATTACCATCCGTTTTCATTTTAATTGTTTTAGATCTAAGGTATTTTTAGCAGGGAAACCACGAATGAAACATAGTCATAGTGGTTAGCCCATGGGATTTCAACGCAGGACTTCCTGAATGCGGTCCACACACATAATTCCCCGAGCCACCCCGCTGGATTAAATACACCTAGTTGTAGGAATATTATTTTTTGTTTTTAAGTATATTACTCGTAATTCATGGATAAATATATCGTACATCGTTCATTTTATTATCATATTCTTCGCCTTAGCTATGGACAAGCTGGAGTGATTAATGCACTGCACCTGTATTGAGTTCTTTGAATATATGTGCTCTCCAAACTTAGGCCTTGTAGCTATCGTTTTCAGGTAATGAAAATGTGAATAAACAAAGCGTGAAACACTCCCACCCAGAAGGAAGAACTGGATAGCCGTAAACGCTGATTGTGGGGTTGCTTTATCTCCTTGAATTTGGGACGGGAGAGAAGTTGAAGAAAAAAATTGATGTGTTACACTTACATGTCTTTTTCAACCCTCTGTGCCTTATTTTTATACAGAAGCTGTAAAACATTTTTACAAAATAATCAATCCATAATTAATATAAACGTTTGGAGAAATAATATCATTACACACCCTGTTGGACAACGGGATCAGGGGACCGAAGCGAGAGTGCATAAAAGCGAATCGCTATATGGTCTAAATTTTATATTATTTCCTTGTCATCGAGAATTAACTGCTGATGACTGCACTTTGAAAATTACCAAGTGTTAAAAATATTAACAAATAACTGCGGAAATAACTGATAGCATTATATAATTATTCACAGTTAATTGGTATTTTAAAAGAACTTGCATATTTTTATAGTAAATATTTGTATACATATTGTATATTTTTTATTGTTTACAAGTTATACAAAATTCATTCAAAGGAGAAGTAACTGGGGTGGGTCTTGGGCACATAAAATGAATGACGTGTTGTAGCAGATAGGTATGGGTCATTCTTGGATAAATGCAGAGTATGGGTATGGAGGCTTCTGGAAAGAAATTAAGATTAGAAGATATTGACAGACAAAACATTTTTGCCAGTGTAAGTGATAAAAGCTCACTGAGGTTATATAGGGAAATAAACACAACCTGGGGGAGGGAAGGATATATAGACATATGAAATAAGTTAGGGCGAGAAGATTTTGCTTGGGCGAGAACAGGAGTGAGAAATTTGAAAGGTATAGGTCAAGAGAGGGAGCTAGATAAATGCCCATTGTGTGGAGAAGAGAATGCAGACTGCCATTGTATATTATATTGTAGTCAAACAAAGATATGGAGTGAAAACAGGCCCGGCTACGTAAATGGGAAAATTTTGGGGGTGAAGTAGTAATTAAAAAAAAATTGTCAGTAAAAGGGGAAAAGAACAGGAGAAATATGGGGAATTATTTAGGAAAAGCTAAAGAGAGATGGCTAAGAACAATTAAGGTAAAAATGTAGAGTAGGATAGGTGAAATGGCAAAAGCGTAAAAAAGGAGTAGAGGGCCTCCAATACACAAAAAACCTAGGGTTAGGTGTATGGTGCCCGAATTATTATTCAATGGTGGGATATTCAGGATTTAGGAACATATGGCATTTTTCAGTATGTATTTTATAATAGTAATCTTGATTTTGTGTTTCCATTTGGTGATGTAAAAGGAAAGATGATAAATAAATTACAAAATTCTTTCTGAATAAAGAAGACTTGATAGGCTTTATAGGACCCTAAATGGGTATATAATATCTGTCGTGTAAATAGTATCTCTAACGTATAATATTTATTAACATTTTGAAGAATTGTTTTCACACAATATACAGTTGGGTTGGAAACGTTTCCTTGAAAATTTTAGTGTCATATCTTTGAAAGATAAATACCAACAGTAATATCTCGTACATCCTTTATATCGATTTTGGGTTATGCTCTTCAACGACGCACAAGTGCTGCCTACCTTTTTCTGAAAATATGTTTCATTTTATGGACTCCATGCTTCCAATGCAATACTTCATTTATCTACTATATATTACAGAACTTAATATATATATATATATAATAATACAATTTTCATTAAAATATTTATTATGAATTCCATTAAATTTTATGTTATCTTAATATTGAATCTGATTAAACCAGACAATGCCTCCCTTTATACAAACTCAATTTTATTACGAAAAGCTATATACTTTGATTTTGTAGATTCCAAAGAATGAGTAGGATTTGTTTTTGTAATGCCGTAATTTATCATGCGTTCTCCTTGTGCGCATTGGACTCACAAGTTAACTGGAGGGGTGATTTTACAAGATTTTGAAAAAAAAAACCTCTGAATTACCAATTTAATTGTATGATTACATGTGTTGCGAGAAAGATAACTGCCTGTTACAGCCTTGGGAAACGTTTACCGAATGCTCTTCCATTTCTGAGTTATTCGTATTAAGCTAAATTAGTAGTTTTTTAAACATATTTTCAAAGTACGCCATGTAAAAAATCTTGTCATTATCTACTGTGCACCAAAGGTGTTACGAGTACCACAGACTTACAAACCTAAGGGCTTGGAAATGCCCGAAGGATATAATCATTAGTCATTTCCTTAGGGCAGGAGACCTCGGGCCTTTCCATTCCCGTAGACTTAATTAAATTAAATTCAACTCGGAAAGGCCGCGCCGTGGCTGAGTTGAGTCCAGAGGTTCTACTCCCATTAGCCTTGAACCCGTAGGAACAAGACCCGGGCCTCTTTCAACCAGGGAGTTATCCGAGCTGTCCCTTAAAGGGCGCCCGGCATCCTCCGTGGGGCTTTCCATTAGGGCAAGACCTAGTTTCCTAACAAGCCCCCCCCCCCATCTGGTCCTAGGGACACAAGACGGGACGGAAGTGGATACGCCACTTACGCGCGTCAACACTCAAGGTGAAGACTACCGATATGACCTCGGTGGGGCCGCCTGGTGATCTAGCACACCTTCTACTAGCTAAGCAGGCTAGTACCCGGAAACTTAATGGCTTCCCTCAACCCCGTCCGAAGACGTACCCAATCTCCCACGGGTATCGGGAACACACTGCCCCCTCGAGACCATCCCAATCCGAACAACTCCCGAAGGAGGGGCTCGGCTGTTCGGCCCGAGGTTCCTCTAGTAACGTCAGAGGTACCACGAGTGCTAAGGATCCGCAGCGCCCGCACTTTGGCAGTTGAAAGGGACGGATCCCTTCCCCTACGGGGCGTGGCTGAGTGGTTAGACCGCTTGGTTCTCACAGAGGCGACCAGAGCACGACCCCAGGCGGCCGCAAAGTGAGGTTTGTGGTGGACAACACGGCGCCGGAGCGGATTTTCTCCGGGATCTCCGGTTTCCCCCGCCATCTCATTCCACCGGTGCTCCATCTTCATCTCATTATCATCGTCACCGCCTGCGGTGTTGTATGTAGTAACAGCGGGCGTTAAACACTGCACAAACACACACACACACACATACACACACACAAACACACACACACACACACACACACAACCCGAAACCACATCATAAGCCAGCATATAGCGTCCAGTGCTTCAGCATTTGACTATCTGTAATGCAGTGTGAGGTGAAACTAGAGCAAAGATACCTATATAAAATTAAGTATTAATGGAGTATTAAGTATTAATTAATTATTAAAATTAAGTACGCTTTCGTATGCGTAGTTTGCATAAGCTTTATAAAAATGCTATAAGCTATATAAAATGGTGGTCTGGATGTAACAGATCAGCTTTATAAATTAACTGCGTGTACGACTTTATGGAACACTCAATACGGTCTGATTGGGTGAAATTTCCGAGTGAATAGTAATTTTCCAAGACCGCTGTCTGCAGTGCGATAGTTATGGCAACATCTCCCTATCAAGTTGTCATTTCACAGAGATTACACATAATTAAGGCCATTGTAACAAGGGGGGTTTAGGTCGGGCTATTGACCCAAATGTTTTATACGGTACCTCCCAGCAAATATCGCTACCAGAGTAATCAAGCTGATGGGGCTCGCTAATTCTGACTAATGCTAAACAAGCCTTTGTTAGGAAATGTGGGTCGCCGCCCGTGTGATTAGGGGATTTCCCGTCTTTGTACAGGATATCGGCAAATAAATTAGTGAGCGAGAGAGGGAGTGGAAACAAACCAGTGAAGATAGTTGCTGAATTACGCAAAGAGAAGAGGACAAAAAGAGACACACTTTCTTTCTCTTTAAGCTCTTTCCCTTATTCTCCTGTAGGGTAGAAAAAGATTTTCATGCCCGTTTAGGAATCCATATTTAAAAATGCTCTGTCTTATGGAACAGTTTTCACGCAGTGCAGATTCACTAAAAAGGTGCTCAAACAGGTCTAGGCTATATCGAATGGCGGATGTATGAAATATGCTTAAATGAGTTTGGAAACTATGGAACACATTCGTCTTCTGATAAAGAGAAACCCGGCAAAAATCTTATTCAGATTCAAACTTGGAACATCTTGAATAGAAGCAAATAGGCTACTTTACACGACAGAGGTTTACTGATGTTTCCCAATCTCCATACGGTAATTAATAAACAAGTAGTTCAGAGGGCTCAAGTTTTAAAACAGATATACTAGAATAGTATATTATGCAACGAGACTATAACGACACTAATTAAAGTGCGAGTAGTATTAAGCGTCGCTTCACTCGGTTGGTTAATAGTTATGATACGAGCCTTTTAATTACCATTATAGTCCTGTTTCATACGACTGTTTATGCTAGATCATGTATCTAAATTAAAGGTTTCATTTCAAAGTATTCATTTCTGCTTTGAGTGATATGTTAGAATCGCTATTATTTTGTCTAAAGTGAGACGTAGCACATAGTACGCAGGTGCAGAAATATTGATTGTTTCCCAATAAACAGATGTTGACGTGTAACAAAGTTGAATCTAAAATATTAAAACAAAACATTGATAACATTAAGAAAAGAATCTTACTTTTATCATAAGGTATTTAACACCAGGTGCTTCATTTATAAATGTTTTTAACTCATCAGCTGTAAATATTTTGGCATTTTTCTCTTTATATCCTTCTGATTTGCGTTTTAGTAAGCTGTACAGTTTTGAGTATTTAGAAAAGTCAATTTGGTGCCTAATGTTGAGCGTTGATCTCAAAATAGAATAGTGAGTCCACAAGGTCGATGATTTCATATTTTGACACAATTCTGCGAAATACACTAGCAATACATTCTCTGAGAACGAATTTATACCTTTTGATATTCTCCAATCCATGAATTAATTTCTCGTACAGCTTTCTTAACTTTTGTGGCAACAAGTTATTTGTAACATTGAGTGCTTTTGCCGTAATTTCTGAGGGTTAACTTCAATGTCATTGTTACTTGTGTCAGACATTTTGACTTTTTTTTCTAAACTCGCGCTAGTACCGTTGCCGATCGAAACAAGAATAATCGATAGGTATTTGTGCTTTCAGAATGTTCGTGGTCACTTCTGATTGGTCGAATATCAATACTTTAATGTACAGGTGTACTTTAATGAGGCCCATTAAAGTTCTGCTACAGTCGTATAAATTCTAAATGTTAGCATGGCCGAGCATAAATAACATTAAAAACCCATAGATAGGTAGTGTTAGACTGAAAAATTCAATGCCATAGCCGGGATTTGAACCACGGATCTCCTGGTTTCCGTCCGGTTGCTCATAACCATTGAACTACCATGGCAGCATGCTAGCATTGCATTAAATTCTCCATCTGACTCGTATTTTTCCAGGTGAACCACTAATTTTTCAGTCTCACTCTACCTATCCAAATATCCAAACCTTGCACTACATGCGGCTAGTGTGGGAAGAATAATTTCCATTTAAAAGCCCACCTCAAAAAAAAAAAAAAAAAAAAAAAAAAACACACATTTCTTCGTATTACATCTCTAAGCACTCTACAAAGTGTTTTACAACTGCTTTGTTGTTTATCCCTTCGTTTAGAGACAAACGTTTATGAAAATAGTCCCAGTAAGTATTCCAGGAAATCCAGGAAATCCAAGTGAAACTCTAATGTTTAAAACGAAACCCATGGCGTAACAGCCCAAAGTGGGCTGACAATCCGACTGCCGACCTCACGCCCACTTAGGCAAAGCAGAGATGGACGATCATCCAACCAATACGGAGAGAAGATATGGTCAGCATCAAGGCACCCTCAGCCGAAAAGTTAGCTTTATAGACCAGCATTCTGTACCTGGCGTAGCTCCTCAATTTTCTCACGAAGCTGAGTGGGCATTAGTCCTATACCTGGTACTTAAAATTCGCACCCTCCAGGGGTGGGATCGATCCCGGGCGCCTTCCTTGGCAGGGAACTAACGCACACGCTCTAACCGACTACGCCACGGCGCAGGTCCTAATGTTGAAAAGCAGGTTTAAAGTGCTGGCCTTGAAATTGTACATCTTGTTCATGACATTACGAGAAACAAGTAAACTATGATCACTTCACAACTTCTGGTGGGTTGCACTCATAGGACTTTCTGTTCTCTTGTACAAATTATTCTTGGAAACGCTTATTCATTCCCCTTTCTGTTTTATGTTAATGGAGATAACCTTTGTAGAAATTAATTTTCTTGTAGATGTAAGGAAAATAGGGGAAGGCTTTAAGGGATAGTGGAATCTTGTAAACGTGCTTGCTATGTGATGACTGATTACTTTGGAATGCCATTCTCTTTGCATGACTAAGGGACGAAAAACGAATGACGCATTCCTATTTGAGTAAAGTTTATTTGAAAATTCAAACCGATAACAGGGATTGTCTCGGAAATTGAGTGCTCCACAAAAGAAACATGACATTAACAAGCGCTTTAACAAGAGTTACTTGTTTTTGTGCAATACCACTATCTCAAGGTTTAACAGTTGTGCAAGTCACATAGAGTAATAGGCTTTAGAGACTTTTCCAAGAAAATTCAAGATGTACATTTCATTTGGATTGAAATAATCGTGACCTATGCCATTATAATAAAAGTTGTTAAAGATATTTTTGAAAAAGTCGATTTAAAGAAGTGTACCATGTAAAATGCAGTCTGGGATAAGGTAATTTTCTTCAAAAGCGTCTTGTCGCATCCCTGAACTTAAATACCAAGGTTTGTTTTTACCTGACTTTGTTTTTGAGTAATGCTGTTCATCGCGTGCGTGCATACACATACACACGCTCCACTTTTTTTCTCCTAAAATTCTTTTTTGAGGTTTAAGGGTCTCAAAAGTTATTTCCATTGAAGTCTTGACATCGAAGTTTTCGATGGGATGTAATACTTTCACAAAAGTATTAAAACTTAACAAACTTATGTCTTAAAACTTAACAAACTTATGTCTTAAAACTTAACAATGTTATGGCTTACCTATACTAGCATACGGAAGTGAGACTTGGACACTGAAAAGCAACGGAGCAAAATGCAGGCTTGAGAAATGAAATTCTTGAGAAGATTGAAGGGATGCACGAAAGAGACCTAGTAACAAATGAAAGTATTAGAGAAAAGTTACGAAGCTTTTATATAAATGAAAAGTTAAAAGATTTGAAACTAAAGGAGAAAGAACATGTTGAAAGAATGCCAGAAAACAGGTTTACTAAACAAATAATGTAATATTGTCCTAAATGAAGGAGATTGGTGGGCAGCCCCAGGAAACGATGGCTGGAGGACTTTGATGGCGGAAAAACCACTCCATTGCCAATGATATGAATTAAAGAAGAAGAAGGTATAATACTTCCCTTACTTCCTATACATAATAGTAGAGAAAGTAAAAATGACAATAGCATCGAACAATTTAAAAAAAAATGAAAAAAAAAAAAAAACTATTTTAGATAAATTGTGTGTTGCGAAGAGTTATGAGATTTTCTTCCCATTTTTACGAAGTTGCTAAGGAAAATATGACACTAATTGCACACTACTGTAGCAAATAGGGGAAAAAATGTGTGAATAATTCTTTAACAGGATGGAGTGGTAAAAAGGGTGAAAACATCATAAATTTACATTACTAGTCGTCCTCAACCTGGGATACAGCGACCTTAGCGAGGTTTTCCGGGGCTATCGAAGAGATTCCTAAACGAACTTATGAGGTTGTCAAGGGGGCTCCCTTTTAAAACATGGCAGGCAACTGAAAAATAGCTTAAATTGGTTGTGATAAAACAGCTAACAATTGTGCGTTTTGTAGATTTTCAGTAGATTCGATAGTAATTTACATGTATCACATTTCAATTTATAGAAAGCCCAAAGAAGTATAGAAATAAAGCTGCTCCAAAATTTGGAGTTAGCAGAAACAAAGGTTAAAAAATATAGGAAGAAAGAGCTTTTTACAGGAGCAAACAGTAAATTTACAAGTGACGCAGTTCCATAATTTGTGTTCTTGCGTGACGTGTGTTACGCATATGTTGCAAATATGTCATCATAAATAATGTTCAGTTCCTCATAAGTGTCATCCTCGAGCTGACATAATCACAAGATGCATAAATAATAATGTATAAAAATGTTTTAACTGCTATTGACAGAGAAACTGCTAACAATATTTCAACCGTATCTACATAAAACTGTCCTGTGCGTATTAAAATTGGAAGTACCAGTTTGGAACTTGATACTGTAAATGATCGGGAACCACCTCCCCGTTACTGTTGGCCAACAGAGAGTAAGTCTGACAGGAATGTGCTACCCTTATCTGTTTCAAAACAGCGCGACAAGGAATGTGTTTGACGGAGAACGCATGCTAAACAAGGAGTGAAATCATTCAGAAAGCATGCACCCTACTGGCTATGAAACTTTAAATGTATGGACAAACAAAATAATTATAATACTATTTAATAAGTGCAAGGGTTGAGTAAGTTCAGAATCACAAAAGTTTTCTTCAGATTCACTGGTGTCGCTGGTAGAAAAAAAATGTTATTTGGGTTGTCGATTATAATGGCATCGATGCATTTGATGCATCCCAGTAATGTTGCTTTGAATATCTCGTCCGTGTACGAGCTCAGCTTCTTGAAGTTGTCGCTTTGTACTATGGTGCCAATTATTGCGCCAAACATTGTTGCTGATCGGAAGTATAAATTTAGCTTTCGCTGGCATGTCATAGTTAAGCAGCCAATAGGAATAACTCGATGTTTGTGACACTTATAAAATTTTAGCGGAAAATATTAGGTATGAAGCTTTTTTTTGAACTTGAGATTTAAACGTTTCTCACCGCGAGCCAAAAGAATGGCACTTTCTGAATTTCTTGTGTAAATAACAAATTTGCACTTTTAATTGAATAATGTAAAATTGTCTTTGTACCAAATTTCTAATATTTTTTTTATGAGCTTATAAAACCAATATAAAGAAACTGTTTTGGAGACATTAATTAATTTTCATTTGTTTACTAGAACAAAATTGTTTCCTAAATTATTGAAAATGTCTGTTTTTCTTTTACGGTTATGGATTGTGGAGAAATTTAGTTGGAAATAAACTGGTGTAATTGATTGCACAGCAGTTCTTAAGACATTGTCTTGAAGCGTATGAGCGTAAAATAAATGTTTGTTCCCTATTAATTTCAGTATTACGATCATCCGGCTATAACCTTCAACATACGTTCGTAAGATGACCGGGGTAGTTACGGTAAACAACGAAGATAAATTCTACACGTACTGGTATTAAAATCATTTAAATTTAATGAACTGCCATTCTCTTATAAGACTAGGTTTACTTTTAAGTGACTCGTCCTGCCTTTGTTTATATACTGTATCCTTTTTTTTTAAATTTATTCAATGATCGATCAGCAGTACATGCTTTACAGATCCTTCTTAACTAATTGAATCTTTATGAACTATAATAACATGTAAGGAAAACCAAGTTGGCTCCTATTATCTACTTAACACTGTGAAACAAATGAAATGTGTAGTGTTTAACGTCCGCTTTTACTACATACGGCACCGCAGGCGGTGACACTGATGATACATGAGATGAAGATGGAGCACCGATGGAATGAGATGGCGGGGGAAACCGGAGATCCCGGAGAAAACCCGCCTCAGCGCCGTGTTGTCCACCACAAATCTCACTTTGTGGTCGCTTGGGATCGAACCCGGGCCGCCTTGGTGAGAGCCAAGCGGTCTAACCACTGAGCCACGGCGCGGCCAAAAACAAGTGAGAAAAAACACTGTTAATAATAAAAAAGTAATCAAAGAGATAAGAACAACAGTCGTTGTGAAACAATATTCATAGTTTTTTCATTCTTACTGTATCCTTAAATTATATAATGGAGTTTTTTTTTAGAATAAACGCGTGCTGTACTTCTAAATTCTCTCATTAGCGAACAGTGGCGAAGCGTGCAGTGAAGCGCTGGTAGCGCTGCTTCCATAAGAATTTCAGGAGAAAAAGAAGAAAATCAAGAAAATTCATGTAAAACAATATTTTATTGCTCTGGATAGATTTTCAAAACTTATTCGCAAACATCTGCGGTGCTACGGAGAATTGGACAGCTGCTTACATTGGAGTGACCAGTTCCGTGAGCTCATTCAGTACTAAATATTTGCTATTTACGCATTCCTAACTTTGAATACCGCGCTTCGTAGGTTTCCGGAAGCAATCGCGACCCTTCGACAGTTAAGAAGCACTGACCGATTTTGTCACGCGAAGTCTATGTAGCATGTGGAAAAAAAGGTTTATTTTTTGTTTTATGTGGCTCTTTTAAATACAGCTGTAAGTGTATTTTAATAGCATTAGCAATAGAATTTAAATAGATCGGCATTTAATGGTGACAAATAGGACATTCTTGTGAAGTTTTAAGTTATTAGCAAAAGTATGTGATCACATACTTTCTCCATTTTAGGTTATCAGTTCACGGTGTCTAGGCCAGCTGTAGGAAAAATTGGAAGTCTGAATGGAGAAGCGAAACAGTAATATGTCTGCTTGTAGTGTGCGCAGTCTTGCAATGCAAGAAGGACCTATGTGACTGTACAATAGAAAGAGTACTGAAGCGTAGCCTTAGTTCTTTGAGTCATCATTCTCTCTTATTTTAATGAAAATTATTATTTGGAGCTTCCCTCGCTTTAAAAGCCACGCTTCGGATAATCAATGTTCGCGAAGGATAATCAATGTTCAAAGAATCCATTAAAAAGAGCACATCAACAAGACTTCATCCTGTCATACTAATGAACTCGTTGAAATAACTCTGCACTGGTTGGCATTCATTCCACCTCGCCAGAAACAAAAGAGGCTCGTCCAGCCAATAAATTATCGCACGCAAGTATTCGCGGTATCATACCAAGTGTTTTACTCCTACATCGACCTTCGCTTTAAAAATAAAATTTGTGTACGTAAACGCTGCGAGCAAGGGAGTGGAAAAGTCCAAGTGTTTATTGCCACGTCGGTTCAACTGATTTGTGCTTGTGGTCTGGATAGACATTCAGTTCAAAAACGTCAGATTTTTTTTTCTTACCCGTCATTCACTTTTGTGATTGAAAAGGAGGGTAGCTAAGGGTTTGTGCTTCTTATTTATACACAAGTTAAACATGGGCATGCAAGTAAATTAAATTCTAGTGCAAAGAAGAAAAGAAGGGAAACTTTATTAGGTATGAAGTTCAAAAGGTGCCCAATTAATTTGTGGTTATGTGTTACAGTCATCAAGCTTTCTCTATCCATTACATTTAATTTTTGACAGCTGGAACTAAGACTAGAACGTTTAACACAAGTCACATGAAATACTGTGATAAATTTTTGTGCTGTTCCATTGTTATCAGTTTTGGTTTCAAGTTCCAATCACGTGGTATCCTTTGTGTCTGCGTGTGTTTAATAAAACGACTCGGTTTGACTAGCTCCTACATTTTATTAGTTATTTTTTTATGGCTTCCTTTCTCACCAATGCTGGTGTTAAGAGTCGCTTGGGTCCCTCAGCGAGGGAACCGAAGCATAATGACCTGATAGATGAGATTTGGGTTGGGGGGTCGGTCCGACGCCTGGGAAGAATGAATGATGGAGTAAGTTGTGGAATGCTGGTGGGAGGAAACTGGAGGACTCGGAGGAAACACATCCCAACGCCATGTTGTCCACTACAAATCCCACTTTGCAGTCGCCTGGGATCGAGCCCGGGCCGCGAGGGAGCCGAAGCATATTGACCTGATAGATGAGATTAGGGTTGGGGAGGGGGTCGTTCCAACGCCTGGGTTTAATGAATTATGGAGTAATTGGCGGAATGCTTGTGGGGGAAACCGGAGGACCCGGAGAAAACACATCCCAACGCCATGTTGTCCACCTCAAATTCCACTTTGCGGTCGCCTGGGATTGAACCCGGGCCGCCTTGGTGAGAGCCAAGCGGTCTAACCACTCAGCCATGGATTTATTTATTTTTACATGACTAATTTTTCATGGTAGTTGTCGAGTCAAGCTGTTCCTTTTATTGGCAGCCGTATAGTTTTTGCTCTGATAGTCATTCTTTTATTTTTACCTGAGTAATAATAAAATTGTGGCAGGTACAGTGGATGAAACTGAATTCCAAGAGTGGACGAATTTCTAGAAGCGGCTGAAAGGGCAACATTACTAGCCCCAGAAAATGTCCGTAAAGCACTGTGTTATATAGCCTGTAATCGCTTCATTGACTAGTGTAAAGACGTACTTTTAGGGAAACAACAATACATTAAAACATTTTTTGTTCACAGTTTTACATTACAAAAGATCACTATTTCATAAATTCTACTAAGGGAAGATATATTTTAGAGCATCCAAATTATAGATATAATTTTTATTCATATAACACAAATGTTGCCTTGCGAGCAGTGCGAAGTTCATATATGTGCTATAACTTTTAATGTGGACAGAGAAATAACTGATCTCCACAAGGAACCACACGCGTGAGAGCGATGGCACTACCTTAAGGTATGATTGCTTGCCAGTTTAGGAAGTTCCTACGACGGACTGAACAACACGCGAATGACTCGTCCATTTCTCTGTACTGGGTAATAACACCAGCAATATTTCAAATAATATCCCATTAGTCGTGGACCCGTAGGACCCAGGACTCGAGCCTCCTTCGTCCAGGGAGTTACAGAGCTGTCCCAAAAAGGGCGCCCGGCGCCTCCATGGGACTTTCCATAGTGAAAGAGCTAGAGACTAACAAGCGCTCCCCCCATCTGGTCCTGTGGACTCAAGATGGGATGGAAGTGGATACGCCACTTACGCGCGCCAACTCCAAAATGGGAAGGCTACCGATATGACCTAGGTGGGGCCGCCTGCTGATCTACCACACCTTCTACTAGCTATGCTGGCTAGTCGCGGGAATATTTATGGCTTCCCTCAACCCCGTCCGGAGACGTACCAGATCACACTCGGGCATCGGGAACCACTGCCCCATCGAGTCCAACCCAATCCGAACAACTCCCAATCAGGGAGGTGCTCCAATGTTCGGCCCGAGGTTCCTCTAGTAACGTCAGAGGTACCACGAGTGCTGGGGATCCGCATCATCCGCACCACGGCAGCTGAAGGGGACGGATTCCCTCCCCTACGGGGACCAGATAGGAATACTGTAACGAGGATTGTAAACATTAACTGTCCTCCTGTGACATGTTGAGGGGTGGACGTTTCAAGTATTAACTACATTGTAGCACGCGACCTATAGTATTCGTTGATGGGGTCTCCAAAGCAGCTCTAGGAATATTTACATAGTTATAAATGCTTCATGACGTGGTATGCAGGAACCTGTTTCCTTTAGTGTATGTATTATGTGGTCTCATAAGTACAGTCGGTTTTTTTATTTTGATGTTTTGAAAAATTTATTGGGTTTCTTTGGTTTGGCAATGCTATTTACAAGATACCATAGCTAGTGTTGCTTGCATTGCGAGCATGTATTAGTCTTAAGTTGTTAATAAACAATCACAAAATGGAGATAACAAAGTTTGAACTTAGAGTCCTTCTAAAACACTATTGGAAACAAGATTATAAACCCACTGCCGTAACTCGAAGAATATGTGAAATGGAAGGAGAAAGTGTTGTTAGTGAGCGTGTGGCACAACGATGGTTCCAACAATGGAAACGAAAACACTAAAGATTTTCCACGTTCTGGAAGACCTAAAGTTTGGAATATTGAGGATACCCGTCAAGTTTTGCGAGAAAATCAGCAAAAAAGTACCCGTAGGCTTTCAGAAGAACGTGGTGCATCACAAGATACCATACATCGCTACATTAAGACACTTGGAAATCATACTGAAGCTGTAGATCTGTACCTCATGAGCTGACACATCAACAGGCTGAACGTAGAGTGGGTATCTGTTGTCAGCTTATCCGTAATCCCATGGATGATGATTTGGCAGGAAAATTGTCACTTGTGATGAAAAATGGGTATAATACCGAAACCCTGATGCTGCCGAACAGTGACTTGACCCCCGCCAATCTGCCAAAGTCGTCGTTCGCTCCCATAGTAATGTGTCTCTAGTGGAATTTTGAAGGTGTGATTCACTGGGAGTTTGTTCCATACAGGCAGGTGTTTGATGCGGATCTTTTTTCTCAACTGGAATGAGTTCATGAAATTTGGAGACGGAGATACCCAACATTAGTTAACCGAAGTATAGTTCTATTGCAACAGGACAATGCAACACCCCATACTGCACGAACAAGCATGAAAAAATTCAGGAATTGGGAGGAGTCCAATTGTTACCACACTCAGCATGCAGCCCTGATCTCGCACCATCAGATTATTGTCATTCTCGATCCATGACCCATTTTCTACTGGAATAAATTTTGACAACATTGAAGCAGTGCAAGTGGGTGTCACCGAATTCTTCGCATCAAAAACCAGAGACTGTTACCATCGTGGGATAATAAACCTCGTTGAACGATGGTTCAACACCATAGCATCTAATGGTCTATATTTTGAAAATTAGTTAATTACTTGTCAGAACACATTTCAAATAATTGCTTTTCTTAAAAAAAGACATTATTAATGAGAAAGTACCTATACTATTCGGCAGTAGATAAACAGCATAACTCCATGTCAAGGTTAGGAGGGGCGACTTGCATCTTGACCTGTAAAAGATCATTTGTTTCTGTGCCCCTGATAAGCACTGTCGGAAGGGAGGGATGAGGTGAGAGGATACTGAAGGTGGTTGGACTTGAGAGACGACAGAAGAGAGTACGTCCAGAACAGTCACAGATTTAATCTCCTCGGTGGCGCTTCATACAACAGGTTCCCCTCCCTCTACAGGTTTACACATCCCCCGGGGGGCCGCAAAACAAAGAGTTATCCCGATCCGGAGGACAGGGATTTAAAGAGAGCAAATTCCCTGCCATGCATGCCGAACTCCTTCCAAAAAACCTTGACGACGTATGAAAGGTAAAGGGAAATAACAATGAAATGGAGGGACATGAAATTCGTGGGATGTAATTATCCTGCCCAGCATATCTGGTGACCCGAGGAAACCTCCGAAAAACTCCATGAGCCAGGAAGGTCGGCCACGAACCCTGAATGCGGGGTACAGACGCTATCGCGTGAGCATTTGGCTCTGTAGACAAACAACCGAAAGTACATGCATAGAGAATGAATAGGCAAATGCAACCGTCACTGTTTCTTAGAAACTTCGAGTTAGCAGCCATGAATATATAAAGAACCACCGACCACTGCGTGGACTTCCAAGGCTGTCTCTGACTTAAAATAAGTTGTGCCCCCTAAGGGCCAAAATTGAAACTAAATTATCTGCTTCACCCTCTTCCCCATTCAGATTCTCAATAGTTGTCTATCGAATAGGTTTACTCGGCGGGGGATTCCTTGAAAGAATAAGATAATGAAAAGTCAATGCCCTCTAACCAAGTTTTTGTAGGGGAGGTGCTTTGAGTTTTGGAGAACCGATTCATAAACCTCAAGGGCACGGAATGAAAAACGAATATTTCCTTACATGTAGATGGCCAAAGTATATGCTTTTGGCATTCACATCCTTTTAGTATGGAAGGCAAAAAAGAGAGGAAAAAAATTATAGAGAAGGATTTCTTTCTCCAGTGTTCTGTTTAACGAGAAAGATGAGAGGAAGAGAAGAAAGTAAAATCATTTCTTGTCCCTTATCTGTCAGATACGCGTTGTGAAAGGAGTACGGTTTCGGTCTTGAAAAATAAAAATCTTTCCAATGTTTTAGGAATGTAAATAAGGAAGGAAATTGGAAGGAAAATAAATTTTGCGTTCTCTTTTGCTGTCGAGAATGGCAAAAGAAAAGGTTTTCGTACCTCCTCTCTTCCGCTTCTCTGGTTTGATTTTCTTTCTTTGCATTTACGACACAACGAATTGGGATAGATAAGATTTTGCATGCTATTTTATTCTTTTTTCACTTTGTGTTAAGTAAAAGAAGTAAAAGTGAATATATTCCTTTCAAAGAACAAGTTCCTGTTTCCTTGCCTAATTTTCTTCTTTATTTTTATGGGGTATAGCTATGGGTAGAGAGGTTTTTATTTTCACTACGTCCTGCTCTGCTTTGTGTCTTTCAAACAGAGGCAATCAGGACAAACTGTGAGCTCCTGTAAAAGAAATGAAAAAGGAGTAGTTAAGCTTAGGGTATAGATCTCACGGAAACGTTTCGTCCTCTCATACCTACTTAGATATATTGTGGCTACTACCCCCAAGAGGAAGGGATGAAGTGAAGCAACCACAGGAGGCTAGGGATCGCAGAGAGATAGAACACAAAGACGCGCGGAAGTCCTTTTTTCCAGGCACGAAGACCCGTCCGACTGCTGAAGCTGCCTAGAAAAAGCTTTTTTTATTTTTATTTATTATTATTTTTTTGTAATTTACGTCCTCCAACGTTAAGTCATATCGGACGATGAGTGAAACGGGTGAAATGATGCTCAAATGAGCCCAGGGTCCATAGAACTTAGAGTTACGGACATTCTTCTTTCAGAATAAGGGAAAACCCGAAAAAACCGTATCGAGTCAACTCACCCTGACCGAGATTCGAACTCTGGATTTCTTGAACGTGAGGCAGACTCGCTACCATCTACACTACCGAGGCGAGCTAGAGACCCAGCCGTTATCTAGTGTCAACGGGCAGCATTCTTTTCTTTGAATAGGCATCCACCCTTCTGTCCGGCAGTGCCATTCTCCACAAAACCGGGAAGTAGTCTTGTAAGATTAAAATGGAAATAAATGAAAGAAAAATAATGGAAATGAAATCGCGATGGTAGATGGAAAAACCAGCCCAGGATTTGCTTACCGACCAGAAAAGTGCACAGAACCCAAGGTCATGGGGATGGATGGTCGACGTGAATAGAACTTGGGACAAATACGCAATAACATCCACTTCACCGGCACTGGGTAAACTCTTATCCCAGCCACAACACGTTTAGGTCCTGAAATGCTGTCATTTATGCTTCAATTAATTAGGAGCTAAAACAAATTTCATTCAGTTTTAGAGCTCTGCATAGATGAGAAGATAAAATGTAACGATACGTTTTCCACGTAATAGGAAAATAAAAATGGGAAAAATTGTCTCATTTTCTGGCCCACTATGTTGAGATGCTCGGAATAGCACAGTTATTGGTATGCATCGTTAAGCGTGAACACCCAATATAGAATTTGGTGCTAAGAATCACGGCAGTTAAAGCGTGTCCATAAATAAAACTCGGTTTAATTTTTTCTGAGCAGGTACACATCTATAGCGGTAGTAGTAAACTAATACAGCACTGTTCGCCTAAGCCAGTTGTGGATAACGTTAAAACAGCAGGTCAGTTGTAAAGTCCGACACCCACCGACCAACCAAACCTAGGATATCCCGGGCAGAGTGCAGTAATAAGGGCAACATGTGGTCAACACGCCTCTTACTGCAAGCGGATTACACGACTTCATCCACTACTATTTCTGTGAAGTGGCTCCTCTGTTAGCCCAAGTACCTGAGTGCATTGTACAACAGGCCTCTAAGTAGGGAACAAAATCCTCAGTCGGTATCAAAAATCGAAACCGAGTTCCTCCGCACCGCAGGCAGCAGCGCTTTGCTCTTGCTAATAGTGATGATGATGATGATGATAATAATAATAATAATAATAATAATAATAATAATAATAATAATAATAATAATAATAATAATAATAATAATAATAATAATAATAATAATAATGCCAAAATAGCTTTATTTAAAACAAATTAGACAATCGAGACTGGGTCGAGTGGTAAGAATGTCATAATCTATTTTCGGACTCATAGCTTATGAATTTCGGCCAATGCATAAAACTCTCTCTCATTTTGCTTTTTGTATTTGTGATGTTTAAGGATATGTTCTATGAAAATCTGATATCCATAAGATTTTTCGAATAATCTCAGAGGGAGAGGAAGGAGAGGAAAGGAGAGAGGGTGGCAGCTGGAACCTAAAAATGAAAATATGGGTTAGTAAACAAACTTGATAACGAAGTTTAGCATCCAAGGATGTAACATGCCGATTTTCAAAAAAATGCTCTTTCCATATAGGTACAGGACTATTCAGAAAGAAAGAACAGATTTCAAACATTTATCTCTTCCAAACTACAAATGATAGAAACATAATTCCAATGGAGAGAGAGAGAGAAAAAATTACAATCGAAACAACGGCCGGGGGGGGGGGGGAGGTACGTTCCAATCACGGCCGCATTGGCGCTGTTTTTGTTTGTAGTGAAATGGCGGCGACACCACAACAGAAATCATTTTTTTTTTGTGCTGCAATTAGCAAAACCAGAGTCTATTGTTGCAGTTCAACGAGTATTTCGCCGTCAATTTATTAAACAACAGCCGCGTCATAAGCAAATTTACAAGTCGCATCGAAAATTCGCAGAAGGTGGTTGCATCTGCAAAAGGAAAAGCACGGGACGTCCTCGCACATCGAACAAGAATGTCGAGCGTAGTCATACACTATACGAAAGGAGCCCAAAGAAATCCACATCACGAGCAAGCATGGAACTTAACATTCCTCAACCAACGGTATGGCGAGTTCTAACATATCGTCTGTACCTGATGTCATACAAATTTCAGTTATTGCAAGCATTGCATCCTGATGAACACAACAAAAGGTACGATGTGTGTATTGGCATGTTAGATGACAATTTTTCTCAACGATTAATTCTTTATCCGATGAATGTACTTTTCATCTTTCTGTTAAAGTTAAGCGCCATAACATTCGAATTTGGGCAAGTGAAAATCCTAGGACAGTTATTCAACATGAAAGCGATTCACCAAAAGTGAACGTCTTCTGTGCGATGTCTGTAATGGGCTTTTTTTCTTCATGGAGAAAACTGACCAACCTATCTAGACATATTTGAAAACTTATTTGCCCAGCTTGAAGAAGATTGAGATGACTTCATCTTCATGTAAGATGGTGCCATGCCTCATTTCTCTTACCACGTCCGACGTTACTTGAATAACACGCTTCCAGGACATTGTATTGGAAGAGGAGGAGCAGAAGATCAACTTTATCGCTAGTGGCCTCCCAGGTCTCCAGATCTCACTGCGTGTAATCTTTTATCTATGGGGTTACGTAAAAGACCATGTTTTTATCCCACCTATACCTGACACTCTTGAAGATCTACGACATCGAATTGTTGAAGTTGTGAATTCGATAACTGGAAACCAACTGATTCGTCTGTGGCAAGATTTGAGCAACCGTTTTGACATTTGTCGTGTAACACACGGTGCTCATATTGAATAAATAATATAAAATTGTAAACTTTTCTCTTTCCATGAACGCTGGAATCATGGTTATCTTTTATAGTTTGGAAGAAATAAATGTTTAAAGTCTGTTCCTTCTTTTTGAATACCCCTGTATATTCTGTTTCCCCAGATACTGCTCTTGTCATACTGACCTCAACATAGTGTGTATGTTGAATTTCATGCAAATAATTTATTCCATTCTCGTTAAAATGTCTATCATTTGATATAATGATTTGGAAGCCGTAAGAAATAGAATTCTTTTTCAAAGAAAAATGCAGACATTGTTACAAAAATTACTCAGTGTTGAAATATTAGCTTATCTTTGTGTTTTTCGCGAGGTAATTCTATGAGAATGGAGTATCAAGACCGCATATATTGATCTGGTGGTAGTTTTAAGCATTTGACATTGCATTTGATATTGTATGGCTACAATACAATATGTACGGAAATCGTTTCGGTCAACAGCTGTCACATTTTTTATATAATAGGATGTGGAATACGTATTATATATATGCACGAGTAGTAGAATGATAAAGTATGCGATGAAACTGATCTTTGGGTCTATGTGTATTGCATGTGTAGACATACGATGGTCGTGCGTTTTCGCTGGTTGCGAGCGATGGCAGTTGCAGTGATTCACGACAAAGCACATTGCCCAAGTCCTGTTTACATTTGCCCAGTCTAAATGAAAATATATGCATCAGACCTCGAGAACAGTCAGTGCTTTATGACGTCAGATTGGCGACCTTCTCTTAAACGTTTGACAAAACCTGCAACCTTCCACAATGGCGTGGAAAAAACCTTCCTCGTTTCTCCCATAATCATTTTTAGTGAGATAATTGTGCCATTGTTAGAGATAACGCACGAACTTGAAGGTGTAGAGCATGTTCTCCAACTGTTTATTAAATCTGGCGCGCGGCCTCGACATTTCCATTAAAACGGCAACTTTCTTCATGTAATATTCATGGGTTTACTTTCGATGAAAGCATTCCTCATTTGTTTGCTGATTTTGCGGAGAACTCGAGTGCTCGGATGGCTGCGTTTGAATGAAACAAGCTAAGAAGTTGGACGCTTCACATGTCTCATGCGTTGACGTGAAGGAATGACATGCGGTTTTAGGGCGCAAAACCTGAAAGATCATTAGCGCCCGTCTTTGACGTGACTAAGTTTTTAATTTTAAGCTATTGTTCCAGACGTAGGTGTGTACATGCTTTTACGTCTGTTTTAATGAACCTTCCAGGATGTCTTCTAGTTTCTTCTCTTCAGTTTACACTTTTACTATCCTGAAAACAATGTCGCTTTTCCATTGTTCCCTAACTTGTTACTGTATGACATACCTAAAATAAGTAGAGAAAGTAATGCATTCTTTCTAAAATACATGGTTTGAGGCCCACTAAAATCTTCCAAAATCAGTTTTAGAAATATATTCTCGTATGCAGCTTAAAAACCCAAATAGATATTTAACTTCATCTTCGGAACATGTGATACGAAACTTTCAAGAAAAGTTGAAGAAAATTCTCTCACCCCAAATTACCTGTACATAGAAAAAATTTTTATTTTCATTTCTCAGCAGTGATAAACGATTTTCATTAAAATACTATATTTTTAAATCAACTACTTAAGTAATGTAATTCCGTTTTAATTACCTAATTACTATTTCCGACTTATACAAAAATTGTACGTTATTCATCCTAGGTATATACAGTGAACTTTCTAGCCCAGTTATGATCGTGTCTCTTTAGGAGGGTACTGTGACGTAACTTTGCTACCCATCTAACGGAGAGGTGCCGTAATACTTGTAAGTGATTCTAAGTTTTGAGAAGCTGCTACTGCCTATTTATTGAAAGCAAGATGTACATTAAATA
Organism: Mantis religiosa; assembly: GCA_030765055.1. Taxonomy (NCBI): domain Eukaryota; kingdom Metazoa; phylum Arthropoda; class Insecta; order Mantodea; family Mantidae; genus Mantis; species Mantis religiosa. The sequence goes on along the minus strand of CM060955.1, from coordinate 90,418,626 downwards.
ACAACGTCAAACGAAGTATTTTATTTATTATTCGTAAATAAATATGTATTTGAGAATAAAACTAAAACTATCTTATTTTTCTTAACATACTGAAGAAATAAATGTAATAGGTACAGCTAAACAATTGCAAGAACAACTAATAAACTTTATTCAATACTTAGATTTTTTTCATTACTTAACGTACAGTCGTTGCAACGTCTTTGTGTACCACAAAACATGATAGAAGTAATTATTTCCTAAACCCGACAAACTTTTGAAATGGATATATCATAATTGTATGTTTATTCTTCTACTCTTCGCACCTTTGTTCTCTTCTCTTTCTTTTTGAGGAGATTTAGTTGATGTATAAACAAAAAATAAATTTAAATAAAATAAAATAAATGACCAATACATCCCTTAAAGGTAAGGGCTCCTGTTGTGCCAAGCGCTCATTAAGGTAGAAAATCCTGAGTCGTTTCTTTTTCTTTTTTCTTTTTCGTTTTTTAAATTAGTCCTCCAACGTTAAGTCATATCGAACAATGAATGAAAGGGGTGAAATAATACTCAACTGAGCTCAGGGTCCATACAGCGTAGAGTTACCCGACATTAATCTTTCAGGACAAGGAATACCCGGGAAACACTTTATTCAGGAACTCGTCCTGACCGAGATTCGAACTCATGACCTCTTATATGTGAGGCAGACACGCTACCAGCTACGTTACAGAGGCGGGCAAAGTATGTACTTGGGCTGAAATCTTGATAATGACATTTAAGTTTAATACGATATTTCCTCTACCTATTATAGGTAGGTTGTTGAGTAAGTAAAAATAATTTTCATCTAAATGTCTCTCTGAAGCTAGTCATTAATTCGATTTCAGTCGTGAAAGATATCTTAAACTTTTAATGGATATAGGAAATAGGGATCTAAAGTCACAAATACAAGATTTCAGATTGTCGTGGAAGTTGACAGAAGTCAAGCAGTCGTAAATACCAGATTGGCTGTTTTCACTTTTTTGGTGTCCTAGAGGGAAACTCGAAGTTGGTAAGAGATGTCGTAATTCAGATCTAGTTCAGTGTTGCCTGAAATTTGTGTGGGAGAGTCACATATGTATCTGTTTATAAAGACTCGACGGGGTCTTGCCTTGAAAAATGCTGGCCATAAACTTAGATAAGATAAAACAAACGGGACAGCGATTTGTCCCAGCCTTGGACCGTTAGGAATCAAGGTTGCAGAAACTCTTTTTTACGAATTTCCTTGAGGAGGGACATTTGTAATATCTCCTCTCAGTGGGAGCTACATTATAGCACAACATGAGCCGTGAAGTGTTTATTGCTTTAGCGAATTTATACCTTAGAACATTTACAGTCGTTTATTTTACAAGCAGAAAATTAATTTCCTGTTCCCAGGAAGAGAGAAATACATGAGTGTTAAGTACTATTCTTTCTCTTGAATTCATTGCACCGTTTTTTTTCTATAATTTTAATGTCTCCATAATTCATTTAAAGCGTGGCAAGTTTTGCATTTGTTCGAGAAACTCAGTATCAGAATTATACATATATAAAATAAAGCATTTTTTTGAAAAGTCCTCTGAATTTGTTTTACTTAAAATCGGATGAGTTTTACACGTGGTGTTTTACTCCAGCTTTAACCAGTGAAGCCTTTTGTATTTTTAACAATTATGATTAAAACAAATGTAATGTATTGATATGACAAAGAGCATGCCTTGAAGCTTCTATATTTTATTTTCTGTACCACTTGAGAGTTATGGATACATTAATGGAAGGTCTTTTGAGGTATCTTGGACTAAAAAAAATTAGCATCTGTGAATATTTATCTTGATAATGTTGAATTTGATAGAAAAATAGCTTATGAATAAATTGCTGCGTAAATATGAATATAAATAATTATGAATAGAGGAAGTCTTGTGTCTGAAACACGAGACCCTTTATCGCTCTGTTATGGTTCCCCAGGTATCTAAAATTTAAGGGGAAAGAAAGGCATTTAACAGAAAATTAAAGATACACCTTTTATTATACATTAGAATATCTAGAGAAATTAACAAAATTAAATGATGTCCCATGTAAAATATTCCTTGTGGTATAGCATTTATTTAGGAGAGCCAATCACATTGGGATTTCAAGAATTGGACTATAGGGTATCTCTGGGATTTCTTTTCAGAGCTAAAAGCCAAAAGCAAGACTATTTGTTTAGTTTTGAAGAGAATATATCAAACGTATGGACTACTAGGAAAATGTTAATGAGGAAATAGTATAACATGGCCGCGCCATGGCTGAGTGGTTAGACCTCTTGGCTCTCACCTAGGCGGCCCGGGTTCGATCCCAGTCGACCGCGAAGTGGGATTTGTGGTGGACAACATGGCACTGGGGTGGGTTTCCTCCGGGTCCTCCGGTTTCCCCCACCATAATTCCACCGATTACTCCAGCCATCATTCATCTCAGGCGTTGGGCCGGCCCCTCAACCCTAATTTCATCTCTCAGATCAGATGCTTCGGCTCCCTCGCTCTGAGGGAACCCAAGTGCCGCCTAACGTCAGAACGGAGAGAGAGAGAGAGAGAGAGAGAGAGAGAGAGAGAGAGAGAGAGAGAGAGAGAGAGAGAGAGAGAGAGAGAGAGAGAGAGAGAGAGAGAGAGAGAGAGAGAGAGAGAGAGAAGGAAATAGTATAACAGATACTAATTTCTTTTAATTTGCATATTTTATGAGCCTTAAAAATGGAGTAGTTTATTGTGCTACTCTGGTTAGCACTGTTTCCTGTAAGCGAACTGAAGGAACCAGTTTTATCACTGCTGGGGAAGTAGATATGTACCTATCATTAAATCACTTGCTAGTGGGTTTTGCTCACAGCCTAATACATCCTATTACTGTCAATTACATGGATTTAAAAGCCCTCATTATCCTACTTTCTAGGCCTATAAAATGGAAAGCAAATTCATTAGTTGTGTCCTTTAAATATGCACCTTTGCAATCTTTAGATTGTGGTCGATTCGCGCCTTGGGGCTGGGCGGTCGAATGGGCATACATTAGGGTGTAATTTGCAACTTTGCTGACCCGTTTTTGAACGTGCACTGCATTTGTAAGCCAGCGAACCTCGTGTCCTTGCCACACGGATTTTAGAATACTTGTCTGCGATTATTCAGTGAATCGCACATTATTTTCGGTTACGGTTGTGCATCTACGAAAATGACAAATCTTAATTTCAGAGTAATTTGTTTAATGTTACTGTTTAGTGTTTAAATACGGTATAAAACCCACGGGTATTTTAAATGTATAGTGTTGTACGATACAATGTTTAGCTGGTGGTGATAACTTAAATTTGAAAAAAGGCTAAAAGTCATTAAGTTTTATCTCTTGTTCACAAATAGCTGAAACACTTCTCCGAAGCATATAATTATATTTAAGCATTATAGGCGACTTTCGTTTTAAGACTCAGATGTCTGTTGCTGAAACATCTAAATATTTCCTCAAGGAGATCTGAACTGAGTAATAAACATACTTGAAGCTTCCCAATGCGTTGGAACTGATCTACTACAGTATACAACAGGAAAGAAAGTCTCCGGGGCATGAGACGCAGGGGATTAGAAAAGTTTCCCACACCCTTCATGTATAGATTTATGACATCCCATGTCAGTTCAGTTACAGACTATTCAAAAAGATTCTGACGTCTTCAACTTTTGTGAATGATTCTTCTCGGTTTTAGTGTAGAATGAACAGGGCGCGTGTTTTTTTAACGGTTCTACTCCTTGTGTAGCATGCATTCCTGTCATACACAATCGCTGTCCTTATCCCACTGTGTAAGGAGGCGCATTCCTTTGAGGGAGGTTCTCTGCGTTGGTGGACAGTAGTAGGGGAGAGTAAATAAATAAAACTGAACTGTTATAGTTTGTATTTGCGTTAAAATATTTTCAACCCTCCCTAATACAAAAAGTGTTTTTAGAAGAAGGTCCATTTTGTGTGTGTGTGTGTGTGTTTGTGTGTGTGTATGTGTGTGTGTGTGAGAGAGAGAGGGAGAGAGAGAGAGAGAGAGAGAGAGAGAGAGAGAGAGAGAGAGAGAGAGAGAGAGAGAGAGAGAGAGAGAAACATAACTCAGAAACGAAAAATTGGCTAAATAGCGTAAGTGGTATTCAAGGATGCGACTCGAAAATTGTTCAAGAAAATTTCACTGCCCCAAATGTTCGTTATGTTTTTGGTTCTTCAAAAATAGCTAACGATTTTGATTAAAATACCATATTTTTAAGATATTTAACTGCAAATGAAACTATATCTAGAATTTTCTGGAAAAGAGAACCTGCGAATTCCTCTATTCCTCTATTCTTAATGATTTTTGTACATTTAGCAAATAATAAGTTAAAAATGGTGTCGATCTTCTTATAATACACGTTTATGGTGTAAACCATTTTATAAGTATTCTTTGTTATTGGTTTGAAATTTCAATATATGTATATTAAAATGAAAAGTCATTTATTTCTTCTCGTGATCATGCAGAACGCATGGGATTTCAGAGCCATGACATGCGATTCGCTTTTAAAAAATCTAACATTTTTGTGCATTCGTATTGCCTCTAAACGAAATAATATAGAGTGTACATATATCGACTAACAAGTAATAGAAAAATAAGCTTTAGTAACAATTTTTCTAGAAGATCGAGTACAAAAACAGAACTGAATATAACGCAACATATTTTCAAAACACGCCACGTTGCAGGTTTGCTCTTTCCTCGAATGTGTCACCCAATTACTACACTTGAAAATTTAGGAGTTTTATTTTTTCCTAACATTCGGAAGAACTGCTTACCGCAACCAAACTGTTGAAATCCCTTTCCAAAAGTTGTATGCACTATAAGCACCCACTGCATAATTTGAAATCGTGTTTAGACAATATAGGGAATGAGGCAGCTGGATTCAATTGCATAATTTGTCATGAGCAGGGAATGGTTTTAACAATCAGATTCCTTTTTGATCGCGTGGACCTTACCTTAACTATTTTTGCTGGAATACAATACTTCCTGAACTACCTCCATGGCCAATAAACTGATTTCTCACCTGAAGGTTTCGTGTTCATTGCATGGCCGGGAGGTTGGGGTTTTTTTTTTCTTCTTCAATGCCCTCCAACGTTAATTATGGAACGGTGAATGAAATTAGTGAATAAATGTTCAAATGAATCCAGAGTCCATAGAGCTTACATTTAACTGACATTCATTCATCTTTCAGGATAAGGAAAAACCTCGAAAAAAACCTTAACCAGATAACTCACTCTGACGAGATTCGAACTCGAAAACTCTTGAGCGTGAGATAGACAACGCTACCATCAGGCTACAAAGGCGGGCATGATTGATGTGAGAGTGAATATGCCTACGAAAATAAGTTTCAAAAATGGCCAAAATCTACTGTAACCTAATAACGAAGGCTTCTTCTTCTTCTTGTTCTTCTTGTTCTTCTTTAATTGCCATAGTTGTACCACTGTCGTGGTGTTAAGGGATTCGTCTTGCTCTATCCCTTTAAGGTCGCGCCTGAGAAACCGAAGCCTTGAATCTGGTAGAGAACCAGGATAGGTAATCAGCCCAATGCTTCTTATGAAGGTGAAGGAAGTGGATCATATATATGAGGGCAAGAGGAATGGTGGGGAAAATTATGATGGAGTAATTGGTGGAATGCTGACGGGGAAAACCGGAGGATTCCGAGAAAATCCGTCCCAGCGCCATGTTCACCACAAATCTCATTTTGCTGTCGCCTGGGATCGAACCCGGGCCGCCTTGGTGTGAGCCAAGCGGTCTAACCACTCAGCCATGACGCGGCCAGTAACAAAGTCTAAGGGTAAAAACACCATGATACGTTTTGCTACGGCCCCAAGAAAAATACTTCCTTTGTCTATTTACCATAATAGAGAAAGTAAAAGTAATTTTTCATAAAAGTATTATTCTACTCGGGCATTAAACAGTCGCTGAGAAGGCAGATGTTAAAATTCTACGTGAGATATTCAAAACTAATAATGGATACACGCAGTTGCATTAGCAACGGATGTTTCAATGGGTGTGCCCAGTGGGCGATACTATATGTAAAACTGGCACTTTGAGGACATCAGGACATGATGGAAAAGGTTGAATACAAACAATACCAAGTTAGGAGCAAGATCAGTATCGCGCCTTTTCGTAACAGTCAAATGGGACACAGAATTCTAACCGAATTTACAAGGCCAGTGACATGTTAAGACATTAACCTCTGTAACCTTACATTAGTACCGTTCTTTCAAATGCTTTAAATGCAAGATGTTAACAAATATTTGTTTATGAATATGTCTTATTTAACTAAATTTTTCTAAGGACGTGCAACAGTGCATACATAATGTGGTCGGGGAATAGCTCTTAAAATCAAAATAGTGCTAAATTAGTTTTATTTGTTTTTCTCGTACATTCTTCATAGCATGTTTTTACCCAAAATTCGTAAAATATTTTGATTATATTTTTTATTAGCTGCTGGTTTATATGATATTTTTTGTGTATGTTTATTTTAATGGGTCACCGTGCAATGTTTTTCATCTAAAACACATAGGTTTCCAGTTTTCTATTATTTAAATAATAGTTACTTGATTTTAGGTAACACTAAGAAGGATAACACGTCATTGTACAATAAATTTCGCCGTTGAAGCGGAGTTATCAAATTTGATTTTGCTTAAGTTGTTTGTGAACTTAATCCATTACTTTGTTTACAATGGAGAAATTATTACACGTTCTTTCAGTGAAATAACAGACACGGAATGCTATCCAATATGTGAGTGAAGAAGTATAAAAACGTTCCATTTACCGAATCCAGTTTTAACGTGTAGTGTGTGGGAATAGAGTGTGTTGCGTACGATGATCGTATACCCGTATTAGCGTTGTATGGATGCAAAAAGTCAGCGAAGAAAATTAGCTTATGCGCAACCTGCTCTGATTTATGATAAACCCTAAAGCTTACGGTTTCAAACTCGGTGGAGGGCGATGGCCTATTCGGGCATAAAAATCGCCAACATGGCTTCTTTCGGAAGGGAAGTAAAGCCAGTGGTCCTGTGTCGTATATGTAAGACCTAAAAAGATGCATCTGAGCAAACTCATAGCGGTCTTTTATGGCCAATATAGATTGGGACGCTGAGAACCATAGCAATTAAAGAGCACCTGTAAATATAACCCTTTAATTTGCTTTTTGAAGCCACATTTTAACATTGTTAAAATTAATAAAATAGTATTCTTGTTATTCAAATTATTATGTTTGATCTAGAAGGAATAATGGTTATGGATAGAATAAGTGTAATTTCAGACCCTAAAACAGAGGCCTTAAGGAGTCATAAATGTACTAAACATATGGGTATTTTAAGTAAAAATGCTAAAATTTTTCACTTTACGGTAATGAAATCAAACATGGCATTTAACGTGGGCTTATGTTTTCCTTTTGGCTCCCACGTTATGGGCGACAAAGAGGCGCTGTTGTCCCTAAGTAGTGTCGTGACGGCGAGTTAGGCTTTGTTTGTTTCCCACGTTTGTGGTAGCTTCATTCATCTGCCTGTGATTATCTGCATTGATTATCTCTGGATTAGCTTTTATCCCTTGATTACTTTAGCATTCATCATGCAAGCATAATTTCCTTTCTGAATGGTGCATGGTATTCTCTGGAATCTCTATATTATTATATTGTCATGGCATAATGTCCCATTTTAACACGAGCATGAAAGTTTTTATGGATTACCTCCACTGTCCTTCCTGTCCGGTTTGTTTATACTCGCTGTTAGGAGGTGCCATGCAGGCGAACTTCTTGTGAAGCAAGGAAAGAAAGCGTTTTTGCCACTCTTACATTATAATAATGACTCAGTTAATTTTCTTCCAGTTGAGTAACTAAATATGTGAAATAGCTTGTGCTTGTCCAAGAAAGGAGGAGAGTAAATGTTACGTTAGCTTAAACGAAAATATGTATATACATATTTTAGTTAATTGATGGAAATTAATCATTTCTCCACACTAGCCGTATATAGGCTAAGATATTTGATGGATAGAGTCAACATGAAAAATTCACTGCCATAGCCGGGATTTGAACCACGGATCTTCTGGTTTCCGTCCAGCCGCACTACCATTGTGCTACTATGGCCAACGTGCCGACATGACATTAAATTCTCCATTTGACTCGTATATTCCCCGGTAGACCACTAGGGGCTCTCGCATCCGAGATACACCGTTCGTGGCGACTTACTATTGTAAGTACTTAAGTCCCAGGCTTCATCAAGCTTTGTGGAAAGTTAACATGTATGAGCTTATGCTGCTGGAGGTTGTTAATAAATTGTTCTCTCATTTGGGATTTTGTTCTTTTCGTCTCAGCTTCCTCCCTTTTGCGTTTAGCAAGGCTATAACAGCAGTAATCCCTCTTGTGTGCGGTGGGAGTTTTGACGATGTACTTACATCCGTTCACAACACGTTAACTATGTAGTACAAACAAAAGAGGTACTTTGTTCACAGCTGTCGTGTAAAACAAAGAAAATCATGCACGCTTTCCTGTTAAAAAAACACATCTGTTAAAGCGTTTCTCTTTTATTACATGACATTGCACAGTTAGCTTTTTAAGCACGTATGACGAATTAATTCCATTTTTCTGCCCCGTTACTTCTGAAAGGATTTTACATTTACCTTTCCCTTTACTCGTTTATAGGTAATTGTAATTTTGGTACAGCCACGGCTATGCCTAATAATGGATGAAAAATGACTGAATATACCACAAAAGGACGTGAAACATTGGCACAACATTTATGTTGTTGCAGTTTACGTCCTCCAAAGTTAAGTCATAGCGGACGATGAATGAAATGGGTGAAATGATGCTCAAATGAGTCCAGGGTCCATGGAGCTTTAAGTTACCCGACATTCGTCCATCAGGATAAGGGAAACCCTGGAAAAAACCTTATCCAAGTAACTCACTCCGACCGAGATTCGAACTCGGGACCTCTTGAACGTGATGCAGACATGCTACCATCTACGCTACCAAGGCGGGTGGTACAATATTTTGACTTCCTTATTTTCTCTCCGACAGTCTTCCAAGTTGCAGCTACCTACATACAAGTAAACTTTAGCTTGACACGAACTCCCATCGGTCTAAATTTTCGAGTAATACTTTTTATACAGGATGTTTCAAAACGACACCGAACGAATATATAGAAGTACTTGCTCAGCTTCATATATAGATAGTTTTTACCGCCAATAGAGCTAGATAAAAATGCTCCAGAATGAGTGTGGAACAACGACAGGAACAACGACGCGTGCCTCACGCTGTCGGAGTTCGCAGGTATAGGTCACCCGTCGGGCCGCGTGCTGTAACTGTTTGTAAACATACCGGCATACTCCGCAGTAGCTTGCTACTATTAAGAGTTTCTTTGGCTTATGAAACCGCAATAAAGAAGCTATTTATGTATAAAACTGAAGCTGCTGGCAGTGAAGTAAACTAGGTTATTAATAATAACTAAACACTAGTAACACAACTTCACTTATCTTATTTAAATCCTGGGACCGGTTTCAAAGCAAACATCTGCTTTATCCTCAGCCACTCAGCTTACACTCACCCACTAACTGACTGACTGACCTTGACCACTACCGGAGTTTGAAGGATAGCTCCTTATCTAACTGCCATCTACCGGGGACAACACAAACTTATTGATGTCTATAGGAGGGATATCAAAATTCATTACGCGATCCTTATTTTTCAAAATAAATATCTTCTCCCAAACCATTAAATCTATCTGTTCCTTCAATTGTTTCAATATTTTAACTTCTGGATTTACTTCATGATTATATGACAAAATGATCAGCCACTGCCGATTTCTCGTTCTGTCTATATTTAATATTTCTAAAATGTTCTTTCGCTCTGGTTTCTAAATTACGCTTGAGTGGCTGAGGATAAAGCAGATGTTTGCTTTGAAACCGGTCCCAGGATTTAAATAAGATAAGTGAAGTTGTGTTACTAGTGTTTAGTTATTATTAATAAAGAAGCTATTACTTAATTATTGCTTATGAGTGTTTAACGTGTTCCATAATTCTGTTATAGCAGTCCATGATGGCAAATAAGTGGGTGGACATAGGTAACTTACACCTTTTAGAGGGAAGTTAATGTTAGTGAGGTTGAGGATGGAAGTATTAAATGATAAACAGAACGAAAACATCAAAGAATTGTAGATAAATTAACCAAAACTAAATGGCTTATACAATGAGACGAGCATTTTATTTCACGTGTTTGATAATACTAAATAAAGCATTTATATCTGAAAAGTAAGCTGTTTATATTTACTAGTAAGTGGTTGAAAGTATTGTACAATTAAGATTATAACAAAATGCTGTGAAGTTAAATATTATCATTGATGTAACTATTTTTACAATTCATATTTTTTTTTTTTTTTTATGAAACTAAATTAATCTTGCATTCGTTGAACTCTCTTCAGCTCTTCCATCTATCAAAACCATATCCGTCGTTTCGGCTTTCGTATAGCGCTCCATATTGCTTGGATTTCCTATTTAAGTACGCGCAAAATCGTCCCTGTTAGGACGGAATGTGTAGTTTTGCACTGAGTCGACTTTTGCACAAATAACTGCCCTTTGTCCCATTACCTTAAAGGTAGGCTAAAGTCACTGATAAAGAGCAAGAGTTTTTTTTTTCGTAGCCGGTGCGTCCCAATAACTTTTGAGGTAATGCTGCATAAAATTATACCTAACAGTACTTCGAAGCTGCGACACCGAAATTCGGACTAGTTAAGTTATAAACTATGCAAAGGCTATAATCGTTCGGTGTTGTTTTGAAACAACCTGTATAGTTATAGTTGGATGGCATTCTGAATCTTTGAACCTCATTGATCCTGTAATCCTAATAACATAAACACTACAAAAGTGAATCGAGAAGATATTGACACATTGCTTCACTCACACTGGTTATTCACAGGACATGTTTCAAGAGCTCTTGCTCCTATCATCAGGTGATACTCGACTAGTGCAAGTTGTAGTGGTTTTCTCTTTCTCCGTTTTGTCAATAGATGGCGTGATGTACTTGTCAAAGATGTCCGGTGGTGGAGTTTCAATATTCATGGCTCTATGACGATTTTTGTTGATGAAGATTTTTTCCCATACGGAAAGGTCTATGGGGTGATTAACATATTTTATTAGAGATGTTTCCAAGTTGATGTCATGTCTAGTATTCAAAAAATGAAAAGCCACGGAGAAAGAGGAAACCACTACAACCTGCACTAGTCGAGTATCAGCTGATGATAGGAGCAAGAGCTCTTGAAACATGTCCTGTGAGTAAACAGTGTGAGTGAAGCAATGTGTCAATATCTTCTTGATTCACTTTTGTACTAATTTGTGCTTCACTGTCCCTACGCTTCTTCCAAGTTTATACTTTGAACATAAACACTACTTATGTCACATAGTGTAGAAACCTAATATATGTATGCAAGTAAATAGAAGTGAAGCTGGTGAATATGAAGATTCTGCCTCCCACCATGTTAACCTCTTTAGAAAAGACATAACATTACGCGATCGAAACAAAAAATGTCGTTAATATTAAAATGTCAGTTCGCTGATTTCAAATGTTAGCGATTTTTCTTTCTAAAATTATTTAGCATATCCTGTTAATGGACTTGAAATATTTTGTCCTGGCATTACATGCTTATCTTAGCATTATAAGCAGATTCAATTCCCTCATATTTTCCTGTTATCTTTTGTTGTTAAATGGTGACTAGCTCTATTAAAATGAAATATTGTCGGCATTTGTCATACTTTACATATGTGGTATAAAAACTTTGCTAATTCATAGAACGATAGTTAAAAATCAAATATGTCTTTCCAAGTGTAATCTTTTATCACTGTACTCGTGTTCTAGTAGGCTTTCTAAAACCTTTTCAGTGTTTTATGAATTGAAATTAGGTATTTTATAGCCCTATGTCTGCCAGGGGGGGGGGGAACAGGGCTTTTCATCAAATTAGTTGACTTGATTTATAGATCCCTCCCCTTCACACATAGTACACAATATGTGCGTATACACCTGCATAACATACGAGGCTGTTCAATAGCGAATGGTCACAATTTTTTTTGACAACGTATCTTTACTCATCCTCATAATTTTGATGGTCCTTCTCAAAATAGTCTCCCCTGAATGCGAAGCACTTGTCCCAGCGTTTCTGCCAGTCTTCAAAGACATGTTGGAAAACATTTTTTGAGAGATCCTTCAAAATTGCCTCCGCAGCCTTCACCACTGTTTCTGATGATGGATAATGCCTCCCACGAAGGCGTTTCTTCAAGTTAGGGAATAGAAAAAAGTCACATGGGGCTAAATCTGGACTATAGGGAGGGTGAGGGATGCACTTCACATTGATTTTTGCAAGATATTCAGCAACAACATTTGCAGCCGCGCATTATCTTGATTCAGCATCCAGCCTGCTTCATGGAAATGTGGTCTTTTGCGCCTGATATGGACTTGCAATGTTTTCAGGATATTCCTCTAGTATTGTCCAGTTACTGATGTGTGTGCAGGTACAACATGCTGATAAACCATTCCATGAATATCAACGAAAGAGATGACCATAACTTTCCCAGCAGAAGCAACCACTTTTTCTTTTGGGTGATGAGCTTTGCTGTTTGCTCTGAGGATCAAAATGATGTAGCCAAGTTCCATCAGCTGTGATCTTCCTCTAACATCAACTTTAATTGCATGTTACCTCCATTGCAGCGGTAGGCGATACTGAACGTGTCTGAACTTTACTGGTTCTTACCGGCGGGAACCAGCAGTACCAACAATGAAACAACTACGGTGTGTTTGTTTCACATTGAGCTAACAGAATATAATAAGATTGAATTTTAGTGCGAAAAGTTATGATTGTAAAAAAATTATGATCATTCTTTATTGAACAGCCGTCGTACATGCTCTCTCTTTCATAATGGTATAGATATATTTAACACTTCATTAATTTTTGCATGTATTAATAGAAGTGGAACTAAAAGAGCACACTAATTTGAAATTTTGTGTGACTGTTACACTCATACTTATTATGTATTAGCTGAAAAAGCTGTATATTAATCACCCTCTTTCTTTTTTCAGGTAAGCAACATGTCTTGCATACTTTGCTGCATGGTGAGTAAAATGTTTCACAGTAAACTGGTAAAAGCTTTAAGAAATGAAAACATGTATACCACAGTGTGACAGTAACTCACCATTTTAACTGAACCAGGATAAACTGAGATACGGTCAATAACTGGCCTAAATTTTAGTCAAAATGTGAATGCTTATGCATACTGATTTTGTAATACACTTTCCTGCCGAAGCAGAAGTTTGAAAATGAGATATGGAGTGTGCAAATGAATATCGTTTTCATTATGCGCCGTCTAAATTATAATCTAAATATGCACCAGAGAGTGTGCATTTGGTGCAAGTGCCAAAAGTATTATTAAAGTTGCACCGCCCGCTTAGAGAAGATTATGGCGTGGGCTGTTTTAAGTGTTTTTAACAAGCCAGCACATCAATTACAACTCAAGATAGTAGTTATATCCTTGGAGGCAATCAACGAAGACTTTTTGCGTGATTCTGCAGTGTAAGATAAAAATGTCAGTTAATCACATTATTGCCGTGGCAGAAATTGCTCAAATCAGGGCTAGCCTTTCTACAGATAATACTGATATTGCAAGGTCAGTTTACAATGCCAGTGGCTGTGCTAAACCCTGTTCCATATAACTTTGCCCCATTACTCACTTCTCATTGGATGCTGTCGTGGAAGGAGTTCCTTACTTAACATGATCATTTATCAGAGTTCAGTTTAAACCGTCTTTTGAAGATTATGAAAGCCCATGCATCGTCTTATGTTGCATTGCTCAAGCTTGTTCGTTATTCAAAAATGCACAAGCGAGTGCATGGAAATGTAATGGTACTTCTGGTTCCCTATGGTATTTTTTTAATTTAATATTGACAGAAATCTCTTAAAATGTGTTCCACACCAGTCCTGAATCGCCAATATCTCATTGGTTTGATTTCAAATCCGACATACACGCAGTGGCCTAAGAAAGAATGTCAAGGAAAGCAGCAAAAAAAAAAAAAAACCACTTTTTTAAAATATATATAGCTATGTACATAGATATATATTTTTTTTCTTATTTAACCGATTTTTCATTATTTCCGTTCATTTTTCTTATCTGTTTTCCTAGTTTCACAAATATTCACTATACACATAAACACCCATGCCCAAGGCGGGACTCGAACCCGCTACCCTCTACGCGGCGGAACACTAGAGACATACGCTTTAGCGACCATGGCTACGAGGGCCGGCCACTTGGAGGTTGAAAGACTTTCTGCACATCTCCTGGATGATCCGGGATAGTGTATTATCCAGCAACGCAAAGAAGCTGCCTGAAAGGAATGCGCCCCCTTTCACAGTGGGACAAGGACAGAGAGTGTGTGTGACAGAGAATGCATGATACACAAGGAGCCTAACCGTTAAAAACATGCGCCCTATTCACTCTGTACACTAAAACCAAGAAAATTCATTCACAAAAGTAGAAGCCGTCAGATTGTTTTTGAATGGTCTGTAACTGAACTGACATGGGGTGACATAAGCTACCGAGAGAGAGTGCAGAAACCTTTTCCAACCCCTCTGCGTCTCAAAATCAAATGTGTAGTGTTTAACGCTCGCTTTTACTACATACGGCACCGCAGGCGGTGACACTGATGTTACATGAGATGAAGATGGAGCACCGGTGGAATGAGATGGCGGGGGAAACCGGAGGTCCCGGAGAAAACCCGCCCCAGCGCCGTGTTGTCCACAAATCTCAGTTTGCGGCCGCCATGGTGAAAGCCAAGTGGTCTAACCACTGAGCCACGGCGCGGCCCCACTGCGTCTCATCCCCCCGTAGACTTTCTCTCCCGTGGTATACTATAGTTCGACTTCAAGCTCGGGGTTGGAAAAAAAAAAGGGAGGTGTAAGGCAAGCATTAACTGGAGTGTTAGTACCAGGTAAGGTCTTGAGGGACTGGGGTGTCATAGTGTACTTAGGGAAGGTGTAAATTTAAGTCATATTTCTAAAGCAGCTTATGCCGTGAAAAACATTTTGCGCAAATTATGTATTTAATTGAATCAACACTTTTTCATGAATTAAGACTTTCTCTGTTTTAAGAATTCCTGGTTATCCAAATTGCTCAAACCTTAATAAAATAAAATGAGAGTTCACACGATATTCATATAAAATTCAATATGTACGCTGTATTTATCACGCCATATATTCAGGATATCATTTTAATAAAAATTATTAGAGTCGGAAAACATGCTTGGAAAAATATCGGTACAAGAGAGATATACAAAAAGAACAGTAT
Organism: Mantis religiosa; assembly: GCA_030765055.1. Lineage (NCBI taxonomy): Eukaryota > Metazoa > Arthropoda > Insecta > Mantodea > Mantidae > Mantis > Mantis religiosa. The sequence continues at coordinate 90,403,286 of CM060955.1, read as the reverse complement.
TTAAGCAATGAATATAAATACTTAACTTCAACATCTTCCAAGGGTGCTATACAAAATGTTTCAAGAAAATACCCCATGCTATACTACCCTTTATATGGAAAGTTCTTTGTAATTTACGTCCTCCAACGTCATATCGGACGATGAATGGAAGGAGTGAAATGATGATCAAATGAGCCCAGGGTCCATATAGCTTAGTTACCCGACAACATTCGCCTTTTAGGATAAGGGAAACCCCCGGAAAAACTATTCAGGTTACACCCTGACCGAGATTCGAACTCGAGACCTATTGAACGTGAGGCAGACACGCTACCATCTACACTACCGAGGCGGGCTCCATATTTTGCATTTGCTAATAAACAACCTTAATGATTTTGATTAAAATGATATCCTAAATATTTTGGTGTGATAAAACATAACCTTGAATTTTATATGAATCTTTTGTGAACTTTACTTTATTCTTATTGAGTTTTGTACAATTTTGTACAACAAGGAAATCTTAACAGAGGGATGAAGTCAATACAGGAAGAAGAATGGACTCTTTGTTAGAAAGAATCGTAATTGCACTGACAAGGTGAAATTACTCAGTAAAGTGCACACATTTATATTTATTGTTATTCATTTATTAAGAATTAAAAGCTTAGACAAAATTAGAAAAAAAAACTAACGAAGCAAACAAACAAAGAAAAGCAAACCAAAAAAAAAAAAAAAAGGAAAAAAAAAGAAGAAAAGAAAAAGAAAGACAAAAAGGTGAAGGAGACTCAAACTCTATTTTGCACTTGAACGCAGCTAATGCCATACCCATTGCGCCAGGAGTGTTCGACACGTCTCTTCATTTTCGTGTGTTGTGCACTCAAGTGGTGTTATCATTAGCAGTGGCGTACTGGTATTTTAGAAACTTATAGCCATAGCTTCCACATTTGAACCAACAGTTCATAAATCTTCCATCTCAAATTACTTGTTTAAGATATCACTGGCTCTGGAAATTTTCAGTGTAGCTCATTAACATTTTGTATATTTATTCAAACTGGCCATACTGGTCATCACTTCCATCACTTCACTTTCAGTTTATATAGTTGTTTTGGAAATTATTCATTATATAGGTCACCACGTAGGCCTACATCCTGTCTGTTGTTTTTTATGCTGTTATCCCTCTGTTGCCTTTTAACATTTTTCTCCTTCCCCATTTCTCCTATACTGTCTCCCAATACACTGTCATCTTCTGAACGTATAATTGAATTTATTATTGATAGAGAAAGTAATGTGGCTGTTATTTTTAAATGGGCTGTTAATGGTCCATTTATTTTTGTTGTACTAATGCTAACATCTCAAGACAAAATAAAAAGTGATCATTGGTTTTTGAAATTCCTCGTGAGCATGCACGTTTTAGGCTGCTTCTTTAGGAAATGTCTGTAGTTTCATATTATTTCTACTTATGTATGTTAGCATGCTTTATACATTGCATCAACTGAATAATGAGAAAAACCATTAGACGCGGCAGTTGTGAATGGTACGGCTTCTTATGACATACGCTTCAATTAGACCACTTGTTTCCCTCTGTAATTGAACTCCGAAACCACAGTCATGTGATTCCTTTGTTCTGGTGTATGACGCCAGTCACACAGCACTTGTGGGGTGGTGGTGGTGGTGGTGGTGTGCTGTTTGCATGTAGGTCAACAGGTTTGTGTAGTGGTGAGCGATATGGTGACCATGAGGTCGGTCAATAACATCATCACTGTATTGCGTAACTTTTAGCACCGCCCAGTATGAGTTTCCGTAATACTAATACTGCGGATTTTAGTACTGATAACAAAGTCCAGTCCTGCCTTTTATGATATTTGCAGTACAGTTCATATTGCATCTGTTTGACTATTGTGTGCGGTCTAACGGTAAAAGTGTCCTTGCTTTTACTTTCTCTAGCACCTGCAGTATTTAAATACTATTGTTTCCACCCAGATGTTTGATGCCCATTTCATTAGAAATTATGCTTTGAACTTTAATAATAATAATAATAATAATAATAATAATAATAATAATAATGATAATGATAATGATAATGATAATGATAATGATAATGATAATAATAATAATAATAATAATAATAATAATAATAATAATAATAATAATAATAATAATAATAATAATAATAATAATAATAATAATAATGAACTTTTTTAAAGTGCATGAGTATGGAACAGTATGACTCAAAAAACGAAATGTCTTATCACTACCAGGTATTTAAGTCAAGTATACCACAGTTTTAGGAATATCCATTTTCCAAACCACCCTTCACGTTTTCTTGTAATTTTTTATTTTCTAAAAATGGCCCTTAACGATTTGGATTAAAGATCATGTTTAAGATGTTTACACTATTAATAAAGTATATGCATATCTTGATTTTTCTGCGAATAGCTTTAAATTTTCTCTTCATTCTGAATGAATTTTCAGTGAGTTTGTGTAACTGGTAAACCATAAGCGATGAGCAGTAAATTTTGCATTAATAATTTGCAAGATACTTAAATTATTACGTGATGCAGGGCAGTTGACTAGACCTATAACCGATTAGTGCTTATTTATTAACCTATTTAATAGTTGATACTATACTGTTGCATGTTATATAACAAATGTGTGCTTATCAATTGGAAATGAACCAATGGTGGATTTGTACACAACCGTAGGGTACAGCGAAATGTTTCTCGTGTACGGGGAAGCCCGAAAGAATGCAAGAGATGCTTGGTGGCTCTGTCAACAACGCTACCCTAACAGGCATCACCTAGCCCACTGTTTCCAACACTAGAGGCGTTCAAGTACGACCGTGGACGCTAAGTTTGACATGTCTCAGGGCGTGCACAAAATGTATCGAAGTTGGCGGCAGTATTTTTGAGCACCTTCAGTAGTGAAGGGAAAATGTTTACTTATGTTTACTTACAGCATCTCAATTGTAAGCATACTTCTTTCGTATCTATAGTGCTCAGTATTGTCTAAGTCTTCTTCCACTATAGAATGTAAAAAGTGTTTCTGGTCATGGATTTATTACCAAAATACTCGTTTGATAACGTGGTACCTATGCATCACCGAGCCCACAATATTTATTTGCACTTTATATTTAAACTAGAAGAGTAGTATCCAATCTAAATATTTATGTATTATCAACATTTTTTACTGCTATTCTATGACGAAACAATCAGACATACTGGCTTTGGCACTTGAATTCTATTGACTTATTATACATTGTAAGTTGAGGATAATGAATAGGTCACTGCATATTTTTATTGTTATCTGGTAGTATATTTTAACAAGTTTTAGTGGAAGTAGGTTGCAGTTTAATTGTTAGCATTTGCTTTATTTATTTCTGATAACTGCGACTTGTCACGTCATGGTGAACATAATTACATCGACGTGCTTTTAGTAGTTTCAGTGGACTTCGCGTACAAATTAGGAACCACTTGACACCATTTGTTACTAAATATCTTTGATGAGTGCCTAACAGAGAACTCACATAGAACGGTTCTTATGAATAGTTTATAGACGTCTATGAAGATGGATTTACGGCACTGTTACTTTAATTTGAAGCAATGTTAATTGACAAAAAAAATGAGGCAATAAATCGAAGTATTATTTATTTATTTACTTTTCATTGTTTCCCCCTCCTCCAAACGCCGATGTGCGGATGTTGGTAAGCCAACAGAAAGAGGTTTGCGTACTCTGTATTCGCATAGATATGTGTCAACAAACATGTTTTTCCGGAAAAATCTGATCATTGAAATTTTGTCTTTGCCAAAACTTTATGTACCTACTGGTGCTAGAGGAAGTAACATGCATGGGCCAGGCGCCATTTGTAAATGCCGTTTCATGTTCTGCGGCAAGTGCGACGCAACAGTCACATTGTATTCCATGTCGGACGACCTCAAAAATAAGTCGAATGGTTTTCAGGTCGCACGACACATGCGACAGTCGCATGGACTAAAATAATAAACAATACATGAGTGTACCTATACATGGGCTTGTTTATGTCCGCCACATTGTGAGAGAAGTAGTCGAGTCAGCGTCGTTCACATATATATCGAGTATGGATACGGAACATTTCATAAAAGAAACTCGTGTTAATTTGGGATTTTGTATCAGTAGATTACTGTTGAAACAAATGTGGGAATAGGATGGTAGAACTGACGTCCCAACAATAATCAGTGCGACGTGTCACATTCATAAATAGATCACTAAAAAGTGTGCCGCGTTGCAGCATTCCATGTTGCACGACATGAATTCGCATGCATAAATTGGACATTAGGTATGTGGGAATGTGAAAATATGTAAATCGAAGAACTAGACAGCGATTTTGAGGTCATATTTTGCTTACGAAATGATTCGAAAGCGGGTTTACTTTTAAAAGTTTTTGTATCCTGAGTTTCATGCAGTTAATTCATTTTAAAGCTACGTACATATATCATAGTTGAAATTAAGCTTTTATTTATGGACGCTCTTTAATTCCTATGATTCTCAGTGTCCCATTTTATATTGGGGCAGAAAGTCTGCTTAGTTTTGGTTGAGATTCTTATACGCGCCATACCTACGTTAGGAACCACCGGCTTGATTTCCCTTCCGCAGCAAGGCATGCTGAGAATTTTTATGCGAAAAAGCTCGGTCGTACCTCCGGCGGGTTTGAACCCGCAACCACGTACACCAGAGGCTAGCATGTTACTCCTACACCACGAAGGACGTCGCGTACGCTTATGAGTACGAAATATATTCCTCCTCAGTGAAAGAAGCATCTGGTACCCACGAACTTGAAGTAATAAAAAGTAAATGTTGCGCAACTGAAAACCCACTGCTGACGAAAGGTTATTTCTTTTGCTCTGTTTGCTTTAAGACTTAACTACAAGTTTTATCTTGTAGAGCCACACATAATATAATAACCGTTAGCTGCAGGCAAACGAAGAGACACACTGTCCTGCGAATGCACCCGCAAGGAGGCATTTCCGCTCCGGTTGGTTGCCTTTGCGAGAAGGCAAGTGACCCATGAGGAAGACTGGGCAAAGCGTCCACCCAGGAAAAGCAATGGAAGCCAGAGAAAGTAAAAGAAATGATGCGTGAAGGATACAACGCATGCGTGAAAATCCAATTACTCCGGCTTTAATGTCATTAACAACCTTGCACTAGTGCTTTGGGGTTTCAGGCAAATCCAAGAGATAATTTTCCAGAGGCTTTCTTTACTTCTTCATGCGCGTAATGTCTCCAAATTAGAAACTATTAAAACAGGTGCTTCCTAATTTTTCTTGACAAGTTTCGGGGGCTTTAAGTTTGTCTATTCTTCATCTGATAGAAAAGCTATTGACCTCGAACTAAGAATTCAAAGGTAGATGCATTGTGGTGTCAGCCTTACAAAAATACAAATACACGGAAGAACTTACAAATAAATTTAAATTTCATAAAGATATGTAGTTAATAACAAATTTCTTTTTATTAATATCCTGACCTCTCCAGGATTTTTCCTGATTTTTTCTGATCGTTAAGGCTGGCGTAATTTTCTTTTTACCACGATTTTATTTCTTTTTCGTTTCCTGTGCTCATGTTACAAGCGTGCTTCCGTTTCGCGATATAGGAAGACATTTGGCACAACTTGCACCAAAGAAAAAATATTCTCCATGGACGCTAGAGGACTATCTGGCTGTAAGGGTCGCAGAGTCGTAATTCTACACCTTCCACTTATGCTTGCTTGCTTTAAACGCATGGATAGTAATGAAGTTATTATCTCCGTAAAATTTCCTTTGGCTCTATGAAATATCAGGACAAGATTGCCAGAAGCTCAGAGTTTAGATTGAATACTTAGCGAGGGCTGCCTGGCTGTAAGGGTCGCAGAGTCGTAATTCTATACCTTCCACTTCAGCTTGCTTGCTTTAAACAGCATGGATAGTAATGAAGTTATTATCTGCGTGAAACTTCCTTTGGTGCTATGAAATATCAGGACAAGATTGCCAGAAGCTCAGAGTTTAGATTGAATACTTAGGGAATATGACTTCCATCACTCCAATATCTCGATTGCTGGTTTGAAGACTTTCGACAAAGGGCTCTTATGCCAAAAATGTCACTTGAGGCAACTGCAGGTTTCCTGCTTGCTATCTCCCTTAACCCTAGAAGGACCGGCGAGTATGGTCTACCGAGAAGGACCAACCCGTCATTTTGACGGGTGCAGTTTTATTTGCCCTTTTTAAAATGGTAAACAAATTAGAATGCATGCCAGTTTATTTAATATTATTTATACAGTTTACCAGTATATCATTTTACTTTTGTCTGAAGAATTACGTGGTAAAATGAACATTTTAAGCCTAAAACTTAATCCAAATATATGCGATAAGCAAATGTAAAATGAACAACTTCCCTTAGCAAACATATGTGTTTCAACATAAAATTTTGAATACCACAGTAGGTATATAGTAGAAAAAACACTTATAAACCTGATTTCGCTTATTCAAAGCCACCTGCAGCATCGCAGCACCTAACACACGTGTATTCAGCGTTGCCTAAACATGGTCCACAAAAATACTTGATGCACTTGTTACATAAATGCTTGCTCCTATTCTTCCCAGGTAAGGAAAACCATTCATTACATACTTTGTGTTTGCAACAACTGCAAGCCAAAACTTTATTCCAAATGTGCCCGGTTTATTGTTCATATATTGAATGAAAGAGCTTCTAGCCTTGCAAGGAAACAATTGCTCATCCACAGTGATATTTTCATTTGGAATGTAACACTGCAAGGAATTTCAGCGAATTTGTTTCTGCTCATCGTGTTCCTGGAAAATGGTGGTCCCCAGGTATTCGACCATACAACTTCAGCGGAAAGATTTTTGCTCCAACACCTCGTAAATACATAAGTGGTAGCACGAATTGTGCCACTTGGGCAATAAAGCTTTCTTACTCATCGACAAAAGGTCTGCAGAGTGTCATAAACCAATCAGGAAGGAAAACAACAACAGATGTGGACAGATCCGAAGGCTATTGTTCACACTTCCGTACCCGTCAAAATGACGGATGGCGGTCCTTCTAGTAGGAGTTGTTTGTACCAGTTTTTAGAAAGGTCCAAAATGCTTAATTCTTTGTGGACATGTTTGTCATAAGTATTTATTAAAAGTCGTAGAACATGGGAAATGTGAAAAAACATAAGCAAGAAGTAAGTCTTCTAATGCAGCGCATCCGTCAAAATGACGGGTGCGGTCCTTCTAGTGTTAACAAAGGTTCAATTCTATTAGTAGCTAAGTTGACCACATTAATTATGTTTGGGATCTGAATTAAAATTAGCAATCCCAAACAAATAAATACAAATACTGAGAGGGGAGAGAAGAGAACTTTGAATTTAAAGTTTATTAGAACATGTAGAGATTTGTCGTTAGAATTGGAAAGAACATTTGGACTGAGCGGATGAAAACCGATTACTTAAGAAAAAATAATTACAATACAGGAGGAAAACGGAATATAGGTTGTCGAAAATTAAGATGGAATGAAAGTTCTAATGACCCTAGGTTCAAACTGTGTGGATGATGGAAAATAAATCGTATCAACGTTCTGAGCGATCTTGCTACCCCAGTCATACTCGCCACCCTGCAAACCTCTTCCTATATAACATGCAGATACTGGAAAGGTATACAATATGCCTCACGATGTCTAGTTTTATTCCGATTGGTGGAGAACAATGGCTCGTGAATCACTTGTTGGAAAGGACTGACAGATGTCTTCAGCGTTATGACCCTGAAGTGCGAAAACGGAAATGAAGACGTGCTCGTACTGAGTACATATCACCTTATCTCCTCACACTTGTACCTTGCTTGATGTCGCTATGGAGGGAAAGCAGTGGCGGATTGGTTGCGATCATTAGTTATCTCAAAAAGATATTTGGAAATGTGTAAGTTGTGCATGAAGTTGATGATCCTCTTCATCACATCTGTTCTGAAATGTCTTCAATCCCTATCACTTTAGCAAAATCACGTCTCAAAAAGATATTTGGAAATGTGTAAGTTGTGCATGAAGTTGATGATCCTCTTCATCACATCTGTTCTGAAATGTCTTCAATCCCTAGCACTTTAGCAAAATCACGTACCTGTTTATTAAATTACGATGTAAATGGGTTCATATTCTTTTCTTTCTTAAAAATATTCAAATAAGCCACGTAGTAAGTTTGCTATAGCGAGTCTCTCTCATGTTTGCACATGACATAAAGTTGCGAGCCTTAGGTTGTGGAATATCTTTGTTCAGTTGGAATTCCTGAGATAGAAAACATCAACATAGCTCGACATACGGAGTTTCGGTAGATTATAATAGACTGGTGGGTCGGCGTGGCGCCATGGACGTTTGAATTAGATTCCACTATCGACAACAATGAAATGTTGTACTCATTTGTGAACTAGTATGGTGTGACTATAATGTTACACACTGTACAGCTTATTTGGTAGAAGTAGAAATCCTCAATATCTCAAAATAACACATGTTTACAGTTAAAAAATTAAATACTCTTGTTTATTAGTGGTACGTCATATTCACGTCGAATAGAGTGTAATACGGAAGTAAAGAGCTCCAGTTTCGGACTTACGGAATAGGGCTCCGAGGTATTTGCTACGGTTTGGAATTCATAACGTTCGTGCCCAAGGTAGCTGCCCTTTGTAACTCCCTCAGTAGTACCTTTCATTGCGTTTGATTACCTATAATTGCTTACTTCGGATGTAAGGAGCAACTCCTGCTCTGCGTTTAGTGTTGAGCAGATCTAAGAAATTCCGCTCTGAATTCTCCGTCCTGCGTTGATCCACTAACACTCAACTTCATCTCTTAAATCGGTAACTTTTAAATATTTATTCTTGTAGGTGCTCCAGAGTAGGCGGATTTAAAGGAGGATATGCCTTGCTAGTTTTACATTTAAATACTCATATTGCGAAATATTATGTAGTGTATTGAAATAAACGTGAGGATATATCCGATTATTATGCGACTTTTTCGTCTTATCTCTAGATCCTCGGAAATCATTTATTCTCTCTCTCTCACTCATTTTATGAAGAAGTCAAAGTAATACCGGCCAGTGGTACCATAGTATATTCACTACACACCTCGTTGGTACAAGAGGAATACAAGAGGCTAAAACAACAATCAAATATTTAAAAACCTCTATGACATTGCGTGAAACAACTGAACGGTGACAATATCTTAAAATGGCAGAAGCATTGACAAGTTCAAAGCCGTCAAAAAGTATTTGAAATAGTGTGTTTTAATAGTATATTATGCAACGATACTATAATGGTAGCAATTAAAATGCGAGTAGTATTATTAACCGAGCGAGCGAAGCGAAGCAAGTTTCATACGACCGTTTATGCTGAATCATATGTCTAAATTAAAGGTTTCATTTCAAAGTATTCATTTCTGATTTGAGTAATGTTACAATCGTTATCCCTTTCTATAAAGTGAGACGTAGTACGCAGGCGCAGAAATATTGGTTACTTCCCTATAGACAGCTGTTAACGTGTGACAGTTTAACCTAAAAAAAAAACATTATACAAAGAAGGCCTTAATTGATAATATTGGTAATACAAAAAAAAAAAAAACTGTTATTAGGAGGTATTTAACATCACGTGCTTCATTTATGTTTTCAACTCATTACGTGTACATATTTTGGCGATAATTCAATTTGTGCCTAATGTTGAATGTTGATTTCAAAATATAATAGTGACTCCACAAGGTAGATGATTTCATATTTTGAGACAGTTCTTCGAAATACATTAGGAATACATTTTCTGAGAATGAATTTATACCTTTTGATTCTCCGATCCGTAAATAAAAGTGAAAAGAATTTCTCGTACATCTTTCTTGACTTTTGTGTCAACAAGTTATTGGTAACATTGAGTGCTTTTGCCGTAATTTCTGGGGGTGTAAGTACAATGTCACTGTTACTAGTGTCAGACATTTTGACATTTTTCTAAAGTGGCGCTAGGACATTGTCGATCGAAACGAGAATAATGGATACTTGCGCTTTACAATGTTATGTGGGCACTTCCGATTGGTCGAAAACCAATATTTAATGAACAGTTGTACTTTAATGAGGCCCATTAAAGTACTGCTACCAGTCGTATAAGTATTAAAGTTTGGCATGGTCGAGCATAAATATATTTATATTTAAGTGTAGTAAGGTTTTGCTTATCTCTTACAGTTTGCTTGTAATACAAAATTATATAATTTTCTTTCCGAATTAAGAGTACGTTCTACCCGCCTCGGTAGCATAGACGGTAGGAAGCATGTCTGCCTCAAATTCAAGAGACCTCAAGCTCGAATCGGTCAGTGTGAATTGTCTGGATAAGGTGTTTTGTTTTCTTTCGGATTATACCTTATCCTGAAAGATGAATGCCTGGTAACCCTAAGTTTTATGGACCCTGAGCTCATTTCACTCATTTCATTCATCATCCGATAAGACACCGTTGGAGGACGTGGATTAAATAAAGAGTACTTCCAGGGTACTCACATGGTACTCCAGGTTATGTACATCAATACATCTTAGTAATTATTTAAACATCTTAAAATGTGGCACTTTATCAGGATCGTTACAGCTATGTACACAATTTTCGGATAATATGCAGTATTTATACGTATAAGTAGCTGCCAGGGAAGTAAAAATGCTGACATTGCTTATGAGCTATAATGCCTGCAGTTATTTTGTGGCATCGAACGGAACAGAATGGGTCTTCCTTTAGGTAAAGAGCTTCTCTTAAGATGCATGCCCATCGGGTTCACTTGCCGCAACATTGAACTTGTAGAAGCCGACGCCGGAAGACAAATGTGTCGGAAGAAAAAAACACGTAACCTCACTTCCACTTGAATGGTTTTGTTTCCGCCTTATTTTTCTTATTGCCTGTTGTATACCACTGCGCTGCTAAGAGAAGAAGCTTGCTACAAAATTTACAGCTCTCTGCTGAAACAAAAACAAAAAATTCTAATGTATTCCGTTCGCATGACTTTCTGTGCTTATTCTTCCAAAAAACGTACTCTAACAAACCATTATTTTAGCTGCTTCTTAATACAGATGCACCTTCAGTATACATTTACACATGTAATTGTGAGATATTAGCTACGGAGGAGATTTGTTATGGAGGTCCAAACTTGTGTACTATACCTATAACCCTAAGTGGAGCATCCCCGGGAGGAAGGATGAGGAGAGAGGAGACAGTGGGCGGCCATCCCAAGGAGCCACGATAGTGCAGAGGGCAGGGTCCATACACATTACCAGTTGGTAACTTCCCGGCAGGCCACCACAACGGGTATCCCACACGACTGTGGTCCGGAAACGGTCCCACCAGACCGGGTTCGGAGACCGGAGACCGTTCTACCGGAGGAGAATGATTACTAAGAGCATATCATCCTGTCATGCAACGCCAAGACATCCGCCGAAACGTCAACCGTGAAAGAGGCCACCAGATGAGAGATGATGTGAAATGATATTGGAGATGAAATGGAGAGACAGGAACTTTGGGGGATATAATCAATCTACCCAGCATTCGCCAGGTGACCCGGGAAAATTTCTGGTAGGTCGGACTCCGGAATCGAACCTTGACCTACTGAATGCGGGTCATAGACGAAACCGCCAGAGCCACCCCGAATGGTAAGGCGACAGTCACATGTTATTTGTATGGCCACAAGAAACAAAGGAAACAGAGGCTGGCCCCGCAGCACAGTCGGTAGAGCACCTGCCTGCCGTGCTGGGGGGTCTCGGGTTCGATTCCCGGTGGTGGGATGGGGATTTTTCTCCAACCAAGATAATGCCTCATCCTCCCCAGAGTCTGGTAGTATGAATGAGAGTGCGAATGTGTACGCGATGTAATGATTAAAACCTAACGAATGCGAGTTAACACCTTCGATATGTTCCAAAGGAGAACGGCCGCCAATATGACCAAATGGAACGGGAAAAAAAGAATTGAGAGACAAGCATCGAAAAAAGGGGAGGGGGAAATTATCTCACATGAATTGCGTGCTTTAACGAGATTTGCATACATAGTTTGTGTTGTAAACTTTTGATTTTCTTAAGGTTTATCAGAAATGAAAAATTTGTTGAACATTTTGATTTTTTCATAAACGTATTTTAAGGATTTTGATTCAAGTACCATATGTTTAAGTTATTTTAATGAAATATGTATCTTGAATTTTCTGGGAATAATAGGTACTCCTCGTTATGAGTGACTTTTCCTAACTGGTAAACCGTAAGATATAGGTAAAATGTTACTGCACAAAAAATGATTTCGTTAAAGCACAAGATTTATGTGCTTATTTTTTTTTACGGGGGGTTTCAGATATTCTTTGTTATTGGTTGGAAGTTTAAATATTCATATTTTTCTCAAATATAACTTTATTGTTATTCGTTTTTTACGCCCGATTATGCAAAGAGAACGGAATGTCCATGGCATCACATGATGGCCAGCTCTTAAAAGATTAGGATGAAGTAAAGTGAAGTATGAGCGTTTTTGAGCTTAGTTTGTATGTATGTAGGTACAAGAGTGGTAGAAAACGTTCACAGGAGTACACACATCAGATTTTGTTCATTCTGTATTCATCTCTGTTATTGATGGCTTTGTGATCGTGTGATGATGTTTAACCTCTTTATCTGTAACCTGCCCAAGAAGTTACGGACAATTGTTATGGTTTAAGTTGGCAGCATGACGCAACCGGTAGTTTTCCAGCGCATGGAGATTCACCATTGAGTCACAAGTCGTGTCTAGGTTGTGAGTTTATCTTGAAGCGCGCGCATTCACATGGTTTAATGCGCTGTTGGCCTGGTTTCTATGTTTCCAAGAAACACTACCTCAAGCAGTTTCTTGGAAGTTCTATGTGTCGTGTAGACTACCTGAACCATTGCGGCAAGCGTGTGGTTTTCGTGCTCCTGCTGGCGAAAGTTGATTGCGGTTTAACTCTTGTAGTTTTCTTTTTTCTTTTCTTTTATATAACGAAATGCAATTAAGAGGAAAAGGGTTTCTCTCTCTTGTGAAATTAAACGGTTATTGGTCCACAAGTTTATAGCCTGTAATTTAATGATAGCAACACTTAAGTGGAATTAGTCTGCCATATGACGTCCTTTCTGTTTGAACGCGCTTGTGTCGAGAATGGTATAAAATGCATTTAAAGCATACGTCATAGAAACTGAAGTACACAAATGTAAAGTAAACTAAGTTTACTTAATTGTCAGCCAATTTAGCTGTATCAAATACTCCACATCATATAAGTTTAAACACAACTGTTTTGTGTCTTCTTCTTCTTCTTCTTCTTCTTCTTCTTCTTCTTCTTCTTCTTCTTCTTCTTCTTCTTCTTCTTCTTCTTCTTCTTCTTCTTCACTTCATGGCATAGGCAATCAAGTGCCTGTTCCGCCTTCGAAATCCTCCAGCCATCGTTTTCTGGGTCTGCCCACGGATCTCCTACCTTTAGGATGATACTGTAATTCTTGTTTTGTAAGTCTATTATCTGGCATTCTTTCAACATGTTCCTTCCATTTTTGTTTGAGATCTTTTAACCTATCATTCATACTAAAAATGTCCAGCTCTTCTCTTATATTTTCAGTTCTTATTAAGTCCCTCTTTGTGCATCCTTTCACACTTCTCAAAAATTTCATTTCTGAAGCCTGTATTTTACTCTGTTGCTTTTTAGTTAACGTCCAAGTCTCACTTCCGTATGTCAGTATGTTTCTAAATGTTCTATTTATTGTTCCACACACTCTTTGAAATTTGCATATTTTATTGTAGACATCATATTCATTGTCATAACTAACATCAGTTCCCAAGTAGTTAAAATGGCTTACCTGTTCAACGCAACGATTATTTATAACTATTTTTGTTCTAATTGGCTCTTTCCCAATGAATGCCATTACCTTTGATTTTATAAAAGAAATTTTAATATTATATTGCTTACAAAGTTCACTAAGTTTAAAAATAGATTTTTTCAGGGCAGACTCGCTATTTTGTATAATAACGAAGTCGTCAGCAAACAATAAAACATTTAAAAAGTTTTTATTTGAAATTTTAAAACCTACATTCACTGTTTCCATTTGCACACCAATTACCTAATTATAACACACAGAGCTACAATCTATTTGTTACCACCCTTCTTTCAAAAGAGCATAATTTTTTAAGTTATGTCATTTGAATTTTCTAGTTTATTTTTTAAAGTATTACTTATATAGCTATAATATATATTTAACTAAGTAGCTAAAAATTAATAACTGCAAATTTTTCGAAAGAAAAATTATACAACAAACTTAATTGCTTGCGTTTTTAGATAATTTTCAAAAGCATTGATAAAAGCTGTTGAGTATTAATACATTTTGAAAAGTGAATGTGCTGAAAAAATGTGCTGAAAACCTTAAATTTCAAAATGAAAACATTTTATTCTTGGTGTTTATATGATATAACAAGTCAAAATGCATTGCCAATTTAATGGGCTCTAAGTATTTTTAAAGTCATTAATTAAAATTTTAATTATTGTTGGATTTATAGTAAAGTTGAGTGTTTAATGCTCTTTAACAGGGAAAGGTTAAATATAATTATACAAATATAACTATTTGTAACAAAAAAAAAACTTCACTTATCTTAAGAAAAATGTCTATTTTTCTTATTAGTTGAATTAGTTGAAGTTGAAATCGATTTCACGAACGTTGTTCGCGTCGTCAGTAAGAGAAAACCACAGGAGAAAACAAATTCGTCGTTAAGGAAGCTACCATGTTATTGTTTTTTCAGTATCACCAAAATCTGAAAACGAAACAAACTTAAGAACTTATAATGTTTTGTGAAATGTCCAGTGCGGTATTTATTGCATAAGCTAAAAATATTGACCCATAGGCATCATCTGTGTACTATTTAGTATATCTACATGTAATAAAACAGCATCCAAGAATGACTTAGGTAGTACATAATTTTCATTTTTGGATAAATAATTACTACTGTTTTGTTGTTTTAAAAAATGAAACCTCCCCCCCCCAAAAAAAAACATATTTTATCTACACAGTTCTAAGACAGCGGTTGTTCAAAGTTATGAAACACGTTACAGTGCAGTTAAGCCCTGACGTAAAGCTTCTAATGGCGGGCTGCGCGAACTATTAGGTGTTTCAAATGGGAAGGTGTTTGTCCTTGAGCGCTACTAGGTGAGCAACCAATCGGAATCCTGCGGTGTTGTCGTATTGCATTCCCGCTAAGTGGTGTGTGAGGAGCGCCAACGTAATCAATCTGTATGAAATACTATTTGCGCTAAGACAAAAATTAAGATTTTGCCGAAACTGATCCATGTGGAAGGTAGAGAGTAATGTATCTAACACAACCATGAAACCCCTATATTTTTAGCTCAAATAGTTTTTCTAATACAAATAAATAAACCAATATTACCTGTATTATAACAATAAATCGCGACGTAAGTACTGTATGAATATCATTATTGGTGGGCATGAATTCGTGTACGTATATTTGTAATTACTCAGAACTGAAACGTAAATGTTTGACATGACGTGATAAAAGAATTACGTTGAACAATCCAATTCGAGCGAAAGGAAACAGTAAATGTCCTACTGCCCTGGCAGAACGTGTCTAGTCACATTATATCTTTGTTTATGAATAGTTCGTAATCTCTATTTGCTCTAGAGAGTTCAAAGTAGTTGGTGTGTATGTATGTACATATATTTTAATTACTCAGAACTGAAATTTAAACTACTGACATGACGGATAAAAGAATTACTGTGAATAAGTCAAGTTGTTAAATTCGAGAAAGAGCAAACACTTAATTTCCTGTTAGCCTGTAGAATGCTGTATGCTTATGTTTACGAATGAATGCTGGATAAGAAGTGTTTATTTACTCTGGAGATATCATTCAGTTGTTCTTTACACAACAGTAGAGTAAGAGTTAAATAGTGCAATGGCTTCTTGTGGTGAATTTAGTGGCGAGTAAACAAAGGCAGGTTATCAACAGGACTGGGAAAAATGCGTGAGGCATGCGGAAAATCTTCAAGAAGACGATTTTAAGAAAGAAATAGCACTTGACGAGATTTTGGAACCTATAATAATAAATTTGCAAGACTTAGGCGATGAAGACAGTGACAATGACGAATTGTCTCTTAATGGAAGTGACATTGACAGCGATATGGATGAGCCACTGGCAGTTCCATTGGATTAGAAAAACAGGTAATTCATAAACTATAATTATAATATTTTAAAATATACGTAATTTGCGAAAATGCTTTTTCCAATTTTGATTTTGGCAACTGCATTATTGCAAAAGTTTGTAAAATATAATTTGCTTAGCCTTACGTTTGCGCCAAGGGGACCTGCATGTTGTATGATTGTGCCAGAGAGAGGGAAGTGTAAAAGGATTGGGGTAACAAGCTGGCAACGCTGTGATACGGCATCTAATTAGCTGTGCTCCAGAACTCTTCCCATTTGAAACGCATAATAGAAATCTTCCGGTCAGTCATGCAACTGAGCTCTTGCGATACATTATTATGTGATCGTCAAATCAATTTGTGCTTTGCATTGGGGCCGTCAACAAGATTGTCCGAAGAAACATTTTGCTGAATTTAAATGTTAACTTCAAATGACGCCTTTAGACTGAAAATAAGTAATTGTTATTTCTTTTGATAGAGCAGTAATAAATGATCAGTTGTCTATTATTTTTATATATTACGATAGGGAAGTTGCTCTATCCTGCCCCATTTCCTAAATGATGCCCATGGAAACAAATATAGTATTGGAGTGAACTCCTTTACACCAATTAATTGAGCTGCAAGGGTTTAGATATAAGTGGCACTTGTATTTCTACAGTGTGTTGTGGAACCTAAATGTAGCATGGAAGAGGCAGAGAGCAAGATTCGTCTTGCCTCTTGGCATTGTTCTTGACGGAACGAAGAACTGCGACTTGACACGAGAACACTCGAGTCATTCAACAGTGTATCCGAAGTATCTGGCTGTTACGGTAATAATACGCGAATTGTTGAATTTATTTTTGAGCGGGTATTTTTATCGTTTTATTGGAGCTGTTGCGGAAAAATAAGCATTTCCCTACTTGTGCTTCCAATTTGTGTCGATTACGAAGTTTATTGCTAACACTGCCTAAACTTGTGCAGTTATTTCTGTTTTCTGAAACATCATACAGAGATGTCATACAATAGAAAATTGAAATTGCGGGTTGCATAAAATCAGATTATAAGGGACTAATGGAACAAACATGTGCGAAATGAAATGTGTAGTGTTTAACGCCCGCTTTTACTACATACGGCACCGCAGGCGGTGACACTGATGATGCATGAGATGAAAATGGAGCTCCGGTGGAATGAGATGGCGGGGGAAACCGGAGGTCCCGGAGAAAACCCGCCCCAACGCCGTGTTGTCCACCACAAATCTCACTTTGCGTTCGCCTGGTATCGAACCCGGGCCGCCTTGGTGAGAGCCAAGCGGTCTAACCACTGAGCCACGGCGTGGCCAAGCATGTGCAAGCGGGGAAGATTAATTGCTTTGACGAGAACAAAAGTTTCCATTCCCGAGCTCAGTGTTTTATTATCACGTGATCTAAAATTCCTGTAAGCGGTTCTGGGAGTGTTGGGACAGATTTCTACTAAATAAATAAACCTGTTTTGTGCAGTAGATAAGCATTTGTGTGTCAAGGTCGACCCGTTCCGCCACTGACGTTATAACGCCATGCTGTCTCTGGGTGTAGAACACGTGTTGCATGTTTATACACAGTGAGTGCTTCCTGTCCTTGCCGGCCTGCCTGTACATTGTGTGCGACGGCAAGGTCTGGTACGGCGTAATGAACCATGCAGTTCTGCGTAATATAGAATTTGCTGTATTCGTGAGTCTGCAGATGTAGGTCAAACTCGTAAACCTCCGACGGGCAGGCAAAGTTACACTCTTCAAAGACCGAGCGTCGCTGGTTAAATGTATGTCCTTAGACAAACTACTGTGCATCCTGTAATTGTATATTGCGTCCTTCTTCCTACACGACCTCATATGTAATTTATTCCCTTGAAGTTTGATGGAATAGCGGTAAAATAGCATAAGACGTTTATAATTATAAGTGTAATTTTCTTCCGGTTGTACGTCGTTCTTAAGGCTAAAAGCTAGCTCAGATTTGTATCAGAATGAAGTAGGATTTCATCATTGCGGCCAAGGTTGAGTCTGTTGGCGTCTACTAAACTTCCTAGAGGAAGGGATGAGGCAAGAGAGCACCAAAGGCAGCAGGCGTAGCGCACCAAAGTTCCTAACTTTCCAAATTGATTCCCTTTATGCTCCTTATCCTTACATATAGGTTACGGAGAGATAAATAGTTTTCTTTATAAAACACATCCACCAAATACGTCGCACACCATCGTCCACCGCGCCTAACCCTGCTACTCTTCAAAATGTAATGAGGGATAATTCGTGTTACTATACAGGAGGTAACTTAACTACACCGAAATATATTCAGAGCAATCCTAAGCAAGTAATTTGAGATAGGAGACTTATGGCCTTTTGGTTCAAATGTTACTGTTATAAGTTTCTAAAGTGCCAGTACGCCACTGATAACACTTGAGTGCACAACACACGGAAATGAAGAGACGTGTCAGGTTTATAGGAACTGCTCGAAATGGCTACTTGAGTTTTGAATGCAAAGTTGACAGCGGCGAACGAACGACTGTCGTACACTGTTCAAAATTCCCTGTGCGTTTCGAATAACTTCACATGCTGCTATTATTAGGGTAGTTAGGTGCTCTTCTGAGGTAAACGGTGTTTAATACACCAGATATTTGAGGTGACCCCAGAAAGTAGTAGTGTTACTGTACTGACCAATCAAATCGACTAACACTTCACCTCGCTTGCCTCAGTTATACCTAATGGAGTTGAACTACTTCATTCAGACTGTCCATTGTTATCTCCCAGATTAAGTTTGTTCATGAAGTTCTTGACAGAGCTAATAGATCCAGTTCATTCAGGACTGGTTTATTTCAGTGTTCCACTCTAAAAGCTTCATTACGTTTAGTATTATTTCATGACAATCATCTAGATGGTTGTTTAGGATATTCATTGAAGGATCGAGTAGACCACTCAGCTTTGTTGTTATTCCAGCTTAAGGATATCCATCTGTGAAAAACCTAAAATCTACAATTTTGCTTGGATTGACTTGAAACTTTAACACAATTATTGTAGTGTTAACGATAGTTCCCACACTAATTTCCAGACCTTTGTGCAAAATAGTTCTTGTGATATTAATATATTTATAGTGTTGTATTGTCATTTAATTAAACTGTTCTACATGATGCAGTTTTAGTTTGAGAGAAATAATACTTTGCCGCTATATTCATAAATACATTATTAGTAAATTTATGAGATGACATTTAATCTGACTATTGCTTTAGGATAAAAAATTACTCAGTTCTCATTTTATTAATTTTTAATATTTGCTTGTGAAATATGTACTTTGTTACATAAATATAAATATTTTATACTAAATCTCCACTTATCTTAAGAAATTGATGTTACTACTTCTTTCTTCTTTCTAATGGAAATCGATTTCGAAGGCAAATTGCATTCGTCCTCAGTCCATCAAACACAAACTCCGTTGTCCAATTTTTAAACATCAATTAACATCATTAACATCAATTTATTATTAACATAAATCAATTGTATTAACATCAGTTTCTTAAGTTAAGTGGAGATTTAGTAGCAAATATTTATATTTGTGTAATATTTATTGCTTCACTGTAACTAGCTTCATTTTCTACGTAATATGCACTTTGTTATTTAATTTCACAAACACTGGTGACATTATTAAAAAATCACTTCATCAATTTTCTTTGGTACTCTTTTTATCCAAGCACAACCATTTTCAAGCTCGTAGTTTGAAAGCTGCATCGTGTGGAGCAATTTATATTTTGAAAAGCGTTGACAATTAAAAGCACGAGAAAATCACCAAAATAGGTGATATAAAAGCACTGTGCCCACTTACACTGAGCCACTTAAATAGTTATGAACCGCAGTTTAAAGGGTTGCATGGCATTAAAAATAATAGGAAATTGAAATACAAGGATTACTCTAATTAGGCAAAAAATTTGTCATTTTTTTGTGTGTGCACTTTTTGACCAATTTTCACAATGAAGAGAAACCAGGGAAGAAGCAGAACAGCAGATTAAAATCGATCCATTGAGCTGTGAGTGTTAGGAAGTCTGAAAAGTCTCAAGTGACAGTTAATTAAAAATGGATACCCATTTCTTAGGGATGTGTGATTATGTGATGATGATGATGATGATAATAATAATAATAATAATAATAATAATAATAATAATAATAATAATAATAATAATAATAATAATAATAATAATAATAATAATAATAATAATAATAATAATAATAATAATAATAATAATAATAATAATAATAATAATAATAATAATAATAATAATAATAATAATAATAATAATAATAATAATAATAATAATAATAATAATAATAATAATAATAATAATAATAATAATAATAATAATAATAATAATAATAATAATAATAATAATAATTAACTATTATATGCTGTTCCAGGTACTAAAATTAAAGTAAAACGAAAAGCTCATATTGGTTTGGAGGCAAAGGTGAATGCTTTCTTTATGTCCAAACCTCTAAGCACTTCGATATGTATTGTACCTTTTTTGTAATTTACTACGTCCTTTTAACTTTTTAAGTCATATCGAACGATGAATGGAATGGGTGAAATGATGCTCAAATGGGCTCAGGGTCCATGGATCTTAGAGTTACCCAACATTCGTCTATTAGGTTAAGGGAAAGCCCGGAAAACCCTTATCCAGGTAACTCACTCTGACCGAGATTGGAACTCGGGACCTCTTGGACGTGAGGCAGACATGCTACCATCTACGCTATCGAGGCGGGCCTATTGTACTTATGTACAAAAGTTGTTCACAGTTACAGAATCATTTTCTCCGTGAGGGTTGTCATAATTCCTTCCCGTAGTCGATTTTCAAATAAGTTTGCTTTCAGGATTTTTTTTCTGATATGGTTGAATTAAATCATAAAATAATAGGTTCTTGGTGGAATTCCATTCTATACAAAAGCATGTTTCGTCTTTTAAGTGGTGGGCGTGGTCATTGTTTGTTACCCGGTAAGATGCTGTTATAGAAGGCTATTCTTATGGATCACTGCTAATGGTGTTAGTAGTGATAATCAACAGTTTCATCAGGAACTGCTTCATTGGTATATGGTAGATCGCTCACCGCTTCTTCTCACGTCTTCTCGACGTTCCGAGAACTGTGTTTACAACATTGACCTCCGAACCGGCTAGCACACGTCTCTAGAGAAAATTGTCTTGAGATGATTTTGATCGCTGAATGATTCTGTACTCTTCCGAATTTCGCAACACGCTGTCAAGAGTATTCAAGTGTACACGATTCTAGAACTGAGACAGTTATGGGAAGTCATAAAACCTCCTCCGTATGGAATTTTTCGTCTGTTTTACGTTTCATGTTTTCAGTTAAATGTAAATAGCATTGCACCTGTGTATCGATAGTCCCTTCTCTTTGAAAAATTAAACTGGCTCTATCGACTTTAAATAAAAAGTTAAACAATAAGTTAGTCAAGCGAATGTCTTGAATTTTTATAAAATTAGCCTGTAAATTCGTCTGTTTCATCGAATTGGCCACAGTTGAAAAGCCATAGAAGCATAAGTTTATATACAAAAGTCTTACCAAATAAAAGTCGTTTCTGTAGTCGAGAAACGTTCTGGCTTTTCAACCCAAATATCCCGGGGTTGATTTCCTACTGGGGGTGGGAATTTTTCTTTGAATTTGAATCATTCCCTATCCTCCACAGAGTTTGGAAGTATGCATGTAGGAGTACATGTGAGTGGTTTAATAACAAAAAAGTTAAAACCCAACGTTAAGATAATGTTACAGTTCAACGAGTAATAGATAACTCGGTTTTTCTCAAGTGAAAAAATTATCCCTGATAAGATGATAGACTATATAAATGAAACAACTAAAAGTCAAGATTTATGATATTAGCTTTTTATAATAATTCTTTCATATATTTCTGTTTTAAGCAGTGCATCTTGAAATGTCGCTTGATCTTGGCTTTTCGGTTCTTGAAATAATAATCGATTATCGTAGAGAAGTATGCAACCTATTCCCGAGGCGGGACTTGAACCGTAGCCATGCAGCACCAAATCTAGGGTCACGGGGACCGACTATTGAAATCGTTAACACAAATATTTGCACTAATACTTCTTAGAAGAGCTATAAAGGAGTTATAGGTAATAAGTGAGAAAAGTCATGTAATTTTTACCAATGTTATTTTTTACTTGAATATCATATTTGTAAATTTAATGGCTAAATATACTCAAATTCGGTATTGTTACCTAACAGCCGACCTAAAAACCGCATGGATTCTCAGGAGAATGCTTAGGAATGTTAATCTGATTTATATTCCCTCTAATGAAAACTTTTGAAAATTCTGTAAAGAAAACTCGCGTGTCTGTACTTTGCAAACTTCTAGTTGCTCAAACTGCGAGATTATATAAATCACTTCAGAAAATTAATTCCGTTGATTTAAAGTGTGTCCTCGAGACAGCAGAGGAAGCTTTTAAGCTCCGTTGAGGAACCGTTAATCGCGTGCTACGTAATTCAACTGATAAGACAGGCAATTTTGTGTGTGCAGCTCTCTGACTCAGGGTCAAACGTCTGCATTTGTCTAATATAAATAGCAAGGTAACAAACACTATCTTGTCACCATGACCCACTTAATTGTATAAATTGATAAGCAGGTCAGATATAAATGGCTGACTCTCGGTGATCTTCAGGTCTTAACTAAGATGATTGTAAATGTAACCAAGTTCCTTGTTTTGGCTATGAGAAAGTCGGTGAAAAGCAATAATTTGAAGTCATAATGTAATTACAGAACGCTAGGGTTATGTTTTAACATTATTCATCTACATTATAATTAATATTAAAACATGGTTAATTAAAACTAGTATTGGCAAGCATCGACACGTTTAAGAATATGCACCCATAAGTTGGTACAACCTGTTTGAAGAATGAATGCAGAGGTCCGACAGCGGAAGCTTGCGTAAAAATAGATAACTGGTATTACGTCACCATTCCCTGTACCGTTCAGCAATACTGGAATGCAGATGCTGAGTCGCTTACAGTGCACGGATACGTAAACTTATGTTTGCTGTTAAAGAAAAGATATCTTTTGAAGCTAAGAAGAACACATTCTGTGGAATACTTAAAGGCATGGAATATCGATTTCGCAAGGAAAAAAAATCGTCGTCTTACGTCGTAGGCTGTGCCGACGTTTTGATCGTCAGACTGTACCGTACTGTATTCCCGCCTTCTCTGACATCTCTAAACCGAGCCATGCTACACCAGCCACCTTTCATAACTGCGTTCATTTGTCAGACAGGTGGCAAAGCGAGAAGGCATAGCGGAAAAAATTCGCAACACAAAGATGTTTACCTCGCCTTATCACACATACACGGAAAGTCCAGTGAACTACAATGCAAAGCGAGAAGACGTATCGGGAAAAAATTCGCAACACAGAGATGTTTACCTCACCTTATCACACATACGCGGCTAGTCCAGTGTACTACAATGCAAAGCGAGAAGACGTATCGGAAAATAATCGCAACACAGAGATGTTTACCTGAACTTATCGCACACACAGCAAGTCCAGTGTATAATAGGTATACTCTGTTCAGATATAATCATGTCTTGTGGACAGCAATGTGTCATACATCGTCAGGCGCAAGAAAACATATCATATAGACACACGCGGCTTTCAATCACACTATTTGTTGTTTCGTAACTTACTGTACATCAATTTACTAATATTTCACTCTTCTAATCAACCAGATAAGACCCGATAAGAGACGATCGTAGCGCTGGTCACCTGAAGGTCAATACGCCTCAACGTTCTGTCGATTAATAACATGATCGAGTGTCGGTGTTGACAAATAATTAAAACAATACGATGTGATCATTCATACGACTTTCTTTACCTTACATTGCATATATTCATGATATATTATTTATATAAGCATTGATTCTTCTATTGACATTGTTACTCGCGCATTCTTGCTGTCTTTTACAGTTTGCCCTAAAATTAGAGAGCTGGGGTCCTTTTACGACTTTACAGCAGTGAAAGCATTTTTACTCCATTGCGGGCAGATTCAAAGTGTTACAGCTTTTCACTACGTACATGATATTATAATGATATTATAATTTGTTGATAGTAGTGTTGTCTTCTCGGTAAATAAGAATACAGTCTGAATGTACCGCGCTAATTAGTTCAACAGTGCAACGCTATTATAGGTTAGATCTTATTTGCCTATACATCGTTATCATTGTGGTCCTTAACTGGGTTACAATCAAATGCAAAGATTGCAAACTTCGTTTTGTGGTATTTAAATTTTGATTGCATCACTACTGACGAGCAGTAAATGGGAGCAACATTCAGTGATGTAGTCATGTTTTGTGGAACTTTAAAGTAACTCCCTCGCGTAAGTTAGTTATCTTATTGCGCTCTATGGTTGCAGGATATCACCATTTTGGATCTCTCTCTCTCTCTCTCTCTCTCTCTCTCTCTCTCTCTCTCTCTCTCTCTCTCTCTCTTGCCTATAGTTAAATGTATGAGATGTGAACGATCGACTGGAAATCTGCCAATTGCCTAGAAAGCGGTGTTATTTGCTGAGTAATATGTATTCATGTGTGACATCAGGAAGAACTTCACCATGTGTGACAGAAGGAAACAGTACTCCCAGTATTTCCAGAATTCTTACAAAAAGAAATTCCCTCTTATTTTAAACTCAGATAAGGAATCAAATTTCCTTTCTTTTTATTTCATTGGCATCAGGGGCGAGATGTTACACTTAAGAAGCGGAGGATTTCGGCGAGGAGGGAATAAGGCGAGAGAGTAGGAAAGGCGCCGCAGCGCTGCGGGATCCCTATAATTTCCAAAAGAGCATTCGCAGAATCCCCTTCGATCCCGCATCCTATTTGGAAGAACGGACGGGCAAGATCAGCAGAAGATTCCATGCTGGGGTAGAAACAGTTGTCTCCTTGAAGCACATCCAACGCATGTGCCACGGAGTCCTGCAGCTTCTAAAGAAAAATAAACGAGGGAATATGAATTGCTGGGCAACACATTGTAGTATAAAGTCCACCCCATTATTCGTCTACCAACTTGGAAAAAATATGAAAAACCCCTTATGTTAATATTGCCGGTTCAACCCAGCAGTGCCTGAGCTATTAATTCGCTGGGGATGATAAATTAATGGCCAGAATTAATTTATTTTCATGGCTTAAATAGGATATTAGAAGTGATTAAATAGCATCAGTTATTTTGGCAATTTTAACCATTCCTCATAGTAATGGTGCATGTGAAGGCGTTTTTCTTCTGAGAAAGAATAGAACCACTTCAGACCACTGATGTTCAATGAGGAATTGAAATGAATTTCTCAATTGAAATACAGCAGCATAAGTATTCCATGAACAACGTTTTAGTGAAGGTTTTTTGACACCTAACTTAGCAACGCAGGAAGGCTGGATTCTGCACCTACTGCCTCACCATTTTTTTTTAATTTACGTCCTCCAACATTAAGTCATATCGGACGATAAATGGAATGGGTGAAATGATGCTCAAATGAGCCCAGGGTCCGTAGAGCTTGGAGTTACCAGACATTTGTCTTTCAGGATTAGGGAAAACCCTGGAAAAAACCTTATCCAGGTAACTCACCCTGACCGAGATTCGAACTCTGGAGCTCCTGAACGTGAGGCAGACACGCTACTACCGCGCTACCAAGGCGGACCTGCCTCACCATAACCAACTTGTATTTATGTGATATAGGATTTCTGCAAAACGGCGCCTGCGGATTAATCATTTGATTAGATTTGTGAAATGTGCTGGACAGTTATTGCTTATACTTTTGCGCCATCTAAATTTCATGTTATCACTTATTTTTTACGGTTTGCCGAACAAGAAGTTGTACTGATTTCAGATCAAGCAGTTTACAACAGTAACCTCACGATATACGTATTTAACCAAGATTTCAAATTGTAGGTTCAGTTGAAATATTTATATGTAGTAGCTTGTAACAAGCAACAGCCTATTGCAATGGAAAAGATTTGGGGAAGGAAAAGCAAGAATGATGGAAATTAATAATTCTTTCACACTAGCCGTGTGTACGCTAAGATTTGGATAGGTAGGGGCAGACTGAAAAAATTAAGTGCCATAGCCGATCTCCTTCCGATTTCTCTTAACTATTGAGCTACCAGGACAACACGCCAGCATAAAATTAAATTCTTCAATTAACTCGTATTTTTTCCGGTAAACCACTAGGGGTTCTCACATACAATGAGATACGCTCCGTTTGTGGCGACTTACTATGCCGTAAGTACTTGAGTCCCAGGCTTCTTATTTACCTCTATTGGGTTAATTTATGGAAATTAATCACTCTTCCACAGTGGCTAAGATTTGGATACGTAGAGTCGGATGAAAAATTCAATGCCATAGCCCGGATTTGAACCACGGATCTCCCAGTCTCCGTCCAGTTGCATTTAACTGTTCAGTTATGTCCTCCATTAGGTGATTGAAATGGTTCAAATTTTCAACATGGTATATTTTGAAGACAGCTAAGGCTACAAAAGCACGTGTTTTGCAACAATAGTGTGTTTTAGCTCTAGATTTTCTATAATAATTGTGTATGTACGTTTAGATTTGTTTAAAAAAATACTGTTAAAGAAGGACAAGTTCACGCACTATAGAGAAAAATTTAGTATATGCGTTATATTGCCCATTTTTTGTAATAAAATTAATGTATCCGTATAAGGAAAATATTTTCTTTAGTTTCGAATTGGAGATTTACTTGAGAATCTTTGTAGTGTGAAGCTGAAATTAAATATCAAGTTAAGCATTTTGTGCTTTGTACTTTGTTTTCACTGCCCACATACATACTGACCGTTTTCTAAAAAGTTTATTTTGGGTTTAAGCACTCTCAAATTGTGTTATTTCCCGCGAAATCTTTATATAGAATTTTTATGCAAAATGCAGTACCTACTTCATTTATTTAAAATAGGTAACTGCTAGAGAAAGTAAAAAAAGCGCAGTTAAAAAAGGAAAAACGCTATCATTTACTAGACGTGAGCAACGCTTTTATATTATAATAGAATATTTTACCATTTTGTTGTCGATTTTTTTTAATATATAAATCGTTTACAATGATCCCTAACCTTTTACTTTATCCGTAAAAATTGCAAAAACAAACACAATTAAGCTCATGGCTGCAGATATCGATTCCAATGTCAACTGGCCTTAAAGTGCCAATGAGTTGCGCAGTGGAGATGGCTTTTCTCCGGGCCATAGCATCTTAGCAGAATGGAAAAGACGGAAATCCATTAAAAGCAATCTCCAAGAGCACGAAGCGGCCCCCTTGTAGACAAATTCAGAAGGTTAAGTGCCACCTACATGCCCTCAGCATCCCATAGGGCATTATATATCTGTCGGCCTTCACCTTTTATTTCGTTTTTCATCTTATTTTACAGGTAAATGGAGTTTCCAGATTCCGCATTTGCTGGTCGTCCTTCTGAATCACTTCATCTTTCACCTATTTCTGTGTGAATTTTTTTCTTTTTCTCGAAATCTTTTTACTGCTTTATTGTTGACTGTGCTGCTCTTTTTTTTTTCTTTTCTTTTCCCTGAAAGACGCTCTCTGCTTGCTTTCCTTTGTGTTCCCTTTTTCCTTATTGCCGGAACGATGTTCACGGCACAACAGTTTTTTTTTCTCTTTTCTCTTTCTTCATTATTATGCCCTTTAAAAATAATAAGGTGAAAAGATACTTATATTTCGCTTGTTAACGCTGTCAATTGCCAGGATCACAATAGCGCCGCCGGTATTCTAGAATTTCTTCCCGAATGAGTTTATTTACATATCGGTAAATCTACTAACATGGTACTGTCACTTTTAAGTACATTTAAATAAATCGGTTTGGACCGGGTTTAAACCAGCAACCTTAGGATCTGTAGGTTAGCACTTTACCAACTGAGGCAATCAGACCGATGAGACACGATAGACCAGTTCATTTGTCCCCTATTTGTCCCTATGATG
Source organism: Mantis religiosa (assembly GCA_030765055.1). Taxonomy (NCBI): domain Eukaryota; kingdom Metazoa; phylum Arthropoda; class Insecta; order Mantodea; family Mantidae; genus Mantis; species Mantis religiosa. Next base: position 90,375,164 of record CM060955.1, on the reverse strand, counting down.
TGGAGCAAGGCGAATAAATATTTGTTAGCTTTGTTAAAATTATAGTTTGTTGTTTTAATTCCCTTTTTTGTGCAATGTTAATTTTAGATTTACCTTTCGTTATAAAATATGTTGGAAATTATTTAATTCTGCCGGATGTTTTAAATAAAGAACTCGACGTATTTCTGCAGCTAGTTCTAAAAGTGCGGATGCTGTCGTTTTTGTTGAACGTATGCTGATTTTTGGAAACAATGTTGAAATTAGACTCAATTGAAAAATTCAGTGCTAAGGCCGCGATTTGAACCACGGATCTCCTGGTTTCCGTCCAGTCGCTCTAACCCCTTGGGTTACCATGACCAACATGCCGACGCGACATTAAACTCTCCAATTGACTCATTATATTTTCCCGGTAAACCACTTAGAGTTCTCATATTCGAGATACACATTTTTGGCGACTTACTATTGTAAGTACTTAAATACCAGGTTTTTTATCATTGAACTCTTAATGTTAAATTAATATTGAGGAATTAATCCTTTTAATTAATTAGAGTCAATTGAAAAATGCCATGCCACGGCCGGGATTTGAACCACGGATCTCCTGGTTTCCGTCCAGTCGCTCTAACCCCTTGAGGTACCATGGCCAACATACCGACGTGATATTAAACTCTCCAATTCACTCATATTTTCCCGGTAAAACTATGTTTATCTTGGGGCATTCCCAAAAAATAATACAATTCTAATTCGTAATTATAAGGATTTAGACCTGGAGAGCAAGTTAGTCATAAAAAATCCATTGTAATGCAAGATAGCGATTTCGTTTGGCATTTTTCCAAGACAGCCCCTAACTCGATCAGACGGCTGTGTGCTTCTGTTTCTTTTCTGTAATACGGATCCAGTGTATTACATATTTCATACCCATTGTGGATTTTTAGGAACGGTGCTACGAACAAGATCTGATGATTTGTCAGTCGCATTGTTCAAGATAAACTTGATTTTAAGTAAGACAGTCATTTCGAGGCAAGCTTGGCCTCTTTAAACACCGTCCAGAAACTATTTTGCAGCAGTGTTTAAAAATAGTGACTTATATGTAAACGTAAATGTAAGAATTGAGGACCTCCATCACATTGCAAAGGTCCAGCTGTATGCAAAATCGTATTTTGATTACTGACATTTTGGATACTCGAGGAATGTTGATAGTATATCTGATACTATGTAGTATTTTAATTTACAAGAATGGAAATATTAGCGCATAGTGCTGTTTTATCAAGACCATACCAAAGACTAGAACGTCGAAGTTTTGACTTGAACGGACAAATCCTTCGAGTTGTTGACCTATGGTGATTTTTATTTGTTTACACGAATTAGAGTTAAACCTGTGCCCTCAAGGCTATTCGGTATTTATAGCTTGCAGATTTAACTGACATATAAGTCAAATTTCTGTTCAGCATAAAATTATCATCTCTGTTGTGTGTACTATCATCTTATGTTCTGTGTACCTATGGAGCAAGAAAATAATACTAAAAATACGTAAATCTGCTCCGATGTAAAATAGTCCTAATAGTGATAGTCTGAAAAAGTTCAAATTATTTTAAAGTTCTTTATTATTCCTCAATTGTAGCTCTTTACAAATTTTAAATTTTTTGTAACATTGAAGATGCTTTCTATAAAAATAAATTATGTAACCCTTATGTCATAACAATCAGTCACGTATTACATTATTAAAATACTACATTCCAAAGAAAGGGTTCAAAAATCTGAACAACCACCTTCAAAAAAGTTACAGTGGAATCACTAAACCAAAATTGCATCGTGGTGGACTTTTAAACCTGCAGGGACGTAAACAACAGCGTTAAAACGAGAAAAATAGATTGAAAATTTCAGCGTTATTTAAGTTTGTGTTTGGACATTTAAATGATCAGAAAGGCAAACGAGCCTCGTCCTATGTTTTATATTTTTCATTAAAGTTTGTCGAAAATTCCACGTCGAGTACGGTTGTTAGCTCGAAGGCATGTTAATCACATTTTTAAATTTTGTGTCATGTCATGTTCCGACAAATTCATAATTCTGAAACCTCTTCAGGTATGCGTCCTTTCGATCTTAAGCCTGGTGTAAGGGGTTGTGGAATCTTTATTAACTGCCTATTCCACTTCGTGCTTAGCTAAAGCGTAAGTTAAATCTGCCAGATATTTTACATTCTATAAAAGTGCACTTACTGGGTGATCGAGAAATAGAAGCATTTTAGGGAGGCAGGGCATGTAAAAAGAAATGAAATAATTGCAAGTTAATAGAAGAAATATAATAGCAGATTTTATGATGATGATTATTATTATTATTATTATTATTATTATTATTATTATTATTATTATTATTATTATTATTATTATTATTATTATTATTATTATTATTATTATTATTATTATTATTATTATTATTATTATTATTATTATTATTATTATTATTATTATTATTATTATTATTATTATTATTATTATTATTATTATTATTACGATGTACGTCCAGAAAGTAAGTTCTGTTTGGTAATAAAATTAAATTGTGCACAGATACAGACAAATTATTTATTGCACGAAATTCTACAACTCTTAAACTTCTTTTCCACATAACTGCCGAAATTTTGCAGACATTTGTCATAGCGAGGCACAAGTTTTTGTATACCTTCTCTATAAAAGTTTGCCGCCTATGTCTTCAACCAGTTGGAAACATTTTCTTTCAGCTCTTCCTCATTGTTGAGGTGTTGACCGCCAAGGAAAGATTTGAGATGCAAAAACAGATGAAAGTCGCTAGGAGCGAAGTCAGGGCTGTACGGGGGGTGGTCAGACACGTCCCAGCCAAATCCCTGTAGGATGTTTTTCGTCCCTTTTGTAATGTGTGGTCGTGCGTTGTGGTGAAGAAACACATCTTTTGACATCGCAAATTTGCCGATAGATTTCAATTGGTTTCACTTTCCTAGCATTCAGAAAACGAATCACAGATCTGATTTCACAAGCGGTGGGATTTTCAATCAACACCGACATTATAAACAAGCACAACAAAGCGTAGGTAGCTGACAGCGATCTCACAATGGCGCACGTTTCTTCTCCTTGATATAGAGCTTCTACCGCGCATGTGCGGAACTGCGATCGCAGCGCTGCAGCAGAGATAAATTGAAACAGAACTTACTTTCTGGACGCCCTAATATTATTACGTCGAACCTTTTGATCACATCACGATGATTACTGTTCATTGGATCACCTGAGTTTTGTGTGCAGAAGGATTGCCTTAGTTGCCTTCCTGAAATGTCTGCTTGAGGTTATTGGTAAATGGCACCTGTTGTGCATTTGCATTTCTGTACTATTTTGTAGCTATTAAGTATCGTTCGAAATAAGAGCATTAGAACTGTGGAAATGCTGTTTTTTTTAGACATATCTAGTCATTTTAATGCTGGACAAATGACCATATTGGGAAGTCGCCCTCCTGTTCAGTAGTAACATGCTTGTTCATAATGACATTTGTTTGTGATAGTCAAATTCTTACAGCATCAATTTTAAGTTCGATTTGTTTTGTTTCTAGAACTTCATAGGTAGTGGTAATGAAAATGCAATATTCTATTACATAGTTCGTTTCAAACCTGAGTGAGAAGCAAAGAATTCCTACTGAGTGTAATTATTAGTTTACTGTTTAATTAGAAGTAGGAAGTTAATGCTCAAACCTTATTTCTGCTTTCAATTCCGCTCATCAATGGGATGTTGAATATCAGTTTGTTTTCTTGATAGTTTTTCTATCTTTACTCCCTTTTTCCTTTATCTCTGTTGTTATTTCTTATGTAGATTTTTAATACATTAAGCAAGTGTCTGTTTCTTTGCAAGATTTTTATTGGCATATGACCATAAGTATTATGAAACAAATTCACTTTCCTCTGTACTGCAACCCCCCAAGAAGCAACGCCTGAGAGCTCAGCATGCCCACAGTACAGCTGGGCCAGAGAAGTTGTCGAGCAAATAGGCGTAGAAGCAGCCATTAAGAAACAAAATCTATTTCGTGTGTCTCCACGGTTAAAAACTGCTTTTCTTTCTCTCTTTCTTCTGAAGGAAGCTAAGATTTGGCATTTCGTTCAATGTTGATTCTGCAGAACACCATTAAAACAAGGTATTATCCCTCAAGGAAATTCTGCACCGATCTGAATGGAAGGAAAATTCCCTTGAGAGCAACGAGTTTGTCGTAGCAAAACTCCATAATTGCTGACCAGTTTCTGGTACCTTCTTTTTGAATAAACTGAGAATAGTTTAAAGAAAGGTCATAGAAGGTTGATTTCCAGTTAGACCAAGAGCATCTTATCATAACCATCATTAATAATTTCCAGTTTCTGTACCCAGTGGTACCTATAGAGGGTATTCCACAAAAAGGTTAAATACACAATTTGAGATGCTGTGATTAAAGACAATTTTTTAAATCTCTTGTCCGCCCTTCCATTTGTGCGCGCATAAATTAACGTCTAAAGCCTGATAACAAATGTTGTTACTTCGTAATATAATTTAAGAATTGCCATTGAAATGCTTTTACGATTTTGATTAAATGTCAAATGCTTTAAATTCATATAATAGGAATTATATATATTGACTTAACTTTGGATAGTCTTTCTACCACATATAGCTAAGTATATGTTGCTGAATTCGTATAGATATGTAATAAATAATTACAATTTTATTTTCATCCTTTTATAATTTCTGGTTCCCTTGAACACTGCCTGTTTCATTCCCATAGTTTGAGGACTTAGCGTACTAACTGAAGTACCAATTTTATAGAAAAAAGTATTTAACATAACGGTTTAAATTTACCTCACTACTTAGTAATATATAGGATTTAGGATGTCTTTCTTTTTTTAAAGAGATGCAGAATTCACAGTATAATATGGCAGATGTAATATAATTTAAAAAAATTTAAAATAATATGTCTACAATGGTAATTGGTATGCATATATAATTTATAAGTCTGTTTAAAAGATTAAAAGATCAATCCCAGTTCCATTCTTCACTATTTAGTTTCCTTCTAAAGGTCCAAAAGCATAATATTGTAGCAACAAGGATAATTAGTACAATGTACCTAATCCTTTCGGAAGGTAGGCTACACGATGTCTTTGTGGTATATTGTGATACGGTCGCACTGATTAAGGTGCTGGGTGGAGTTAATTAGGAGGTACACTGCAGGTAGTAATGTCGGCATAAAACGTTTTATAGCCCCACCCCCCGTCGACAAAGCGCAATCTGTTCGCAGAATAGAGGATATGGAAGGGCGTCCTATAAATGAACAGGACATCCAACAATAAAAGGGGCATTTGAAATTTAATATACCTTGGTATTTTTGTCAGAGTTAGCTGTCGAATACAAATGGAACTCTTCTGCTCTAAAGTTGAGCTTGATTTCTCACTGTGTTTTTAACCTTAGCTCTTGATTTCTAAAGAGACATTGTGATTTAAGTTAATAATCAAGGCTCAACTTGCAGTTATAATAAGATATCATGTAGTGAAGAAGTCTCTGATGTGAATAAACCCCGCGGCGCAACAGCCCTTTACGGACCAAGGCATACCGTCCGGCCGCTACATTCTCACCTCTGAGCACCACGGGCGCCATAACTATGGTGCAGTACTGGAGGATGAGACGTGGTCAGCGCCCCAGTCCATTCTCCCGGTATATGTGGTCTTCGCTACCAGGGGTCGGTACTTCTGAAGTTTCTCAATTGGCCCCTTCAGACCGACGGGGCTCAGTTTCCCCGGACCAGGTTTTGCATGAGAGAAAATCCATATGTGGTCCCGTAAATCGAACCTGGGTATCCTGGTTAAGAAGCAGTAGCGTTATTACGGCGCTAAGGAGACGACTGATGGCAGTAAACGCACAATTTGCATTGCCCATAACAAATTCACATATTCATGAGTCAGTAAAACCAATATTTTACAATTGTAGAGCAAACATAAATATGTGAGAACAGTGTTATAATAATATATTTTAAGTAACATATAACACTTACAATTTCTTGAAAATTAAATAACGTAATCCGCAAAAGTTTCCTACTTAAAAGGTGCAGGAAATAAAACTACAGCGAAGACAAGGTCTATCATTACATAACTAAAGAATAATTAATTACCCAGTTCTGTTCTCTTATTCTTTATATCTTTTTTTTTTCGAGTGCTTTCAAAGAAAGACCAAAGGTTTTTTGTGGCTTTTGTGTCTTTTCACGAATTGAAAGATGAAATCTTATATCAGTTAAAGTCAGTATAAAATGGCATTAGAGCACAAGGAAACACTTATGGCTTAAGTGACATAATTGAATGTTATAGCTTTTCTAACATATTTAGGCGATGTAGCGTGGTATTAATCTGTTAGGAAGACAGTTGAAAATACAGAACACAGAATTATATTGCACTAGAGTAATTTTATTTTGTGTTCGGTATTCAAAGAAAGCAAATGGCTTAAGAGAAATATTAGAATAGAGTTCCTACAACAAATCCGTTGTTAAGAGATGTTAGGACTTTACAATTTCTTATTTTATGTTATGTCGTTTGTTTTCATTATTTTGCGCGGTTTTAATTTGCGGTTAGTTAATACACATTGTTGCGCTTCTCTTTGATTTGAGGTTTCTGCGATGTTTTCCTTTGCCATAACTGGCAATTGACGAAAAGGTATCCAACGCTTAAGTTGGGACTTTTCTGTTATAATGAAATTATCATTTATTATCATTTAATTTCATGTATAATGGTGTCCACCGCCTGGTGCCGTATGCAATAAAAACTGAGTTAAACACTGCAATCCTAAGTTAATGATTTTCTTTTTGGTTCAGTTAGAACGAATCTAACAGTTTTCTAAACCCCATAATTTCTTATTAGAAGGTCAACATAAACAGTTAAATGGATTAATCATAATTTTCATTTATGTAGTTCTCTGTGGATTTAGAAATTCTAATATGGGTAATATTACGGCGTATGAATGTCCCTCTTCCAGGTATACTAATACCAGAAGTTGGAAGCTGAATGCCATATTATTTGCACAGCTGCCAAAATATTCTCCCTTCCTTTCTCGAACCTCGCACGTTAGATTTGTAAACGTTAGCGTGAGATAATTTTGTTGACTCTGAAACATTTTCCATGACAGGATTCCCTTAGCGAGTGAGTTATAGCGTCGTCCTCTCTAGCTTTGCATCCTTGAATAAATAATGTGGCAATAAATAAACCTAGAAGTACACAGATAGTCTAATATAACAAATGGAAGGGCATACTGTACCTAGCTCCTTTGGACACTCTAAAAAATGAATGATAAATGGAACATGAACGCAAACTGCAGTAAAAGCAGTCCATTGGAAAATCACTAAACTACTTTGTAATTTTTTTTTTAGCATTTATCTCCTGTAGGTTTCTTTAACGTTTCTTTCCTGCTATTCAGAACATAGGTTATTATACATTTAAATAGAAGATTTGTTGCAATTAATTCGTTTTCAGCATTATCCCTACATAAAGATAAAATTGATAAATATGACAAGGAAAAATGTAATGTGTACCGTCACTCAACTTATCTACCTGTTATTTATATTCATTGCTGTTTTACTGTATATTCATGCATTATTATTATTGTTTAAAATATGTACCCTGGTACATAGTGACAGTTTTATTCTTGGCTTTGAAAGAATAGTTAAAAATGCAAGTCTGTATAATATATTGTCTCGAGGCATTGTTTTGACGCTCGTGTGCGAACGCTGAGAGAGAAAGAGAGAAGCGGGGAGTGAGACAGATAGCGCCCAAGCTACGCCCAGAGAGAGAGAGAGAGAGAGAGAGAGAGAGAGAGAGAGAGAGAGAGAGAGAGAGAGAGAGAGAGAGAGAGAGAGAGAGAGAGAGAGCAACAGAGGGAAAAAGAGACCGAACAGTCCCATGGTGTTCTTGCTACATCACGAAAGATCGTGCCAGTTCGGTAGCTTTCGTGTGGCTTCGCCATCCTTCGAGAACAACGGTTCGTGTATAAATGCAGTCGGTCAGTGAGCCAGTCAGTCGAGAGCTGTTAACGGCGCAGTGTGGACGTGTGGCAGACAGACTTGAAGATTGCGTTCGTGTGTGTTTACGTCATTCTGCTGATATTAGAGTTGTACAAGTGTATTTCTACGGAAATAAAGAGCATTTTGAATTTCTGCAACTTGACTTTTAATTTTACTGACCCACAAAGTTACACTATGCTAACCATGTTGTGCCCGCCTCGGTAGCGTGGATGGTAGTGTGTCTGCCTCACGTTCAAGAGGTCCCGAGTTCGAATCGGTCAGGGTGAGTTACCTGGATATGTTTTTTCCGGGGTTTTCCCTTATCCTTAAATACGAATGTCGGGTAACTCTAAGCTCTATGGACCCTGGACTCATTTGAGCATCATTCACCCATTCGTTCATCGTCCGATATCACTTAACGTTGGGGGACGTAAATTACAAAAATAAATAAATTAAATAAAATAACCATGTAGGTAGTCATAGAACTTGCATAAGCTTATTAGAAACTAAAGAACAGGCAATAAATATTTAAAAATGCATTGCTTATGGTGCAAAATATGTAAACGAACTGGAGTAAAGTTTCAGAATGATTCATTAATCCAAAGAAATTACAATCGAATATTTTCTTTTCTTGTAGTTCACTTCTGTTGTCTCACAAGTTTCACGGTGATATAAATTAAAAAAAAAAAGTGAATTGAAATATACAGCTTGCTTTCGAAAATGTGAAAATATGCATTTTATTATTTCTCTTGGCAATTTTTCAAACTCATTGTGGCTATCCACAGTCACAACACTCTTTTTTGAGAAAGTGAAGTTATTTCTTATATTACTTTTTTGTGAAGGAGGACAATTCTAGAGAAGTGTTCTAGAGAACCAACCTAACAGATATGATTGTTAGTGCTTATTTTCATTTCTTTGTCAGTTACTGGCAAATGAACTATTGCATTGAATCCAAAATTCATAGAGATTTATTAGAAAGTACATCTTTGTCCAAAATAGAAAAATGTCCTGTTTGTGCGAGAGAGAGAGAGAGAGAGAGAGAGAGAGAGAGAGAGAGAGAGAGAGAGAGAGAGAGAGAGAGGCTAGCATAACTAGAATGAAAACAAAAAATCTGATAAGGTCCAAATTTTATTTGTTTATTTAAATTTACGTGTTCCAACGTTAAGTCGTATCGGACGATGAATAAAATGGGTGAAATGATGCTCAAATGAGCCTATGGTCCATAGAGCTTTATTATCCAACATGCTTTCAGGATAGGGGAAATACCGGAAGAAATCTTATCCAGGTAACTACCCTGACAGGGTTTCGAACTCAGGACCTCTGAACGTGAGGCAGACAGGCTACCATCTACGCTACCGAGGTGGGCTTCCAGATTTCATACTTAATTCCCATGTAAATAAATAAAACGAAAAAAATGAAGTAGGCAGTATCAAACACACAATAACGATGTAAGAAAACAACTGGGAATCTATAGCTTCCGAGAAAAGGATGAACTTTTGAAACAGTTGTGGTATAGAAATATTTAGAGAGTGGGTTTCAATAGAGTAGCAAACTGTTTTGTATATACTATGCGAAATTAAAGCTCAATAGGAATGCCGAGATTGAGATGGGACGACATGCTTTAAAGTGGTAGAAAACGAAGAAAATGAATGGAAAGCGAAAACCGTTCAAATAATGCTCTCTCTGAGTCGTATTTTTGCGAAAAATTCTTGGTTACCTTTTAGTTTCTGAGAAATGGTTCGAACAATTTGGAAGAAGATGTATGTTTGACATATTGGATAATTCTTATTCGTTGCACTCGCATAGCTCTTTACTCTTCTACAAACTCTTCTTATGAATTCTTATTGTTCTATTCTATATTAATCATTTAAATATTCGCAGAAATTGTTTCATTACCTCCATATTTTCTTGTAGGTACAATGGGAATAAGGAAATACAGTAGGCTTAAGCGTTAGGCAAATCTTTAAAGAGCTGGTGGGTATATGAGAGCTTTTTAATTCTATTTTCTTTGTATGCCCTAGACATAGAAAAACAAATGACTTCCCATTTAGAGAAGTGTAAGTATGGAAAAAAAATTTAACAAGCTAGGAATATATAGAAATGTTACTTTCCACAAAAAATCTATATTTTATATAATTTAACGTGATTTATATTTGAATCGTTTATTCCAGAAACCACCTAAGGGACAGAATATCAAAAAATGTGTTTTTGGTGGTACTGTACAATTTAAAGGTAAGTACATCTTTTAGTGCGGAAATAACCTATGTTTCATATCAGCAGTGCTATTTTCAGCCTTGAAAATAATCCGTTTACTTCAGAAAGAACCCAAGCGCCGTCGCTTAGGTTCTTTCTGCGGTAAATTTCACTCGTAACGGTTGGCAGATACCATGTCACAACTACCATTACGTGACCACCACTTTTCCCCATGTGGCAGAGATTTTGGAAGAATAAAGTGTCTCTTGAGAAAGATGGACAGGATTTATACTCCTGATGAATATGCAGAGCTCATGCTAAAAGCTAGTAAGTCTGGCTGATTTACTGTATATCACCTTACATCAAACGATGTTCTCAGTTTCAAAAAGTGGTGGCCCAAATCATATAGTAAAATGTCAAATTCGGATGAAACATCAGGCAGGAAGTACCCAAAGAAATTAAGCACCCATTCAAAGTGTCCAAGTGCAAGCAGTTTGTCTACAACAGGCATACTCCGGGAAAAGTGGTAGCAAGCGAATTCATTGGAGGATTAACAACATATACCTTCACATTGCTAAAAACTGCCAGCCCTCCTGAACTATCAACAGAGAAAGTTTATCCTTCGGGGAAGGTATGTTCACTTTTATTTTACCAAGGTTATTTGAAGCGTTTATATTTTACTTTTAGCTAAACATTTTTGTAGGTTATAACAAATTTTAACATTTATCGGGTTTTGCACAGTGAGATTTTTGAGTTTAGGTCCCAACCAAAGGAAAAAAAAAAAAAAAAAAAAAACAATAAGATAAGACAATATAAAAATGTTGATGGAATACACTGTTGGGTATGAAGCCTTCTGTGACATCCAGTGGCCAACAGCTGACAAGGTGTTGCCAGAAGCTGAATAAGTGAATAAGGCCAGATCTTTGTAAAGTCTGTCTACTCAACGCAAGTGCACGGCGGCCGCTTTCTTTGAGGAACCCTCATAATCGTTTTACAACATGGACCCTCCTGACGGTCCTCTCTACAAGGTTGCAACATTTTAACATCACTGTCTTGCACCTAATGAAACAGAACAACTGGAAGTTGGAACTTTGGCAACTGAGACTCCACGCGGAGTAGACATGCACCTGTCATTTTCATAAAATCGGAGTTGCTATTGGTCCCCAACGTCAGTGTTCCATTTCTGAAGTGTGGAGATAGATTTATGACGGTCATTAGTGGGCGGAATGGTCAAGTCCTTTGTGGTCCCTTTGAGTGGGAACTGCACACACGTTAAAAAAAAAACAGATTTTATATAGCCATACTGTAGTCTGTAGTCTACTTGTATTTTTCGATTTAGGCCTAATAAAACACTCTTTTTTATACTTAAGTGTGTCTTGTTACTTACCGTTGATACCAAAACAGGTAAAAAATAATAGTTTCACTTAATTTCAATAATAATTTTTTGAAAATCACTTTGCATACACTCATTTATTGCAGAAAACCTAAGTGCAATTTTTTAAAATTTTATGACTTAAAAACTTAAAGGAACAAAAAATAAAATAAAAATAGATTATTTCAACAGCATGTTTTTGATTTGGTAAAAAAATATTTGAAGGATACTAGACCTATACTTAAGCTGCAAAACAGTTTTTTTTTTTTTTTTCGAAAGTTGAAAAATGCGCACGTAGGTGGTTTCTGAGATAAACGATTCATTTTTTGCCTAATTGTCATCCAAAATGAAGAGAACTTCATGAACGCCTGTGACTAGATAAGGCGGGAGATTCATCTATGCGACGTGAGTTGATTGCGTTCTGTGACTGTTGCCATCAGTGTTGCCAAGTTTGAAAGCTTTTTTGATGCCACATATTTTTCGGAAATACCTTTACAAATAAAAAAAAAGATGATAAAATTTACTGATCAAGAAAAGATGTTTCTAAACTGCATATAAAAGAAGCAGATTCGCAAATAGTTTTCAAATGACTGAAATATTATGCTTGTTAAAAAAAAAAAAAAAAAAAAAAAACAGGCATGTTTGTTATATGTATCTTATGTACTGTTTAAATTGTTGGGAATTTAGTGATGAAATCACATATTTGCAAAGTGCCTGTACTCTCTAACGGCAGAATAAATAAGCATTTATGTTAAAATATTATCCCTAGTGGTGACAGCGTATCCCAGACCCCTTGAAAGTGCTTTATCCACGACCTCCGCTAGTAATACACGTGCGTATTGAGCTGGCTAAACACAGAATCCGCACGGGAAAGGAATTATCTAGAATTAATTTATTCCGAGCAGTAAATCACAGCAGTAGATGTTTGCTGTGTAAATACTCTTTATTGCACGCCCGCGCCGCTGCAAGGAATGATCCCGGGAGCTTGTTGGCTAAGTGCTTTAAATCGGAAAACAGATAAAGGTTCCAGTTTCTCGTTTGTTGCTCGTCCCGGGAAGCAACAAAAGTGAAATATGACTGCACTCCAAGTCACAATAGAACCAAAAACAATGGATAGCGAGTTTCTCCCGTTGACCTAGTTGGATCCCATCCTTGGAATGTGGGACAGGCAGCTCGCGTGTATCGACCTGCATTGTCACATCACTGCGCCATCGGTTCGAATCTTGGTAGGTGATGTCACCGGAAAGTACTGTTGCATGCGGCTGCAGGTAAAGCAGGGTCACCAGGAAGTTGGTGTCATGGGGTAGATAATGCTTTAAGTATGAGCATATTTGCTAGTTTACTGGAGCTTTTGGTTTCCATTCCCGTTGGTGTGACTACCCCGTCCTTGGGTCATTTACCGTGGTTTCGCTAGATGTGTTGGGTAGGCAATAGACTTAGTAGAAACCAATTTTTTCAATTTTCCTCAGAGCAGTGGATATGATTTGAGAAGAAAACAGTTTCTTCTGGTGCTTGGAGCTCCGTCCAAATGTCCGTGGGAATGGTGTGGTCGGGGTTGTTGGATCTGTAAACATTAAGGCCCTGCCCCTACCTCCACCAGATCAGGCCGCCCTTTTGGTTCTCTCACTTCATTTGTTTTTCCTAGCGTTAGAGAAACCGCAACAGGTCTAACCTTAGCCGTAGTGCTCCCTAATCCTCACATTAGGAGCCCGCCTTGGTAGCGTGGTGGTAGCATGTCTGCCTCACGTTCAAGAGGTCCCGAGTTAGAATCTCGGTCAGGGTGAGTTACCTGGATAAGATTTTTCCAGGGTTTTCCCTTATCCTGTAAGACGATAAGCTCCATGGGGGAACTCTAAGCTCAATGGACCCCGGACTCATTTGAGCATCATTTCATCCATTCCATTCATCGTCCGATATGACTTAACGTTGGAGGACGTAAAATTACAAAAATAAATAAATAATAACCCTCAGAACGTATTAGAGATCGATATTTAGGATTCCATTCACCTAATCGCATTGCTTGCATCATGATTAAAAACTGTTATCTGGCTCATTCCTATGATAAAAAATTAATATATATATATATATATATATATATATATATATATATATATATATATATATTTGTCTGTTGTTTGAAAGCTACTCTTGACAGGTACATGCTATGTTGCAAGAAACCTGCTCTCTAAATTGGTGTTCTGTCTTTGGAGCTTTAAATGTATACCACAGCAGATGCGATCTGGTAGCTACTGGTTTAAACAAACACCTGCAGAGACATTTAAGCCAGCAAACCTTTAGTCTTAAACGCTTTGCAGCACCGCAGAAACGATAATAACTTATTGCTTGCAATTTTTGTGCATGAAAAGAGATAGGAAAGTTGATAACCATAGGTCTGCAGAGCACTTAACACGATCCTTCAAGTGGTTTTTATATAGGCTTACCAAAAGTAACACGCCCATCATACAGAGTAATGTAGCGTTATAAACAGTACTTAAAAGTATGATGTCTCAAGCATGTACAATTCCTAATAGAAATCCGACCAATAAAATTTTAGCCTTTAGGAAACCAATGTGTGTCAGATCTGTTCGCAGCGTTAGCGATTTTCCAAATATTCCAAGTAACACGTTCAGATCTTTCCTAAGCGAACATATGAAACTGGTTCTTGTATTTTCTTTTCTTCTCATCCCAAGAGCTTGTTACCCGGGTTAATATTTGAGTGTTGTTTCACATGTTCAAACTTTTTAACTTAATTTGAAACAATTCTTGCTAAATAACAAGGCTAGAAGAATCATTTTTAATGGTAATATAATTTAAAACGGTTTTATGTGATTCATTGGTTGAGAATGTCTTGCGTATGCATCATAACAGATTTTTACTATTTCTTTCACATACGTAGTAGGTAGAGATGATATTGAGTAACACCCAAAAATTCATACCAAGAGTTCACTTGAAATATGCGTTTTGAGGTCCCCGAAAAGCCTTTTTAAAAAAACTTTCGTGTTTTGTGTGGACACGCTTGATTTGCCTATAGTTAAGCCTACTGTAATATTGTAATAAAAACCAGTTTTACAAATTTATATCTCGGTTAAGACGTAGATACAAGAATAAGGTTTTGCAAGAGTATTTAATTGGAAAATAAGTAGGGAAAACTAAATGTACCTACATTTTTTTCCCATTAACAACGCAGGCCACGCATTACAGTGCTATAGCCTCTCGTATAATCGAATGTGGAGCTTTGAGTAGGAAAAGGTTTGAATTACGTGCTTAATATACCCAGAAGATGATCTTCCTAAAATTAAATTAGTGACCTACAATGTCTCATTAGAAGTGCAGGGATATTTAACAAAAACTATAAAGTGAGAAGGTTTCAGTGTTAAAGGGCATAGAACCCGGCTTCTTCTTTATAATAAGTCAAGCTACAGGAACTAGCAAATCTAACGAGCTGTTATTTGTGAAGGCTACTCCAATGACGTTACATATGACAGCTTGAATTGGTGGTGGGTGACAGGCATTCACGAACTTGAACTTTGTGAAAATGTTAATGTCAGAAATATTTCTTGGGGTCACAGGTTAAATTCTTTTAGCATTTCAGTGGCTGTTAATGCCATGCCAATAATCTGCGCTTTACACGTCCGTGATATATAAAGTGTGTGTGTGTGTTTGTGTGTGCGTGTGCGTGTGCGTGTGCGTGTGTGTGTGTGTGTGTGTGTGTGTGTGTGTGTGTGTGTGTGTGTGTGTGTGTGTGTGTGTGTGCTACAGGGTTCGTCAAAGAAGGCAGAGGATCTGACAAAATCACAAGCTACCTTGTGTCTTATAAAAATTACCCCAACCTTTATTTCAATTATATGTTATCCTGATATTTTAAAATGCCTAAACCCTCACACAATATATGTGTACACTTATTTAATAGGAATCGGGGAAAAACACTACCTATACATATTAAACTATCACCCGCAGTTAGATTTTCAAAGCCTTAAGGATATGTCTGTGGAGAGGAGAACTAGAAGTTTCCGAAATCCATAAGTTGGATTTTAGTTCAATAACTACATAAACCTCCTATTTTAATTTTATGTCGTTCATAGAAGTACAGCGTGTACCTTTTAAACATATAACGACTTAAAATTCTGCCTTGATGTCTAGCAGTTGTAAAATTACAGTATGAAAGAGCATGTTTTACCTACGTTAAAATAAATAGACTAAGACAGGCCTAACCGTTCTTCAAATATTAAATAACAGCTGGAGAGTAGAGAAAGACGGGGTCCTTAATATTTAATCAATGCTTTTTAACAGAAAGAGCATTATAATTCTTAAACGGTGTTTGTTTTTGCGTTTTCGTTTATTGGTATGTTTTCATTTTCAGATTGTTTTTAAGAATCATTTTAGGTATAAATTAATGCAATTTATAACATAAAAAGTGATGGCACGAATTATTTGTAATGTTAAACGTAACCCATGGCGTAATGGCCCTAAGTATGCCTGAGCCTGCCACCCAACTGCCAGTCTCACGCCCACATACGCAAGGTAGAGGTGGCCGATCATCCAACCGATACGGGAGATGTGGTCAGCATCAGGGTACCCCTAGCCGGAAAGTTGGCTTTCTAGACCAGGGTTCGCTACTTTGCGTAGCTCCTCAGTTTTCTCACTATGCTGAGTGGAACTTAAAATCCGCACCCCCCAGGGGTGGATCGATGCCGGGGCGCATTCCAGACGCAGGATACAAAAGCACACGCTCTAGCCCTTTGGGCCACGGCGCAGGACACTTGTAATGTTACGAAATAATACTATTTCTTTTGTGTAACTTGCTGAGCAACAGAAATAAACGTTTATGTCCAGTGGTTTCTCCCAAAATAGTAAGATAATTAAATATTAATACTTATAATTTTTAATATACTGTCAAAAAGTTTGATTATAAAACAGTTTTTTCAAGAAACTAATTCCATTGTGTGGGGCATATTTTTGGGAATAGAAAACATACCACTATTATTACTACTTCTGATGATGATAAATAATAATAATAATAATAATAATAATAATAATAATAATAATAATAATAATAATAATAATAATAATAATAATAATAATAATAATAATAATAATAATAATAATAATAATAATAATTAATAGGAAGTAATTTTAAGATACGCATGATACCAGAAACTGCTTGCTGTATTAAAATGTCAATACATTTTATTGAAATTGTGGATTCGTTAATTTCACAGATGGGTAATCTTAAGTGCAAATCTGCGCCATTTGGCCAATACCTTGCACTCCTAGATTTTAGGTCAGTGAAAGTGATACATAGATACTCAAAACTATAAATAATACTGTACTCTTCTCTAGTTTTCTATCCCTTACAACCCTTCCTTGCAACGCCGAGCAATATAGCCGGTCTTCTGTCTGAAAATAGGAACATACGAGATGGGTTTGAATATTATGGGATTTCAGAAAGCGGAGCAAGCTTAATAGATAATTGTTAAATGTAAGTGCTCTGCATGGTCACTGTTCTCCAATCTCTTCTACCTTCCAATTTAACATTCCTTATTATATATTGAGAGGATCGAAGCGGAATACAAATTGCCAATCTGGACAACGAAATTGGGAAGCAAGATCCTCAAGCATAATTAGATTATCTCCCGGCTTTTGTCGTTAATGAGTACCGAGCAAAGCGCCGTCAGGGATGAGCGTGTTGTTAGCAATCGAAGTCAAGACTTTCATTTAATGAAATACGAGTACGTGAAGGGTGAATTGAGTCAAACTTCCCTTAATGTCTAAAACAATGTTGCGCCAAAAAGGCATTTCTGACATGATTTGAATAAGGGTGCAAATATTTTTCTCATACTATACAGGATACAGGAAGGCAGTTGATTCAAATTTTTAGAAACGTATTATATGTGCTGTATACAAGGGTTGAAAAGGTTATTTCAATCATTACCTCCCATTTGTCACCATGACGATAAACTGGACAAGAAGTAGAATATAGCTATTTTAGAGAATCATATTCTAACAGAAAAAATAAACTGGTTTTTAATCTCTATTTATAATCTAAAAAGTGTATAATCGGGACTGATGTTCTTTTCACCATATTAACTGCCGTTGCATACTGTGAAGAAAATAGGCCACAAGTGAAAACTAAAGAGCGCAGTGTGCATATGTATGTGCTTGCGGGTATAACTCAGTGTTCAAATATATGCGTTTACATTAAGTGAAAGATTCAGTTGCCCAGTATAGGACAGATTTACAATGCATGGGCAATGGCCAAGATTGTTTTAACCCGATTTAAAATTCCTTCAACACTTACTTGACCTAATTCCGCGAAGGAACTTGTCAAATATACATTTCATTCGTCGCCTATAGCGATTTACAAAGAGGTAACGATTAAAATAACCATTGTAAACTAGTCCTAGATCCGTTGTGAGCAGCGCAATTTATTCATTGAACAAGACTTTTTTTCAAGTGTCCTACTTGGAGTGTGTTGCCGTAATTCAGTTTTAAGTTGTGATTTTACAGTCATGTCGTTTTACCATTCTTTCGTAACTTACAATATATTTCCGATTCTTTTAGATTTTGATGCAAGTTTTTGCAGCTAACTCTTCATGCTTTTACTGAACAGTTGTATTAGTCTGTTGCAGTATATTGAAAAACGATATGCATTAAAATCGTAATTCTTAACAGTTTATTATTTCACTTAGTTTGATTTTCTGACTAACACTTTTTGGGATAATTTTCAACCGAGTTACTTTGCAGTATCAAGTAACTTTCAGTTTGCAGATACACTAATATCTTATTTGTTACATCCACCTCATTATCGCTATCCACTATAGTTTGTTTTATATCAGTTCCATAAACTACTCCTGAAATTTCTTATAATTGTATTATTGCCATATTATTAATCATTATTGCCTAATTCATGCCAATCGAGATAAAGAGTTTGCATAAATTGTTTCATTACAAAATTCCTTTAGGTCTAGGAAATACACGAAACTGAAACGATTACATGTTTAAAAAGTGGATCTCTGTAAGGTCTTTTTGAAATTCTATACATACTTTTCATGACCAAGAGAGACAGACGATTAGCAACTTAAAATTTTAAGGTAAGGAATTTGAAAATTAAAACCAATACGAACGAATGTCTAGCAAGTGGTTAATGCCATAAAAAATTAATTGACATAAATTGTGTGTTTTAAAGAGATCTACATTTTCTTGCACATTACGTCCCTGCCTATAGCTTTTGAATTACAAAGGACAATTCACAATAAGGACATCACAACTTTTTCTAGAATATTGAAGATATGCGTTCTGTATGGCATGAAATATACATCTTAAACAAGTGTTATTTTTATTACAATCATTAGTCATTTCAGGAATATTAAACATAAAGAAATGTTTTCCATGTAAAGGTTAGTTCCATCGTTTTTATCTTAGCACCCATATTTGGAAAATGAGGAAATTAAATACAAGTTTGGTATTAACACACTTTGCTTTTGAGGTGCAAATGTTAAAATATATTCAATTATGATTAGTGTAGTTCGACTTACTCAATATTACAACTGAGATAAACGAAATCCAGAAATGTATGTGTGTGCGCGCGTGTATGTGTGTCTTCTGGGAAAATAATTATTGAAAGAACAGTTGTTAAAACGACAGTTTTCAAGTTAAAATGGAGTGCTATTTAAAAAAAAAAATATTTTTCTTCCATATAAATCAACGTTTTCCAACGTAAGTGATATCGGACGATTAATGAAATGGGTGAAATGATGCTTAAATGATCCCAGGGTCTATAGTGGTTAGAGTATCCGACATTTATCTCTCCGGATAACTTATCCAGATAACTCACCCTGACCAAGACTCGAACTAGGAATCTCTTGAATATAAGGTAGACACCTAGCACCTGCTACAGAGACTGGCTTGAGAGTATTTCATGTTAATCGATTGTAATCTGTAATATATTGTGTTTCAGCTATTGATGGCAGTACTGTTAGCGACATTGATTAAACAAAAGAATGAGCTAATGATATGTGGTACAGAAGAATAGGTTGACGAGGTAGTAAATCCTATATGAAAACGAATGCCTCTATACATGAAATAAGTCAACATAACTAAGCTGAAGTTCATTTTCTGTATATTTTATTTAAAAGCGGATTCGTTTAATATAATGTTTTAATAACGCATACCTAAAGAAAATTCAGTAACAACATTATCATAAATATTGTTTGGACTAAGTTGTGAATTTGATAATCTTATTTTCAGGCTCTGTTTCAAGCTGTGCGTTTCTTTCTTCAATCTCGCCCAGGATTAAATGATAAATAAGGACCGTGCTATTAAGTTAGTCATTAAAGCGATAAGAACTGCTTAGTATTAGAGATAACATGTATTTATCTGAACAATTAAATGCTTGGAATGCTTTTGGCCGTAAATTGTTTTCTATTTTTATTTGCTCTACCGCGAACATAGTAAGTATAAAAGGTATTGCATTCCACCTCAAAATTCGATACAGGAAATACAAATTTTGATATCTCCTGTATCCGGAAAGGTTCTCGTATGTCTATGAATAGCATAACTCAAAAACCAAAAGTTGCTGAGATAAATTTAGTATCCAAGTTCATCTTTCACGAATGTGATTCTAAGATTTTCAAGAAAAATCTCCTACCCCAAACTGCCCTTTACTACCCTACCCCAAACTACCACAAAAATCGAAAATTTGGGTTTTCTCAAAAATGACTAAAGATTTTCATTAAAGTAGTATATGTTTTAACATATTTTAATGACCTATATATATATATATATATATATATATAATCTTCTGGGAATCGTATCTGAAGTCCCTTTCATTAGACAAATAATAATATATAAAAAATGAAGATCTCGCTAAAGCACATACAATTTATGTCAAATAACATTTTTGTGAGGTATTCCCTATAACAGGTTTTAATTTTAAAAAAATTATTCCAATTTTCTGAAAACCAAAAATGAAAATGATGCGTTTTCTTATTTCCTAGCCATTAAAAAAGGTGAGATATCAAGGCCATCACATATAGATCAGCTCATCAAAGATTCGACTCCTACTTTCATTGTACCTACAAGAAAGTATGTAATAGAACCATTTCTGCAAACGTTGGTCTTGATTAACATGAAGTAGAGTTTATATAGTTTATATAGAAACGAGAAGGAAAAGTTGTGTGGATGCCCACATCAGATTTTTTATGCTGTCCTGTACGCAGAGTGGCAACGCCAGGAGCAATGCGGCCAATGGCTAAGGAACTGGAACTGGAATGGCATTATATCGGAGCGGATTCGGTACTGCAACCATACCTAGCTCATTGTACCTATGCCCCAAGTGGGGCATCCCCGGGAGGAAGGAAGATGCGAGAGGAGACAGATGGCGGCTGTACCAACTAGCCACTATAGTGCAGAGGGCAGGGTCCCTAAATTTTACTTAGATGGAAACTTCTCCCGGCAAGCCAGGACAACGGACACCCTACCCTACTGTGATTCGGAAACAGTATCACTACGAGACTGACAACCGCCCTACCGGAGGAGGAGTAAGTGGTTTACTTAGAGCCATGCGCCGCTGAGACACCAGATGAAAGAGGATATGAAATGATAATGGGGACTAAATGAAGGGACAGGAAATTCTCTGGCGATGCGATCCGACCCTGGTCAGGTAGGTCCGCCACGGAAATCGGACCCGGGCCTTCCGAATGCGGGCCACAGATGAAACCGCCTCGGTGCCAATGTCTGTACGTATAACACTGAAAACACCTCGTCAATTGTTCTTTGTCACCGTCTGCCCTAGCACCTCACCGTCGTGGTGTCTAATTAACATAACCGCCCCTTATTTTGGAGATCCGAGTTTGAATTTCAGCTGGATTGAGTTTTTCTCCTGGATTTTCCATTCTAAAAGACCATTGAGGTAGTTTTTAGCGTTGCAAACCTTGGCCGTATTTAAACATCATTGCGCCTATATCGCTCACATTTATCCTGATATTAAGCGCAATTGAACAATATGAACAAATTGGTAGAAACTCCAAGACGTTGAATGATGATGATGATGATGATGATGATGATGATGATGATGATGATGATGATGATGATGATGATGATGATGATGATGATGATGATCAGTATAAGGGCGCTCAACTGCAGAGGTCATCAGCGCCCTTGTTAAAACAAACTGAAAAGCCAGATATAAATTCCTCTAAAACACTATAAATATGTCAATAGACTTACAAAAAATACATGCACGTAAAAAAAAACTATAAACACAATAGAAATATAATCTAAAAAGCCATAAATTCTATTCGCTAAATCCTAAAATCGAATCTAGAAAAGAATCTAAAAACCTTCTCCACTACTGCGTTATCGTCCGCTAGCATTTCTGCAAAGCTGACCGGCAGCTGCAGAGACGTCCTAAGGTCTACTAGGTGAAAACACTCTAGCAGCACGTGTCGTACAGACAACGCTTCATTGCAAAACGGACACAGTGGAGAAGGTTCCTTTTTAAAAAGAAAACTATGAGTAAAAAAGCAGTGCCCAATACGCAACCGAGCCAAAGTCACCTCCTCACGACGAGATGACCGACAGGAGGTAACCCAGGGAATCGGAAGTTCTTTGACAGATCTAAGTTTATTGCGGAGAGCGGAACACTCTTCCTGCCAGCAGGTTTGCACAGCCCTCCGCAATACGGCCCTAAAATCTTCCGATATCACAGATGGTACTCGAACCCTGGGCTTCATGGTAGCCGTCTTGGCTGCCGAATCCGCCATTTCATTCCCCCGCAAGCCTACGTGACCAGGGATCCATGCACACACCACGTTTACGCCAGAAGCGTATAAAACGTGGAGGGCATCCTGTATACGCTGCACAATAGGGTGGTAGTTGTACAGCTGCCGTAGGCTTTGAAGTGCACTGAGGGAATCACTTAGGATTAAGCAGTCCCCCAACTTTCGTCGACGTACGTGTAAAATAGCCCGGTATATTGCATAAAGCTCTGCAGTAAAAATGGAAGTGCTAGTGTGGAATCCGAATGTATACGGTTCGGTTCCACACACGTAAGCACAACCAACATTATTTGAGTTCTTGGAGCCATCTGTATAAATTACAAAATGGTCCTCATATCGCGATAAAAATTCTAAAAAACATGTGCGGATACTAGACATAGACATGGTAGATTTATCATATTTTGTCATGCCCAGATCAACGTGGGACGCTCTGCACAACCAAGGAGGGTATGTCCTCTCCCCCCTAGGATACATCTTGGGCATTTCAGTATCAAGATGTCTAAGGAGCTCCCGGAAACGAAAACCAGGTGGCTTTGGTTTAATAGAAGTGTTCCTATAACGCACGTCCATGAAGGTATTAAAGAACGGCGTAAACGTTGACAGATATGCATATATCTGGGCGTCAGATATGCATTTAATGAACAAATTGCATAGAACTGTTGTCAGACTGACGTTCGTTACCACGCAACGATTTTAGGCAATAATAATGGAATTGCTGCGTTTTTCCATTGATTAATACGTTATGTTAATGAATAGATGGGTCTTTAGTTATCTGTCTCACATCCCTTATATGAATCGGGTGCGCAGTTCAGTCCCGCCAAAACTGTCCTCCATTACTGAAGTTTCTTCTCAGTTCTCATAAATAACAAATGCCGAAGAGGTATTCTAAACTTAGGTCTGGAACATTTTCTTCCCAAAATTGATTTTCCAAATATAATTTCGTTGCATACGAGTATATCACCAGGATCCACCGCCTATGATGCCGTAGCATCGGAAACTTGAAAACGTAGGAATTTGTTCTCCTTGAACCTTCGAATTTTTTTGTTTCATTATTCTTATTGTTCCATTTATACCCCGTCCTTAACTGAAATCGTTATATCGGTGGCCGTTGACCTTTGGAATATATTGCGTGTAAGCATTGATTTTAACTTTAGGTGTATGCATTATATCACACGTACCTTCACACTCATTTATAGTTCCAGACTACGAAGAGGATAGGGTGTAATCTTGGAGAAAAAATCCCTCCCCTAGCCGAGAATGCAATTCGGGAACCGTGACATATTGGCAGGCGCTCTACCGACTGAGTTGAAAGGCCTCGCTATGACAGCTTTGTTAAACTTTATCTTGCTGAACCTAAGTGTGTACACGGAAACACATTCTTTCCGATGCAACTTCTCTCTTAAAAGAAAATATGAAAGAATAAAAACCTCGTCGGATGTAGTACTCTGATTTTATTATGATAAGACAGTTGTTTTGCACGTGCATACCAGGAAAGACCTAAAACCTTTCATCTGCTCTTATCCACCGATAAAGGCTGAAAAGGCTTTCATACAAATGTCTGCGAGAAGAGTGTCCAGAAACCTAGGAAGAGTACTCAACAATGTTGCTCTTTTCTAACGTTGTCATATCGGACGAATGAATGAAATGAGCGAAATGATGTTCAAATAAACCCGCGCGTGGGACGCTGTAAACTCTATAAGAATGTTTTAATAACTGTTCAATCAGAGTTATGTGTTTTATGTCTCGAGCGGTTACCTTATTTATGTAGTACTTTTTAAGTGAGTGTTTCTACAGCTATTAGGCCTTATGTTACATCATCAGTACCAAGCATATAAACGCTGGTTTGTAGTGATATTAGCTATATATAGAATAGGCTCTGTCAAAGTATAAAGTGCAGGTAGAAACAGTGGAAAATACATTCATAAACATGGTTACATAAATGAGTCATTAAGAAGTATAGTTAGAAAGCATTACTGAATAAATTGTGATAATTTTGTGCTTTTGTTTAAAATTAGTAGCAGTCCTTTGTTTACTCTTTGTTTATAAAATTTCATTGCTGAGAGATGGAGTCGTAATCATGCCATGCGTGTTGTGTAAGACGAATACAAGTGGTACGTGTGAAGAAGACACAAATACAATCATGTTAAAATGGTGTACTCCATTTAATCTCACTCTGTCTGCCACTACTATCTCTTTGTATATTAGGGAGGTCAGTGTAAGCATTTCAACCTTATACATTTTGCCAAAACATGACAAGTTTCAAAGGGAAACGCCCTTCTTTACCGCTCCAACCATTAGTCAACAAAAGGGAACTCTCATAAACAGGGCGAGAGGCAATGTAGCCAGTCTTGTGGTTCCTCTATTTCCTTCTTGTAAACCCAAATCTCAGAGTACCGCCGTTCTTGAAAGAGGAATCGGGCAGAGCTGTCATGTTTTGGAAAAAAAAAATTACTGGACATCTGTTGCACCTAGCTCACACGAGAGAGGGAGAGATGGAGTGAAGGATGGAGGCCACATATCCGGTGGGTATCTAACAGTTCCTGGCTTTAAAACCCATCCCACTACTGAAACTACCCAGAAAGAACGCTGAGTGACCCGTTCAAACAGGCCGTACCTCTGGAGTCCACTGGGAATGCTCTTTCATTTGAGAAAGAAACCACGCCATCTGTCCGGCAGCGTGAAAACTTAGAAGCACGCCCGTAATATGAGGGGGAAGGAAATCATGGTAGACATGACTTCATTGCACCATTGGCCTTTTACTATGAAAAACAGCGAGAAAATAAAGAGGAGGTGATTCACGGGATTCGGAACCCCTAACCTCCCCAATACAAGCCTCACACGTTACCATGGACGCTCGGTTCTACATATGTAGATATACTCAGAACCATTACTAGCGTTATGACCCTTAATGTTACCAAAATGTGCATTAGGTTGATAGATTGCACGCAGTAAATAATTACGTTTCACTGCATAATCTAAAGAGTCAGGAGACTATACTTTTCTACAGCCAATGAAAGTACTGTAAGTTCAAACAATAAAGCATATTCACAGGAGGAAGAGGACAGAGATGGAAAATAGTTTCTCGCGTTTTCGTGAATCATAGACCTTCATTTGTTGGGTCGGTAAAGTAAAGCGAAGTGTTTTGTTTTGTAACAGCTGTAAGGCACCGTAAATAAGCGTTCTCTTAAAGTACTCGCGACACAATAAAGTGGTTGTTTTTCTTCTGTTTCGGCCCATCTTGGGATTGGATACTTAAAGTTAACATTTTAGTGCATTAAGCTTATCTCTTTCCTGCTCCACATCCTCACAATTTATAGCGGCAGTGCTTTTATCAGCTCATAGGAATCTTTCAAAAAGATGAGGGGAAACAAAAGAACTCGAACTAAAAGGAAACGGGGCGAAAAGCAGATAATGAAGAAGCACGAAGGGCTGTGCTGAATGTAAAAGATGAAGTTTTTCACTTTTATATATTGATGTACCATTATAATACCCAGAAAGAAACTTTTTCTTTAAGAAATACTTTGAATGCATCGTTACATGGAAGAAAACGCAACCTGTATATCAGAAAAATATGGCATGGTATTATATTTTGGTATTTAAATTCAGTGTTTTCCGAAGATGCGACAGTGCGACGTGAAGAATTTCAGGGAAATACTTCCACGCTAAACTATTATTTACGTGAAACAATTGTTTAGTGGATTTTTATCTGAAAGGTGGCTCTAAATTATTTTGATTAAAACCCTGTGTTTAACGACATTTGCGACTAATATAATCTTTATCTTGAAATTTCTGCGAATAACTTATGAAGTCTTCTTAATAACCATTGACTTTTATGTAATTTTAATAGTTGATAAACCTTAAAGAATAAACCAAAACGTAATGCATGAGAAACATGTCATGAAAACAGAGAGTGTATGTAGAATAAATGTTTGTGACATTAAACATATGGGAGACATTTGTTGCCCTTGCTTGAATTTCCCACTACTTACGCATTTTTTGAAGCGCTGTCACTAGTAATTTGTTTCCAGTAAAGTGATGCAAAGAGTTGGAAATTTCAAAATGAACATATAGCGGCCCACGTTTTAAAGATTTCGTTTGTTTTAGACTCCTTTTGTACCTAAAAGAAAATGTATTAAGAAACCGTTTCTACAAATATTTATCTCAACTATATGGTCGAAAGTAGATAGAAAAATTAAGCTTTTGCAGGAATAACTTTTAGAAACTATGTAAAAATAAGTGTTAATGGATAGAGATAGTTGTGTGAAAGTCATATGTCAGATATTTTTAATATGGCAACGGTATACTTATAAACGCATGTAAAATAGTTTTACATTGAGAAGTTGGGGAAGGATAGAGGGAAAACCATGACAGAAATGAAGAGAATGATAATGGACCGAGAAAAGTGGAGGAAATGGGTAGAAGAGGCTTGTACTCCACGCTTAACAGCACAAAGGAGTTAGAGAAAGAAGATGAAGTAAAATAGTTTGTTTTTATTGCATTTATAGTACATTCTAACCATAATTGGTTTGTCTTGCTTTTGGAACAGTTGCTTATTGGCAATGATGTAAAATTACAATTAAATCCACCTTCGAATTATATTTCAATAACATTCCATATACATAAAATATATATGGACTCACTCATCAATTTTTGTGGTAGTTTTTTAATTTATGTTTTGTTTTTCTTTATAAGTATTAAATTCACACGTGCATTTACACTCCCCTCAGATGTACAGTTCCAGATTCAGGGAGAATGGGAAATCAATATATGTCATTTAGGAAGATAACACCTAAATAACCATTCTTTGGCTATAATAAACAAACCCTGAGAGTACCATTATTACTGTTAATATCATCATTGTTATCTCATTTGCAAATTTGTACAAAACATATCATCAAATTATTCTACGATGTAAATGAATCACAAGGTTCAGAACACTACTGATGGATACTTGTTTTGTAACCTTGGTGACTGATGATAGAAGAGAAGAATTACCTGTTAATGTGGGCTGGTAAGCCACGTGGGCCTGTCTTCTAAAGTGGGGGAATGCTGACACTTTTCAATAGGCGTTAATGAGGGGAATTTGGTCCAGTGAATCATCCGTCACATATATTGATAATGGCCCCATTAAAAATGAAGGGCGCGAGTCACACAGGAAACCTCATGTCTTGTTTGACGGGACGCTTCCTATTCTGATGTTTCAATGTCTTTTCGTTGATTCTCTACTTCCTTTTTTCTTTTTTAACTTTAATGAGTCGTGTATGCTGTATATATTTTCTTTATGATTAATCATCACTTATTTATTTAGTTATACGAATTGGTTTCTTAGTCCTTGGTATCCCTTATTTCAATCTAGTGTTTGTTTCATCACTTCTTTTTCATATGAGGATAGACCCACAAGTTTCGGGCCTCGCCGATAAAGATTATAGCTTGCACAAAATGCTATAATGGTGTCATATCCTATGTTTTAAGCAAGTAATCTCAGCTGTAACTTTTGCTTCACTGCCTTGGTTATTCAGATATAGTTTCATGAAGAAGGCATGTGTAGAAGATTTGACGTGTTCAAAACTGTGTATCGAGGGGTTATTAAGTTCTTCGCAAAAGTAGGGCTTGCTTTTAAATTTCATTTGAAGTGATTGAACGGTTTATATGGTCCAAGTCCAAGTCGTATACTGACAGGCTGTTAACAGCCAGAAGGTTTTTGCTGCGTACCCACCCAGGTTTTGGGTCTGACCACAGGTTGATAATTTTGATGTTTACAGGATGATGTGGTATTTTTTGTTGAGGGAATTTGTTGAGGTAGCTTTTTGCTCCTCTTTAATTTTGTACAGGATGCCAAACCGCTTTTTTGTTTACACCCTGGTGTTTTATTTTTCTAAAGTGGGGTAAATTTTGTAGCCAAACAGCTCTTTTGGGGTTTTGAAATTTAGCTTGTGCTGCTGTAAGGATTAACTCCTTTGTTACCTCGGATGCCCGCAAGCCATACGGGGTACCCGGTAAAGCCTGAAGCGGCGTCTCGCAGCGTCGTATTCTCCTAGAGACCGAACCAGGGCGCTTCTATGAGCAGGAAGGTTTATATGGGGAAGAATTGCCCTCATATTCTACCTTAAAGCAACGAGACCAACGTTTTCGAATGGGTCGAAAAGCATTGAAAATGGAGAGGGCTCATTTCTGAAAACATCGTCTTTTATGGAAGACCGCCGGCTCTAAGTTGAAGAAACAGCAGCAAGATTGGGCCTTTCTGAAATAAGACTCCTTCGAATTATTCATGAACATACAAATGTGAATGTGTTTTGTGCAATATGGATGCTTATACTTGCTACTTCAGTTCAAAAGCAGGTGACTTGTTATCAGGCATCTTAGGAGCTCTGCCGTGACGAGAGAAAAGTTCTTGAAACTTTAGTTATAGGAGATGAAACTGTGGCCCTTACTATAGTCCTTTGTCCAAAAGATAATCAGAGTAGTATAAACCTGCCAAAGCATTTCCTCTAACGGCCAAGGCCACTCAGAAGCTCATGGCTACCATCTTCAGGGACTGTGTAAGAATACTCTTCATTGAATTCAAGGAGAGGACAGAGGTACTATGTTGGCTGTTGCAGACTATGTAGTTCCAAAGAGAAAAGGTTAGGAAAGCTGAGTAGAGGTGTGCGCGCCTTCAGAACAATATTATGCACACAACTCTTATTGCAAAGGAAGCTGTGAGGAAATCTAGCTTTAAGGAAATCGAGCATTCACCCTACAGTCCAGATCTAGCTCGCAGTGTCTGTTTCCTGTTCTCAAAACTTAAGAAGCACCTTCGAGGAAAGAATTTGAAATATAACGAAGAAGTAATGGCTGCTATTTATGCCCATTTTGCAGACAACACTTATGATTATTTTTAGAGGAGATTGAAATGTTAATTCAAACAAGTGAATAAAGTTGATTATACTGAAAAATGAAATATAGTTTGTCTTTATCATTCCTAGAAAATGGTTAGGCTAGAAACGTATGGATCTATCCTCGTACACCTCAAATCTCTACTTTATTTACTTCGCTTTCAGAAACACAGAGTATGTCCTTACTTTATTTTTTTTTCTTTGGTTAAAGTAGGAGTAACATGCCTTGAAGTGGCGGTTTCGTTTACAGTAAACCCTTCAGATGCGACTAGTCTCTTCTACCGCAATAGCAATATCCTTATTGGTTATTCCTTTCCTACTATTCGTTTCACGGGTAGGAAATCTTGTCCTCGCCTTGCCTCACCCCACTAACGAAAGAGGGACAAGTATCTTTGGAATTATTGTAAAGTAGTTTCTCCCTGCCTGACGTGCCTCCTTAGCAATTGTTTACAAAAGCATAAAATCGACAACGCTGAGTATTGAAGCACCGGCTTGGTCTTTGTTGCAGGTCGCGTGCTAGCTATATTTGGACAGTAGTTGAGAAAAGAATATTGCACAAGGGGTTTTCTTCGTTTTCTTTTTCCCCTTCCCGGGTTATATGCATATCTTTTAAACTTAAGCATATTCTTCAACCCGAAGGTACTTTGGTAACCTCAAAATTAAATCCCAATCAAAAACCTACATCACCTTCATCCTACATCTTTCAATAATAATCCTACCTGCGGTAAAACCCTTAATGGGTGGGCACGCAGCAAAAACCTTCTGGCTGTATACAGCCAGCCAGCACGAGCGAGCGAGTAAGCATATTGAGTTACGTGTCTTAATAAATATTTGGCTCCACTAAAGTGAGAGAGGAAGATATTTTATTGTCTTTTTTTTCGAGCTCCGTCCTTTTGAATGCTCTTAGTTTCTTTGTGCTTCTTAGTTATATTTTTTTTTCATTTCATTATTTCATAAAATATTTATTTAACTTACGCATTTTTTCTATCTCACCTTTAGTAGCTTTCTTTTTGTTTGTTTTAGTTTTTATTGCCCTTTATGATGTAATTGGATTTTGAAGTTAACATTTTCTTTATAACTTTGAATAACAACACTAACTCAACGATACTTCTAGGTTATATTTCCGGAAACTTCTTAAATAGTCACGTTAGTACGAGTATTTCTGCTTTTCTGCTTCATCTCATAAATTTTGACGTTCTTTGTATGTTTCCTTTCAAGCAAAAAGAAATCAATATATACCTACTTCAAAATAAACATACCTCTAATCATGCTAACGCAGTAATAGTATGGACCTATTTGCTTTGTTCATACCAAATATCTGTGTTCTCGTGAGTTTGTTCTACTCTATCTCCAGTACATAAATATGTAATAAAAATTAAGTAGGTAGTTGCTTGGAGAGCTTTATTCTTACTAATCACAGTATTTATTCTAAAAACGTAAAACCTGTGCATATACTTGGATTTCGATTCTATCTAAAATTATATATTGAAATCTCGCTGGTAACATATGCCTCGAGATCCCCTGAATTAAAAAAGCAATTTTAGAAAATTGTGTATGAACAAGAGCAGCAAAAATCGAAAACGGAATGTCGCATAAATCTCGAACTTTAAGTTCAATATCTTACAAGATACGTCACGAAGGCAAAATTCTACATGAATTTTTATAGTTGGTTTTTGATGTTATCAAAAATGACTTAAGAATTTTGATTAAAATTAGTGTCGAGCTATTTATATGTTAATACATAATGTATCTATCTTGAATTTTCTGCGAATAATCTACGAAAATGTTTTCATTCTGAAAGAATTTTGCGTTGTGTTGTTTAACTTGTACATCATAAGAAATGAATTTTATACGAATTTTTTTCATGCAATTGTTGGGTATCTGCCATCTTTGATGTGAATTTTTGATTCTCTGGTCATTGAAAGTGCCGTCGTCATTTAATTCTTCTGGCGATATGATGGAAAGAGTAGGAATTTCAAGAGCAACATGTAGTGAGACGGTTTAAGATATTTACTTCCCTTTAGTCTCCTGTCCCCAATTTGCACCTAGAATGAAATGTAGAAGCACAAAAGGCGCTATAAAATTTATAAGTGCTAGGGGGATAGTAATGATGGCCATTGAAATAAGCACAATCATTTATTCATTTCCCACTTAAAAACAATTTGACATAGAGCAATATACAAATATCAAACAGCCATATATTAAATTTACCAGATTTCATTTTTCTTCTGATGGAGTGTGAACTATAAAGGTAATTTCTTTGAATTTACACTTTTCAGTTCCTACGTATTTGTATGTCAATCCCACCAAGTTCCCAAATACTTTCTGATGTAGCGTATGTAGTGTCAAATAAATTTATAATTTAGATGAAGTAATTGTGATTCTAATCAAAATAAAAAATTTGGTGTTACACTCGATTTTTACTACTCACTGTTGCATTCTTCCTACAAACTCTTATTCTACTTCATGTAGTCGAGATAAATATTTATAGACATTGATTTACTGCATAAGTCCTTTTACAGGAGGCCCAAGTCTTTTAAGAGCATGTTACTAACTGATGGTTTCGAAATTTATCTCCGCATGACCGAGAGAGAGATAACTTTTCCTGAAAGTGGTTTCTCTTTGAATTAAAGGTATCTCAAAACTTGGATTTCCTATGAAATCTCGCTATCGAATTTCTGTGGCGTGCGTAGTAGAGAGTGCAAAATTTAAGGAAAAATAATTCTATCCCATTAACAAATTAATGCATCTGAAAAACTAACTGCACATTACAGTTTCCAGTATTGATTTTGAAAAAAAAAAAAAGTAGTTTACAACTAATGTATTTTTGTACATTTTCATTGGAGAAATATGTTATTCGCTTACTGAGGATGGTAACCAGGAAGAAATTGTATTAATCAATAACTAAAACGATACCTTACGTAATAAAGTGATCTCTTTTGTTTTGCATTCATAGAAGAAGCGCCGTTATTACAAACTTTCTCAGGCAAATTGTCAAAATGGATCATTGACATAGCGTTAAATATAATTGCAGTACTAAAATAAGCACTAATAACAAAAATAATGAAATTGCGATAGACAAAAGAGAAACGACTTGATAAAAGTTCTCATAAAAAGAGAGCCATAAGTGGCCATTGCACATACCATAAAAATAACCAATTACAGGCCTTGTAAAATCAGTTTATTTTACTCCAGTAAAATTAAACATATTTATAAATACGATTCTAAACGTAGGCAAAAAAGGTATATGGTGATCTCGAGTAATGAAATTTTCTGCAAACTTTTTATTCCTGCATCTTTGTAGGCATAGTTTGTGAAACAGTGGGTAGAGAAAGTCTTATGAATGAATATAAATATGCATTTTATTCAGCTGATCCTCTACATAGATGCTAGTAGTTGGGGAAGTGTGGTATTTCGGGCGCAAATCAGCCCGTGTTGAGGGTGTAGGCGTAGAGCACCCCGTTTCACAAGCTCAACGGAGAAGTTGCAGATATATCAGGGGTAGTTGTATCAAAGCTCCTACAGCACTTCTCAACTAAAAGCACAAAAGTCGCAGATTGCTTCAAAATGAAATATCACTGGACTCAAATTCCGGAAGAGAAATAGCACTAACAAATACAAGGGAAAGTTGTCATCATTCTTGACAATAGTTGATCAGCTCTAAAATTCTAAAACATATCTTCTGATCACTTTCAAGAAATTTTAAAAACTGAAAAATGAGAGTGCCTCATTGACAAAGATCACTAATCTGCGAATATGAACGGAAGAATGCTCTGGCATCTTTTCAAACGAATAGAACATGTTTGTCTTTATCAAAGCACCTGGTGCTAAAGCTCGTAATTTTTGTATCTTCAGTTTTTCCATTGTGCGACTTTCAACACAAGGAGACCACTAACATCTTGAGTAGTGTCAAGCTCTTTTCCTAACTTTGTGTAAACAATTAACGATGACTTCATTGTCAAACACGAGACATTACTTAATAACATGCTACAGTAGTTGTTGGCACATCCTGTAGTAGCCCCTTCTGCTGTAAGAAATGCTGATATTTAGCACCTCCCGACAGAAAAGCGGGATTGTTGTTGTTATGACAATTAAGTAGGAGGCGTAGTGTCCTAGTTTCCGCAAGTTGATTCATTTATTCGGAGCAATGACCATCAAAGCCTCAGCGAGCTATCCCATGGTTAACCGACCTTTGTCGCGGGCGTTTGTACACTATACGGGTTCCAGAGCTAATTGCATGTCAAATTACCTCCTCCCTCGTCACGTGATGTTGCCGTCGTTTCATGTAGTCGAAGTGTGACATCATCTAAACTGTCCACAATCTTGTAGTTTATCACGATGAATCTCTGCGTAGAAATTACTTCAGTTACCTAAATTAATGTAAAACAAAGTAAAAGTATTAAAATTGTATTTAACAAATAATCGGCGAATTATGATGGCGAATTGAAGGTGCACTTTTTTAAATTTACGTCCTGCAACGTTAAGTCATATCGGACGATGAATGAAATGGGTGAAATGGTGCTCAAATGAGCCCAGCGTCCATAGAGCTTAGAGCTAGCAGATATTCTTCTTTCAGGATACGAGTAAAGAAAAGAAACTTAGAAAAAACTTTATCCAGATAACTCACCCTGACCGAGGTTCGTACTCAAGCCCTCTTGAAAGCGAGGTAGACACGCTAAAACCTACGCCACAAAGACGTGCAAGGTGCACGGTTAACTGTGTATATGTTGCAATGGAAGGTACGAAATTATGTTGTTTTGCTCCGGCTATTGCTTGTCTAGGTGGTATGACTCGAAGACTAGTTAGTATCCATAAAATGAGATAAATAAACAAAAAATTAATAAAAAAAAATAATAAATAAAAACTGTTATTCAGTTTTACCTGTATCAACTAAAATAAGTTCTTGAACCATTTAAATAAGCGCATAGCTAGTCTATGGAAGCGGAAAATTTCGAAGTTTAACTATTAAATATCGAATGTCTTATTTTTTACTAACAAGAATAGTTTATTATATACCCTCAGAAAAACTATATGATTAATAGATAGAAAAATTTTCGTGTTAGTGTGCGTGTGGGGCAGGTGGTAGCTCCTAAAGGCCTTGTTTTTATAATAACTGTTTCACCATTGAAAAACCGAGATCTTTTTGATGGACATGGGACTATAGGACATCATCACGGCATAACAGCTCGAATCGACTGCCGACCTCACGCTCATATGCGTAAGGCAGAGACAGGTAAACATTCAACTAATACGGGGAAGATATATGGTCAGCCGGAAAGTTGGCATTCTTGACGGGGATTCGCTACTTATTGCAGCTCGCCACCGATCCTATACCCGGACTTATAATCCGCACCATCCCCCAAGGGTGGGATCGAACCCGGGCCCATTCCGTGGCAGGCAACCAGAGTACAGCGCTCCAGCGCACTATGACACGGCTTTGGACAGAGCACCATCTGATTTAATTTAACAGCTTACTAAAAGATTTAAAAGGATTTACAGGGAATTATAAAATAATGTACAAGGAACTTTGATTTTTGGGTTAAGTATGCAATAGATGAATAAATGGTTTTCGTTACCCACAGATGCGCATACATAATAAGACAAATACGTGGGTATTTCATTCCAGGCAATATATAAATGTTAATGGTCACAATTTAGCATTAAGTCTCAGCAAAGCAAACGTGATTCGAACCTGTTTATAATACTGTGATAAGCATACAACAAGGCCAAATATTTTTAAAACCCTTATGTAAAAAAGCTGTACTTAATTTATTTGTACTAAATGGATAATAAACTTCGTTGACAGCTTAGCTGAATGATTGCTTAAAGTGAAAAACTGATAACATTAGAAATCAGTGGACAATGAACGATATTTGTAAATTAACATCTGTGAAGATTATACAAATCTCCATGGTCGTAGTCTGCCTAGGTCACTCAACTGATTAGGCGCTGGCCTTATGATTCCAAACTGGTGTTTTGTAAGAATTGCTTAATAACACAGATTCTGTCTCAGAATTTTATTTTCATGTTCACCAAAGGAAGTGAAGAGGTGTGTGTAGCAGGACTGAAGAGTATCTTCTGTTGTTGGAGTAAGCAGACCTTTGTGTAATGTTGAATTGCGGATGCACATAGGCATTCGCTGTTAGGCGCAAAACCCGGTTTTGTAAAGTCTGTATGTTGATTTGCGTTTTGGATGCTGAACTCCAAATTGAACAACCATATACCCAAATAGGTTTGATTAGCGAGAGGTAAATAAGTCTTTTTGAATATAGGGGCAAAGGAGAAGTATCTAATATTAAACATTTCAGTTGATGAATTTTCTGTGTAAGTTTCTTGATAAGATCAGTGATTTCTTTCTGGTGTAAAAACTCTTAGCATGGTTTCCCTCGGAAGGTCCTTCTCCTCGGCACGTGAAAGAACCTCAAACCTGTTAGTCCTCTGAGGAAAATTAAGCGGTCTTTCACGCCTAATATAGATTGGGAATTTGCGAGCCACATCAGTTAAAGATCGTCCATAAATGAAAAACAACCTCAGCTTGTCAATACGTCGATATATTCATTTTAATCAAAATCATTCGTGCTACGTTTGAGAAACTAAAACCTACGACATATTTTCTATGTTAGTGTTAGTTGGTTCAGTTTTTATATCAATTTAGATATTAAGCACATTTTTCATTTTGAGTTATATTTTATAGGCACACACAACACATACAACACACACGTGCGTGCGTTAGATTCTGACGTAAAGTACTAGTACAAAGTGCAAGTGATATAGTCATCCTCTTAAGAGGTGGTCCTATGTACATAAAGAATACAAAATAAACCATTTGGTCTCTGAAGGGTTATTTCAATACAAAAAATAAACATTTCTCTACTTTTCATTGCATTATACTTCAAATAATTCCTTAGAGAAGAGTTACTTAAGTTATGTGATGGCACAACCAATTTATTTTACCTTTACCGTTTCTTCCTTAAGCCTCTCATTTCGCCTCAGTAGATTATTTTGTTTTTTACAAATATAATTTTCACCCAAGTAAATACGTAGCTAAGGAGTTTGTTTCGCTTATCACGGGATCATATTTTCGATATACTCGTATACATCATTTCATGTTGTATGTGGTTGTTCTATTGATTTTTTTTTAACTAAAACACGATCATTTAGTTGTTAGTCTCTTTAATATATGCTAATGCGAAATAATTTACTTTTAAATTGTGTTTTCTGTAACAGTAGTTTCGAGTTATATTTAGAAAGGTTATGAAAAGTTTATAAATTTATAAAAATGATTATGTAAATCTATGTAGTATTTTAAATAAATAAAAATATATGTAATTTTGTGATTGACCGTAGTAATAATTGTATGACGTAATGTTGTGACGTGGAATCAAATCGGCCAATCACAAAATTAAGAGAGGAGTAACTATAGTTACAAAAAATTAATAATCTTGGTATAGAGAGATGTTTTGTAATGGTGAGTGTGATGAATAGTGGTGCAAGATCAAGAACATTTAAATAATAGTTTGAATCTGTTTAAATAGAACACAGTAAGAATTTATCGATATGTTGGAAGTGACTGGGAAAGGAAGTTCAAGTAAAATGTAATCTAAATAATACAATTAAATAGTTACACATTTTGACTTCTCCGAAACTTTATTCCGAGCCACGCCTTAAAACCAAGAATCTCATGACTCTTAGTTAACCAAGTACAATCATCAAGAAACAAATCAAAATATAACGAATTTGTTTTTTCTGGCTTCTCGACGTGATTCTTCGGAAAGTCAACGTGCATCCCATCTCAAATATAAAAATCCCGTACCAAATTGCGCCCGAACGTGGCTGGTGAAGACGGAGATAATTTAACGACGAATAGTCCCAAATTCCTGGCCCATTTCTTAAAGTGTTAATAAACATAGTTATACGATCCGCTTTATTGATTCTCACTGGAATCTTTGATAAGCTTCTGAACTTTATTGTTTCTGTTAATTTGAATAATAATGTTGTAGCTGTTTCATTTTTACATTCAACCCATTATAAGTAAATTTTAAATAAAGATTTTGTTTTACATTGTTTTTGTTGTTCAAAATAAAACGAGTATTATAGTGGCTTTCATTAATCATTTCACTGGAAATAGAACTGTCTTGGGGGTGGAACGTCAGTAGCAAATGTAACGCTGTTCTTGTAATGCAGGAACAAGTTCTCAACGACGTCGGATAAACAGCACACACAATACTGTATGACGGACTAAACCTTCAACTGTTATTTTACCATCCTACTTTAAGAGATGCCGACTGTTTTTACAAATCTATCAGTGTTTATTATAATAGTTTTACTTGTTCTTACGTGCTTACAATAAGTAGAGGAAATATTACATTCATCCAAAAGTTTGAAAGCGAGATTTCACTTGAAGCACATGTGTTGAGACGCCCCTGCATTAAAACTAATTTTAAAGAAAGCACGCGCGTGTGTGTGCTTGAATAGCATAACTCAACAAACGAATGTCGCATGAGATAACGGATCTGGTTATTTTCAGCGTGTTCAGTATCATCAAAATTTTCCACACCAAACTAGCCTTTACTCTTAACATTTTATGAAAATTATTTTTAAAAAATTATTTAATGAATTAAAATGCCTTACTCAAAAGCCTTAAGATAGTTACATAAGATGTACGAGTGTATGTTGAATTTTAGGTAAAGCCTGTGAATTCGAAAGAAGTTTGTGTATAACGGGTTATCTATAAGATAGTAGTGACGAAATCCTACTCCTTAATGTGCGACTATATCTCTTTAAGGCACATAGTATATTTTAAATTGTCTTTTTGTGTCATTAGGAAAGTGTATACAGTTTTAAGGCTTCAAGACCATCATATATGTGTGTAGAGACAACATGATTATCCATTCTGATTTCTGAATGCCCTTGTATCTACAACGAAAACTACAAAATGCTAAAACTATTTATGCAAAAGTTTACTTCGATTAACATGGAATGGGTACGCTTTCGGAGGAATTTTTTGTAGTGGCTATAAAAAATTCAGGATTAGTAGGTAGAGTCAAGTGAATCTAACACATTTTTTTTCTGTGTACCCGTCAAAATTTTATATCTGGTTTACAGATATGTTTATTGTAATTTGGCTAAGAGCAATAAACAATTTTTTTCTGAACAACTTACCTTGTCTTCATACTGCTGTGTGAAGTCGATGCTTCTACATCAGCTTTCAGTTTCTTAGCATTCTTTTAAGTCACTTCACCATTGTCATTGTATACGAGTTACGTTTTTCTTTGCCTTCTTTACATACAAGCTCTGGAGTAAGAAATTTTTCCTGGTTCTGAAATCAGTATTGGAACGTCCAGTATTTTATTCTCTATTACTGATCAATTCTCTATCACTATCACTCTATCACTATCACTTATGATAGATACTTCCAAAATCTATGAAAAATTTGATAAGCTAGTGTGTAAGAAGTCAACTTCATGGATGTTTATTTTGTTATGCATTTCATAATCATTCCTCCTTGTATGATTTCCAGAGTTTCTCTCACGATCCTGTAACTGTATCAATGTTCTGTCTAAACAGATTGTAGAGTTATTTGGTTTGAACGCCATAACATGCCGAGAAGAAATGAATCCTCGCGGCACTTCAATAAACGTCATAGTGGAGTTTATTATTCAAGCTCCGCCCTGTAGACGCAAATACTTGTGCAAAGCGATAAAAAGAGAAACGAGGTCATGGTCTGTTGCCGTGACCCTACCCAAGCCACGAATACCCCAACCCATCGCCATGTGCGACATCAAAGGCGCTCACCAGATGTTTAATTATTACAGCTTGTCTCTTGCGAAACACAGTACGTGCTACTCGGCAATGTAAAGTGGCTTTAATCTCGATCGAATTGCAGTGTTTTAATTACCCGGTTTGACGTCCTCGTCTTCTTTCCCTAAATCTTTAATTATGCTCTTAAGCGTAGGGTTTCCTCACCCACTTTCTGTATTCAATCGTATCTGTTGCAAGCATTCCCATGGGGGAGGGTACCCGACCCTATAACCTCTATCAAACTAGAGCGATTCTACTGCAAATATATGGAAAGGGAGAAAAGCAAATGTTTGTAACGGGATGCTCTTAGGTCGCTGATTGTTGAAGGGAAATTCATGAATGTCGAGGAAGTTATTGCACGATAAAAATGAAATGAAACACCCTTGCTCTTCCTTCCACCTATCATCCACTTAAGAGCATTCTCTCACATTGTTTCTACCTCTCTCTTTCTCGCCTATCGTATGTTTACAACACTGGTGGTCTAGTTCAGACAGATTATGTTGTTTCTGTTGTGCGAGCCTGCGGAGCCTTAATACCAGATATATTCTGAGCGCTCCCGAAAGGGCGGTGTTCGGATTGGGTTGGACTCGACGGGGTAGTGGTTCTCGAAATACATGGAAAATTGGGATGTCTGGTCGGTGATGTCCAGGTGGTATTGTGACACAGCTCAGTGCCCTCCGAAACCAGCCTAAAGAGCTGAAAAACCTGTGCCATTTCGCTGTATAAACCCTAAGGGTTTCTCTCCTCTGAATGCAAGTAAATCCTAAAAATGTATTGCACGAAAGCTGCAGAGGTATCAAAATATTGTCTCATCGATACGTGTGCAAGTCTGCCGGGAGAAAGCAACACGCGCTCCGGGTTAGCGACTGGCTGACGTGACGTAGCAGGATGCAGGTTGCCATGAGAAGTAAACACGCATCAAGGACAACTGAAGTCAAGAAGCGAATCGTATTATTACTACGCAAGAAGATCTTTCTCGGTGGTAATTGCAGATGCTTCGAATTCCAGAAAGATTACCGCACCCAGCAGATATATAAAAGCCGAGCAAGGGCGACAGAGTAAACCAGTGTGTGTGATTAACAGTGAGCCTTCAGCGGTGATTTGTACAGTGAGAGCAGTGTGAAGCCGCGCCGTGGCTCAGTGGTCATACCGCTCGGCTCTCACAAGGCGGCCCGGGTTCGATGTCAAGAGATCGCAAAGTGAGATTTGTGGTGGACAACTTGGCGCTGGTGCGGGTTTTCTCCGGGATCTCCGATTTCCTCCGCCATCTCATTCCACCGGTGCTTGAACTTCGCCTCACGTATCATCTGGATCACCGCCTGCGTTGGCGATTGTAGTAAAAGCGGGCGTTAAACATTACACATTAATTTCGAGCAGATTGTGGTAATTACAAATTGCGTGGTAAAGAGTGGGCGGCCGTGTGTCGGACAGAATGGCGTTACGGGCAAGGATTTGCCGAGCTATAGAACCGGCAGCGAAGCAGTTTACGTGTGAATATCGGTTTT
Organism: Mantis religiosa; assembly: GCA_030765055.1. Classification (NCBI taxonomy): domain Eukaryota; kingdom Metazoa; phylum Arthropoda; class Insecta; order Mantodea; family Mantidae; genus Mantis; species Mantis religiosa. Next base: position 90,334,651 of record CM060955.1, on the reverse strand, counting down.
TTTTTTTTAAATCAGAAATGCTATGAAACTCCGAGGACCTGTATAGTTAAACATGCGTGTAGGTAAAAGAGCTTATAGTAGCACAAAGGGCGCGTACTACAGAGACTTAAAGGAATATTCGAGACTTTTCGATGTTTTACATTTGCATAAAGAAAGGTTGATTGTACGTTAGTACTGAGCTAACGATTTTGATAAAAATAAAGTTTGTGTTGTCTTTGTCACAATGTGTGACAAAGTTACATTATGATATATTGTGTGTAACGTGAAGCGTGAAATAAGCTTGAGACTCGTAGAGTTCTTCACCAACCTTTAGTAAATATAGGAAGTATCGTATTTCACTAAACATTTGGAAATCGAGATGTTCTCTGGAAATACGCGTTTTGGGGTCTCCTGGGGAGAAAAGCATTTTTAGGAAAATATTCGCGCCTGCTTGTTTAATATCACTTAGCGACTCGCGTTTTAAACATCTGACTCCCCTAAGCCTCTTTAATTTCCCGCCTGTATAATGAAACCATTTCTGCAATCGATTTGCTGAATTAATATACAGAAAGAATAGTTCATTATAATTATGTTTTGCATCATTGTTTTAGAGGAGTGGGTGGAAGTAATATGTAATTTTTATTTTGTCCATCGTTAATTAGAGAAATTAATCTAAATGAATTACAAGAAAGAAGCATTGTGCTTAATTTGAAAGGAAATTGTGGCACATTTGGATACAGCATTTGTGTGATAGGTTAATCAAAGCAGGAAGAATGGTTGTATAAAAAGAGAAGGGTACAAATAGCACAGAATCCAGATGATAATAATAAAAGAAATGAAAGCACAAGGAAAGAGAAAATGACGATGTAACCAACATAATAGCTGCAGTGAAAGTGGATTTAAAGCAAGCGTTGCAGGTAACGTTACATCCCCTCGCATTGGAATGGTCAGGAATCGATATCACATGTTCCGGATCTGTGCGCTGGCATTTCCCTGCACATGTGCACCACAACCCCATTGTCCGTGGCTTTGCAAATTATTCAATTGTCCGCTACCGTAAGGGAATTTGTTTTTTTAAACCCTGTTAATTCTCGTTATAACCGTGAGAGGTAGGTACCCCGGAGGTTAAACAGTCTTGCCTGGATTATGCAATAGTCGCGTATGGTCTCGATGAACAAAAGAATGTAAGCTTTTAAATCATATAAATTGAATAGAGATGCCACCAACGTGTATTTTGGTTTCTGTTTTGGCTCCTAAAGTTTCAAAATAGTCATCGGTTTGAGTGTTTATGTTCAAATTTGTGGGATGCGGAATCATTTTGCATCCAGCTATGTAACTTACACTTTTATAAACATGAAAAATATAGTATATCTACTTTTACTTATTCCTCATTTTTTCAGTATCAATTTTTGTATCCTCATGCATACTTATTTAATTAATTACTGTTAAAATTGAGGCGCTGAAAACCATAAAGGCCCAAAGCACAGAAACAGCTTTGAGAAAAAGAGATGTTAAAATCAAAGTTTCCATTACGAAGGATCTCTTGTGAACATTATATAAAGAGTAAATTATATTGGCAACACTAGATAAAAATTGAACAGCGAGAAACAAACAAAATGATACTTTATGCTTTGGGTTCTTATGTAACTGAGTATCAGGAAAAACTGGCGAGACAGCTTCTTATGAATGTTTCATTAAATCAAAAAGGGCCTAAAACACAGCTGTTGTTGATCACAAGGTTGGCAAATGTCAGGAGCATGCATACATTCTAAGTCGACGAAGTTGAGCTTCAGGCCCTTATGGTTCTAATCCCCTCAATTACATTAGTACATTAAACTTCCATAAAATTAATAAACTGATGTAGAATTCGTTCATGTTGATGAACGATAATCGTTATGGATGAGTTCTTCTCAGGAGATCAGCCAGGTAAGTGCTAAATTGCTGTCCAAGCTTTCGACGACGTACTCGGTCGCCATCATCAGGGAACTGTTCAACCAACATCAGTTCCCTGATGATGGCGACAGAGTGCGTCGTCGAAAGCTTGGGCAGCGATTTAGCACTTACTTGGCTGATCTCCTGAGAAGAACTCATCCATAATGAACGCCGGAAAAGCTTCAAGTCTCTGATAATCTGTTAATTTTGTGAAATAATGAGTTCCTATTTCCTTTAAAATTAAGGAGAATCTGGAAGCAAAATTATTTAAAAAATGTACTTAAAATGGGTTCCAGGTTTTTACTTTTTAAAGGCTCCTTTTGCAACAAATATATTTCCATGTATTGCATTATAGCATATAAACTAATATGTGCCCGCCTCGGTAGCGTGGTGGTAGCATGTCTGCCTCACGTTCAAGAGGTTCCGAGTTTGAATCTCGGTCAGGATGAGTTACCTGGATAAGGTTTTTCCGTTTTTTTCCTTATCCTGAAAGACGAGTGTCGGGTAACTCTAAGCTCTATGGACCCCGGGCTCATTTGACCATCATTTCACCCATTCCATTCATCGTCCGATATGACTTAACTTTGGAGGACGTAAATCACACAAAAAAAAACCTTATATGTATATGGCCTGCTCATCATTTTTATAAATATTTAGAAAAAGAAAAATGGATGAAACTGCTCGTATTTAGAGAGCTGCCTTCTTGTTATAGCTGGTATAATATGAAAAATCCAGTTCTTTTAAAACAGAAAATCTACTGGAAATCGTATCATACGTGGTTAACCCTTAAAGTTTTGATAACTGGAGTAAAATTTTAAACGTTTGGACCTGATCATTGTTTCTTTTTTTGGAAGCATTCTTCACTGCAGTCTCTCCAAAGTTTCATCATTTCAAACCACATTTTTAAATGCCAGAACACCAATGTTTTTGGAGGGAGTGCAGATACCTTCTTGTAGGGCAATTACTGCATCTTCAAGTGATTCAAATCGTGGACCTTAAAATACTATTTTGGGGGTAGGGGGAAGAATCGTACAGGGCTACATTTGGAGTAGAGGATGGGACAAATATTTTACTTGAATTCCTGCAGAAATTGGATTGTTTCTAGTGTAGTTTGGACAGAGGCATTGTCATGGTGCAAGAAAATCCCATGTGGATCAGTCTAAGATGATTATTTGTTCTCAGCTCATTGAAGCTTTGATGCAGACATTTTGTGGTATACCATCTGGCAGCAACTGTCATTTGTTCCTACGCGGAATTGTCGCACTATTGCCACTAACTGAGAAGAACAAATCATATTGGCAAACACAACTTGCTCGCCTCATTTTAGTTGGGGGGATCCTCTCCTTGGAAGACTCTCCCGATACGATAACTGTTGCTTAGTTTCTGGATAACACAGGTATATCTAGCTTTCGTCACCTATTAAGGATGTTAAATTTGCTTTAGGAACATACTCCAAATATTTTTATTCTTTCTTGGCAGGATAGCGCACTCAGGTTGGTGGAGTATCCAGCAAATGATAGCTTTCTGAGGTGAAGTATTTTCGTAAGGATGGTGTTCACTGATGCCGACCCAATATTCAGGACTTCTTGAATCTCTAACACGTGCAACGATCCCACAACATGCGCTGTACTTTCGTAACATTTTCATCTGTTGCTGTAAGTGGGCGCCTGCGCAATTTTTATTTTTGAAGGAATCTCTTCTTCTAAGCTTTGCAAGCCATCAATAAATTATGGATTGCAAAGCTAAGATCCCCAAATGCCCGGCGTAGTCTTTCAAGGCATTCTCTTTCCTCTAAACCGACTTTATGGTCATAGAAAATTACACAGAAGTTATTTGAATGGAGATCCAACCTAGTTCATGTGCGTGATCATGCATAGACATGCTAACACTTGCACATGCTAATATATGAGCTTTGATCTAAAGATAGGAAGACCTCCTATGTATCTGTATTGAACGAAAATACATAGAAAATAACGAAATGCTTGTGTCGGATTCCGTCTCTTAGGTCTCAGCTCTGCAGGGAATATAAATTACATAAAAACTGGAAAATATACGTGTTTATTGAAGATCAGACACTTGGTCTCTTTCTATACGGTCATAAACGGCCGATTAATTAAAGGATTTGTTGATATTGAGTTGAGCAAATGTTTATAGTAAACACAGTTTGAATAAAAGGGCCTTGACTGACGTATTAGATCACGTCAATAAGTGCAAGAAGTCCAAGTGAAGTTTTAATATTTAATACCTATTTATGTTCTATTCACCAGTGTACTGAGCAGTTAGGTAGAAACTATTCCAAGGCAAGAAAATATATATGAGGAGAAAGCATTAATAATATTTCTCTTTCATCACTTTATCCTGTTTTGTTATTAGGTTTCTGAGAAGCACAGAAAACATTAATTTGAAGGGGAAAACTGACTGGCAAAACAGAACAAAAATAGAAAGAAAACTAAGCTGAAGACAACTCTGCAGAGCCAAAGGGAGCGGAAGAAGGCATAGAGGCTTGACAGCCAAGCGAAGAGAAAATGTAATTTCTCTCTAAGGTAGAGGTGAGAAACATGACGTAACCGTTTTGAATATCGTGGCACCTGTTTATTGTATACAATTGCTTAAGGTGAAGCCTTAGATAAACGGTAACATTTTCGTGAGTGAATGTCTCATGAATATTTTAATGCTTTAAAAGAAAATTGAACTGTATTCCCTAAAGCGTAGACAAAAGAAAACACTGGGACAAAATTGGCGGCCGTGCTGCCGCCTGGGATCGAATCAAGGTCACTACGCTGGCCCTCTCTACTGCAGTGGAAACTGCAATATAATAATATCCGCACAGTCCTGCTTGAGGCGCCATCAACATAGAGCAAAATCTATTCTTGGTTTTACTTTTACTTAGCGGAATTTTCATAGACTCTCCTATATCGTCTAGGGTTTAGACTAAGGATTGATGTGCGTATGCTTTAATAAAAATATTATAGTATTCTCATACGGTGACAGCTTTATCTGTTGAATACATAGTTGTCTAATGCGTTACCTCATCAACTTTTTCATACAATGGTCTTAATTATCTTGGCATGATTTTGTTTCTTTATAAGCGATGGCTTAATTCTACTTTGAGAGATTATTCTAGTAAATTCCTAGGAGGAAGATAAGCCTACGAAAAGATGTCCAGGAACTGAAGTCGGTGATCATTAGACCATAACCACAGATGTATCAGAGTTCGCTAGATCCGAATGCTCTTGGCAGATCTGGTCGCTTAAACTACTTATAACCAATCTAGAATCCTCCAAAACCGGTTGGTGGCTTACTCTTCTCTAATATGAAAGATAATCCTACCAGTAAACAAATTCTTTTCAGGTTGTTAAGCAAGTCTCCCATATTATCTTATTTGACGGTAACATATTCTCTGATGGCAATAACTTAATAGTCATAAAATGTGGTATTGTATTGACGAAACTGTGTGACGTAATGTTATTGCAAAGCTCTTTAACTTCTACGTATTTGCTGATAAAAATGATCCACCGGTTTTGTGAATTGCTTTGAGACTTTGATATGAAATATTAATAGCCTCTGCTGTTGTGCGAAACTCGACCAAATAAAGCAACATCAACGCCACTGTTGCAGAGCATTGCCAACGAGTACACGGGAACGAATATGCAAATTTACTAGAATTTGGCCTTTGAATGACAATACTGTCACATCGAAAATCCCAGGGCTTGTAGTGGAGAGTTGCTGTTTGTTAATAGAAGCCGCAGAGATGTAGGTTCACTCGGCGGGCAATAACTGTCGTCACGAAGACATAACGAGGCAGAGGCGGGCTGTGTAGTTACTGCGCAGATACCGTTAGAGACCGTTCCAATACATTCTAGAAGGTAATTCGAGAAGCTATCACCTGGTTGCGCCAGACAATTAATGTATAAAGTCTTTGCGAGGCCCAGTGAGAGCAGAAGAGTTCGTGTGTGCTTCGAGATTGGAACGTCAGTTGACGAGTATGTCTTCATGGCGAGGAGTCGGCGCAATAGAGCAGTTCACGAATCAGTTGGCCAATCGAGTTTTTTGAGTCGACCGAGCAGTGCATAGAAGTGCGATGCACTCCAGCGTCTGGAGTCGGCAGGCCGTGAAACGGTGCAGGAAGCAGTTAGGTGCGAATATTGGAGTTTTGTTCAGAATCAGCGTGCAGCTTCGTGTAAGAGTTGAACCTGGTGTAGTCAGAAAGATTTATTAGAAGCACAAGTTGTTGCATGCTAAAGAGAAGTAAGGAAACTTTAAAGGGACATGTCGAAATTGTGTATTTGTGTAAAAGAGAAGGTGATTGTAAGTTAGTATTGTGCAAATCATTTTGGTGACAAATAAAGGTGTTTAAGGCGAACTTCGCCTTTTGTCTTTGTCATAATACTGATAGATTAACCGCAATGATGCGACCAAGAGTTTACCACAGCGTGGTACTAAATTCATTTGCTCTTCCAAATAAACAACATATTTTTTGTGCTTCAGGTTTCATTTATCCGTTCGTTCTTGTTTGTGCGGGTGTACGAATGTAAAGATTTTTTTCATACCTTTTCCTATTTGCTTTGTTAAAACTGTAAGCGAATTTTAAATAAAAGTGTAGCTGGTTTGGCAGGTTTTTCCTAATCTCAAGTGGCCGATTTGTAATGGCCACGCGCACAGCTTGGTGTACTGGTGCAGGATATGGCTCATTATTTAGTTGTTGGTAGTTGCCTCACTGCTGCAAATTTATTTATTGACCATGTACGCGCGCGCTCCTAAATTGGGGCGGCGCAGTTCTGTATTTCTTTCTCTTGTGAAACAGCGACGCTGTACGTTGCTGCAAAATACATTTGAAGTGCACGTGGGCGACAAAGTCGACATCAAAGCAGTAGGGAGGTTGGTACAAGGATTAAAAGAATGTTAAAGGGAATATCTCGGGTAAAAGCATTTTCTTTACAATCCTATGTTGTTGAAAAGAACATTTTTATAATATATGCTTTGATTTATTGCTAGGAAAATAGAACATGTACGCTGAATGTTCTGTTAACAGTCTGTGAAGTCCTCAGTCTCTTTCAGTTTTACGTAATCGGGTAAACCATTAGAATATAGCACATAAAATGTATAATTTATACCAGATAACACGGTTTTGCCAATTCAGTAAGTTGGCATCGATAACATTTGAAAATGAGTTTCCCTCTTTTTTCCCCTCACGTGAGTCCATGACAAATAAAAACCATCACCTAATCTGAAATTATAGCTAATTAGGCAAATATTTTATCGTAATTAAGTTGATACACATACAAGAAGGGCTTTTTATATTAATACCACAAAACATAAGGGATGCCGTGAAATACTAATGGGTGGATGAAGTAGCTTGAGCATTGGGCATCAAATTTCTACCTTGAGTTTGTGTAAAAGTATTAGCTATGCCTTTATTTCACAGAAATTTTATCATACACTTTTTATTTATGTTTAGAAGAAATGGGACGTGTACTATTCCGGCCATGAGGAAATAAAAAAAAAAAACAAGAGGAAAAGAAAAGGAAAATGGCAAAGCGAAGAGAAATATAAAGAATCATACATTTTAAAAGAAACCCTAAGGAGGCAAGAAAGGCAGAAAGAAGCAGTAGAGCAATGATTGATGGAGAAGAGGATTAGGGCAAGAAATCCGAAGAGGTGGGCTATAAGAGAAAAAGAAAATAAGACACGAGTTAAACTGAATGGCATCGGAAGTGAGCCTTGAATTTGATGGAGTCGGATAACGTAAGTCTTTTGTTTACGTCCATTAGCACTTGACCGATGTAAACAAGGTCTCTTTTTGTTTGCGAAAAGTGAACGACCTCGGGTAGGCTTTGTGCTTTAAGGGAAGGCATCTTCACTCTGCCTTGTGCATTTTTTCTGGAATTATTTATTTATACCTTCAGCTGTTTCGCCTTCGCTTCACGCTTTTGTGTTGCTGCCTTTACATTTCCGCTTTCTTTTTTTATTCTGCTACCTTCTTGATAAATCATTTATTTTTTCCTGCAGGTAAACTTTCTCCTGCTGTGGCATTATCTTTGTTCTGTTTTCTTTTGTCCCTGCTTGTGCCTTTTTTCAGCGTATCACACTTTGTCGCCTTTTTGCTATTTTACATCTATATATAAGGTACATTTTCTTTTGTACATTGTTGCGCTCTTGCTAGTAATAAACTTGTTCTTTTATCATTGTTTCTTTCTTGTTTTCAAATTTACTTTTCTTCGTGTGTCCCGCATAACATAGGAAGTTTTTAATTCAGCAAAAATTTCGTAACCACAATTGTGCAAGAGATTCCTCTATAGAATGTCTGTGAATTGGAATATAGTTTTATTTATTAATGTCTTTACCTATGCTTCAGACAGCACGGAAGAAAACGTTTTAGCGATATAAATAGTTATGTTAAATAGAACAATAACAAGCGCTATGTAATCATACAAAATACTAAAATTAGGAAATACAAATTTATAAAAAATAATGTCCGACTTTCTAAGAACGACGTGCTTTCACGTCGTGTAAAACATGACCAAGATTAATACGTTCTAATGATCCAACGAGTAAAGATTCCATTGTTAATATATCTGCAGAAAAAAAAAACAATTTTACCGGTGTCACATTCTGGTGTTTATCAAATCATTCCTTGTAAGTTTCATATATTTTTCTTTAATTTTCATCTATATTTAATTTTGTTCGTGTGTATAAAGTTATATTACTTATATTTGGCGGGTAAATTTTGACGTAATTTACAAAAATTTCCGTGACAATTGTTTTTGATGTTGTGGAGAGAAAAATGCCGCGAGGAATTTCCCATTAGCGCCTCAGAATTTGTTTCTCCGCTATTTGAAATCACATGTGGGTGATATTTTGAAAATTTGGAAAACTTAGTGCGCAAATGAAAAACAATAAATAAAAAATAAAAAGTATAAAACACTAAAATTAAAAATTTAGAAAAAGAATAGAATATGTATACTGAAATACTGTTTGTTTTCCTCATGCATTAAATGATAGATTTTTTTTCTGCTGACTTGTTTAATATTTGACATATACCTTTTCAAGTTAGGTATCATGCTGGTCTTTCATTAGTACCTCTCTTGAGTAATTTTACAAAATTCACAGTAAGCCATAACTAATATTTTCTACATTAAATACGGGACGAATTCGTTAATTTGCGCATTTTGTTGATTTACTTCTAAGAATTTATGTTTACTTGACTCGGGTCTCACGGTTGGATAAATTCTCATCATAATCATCATTATAGTTGTCATTATACATATGCGCATATTTGAGAGTGAAAACGGGTATCTACCTACAAAATTTATTGAAAAAGTATTACGAATCTCAAGTCATGAAAGTCTAGAAAAAAATCATAAAATGAATTCTGGTCCTGAATACGGCTTTTCTGATATAAGCAACTAAATGAAGAGGAATTAATTCTATTATCAGACTCTTTGTAAGATGGCATACTACTCTCCAAACTTCTCTTTCTTGGATTTGATCGCTCACGGGAAGTAAAGCATTTTTGTTTATCCAGCATTATTTCTAATCCTCCCAAAGGTGTAGAAATGTAAGAGTGCATGTTCATTAAATCATAGAAAAGGAATTACAAATATTAATGTTTAACACCACCTGTTTACTAACAGTAAACAGGTGAACATCTTAGGCAATGAGCTATTTTTGCAAAGTCAACCTACAAGGTTACAAGATGAAGTATAAATGTGACAGAGGGGAAGAGAGAGAAACCCACAACCATAATTTCGGTCCGAAGTGCCAACTACGTCATATGTATACACGCTTCGCCGCGCATGATTTTCACGGGAAGATATGCCAGAATACGAGATACCAGGACCCCAAAGTAGACTGCAGATGCAACAAACTATGCGACGAGCCATGCTCCAAGTACCACCTAGTGAAAAGCTCAAGCAGAACTTCGTCTCTCAACACAGTAAGAAAAGACTGATGAACGCTAAAACCCAAATTTTAGTGCACACAATGTGTTTGATAATTCTTTCTAAAAATAATTTCGGTTAGTAGTAATTATGTTATATGGATATTGTGACAAAAATGACGAAGTTCACCTTAACTCTCGTTGTAACTAGAACCATTAGCCCAGAGCTAACTTACAATGCTTGCTTACTAACTTCCACTTTTTACAAATACACAGAGTAAGTATGTCAGTGTAATGTTCCTTTGTTCCTGTTGCACGCATCAGCTTGTTCTGCTCGTAGTTTCTCCGACGCACACAGAACATTTCTCTTTTATATGCTCTGCTTGTCGACTTTGACACAGCAACTCCGATACTCACTGGTCTACTCACAGAAATCTTCAGTCTTCTACACTCCAGACACAAACTGCAAACTAATCAGTCCTGAGCTGGACGTACTGCATTCCTTGCAGAGTGATTCACGACTACTCTGTTTTCACGACTTACTCTTTCTTAACTCTCGACTCATTGAACTGAAACATTTCTAAAACATTTCCGCAGGTAGCCAAACAAATTGGCATCTGGAGTTTTCAAATAGCAAACTAAGGAGCGAGTCACTCTTTTATGATGCTTCCACTCCACCTCACACCCTGGCACTAATGATTTGTTTCTGTTGCTTAATGGCGGGTGAGAGACTTGAGGTCCAGGGTAACATTTACAACCTTTACTGGTATAGGCTCGTTCACTAGTACCATTTTTTTTTTCATGTGCCAATTTGTTTGGCAATAACTATAACATTGCGACTGGCGCTTACGGCTTCCTGACGTCAGCTGTTGGCTGTTTTTGAATGTTCCATTTTTTTTTTCTCTCGCCGACAAACAAAGGTGTTGGAATGGTTCGACTCCCACTTAATATCTCCACGGCGGCACCCGCCGTCGCCATATCAGTATGGATATTTGTTCATAGAATAACATATAAATGGTGTCTCAAATGCAAGATTCTGAAATGATTTTTGTCAGTGCATCATACATATTGTAAAATAAAATGTCACGTAATATCTAATTTCTAATCAAGGGAACCAAGCTCTGCAAAATTGAGATTTTCTACTAAGAAAATAGATTCTATAATGTGGTTTTATTTGAGTTGAAGCTTTCATTGTTTTAAAACACTCTTTAAAATTAAATGTTATGTATATGTTAAGTTAAATTCCTCTTCCCGCTTTATTGAAATTCAATGTTTAGTCCTTAATAATACTTTTCCTATTCTCTCCGATCCCAAAGCTGTAGAATAGCTCTTTATAGTGCATAGAAGATATTGGTCAGTCACGAAACAGCAGAATGCAAGTTCCCCAAATAGAAAGTCATACTTCTTAAGTTTGGATTAGAATTAATTCCGAATTAACTTTTCTTATATCTAATAATTGCTGTAATCTTAGCATAAAGCTACTCTTGAGAAGATAACTTAAAGGCATCTGTCTATCGTAACCTAACTACTTGTAGCAAGCGCCTAAAATGTTGCGATATGGTTTTTGAAGCGAAATAAATGACAAGGGAAAACGCTTGCATTTACTTGTTTATACCAATATGTGTGTATATGGCGGGGCACATTTGAAAAATCATTCTTCTAGCGGACCTAAGCAATACAATTATATTTTCAATTTAAAAATATTAATGATGATTTTGATCTCATGTTACCCAGTTTCAATGCCATTTCGTGGAATATAAATTTTAGCCCTTTTTTTTTGTGAAGTTAGCAAATATAACATTCGACCCAAAGGACAAAAGTGCAGTTTAAAATTATTTAAAATTGCATTTTTAAAGGGTAGGAGAAGTCACCACTTTTCCCTTTGAACATAATTATGAGTAAGTATTTTGGTTTAATATGAAAAATACAAGTAGGTACACTTGTGTTTTAGAATCTGGCAAAAATAAGATACCTTACAACTTTGAAACCTTTCCACTGTGTTTATGCTCAAACCCTCATCAACGAGGCGATACTCTCGTAACTTATCTGGACAAATCTTTGCACATGTACTACTTGGCAAAGCGAGAAAGCGTATCGGGAAAAATTCGCAACACAGAGATGTTTACCTTAGCTTATCGCACATACACGGCGAGTCCAGTGTACTATGTAAAGTCTGTTCAGATGTAATCGTGTCTTCTGGACAGCAATGTGTCATACATCGGCAGGCGCGAAAAAAACATATTATATAGACACAGGCAGCTTCCAATCGCTGTATTTGTGTTTCATAACTTACTGTACATCAACTTACTAATATTTCACTCTTCTAATCGATCAGATAAGACCCGATAAGAGATGATCACAGCGCTGGTCACCTGAAGTTCAATATGCCTCAACGCTCTGTCGAGTAATACACTATTGTATGCAACGAAAATTACAGTCTATCATACAACTTAAAAAATAAACTTATGTAGTAAACTGGATTGTTTAACCCATTTGGTCTGACAAACAACCCGAGTCGTTGGAGAGATAAAATACTCGGGACATCCGATAACCTCGGAGCAAACCCAACAGCAGCGAGAGCCCAGCTCCATACTATCCTACCAAGAGATGTTTGCAATAAAATTTAAACCAACTCCCAAAGACTTTGATAAGCAGTATCCACCAGCGTTATACAAGGTAGTTGCACCCTCCAACATCCGTTGAGGAACAATTTTATTTCCTTCCTTCATTCATTCATTCTCCAATTCATCCTATAAACGTCACGCCTTGTCAGTAAATGGTTAAGCCCTAACAAGGGAAGTACACGTAACACACATATTGGACTGTCATCAGCCTGCCAACACTGTTCCTTTATGCGCTGTCAACCAGCATAAACAACAAAAGCGCTATCTACAGATAGACAACCTTCCGGAAGTTTTCCTTCTCCCCGCATCAAGATCTTTCTGGAATGTTCTGTGGAAATTTCCAGTGAGTCAGAGTGAAATATCTCGGGGGTCACTGAGTTAGTGAATTACTGGCGACCAAAAGCGCTGTTCTCCGAGTGAGTTTGTGACGACCACTGTGAAGTACAGTAAGTGCTGCTACCGCAGGATAGATTGGAGAAATTTTGTGTTGGACTTTTCAGCAAGTGAATCGTTTGGAAGAAGAGATGTGTTCTGCGAATTTTGTTACACTGTTACGTCACGAAAGAAGGGAAGTTGTAATATAAGTAAAAGAAGTGACAGTGAAAAATCACGTTAGAGATGTGTCAGAGAGATGTGAAGTGATAGTACCAACTGTACTAAATAGGACCTGACAAGTCATAGGTTGCTTTAAAACTGTTTAAACCATATTTTCAATCCTATAGGACCTTTGATTTTTAAAAACTACAATGACCTTTATTTCTAATTTATGTACTGAGTATAAAACTATCTTTTGTACAAGAGGGATACAGATGTCGGTTTCCAACCACTTACTTAAAAATCTGTAGGTGCCCTTTGACCTGTCTGAAGCATTTTAGTGTAGGTTTTAGCGAAAATAATTGGCTACCCGCGTCTAAGAGAATTTAGTCCTATTTACTGCCTCTTAAAGCGAATCCATACTGTACAATATATCAACAGTTAAGATTACAATTAATACCAATTTCGTTCAACATATCAAATGTCTTTAACATCTTGTGACTGTGAACTTTTAACGCTACTTCAACACCGATGATTTGTTAATTATTTGTGTTTGTGCGTGGTTTATGATGATAAACGATAATAATGTGAATGAGGCCTATCCGGTTAATCGGCACCGGGGTTAAAATGTTTTGAATGAGCTTAAGATTGGGAACAGCTTTGGCTTCAACAACGAGTGAAAGTGATTTCAAATTGTTGAAGGTAGGTCACACAAAAAGTCACATATTTCAAAGCAGTCATTCTAATTGCTGAACTTGAGGTTATTTTTTTTTTTAATTTTCCCCCCGACAGAATTGTATATTTCCCCTCTGTTGTTTTCACGAATCTAATGACCTCAACATAATATAGTTCATAAATGAAAGTGTCTTTACTCCGTTTATTTCCTAACTTAACACCAGCACAGAAAAATATGAATGAACTTGCAATTGACAATATTTAATTCTAATCAGTGTGGACATGTATTTACATGAATTTACATCGTGCTACGCCAGATAAAGCAGCTATCATAAGATAAAGACCCCGTTGTCTTTACGTGCACTGTTCTTTCTATTGCTTCTTCTGAGATTCTAGAATTTGAAATAACGTCCAAATAACACAATGAGGACAATATTCAATGCAAATTTAGCACATTGATCAACGTAAAAGAAAATGTTGAGGGTTTACTATGGCTATGAAAGGGATTGGATATGTTTCCAGTGGAAACAACCGCAGTACGTTTCTCTAGACAGCACGAATGTAGCTTTTATGAGAACGGCACTCGAGGGACATGAAGGTCGACAAGAAAAGAAAACAATTCCTTGCGAACTTGAAGAGCAGGTTCCAGTTAAGAAAGCATCCCAGCCTGCAAAGTATAAATATTTTCTGTAAAAACAAAGAAACTGTGCGGGATGGAACCTCGCAGCTTTTGTTATTGTTTTAATTGAGTTTCGCCCTGCTGCTAACGATGCTAAGTCGATATTCAGTCATACTGGCATGGCACCTGTCTAATAAGGAGAAAGCTCAAAGCGTCAAAATAATGCGGCATAGATTATAAAAATAGAAATTTAATAAGATCTATGAAAAGAGAGCGAGAGTAAAAGTGTTTTCAAAGAAGAGGCTATGAGGTGGAGCAGCTAAACAACTTAGCCCATTAGAATATCAGCGTAAATCCATATTCATATAAGCATCATTTTCTTTAAAATATGAGGAGGCATCCTATTCCTACCATAAATTCGATATCGAAATTTCATCAAAAATATCTTCTTAAAATTTTATAAAAGGTTTCAAGTGAAATAACCCTGTTTTTATGAGAGAGCTATGGCCTTTTGTAAGAATGATCGTAGAAAAGGTAATATGAGTGTACAATAGTTGATTGAGAAAGTATGTAAATGTAATACATCAGAGTTTTGTCACTTTTAAGAAATAAGATGCTTTAGTGACGAAATAACATCCATCATCACTGCTGCCATTATTTTGTTAATTGCTTTTGGTTTATGACAAATTTAATTTAATGAACACAAGACGTGCTGCAGTTATCTTAAAAATTACGATTACATGATTTCTCTATGCGTAATATTGTGTTTGATAAAGTTTCTACAAACAATTCTTACAAGAACTTATGTTTCTATGCACTTAATTAACCGAGATAAAGGTCTGCAGAAATAGTTTCACTATCCATTTCGTCTAGATACAACAGGGATATGAACGCTAGTCATATGCTTAAAAGCAAGTTGCCGTTGCTGACCTTGACACTGCAAGAAACAAGTGAATGACTACATCACTAAAATAAAGCTTAAGTATTGAAATATTTGAACTATTAATAACGGTATCTGGGAAGTGATTGATGTGTCAATTGTTATTTGATACAAGTGTTCAAAAAGAGAGTTTATTCTTAGAGTATGGTTGATTGCAAAACGAGCGAAGCCTTAAGCAATCCTGCTAGCAGAATAAAATTGTTTTAGGCTGGCCCCGTAGCTCGGTCGGTAGAGCACCTGCCTGGCGTGCTAGGGGTCCCGGGTTCGATTCCCGGCGGTGGGGATGGGGATTTTTCTCCGACCAAGATAATTCATCTTCCCCAGAGTCTGGAAGTATGAATGAGAGTGTGAATGTGTGCGTGATCTAATGATTAAAAGCTAACGTTTACGAGTTTAACTTGTTGCAAAGGAGAACGGCCGCCGATATAACCATTGGAGTTAAAGGCGGCGGGGTATAAATGGAACAAATAAAAAAATTGTTTTGAATGTGTGTGCCATGCTTAAGTTTTTATTTATTTGTATTTGTGATGCTGGGCGCAGCGTGATGACAGCAGAGTTCGGTGAAAAAAAAAAAAAAGAAAACAACAGAAAGTAGCCTATGGAAATAATTCGGTTTCTAATCTTCAGACATCTTTTTCAGGAATGTTATCAGTATGTGATATTTACTAATGTCTTTATTGCCCGTGTCAATGAGATAGTTTGATCATGGAACGAAGATCACAATGTTGGAAATGTCTTGTTTTGGTTTGTCTTAAAAATGCTAACAGCACCATAGTTTGAAAGTTTCCTACGTTGCACACTTAAGAAACCTTTCATAAACCCTGTAACAGTACTTTTGGGTTACGTTTGAAGTATGAAAGGTTTATAAATTTATAAAAACTGATTATGTAAATATATTTAATAATTTAAATATGTAAAAATGTATGTAATTATGTGATTGGCCGAAATAATAATAATGGTATGACGTAATATGACGTAATGTGGTGACGTGCCATTGGATCGGCCAATCACAAAATTAAGTAGAAGTAACGATAGTGATGATAAGTCAATAATCTTTAGGAGGAAGATATGTTCTTCAGTCTTGTTAAGTTACGATAAATCAATAATATGGCTTCATGGTGGAAAAATGACGCGGAGAAGATAAAAGTTTTGAATAGTAAGAAATAAATCAATAATCTCGTTTTAAAGAGAGAGATTTTTGTTGTAATGGTGGAGTGTGATGAATACTGGTACTAGATCAGGAACACCCCGAAGCGTTATAATTTTGTAGCACTCGATGTCATAATTTTATTCTTTTAATTAATGTTGTCTACCATCAAAAACGCTTCTTTTACTCGACTGCCCCCTCGAAAACAACTGAAATAAACTGTATAGAGCTCAGCATTCTTTTTCCTTTTCATTTTTAAGCTTCTTGTTGAATCTTTGGAAGATGCTGAACTTAAATTCCAAGTTTGTAGTTTATCCATTTTTTTTAATTATATTTTCAGACATACACAGGCATTTTTTCTAAATATGCCTTTGTAACTCAAGGAGGCTTCAAAACATGTATTTGTGGTGAAACCTTGACATCGAAATTGGAGTATTGTATTTTGAGTGGTATACCGTAGTTGCTCTATTTACTGTAAGTACATCGCATAGGTGTACCTACTTTTCCGAAGATAGGTGACCTGCCAGCCGTGATAGCTATGGTCTTTGGTCTACAATCGTAGCTCTGAACATTTTAGTTATGTACCAAAAGTCACGTTCTGACTCAAGGTTCAGGGTGGAAATTTTGTAGAAGCGGAATATTGGCTGCAGATTTGGCTTTGCGGCCGCTGTGGTCTAATAATGTATTGATATTTAGCCTGCAATCCAATAAAGGCTACCTCAGCAGTTCAGGTATCAGAAATAACTAGCCCCCCTCCCCCCCCCCCCCTGTTAGAAACGTGAGTGTTAGACTCCATTAACTAGAGTCCCTTGCGAGACATGAATAAGGACCCCGGTGGATAGAATACTTTATGAGGGCAACGTCACTACTGCGTTCCGCTGCAGAGGTGACTGAGTAAACACAGCAGACCCTGGTCCTAAATTTCATACCATGCCAAAATCAATAAGAGCAGCATCCTTTGTCTGCCCTTGTTAATGATGTAAAGCTGCCAACTTAATTTTCTGCCCTTTGCCCACAGACCTTGAGGGAGAACATCTTGTAAGGAGTTTGTATCCCTTGTACCTAAAGATATGACATAATAATTACACTTTTGTCTACCTATTACTACCGCAAACTGTTCTAACAGGTATTGCTCAAATAGGAGAAGTGTTTTCTTGTTTTAATTTGCGTCCTCCAACTTTAAAGTCATATCAGAAATGGGTGAAATGAAGCTCAAATGAGCCATAGAGCTTAGATACCCGGCACTCATATTTTAAATAAGGGGAAACCCCGGAAAAACCTTATCCAGATAACTCACCCTGACCGAGATTCGAACTGGAGAGTTCTTTATCCTATCACCTACGCTATAGAAACGGCCTTGGATGTGTGTTAATGAATAATTGCTAATATTCTCCCAGACCTTGGAATTTCTACGCCCGCATCATTATTACCTAAAAGCTTTTTCCGTAGCACTTTACCACCTAAATATGACTACAAGTTTAAAATTTAACTCGGGCTATTTTTAAGAATGTAGATGAGATACCCACGAAATTCCTAAACAACTTTTTACATGGAAAATATTGCCATGCAATATGTTCACAAATATGACTATTATTATGATGACAAATATGTTTAATATAGTCCCATTTCGCTTTGTTGCACGTTGTATAATTGTGAAAACACGAGAGATAAAACAAAAAAATTTTCCCATTTACGTTTTACCGTCGTATGGAGGGCTTACAATTGGATGCCTGGGGCCAGACGTCTGTCGAGCAGCAGAGGGATTTAGATCCGAGAGAACATCAGGCTGGGGAATCAGCCCGAGCCCAAGATTGAGAGTGAAGAAGTGGATGATCTGAAATATCTGTGCAGTGGATGCAAGGAACGGTGATTATGGAGCAGCTGGTGAAATGAGAGAAACCGGAGAAGTCGGAAAACACATGCGCAGACGGCGCTTATCCACCGCTGGTTCCGCAAATGATGGGCCATTTGTGGAATCGAACTTGGACCGGCTTGGTGAGAGATAAACGGTCTAACCCTCGGCCACTGCACTTAAAAAAATATAATGTACTGAACCAACATGTAAATATTATGACTTTGTGGGTTCGTAGAATTAAATGTCTAGTCTGTAGAAATTCAAACTGCTCATTATTTCAAGTAAAAAGACTTTTGTACAACCCTTACAGGCTCTAAAATGTAATATACACCAATACAGTCTCGTTTTTTCACCACACGTAAACAAAAGAATTCACTTTCAATTCACTACACCGCTGCACACACACGATTCACAACTATTCTCCACTCCTCCCCCTGCTGACTGGCTAGCCAGGGCTTTTATACCTCCATCATTGTTTCCAGAAACTTGTGGACGTATCAAGGCCTTTCGCGGCGCAGCGAGACAAGGAGAGAATTATCCATACTTCTCTCTGTCTCTTTCTCCCTCTGTTGCTCTCTCTCGGCAAGTAACAAGCGCTCATCCGCTCCGTGGGCGTGGCTTAGGCGCTATCTGTCTCACTCCCTGCTTCTCTCTCTCTCTCTCTCTCTCTCTCTCTCTCTCTCTCTCTCTCTCTCTCTCTCAGTTCGCATACGCGTGGACCTCAGCCCACCACAAAACAATGGCTCGCGACAATATCAAAGTATTATTCTATCCTGTGCAATAAACAAAAATATTACGCAATTAATTGTGTTCAACTTTCTCAACCACTTGCTTAAATTCGATACTAGACTGAAGCAAAACTGAAAAACGAAAATTTGGATAAATATCAAACTTGTTAATTAAGTTCAGCATCTTCTAAAGTTGTAACTCAAAGATTTTGAAGCAAATCAACGCATCCCAAGCTACCCTTTCATAGAAAACATTTCTTTTCTTTTCCTTTTTTCTTAAAAAAGGATCTAAACGATTCCAGTTAAAACAGCAGCTGCTGAAGATATGTGCGTGCATGGCTGATAAAATGTACAGATATATTACATTTTCTATGAATGGCATGTGAGATGTGAGGTATGACAAGGTTCGTAGGAGGGACTTAGCACCACGAACCTCTGGAATATATTTTATAGTACAGCTTGTGTAAAACGTTGACACTCCAATTTGCAAGAGAGAAGAAATTAGAAGTGGTGGGGAAGCAGGGGACTAGAACCTGGAAGCAGTCACATGAATTTTACACATTGTATTTTTTCACAGCAGTTGGTACACTCATCCTCACTTATCTTTTATACAAGTGGGTTGGCCAGTGCTATTCGCATCTTTGCTTCAGGATTGAAACAATGTCATGACGTTTTATACAAGCTGTACGCCATGCTCCTGATAGAGTGCCTCCGGAGAGGGAGCGGTGAGAGCGAGTCAAATAGACAACAGCAGAGGGCAAGGTCCATACAGTTTTCAGATTTAAACTTACCTGGTTGCAACTCGGAGATCCCTCCTATCCAGGGGACGAAGGTTTTCAGAAGTATTTTTAGACGTGGACTATGACGTAATGTTGCGCAGTAGTTTATGGTCGAGTCCACTTTTTAGTTGTAAGAAAAGGAGTGTCAGGCTAGTCATTTGGTATCTAACACACTAGCTTTATCAGTAGTCTGCTAGTGAAAGCAGAGATCTTACCCCTACCATTGATTTGCATGACGTCACTCGCGCACATCCGAGCAATATCATGCGCCACGTCTAAAAAATACACCTGTACGTTGCTTTGCAACGACGAGTCTCCCGCCGACGCAACCCTGAAACACCAAGGAGGGTGAAGGTGAAGTGAAAGGGATGTGAGGTGACAGGAAGTTGGCGGATGCAATGAACCGTACCAGCAATCGATGCGGACAGCTTTAATAAATTTGATTATCACCTAAAGCCCACTGTATTCCCATATTTCCCTTGCATCTACAAGGAAATTAGCAATCGGATAATTTCTGCAAATGTTTATCTTGTTTAACATGAAGTCATGAGGAATAAGCGTTGTAAAGAATATTTTGCACAAGACAGAAAATCACATGAATGCACTCTTAGTTTTTTTCCCCATAATTCTACAAACTGTTATTACATACGCTCATTTTCTATATCCAGATAAACATTTGCGCAAATGGTTTCTAAACAGATCGTTATAGGCACTTAGTAAAGGAATACAGAAAACTCAAACTTTAAAAAGCATTTCACCAAGGCTCATTTTAAAATTGTTCACTTCTTCCACGGCATATAAGAAACAGCTATGGTGACAGCAGTTGAAAGAATGACAAGTATGGAAAAATTATAACCAATAACAACGAATAACTCGGAAATGGCTGAACCACAGAAAAGGTTTTTGGAAGTTAATCTACATTTTCTATGTAGTAACGTTTGATCCGTATTTTATTGGTTGCTCGATACACAAAGTATACCTAAATAATTTCTAATCAAGAGAATTATAGATGTTTTCCCTAAAAAATCAAGAAATACTTTTATTGCTCATGCAAATCTTAAACATGTCATATTTTAATAAAATAACTAAGAATTATTTTTGAGAGCCTTACGAAACGTAGTTCGAGGAGGGGTTTCTTGAAAATATGCATTTAGCGTTTTTCGAAAAGGTTAAACTTAAATACCACTTTTTGAATTTATTCGTAGTTTCGTTTATAAGTTATGCTGTTCATACAACCGCGTGAATACATGAATTTATTTTCTAAAAATGCTTTTATTTGTATTAATTTTTTTATCCAAAGCATGTAGTTACTTCCGTTAAAACATCGATTACAGAATTTTTTACTGAAATGCAATAGTTCGTCGCACTACGCAGATACTAGGGAAATTTAAAATGTGGTAACCCTTTTCTCCAGGAATACCGTTTGGATCACATATGCACTCTTCAAAGGCATCGAGCCACGATACATTGTGTAAAGAGCAAACATTTACGTCCCTTCCATAGAGACGGATGTAATGAATTTTAGCGGTTTTTCACATTGAAGTTCTGTATTGAAATGAGGAGTGGTTCATTAATTTTACAGACTCTGAAAGCTCGCATAGCCGGAGGTTATTATGTGTGGGTATGGAATTAAACGTAAATAATAAAACCTAGTTTCCGATCGCCTTTGATGTGTTTGTTCACCATAAAAGTGAAACTGCAGCAACAAAGTCAGATGGTTTTATACATTAGCAGTTGTTTGGACACTTTTAATTACTGGTTGGTTTGCTTAAGGCAGAAGTAGTGCAGAAAACAAGAGAATGTGGGTAGCATGTGCTACGTTTGGCAAAACTGCTAACCCAAGGCACGTATGATATCTTATAGTTGTTTGCTTTTCTTATTTCTGTACACAGTAAAAGGGGCAGAATAATGGGAAAATTGTTTAATAGAGCGGGAAGATCCGTATATGTAATGTTAGAAAGCTTAAAGTTATGCCTTTATAATGTTTTACCCTTTAAAAGAAATACTGAAAGTTACAGCTTTTGATTTCAGGAGTGCTTTATGTTTTGCTATTTCGAAAAACCGTTAAAAATATATTGGTAAAGGTTCACAACTATTGTGAGCTCAACTCATATCAGGCGTATTCTATTGGGCACCAGACTAAAATGTTTTATTTTAAAATGTTGTTAAAATTGTCCTTCACCTCTATTTTTCCTTATAAGAAAATTACAAAACTGGTGCAAAACAGGACCTGGACATTTCACGAGGGTAACAACGTTAAGAAAACGGTTGAGTGAGGTGTAAATAAAGGAGCTGAGGGAATGCATATTAAGTAAAAGTGACTTGTATGTAGCTCCCGCATGAGAACTCTCATCTGTACTTCAGGAGTGGGTGCGTCCTAACTGGTTGTGGGTTGAATGATGACACCTCGAATCTGGTAGACAGAAGTTTATTATTGTCCTTAGGCTCCTTTGCTCGCCACCGTAAAGTCGTCGTCGGTGTGGTTGTTGTGTTTAGCGTCACTGTCAATATTGTGATGTGAAGAGCAGGGGCAGTAGCACTGTATTGTCGAACCGGATGTATTTATCGTCTTCCCTATATATTACTCTTTGCGCTAACTCTCACTGGAGCGATTGTTAAATATTGCATTTTGTCTCGGTGCATGGCGCGAAGGTGTACTTCTTAGGCGGCGCCGAATACGCGTCCATCTCACGTAGAACTCAGGACCCAAGTGTTCTTACTAGCAAAACCTACTTTCCGCCGTCACTTTGAATTACCCTCACTCTAGGTATTTCTCGGAGTTTGCAAAATCACATGAACAAATATCAATTTTCTGTTGGCTGGTAACTATCCCCACTTGAGATCAGTGTTCAGAATTTCCAGTTTTGGACCTGATATCAGAGACGCTTTCTCTAACGGTCCGCATGCCAAAATTTATGCGGAAGCATGCGTTCTGCACGTCGGTCAAAATCTTATAGCCTGTTGTCAGAAGAACGTATGGGATTTTAACAATGGGTTGGTTTCCGACTGGGAGGCACCAAATTTGCCTTGAGGGCAAAACAGACAATAGAGTAGGGTTGTTTGTTTACAGGGATTGCAAAGGGAGTTTACTGACCTTCGCAGAGTGGCCTTGTCACTGTGGCGGCCTCCGGAGTATATGCTAGCATTATGGCGTATATCTATTCTGGTATACGTCATTTATTTATATTTATTCCTTTGTTTATGTTAATGTCTTTCTGGTATCAAGTTATATGTCGTCTCAGTGTTCGTAGGTGACAGGGGCTGTGTCAGTTATTAGTAATCATCAGGGCTAGGAAGTTCGTACCGAGTTCCTTGAGCAGTGTAAGAGCGGCCAGGCATGGTTATACCTTGCAGCGCTGCTATACAAGGGCAAGGTTTGTCGTACAATGCAACTCATTACTGTAACTTGTATCCTAAACTAATACATATTACATGTTTAGCACATGCCTTACGCCGAGTGGCCGAAGAAATCAAATATAGTTATGCAGCTGTAGACAGCTTTGTAGCTCACATGAAAAAGATATTTTTGAAGGCATCTTACAGGATTGAATAGATCAGAGAGTTAGCACCAGACATATCGTTACCACCACGGCCAGTTGTCACCAGATGTCGGCTAGAGACTGCAATCTATAATGCCGAACATTATGACAAAATTGTTTCGGTATTAGCCAATTTAGAAACCAATGGCAGTTCTAGCATACAAACTGCCAAACGTCTAGTAACAGGACAACCTCGTAGAAATATAGTATTGATTGCACATTTGTTCAAAGATTTACCCACAACTATCACACTGTTATAGCCCAGATGTATGGAGCTGACTGAATCTGAGCGGCATGTAGATCTGTCAAAACGGATTTACCAAATCTCGAGCATTCTGCCTGAAATAAAGATGAACATGAAAAGTGTATTGAAAAGAATGCAGGGTTGGGTGCGATTTACCGCATACGAGTTGCACTTTTGGATCCCAACAAAAGCTATGCTACTGATACGGAACTGATAAAATATTTCAACTATGCCCGGATCACATCATGTGAGGTCGAAGGAACATTTTTGCAGTATAAATCTTGTTTGACGGGATGCAGAATGAGTTTTTCATTTGAAAGGCTTCAGAGGTATATTGTTTTTAGTAATACGGCCGCAGATGAGTAAATATGTAATAAAATTCCTGCTTTGGTATTTTGTCTAGTAAGAGTATTCAGATATTTAAGAAATTAATTTTATTATTTGAATATTATGTTACATTCGATCAACAACCCGCGTTATAATTGCTTGGGTGTTGCCACAATGTGCCTATTTAAATAATAAAATCAGCCAGAGACAAGCCCGTATGTACTATATAAGATTTTATATGTTGTACGTAATGATCTAAATAGGTGTGCATTTACGAATGTCTCATAGGACATTTTTGATCTCTGGGCAAACGGTTTCAATGCCCCTCCGCCGTGCGCTCTTATCTATGACTTCTTTGGATGCCGGGAGAAGGTCGGTGGCAAATTGTGTAGGGAACGACGGGCGCTACGAACTTCCTAGCTCTGGTAATCATTAATGTAACGTAACAGAGAATGTAATAAACATGTAAATAATTTAGTGGTTACTGGTAAGTGTATCGATTAATGCACTTTAACTACGGCAGTTGTAACCGTTGCCCGAAATGCCACGTCTCTAGTGGGTATATGCCGGATTGTCATCTAGAAGGCAGCCCATATGCTCAAATCAGCTCAACGGAGCCACATCATATCTGACTACACGCAGACAGGACAAACGTCTGCAGCTATAACCAGTGTTTTACATGCTACTTAAATGTTCACTGGAACGTTCAGACATTCGTCCTACTTCAGAGAGAAAACAAGTCCTCATAAAATGTTTAAGGCAAACTAGACGCAACTGGAAAGTTTTAGAATATTTAAAAAGCAAATTGCACATCCTTATTGTATTGCTAATTTAGTGGTGGACTGTAAACACAGTCGTGTGGATTGGTATATATGTGACGCAACAACGTGGGCTGCCTTGTTCTCACGGCCAACATGTGTGGGAGCAGACAAGGTTTGTTCTGTCATTCCACGAGCGCCCTTGAACCTCCAGACCAATCAGACATACTTTTGATGCAACCATTGTGGCTCGTCATATTCTGTTGAGGAATGGCCAGAATAGTTATTTATGATACAAGAGCTAAAAGTGAGATCTTAACCTCCTCGCGGGATTGCTCAACTCTTTTCCCTCGTTTCGCAAGCGTTCCTTCTCGCAGAATACAATTATTAAAATCTCAGACGCTCATTTCGCACCACTGAAGACGCCTGTTATATGCTGTTTCCTACTGTCCTTCCTTGACTTTTTGGTAGCAATTCTTATGTTACTCTTTCCGCTGCTTGTAAAATGTTGGTGGTTTTTCCGGGTTCCATAATTAGTGCATTCAAATTATTATCCGACATTGCATCAGTAATACAAGCTTCTTGAATAATAATATTCATATATGCCAGGAAAACATGGTAAATCTGGAGTGTTATTATTTTATACCACGCAGTGGTAAAATTTTGTCGTTTAATTAATGTATTCTACCGTTAAAAGCAGTCCTGCGCCATGGCGTAGTGTTCCGGAGCGTTGTACTCTGGTTCCCTCCCACGGATTGCACCCAGTCCCATCCTCTCTGTCGGGCAGCGGGTTTTAAGTCGTGGATATAGGACCGGCGCTCACTCAGCATCGTGAGGAATTTGAGAAATGAAATGTTAGTGTTTTAGTACATACGGCACCGCAGGTGGTGAAACTGATGATACATGAGATGAAGATTGAGCACCGGTGGAATGAGATGGCTGGGAAAGCTGGAGATCGTGAAGAAAACCTGCTTCAGCGCCATGTTGTACACCACAAATCTCACTTTGTAGTCACCTGCATCGAACCCGGGCCACCTTGGTGAGAGACAACTATCTAATCACTCAGTCACAGCGCGGTCTGGAATTTGAGGAGCTGCGATAGGTCACAGAATGCCAACTTTCCGGCTGGGGTTGCCGAAATGCTGACCACATCTCCTCAAACCGGTTAGATGATCGCCCACTTCTATCTTGCGTATTTGGGCGTGAGGCCGGCAGTCGGGTAGATTCGAGCTGTTACGCCCTGGATTACTTAGCGCTAAAAGCACTTCTTTGGCTTTCGGCTATCTAAAAAATAAAGTAACGAGGAGAGAACATAACTAGTTATAAAAGTAATGACGTAATCAAAGTAGAATTAGGGAAGGAGAAATAATGAATTACTATTTTGGAAAGTTTCCAGTATGAAATCTTTCCAGCAAATATGTTTTGCAGTTCCAGGTTTACTAGTTCTTTGACTAACACGATCATTCGATTATTTTCATAATCAGATCATAGAGAACGCACCGTTTTACCAGTAGGTACATAAATATTAAGTCATTTCGGACGATGAATTTTATGGTCCTCACATGAACCCAAGGGCGTTAGAGCTTAAAGTTAGCCAACACTCATCTTTCAGGATAAGGGAAAACCCCGGAAAAGGCCTATCCAGATAACTCACCCTTGACCGGGTTTGAATTCGGGACCTCTTGAGCATGAGACTGACACGCTACCACCTACGCTGCAGAGACGGGCTCTTTACCAGTACAGTGTTTGGATGGATTGCAGTTTTATGCAGTAAGAGAAATTTTAATTGATATTTAGCTAACTAGCTGAATAATAATATGAATATCATTATTTCTTCAAAGCAAAAATCATATAGGTTATTTTACACTTCCGATTTGCTCAAGCCAAGTTACTATTAGTGCACATCAAATATATTTCTGGACAAAAAAATTAGAAGCAGTATGCAAGTGGCAATAACTTTTTTTTTTCCATGATTGAGTAGTCATGATTGAGATAGCGCATAAGAATAGATAACTACACCTTAACAAATGGATAAAAAGACCATGATCATTTCGCCATGTTAAAATAGGTAATGATTGACAATACTGAGATAGTGCTTCAGCAACTCTGCGTTAGGACTTTCGGCTATCACACTTAACAATGAAAGATGCTTTTTGTGAAATAGGATAGGTTGTGTGTTTGCATACCAGGCCATCTGCTCGTTCCCAGGCAGTCAGTTTTTTGTGTAATTAATGCTTGGTAAGTAGAAAACAGACGATTAGAGAGTTGGCATGCTTCAGATCGATGCTGCAAGTGCCTGCTGACTTGAAGAGCTCTTCTTTTTTAGTCCCAACCGTCTTTTGGAGAGCAGAGTTGTCTACTTCAACTCATGGGATAAAGCTATTCCAAAACGATGCTCCAGAATGTAACTTTTGGTTTTTGCTTTCTCTATGACTCCCTTACAGTAAGTATAAAGAAAGAATAGGCTGGCCCCGCAGCTCAGTCGGTAGAGCTGCCTGCCGTGCTAGGGGTCCCGGGTTCGATTCCCGGCGGTGGGAGTGGGGATTTTTCTCCGATCAAGATAGTTCTTCATCTTGCACAGATTCTGGAAGTATGAATCACACCCCACCTAAACGTTTGCTCTCGGGATTTCACTGGAGTGCACGGTTTGAGGTTCCCAAAACCAATAAAACATTTTTAGAAAATGAGATAATTCATTCTGAATTATTTTCTATACTTTTCTATAACTGTTAAAGTATTAGAGAAATTTCACATAAAATGTGAAGATTTTAAGAGAGAATTTGTGTAAAATACTGTAACCTTAACTACTTCCAAGAATGTTGTTATTGTTTTGAATTTTGGAATTCTTATAGATTGAAGCTTCAAGCTTTTAACACTACTATTGCATCTACCATTTTGTAGTAAGAGTTCTGCATCACTTAGAAAAACGCCATAGCTCCTACACAATGGAGTGAAGTTTAGTTTATAAATATTAGACCATCTTCTTGGGGAACTTTTAATCTACAGTTCCTGTATGCTGAAACCATGTATTTTCTTTGTTTACAAGTTGTATACGAGTTTTTCTGCATGTTTGCTTTGAACAACTTTCATGTGAATTGCAATTTCTGGTATAAATACAATATTGTTTATGTTGTATACTGTGAAACGACACGGGTATCCTTACCGGCTCATCTCGGTCATCTCTGATCTGATACATAACGTATAACCCATGGTGTAACATCCCGTAAGCGGGCCAAAGCCTGCCAACTAGACTGCCGGTTGGCAGGCCAACATAGGCAAGGCAGAGGTGGGTGATGATCCAACGGATACAGGGAGGAAATGTGGTCAGCATCTCGGCACCCCCAGTCGGTTTTATAGACTGGGATTCGCTACCTAGCGTAGATCCTGAATTTCCTCATGATGTTGAGTGGGCATCCGGGACTTAAAATCCGCACGTCACAGGGTTGAGATCGATCCTGGGGGCTTCCCGTGGCAGAGAACCAAAGCACAACGCGGTAGCCCACTATGGCAAGACATATCTGATACATAACACATACATATTCATACATACAATACATACATACTACATACAGTAGGAAGTATACGCCGCTCTCATACTTGTATGACTTATAAGTTCTGCTGTGCATTTACTTTGGTACTAATTAACGTTTGGCTGATATATTTTAAACAATGTATAGTATAGAATTTTTCAGTCTGACTCTTCCTTTCTATACTTTGGCCTTCACACGGCTAGTGTGAAGGAACAATTTCCATTAATTGACCTAATAGTGGTGTGAACTATAAAGCTGGGTCTTGAATTGTAAATCGTCATTAAGGTATTTGTCTCATGTATTTATGAGAACTCCTATTGGTTTACCAGGAAAAACGCGAGTCAGTTGTAGAATTTAATGTCATGCTACATGTTGCCATGGTAGCTCAAAATTTAAGAGTAGCCGGACCGAGACCGGAAGATCCGTGGTTCAAATCCCCGCTATGGCATTGAATTTTTCTGTCTGACTCTCCTTTCCAGTGTGTACTATAATTGAAAAAAATATAATATCTTTCTCAGTAACCAAGCTCAGTTACAAAAGCAGATCAGTGAATTTAGAAGGCCTTCATCTGCATTCTGTAAAACATTCGGTCTGATATCTTAAATTGTTTCTTAGGTAATGAGTAATAAATTTAGATCAAGAACACAAGTCCAGCCAACAAATTATCAGAAATTTATAGCGTCAAATGTGAGGATTGCCATAAAATACACATTGGGAAAACGAAAAGAAATATGGAAACAAGAATGAAAGAACACGTGAGATGCATAAAATACAAACAGATAAATCAGCCAGTTTTGGTCAAAAAATCATGATATTTCCAAAGACATCAAACTTTTGAAACTGGTAAAAAAGTATTGGGAGCTAACACTTTCAGAGAATATATACATTTTTAAGAATGAAAAGAGAGCCTTGAACTTTAAAATACAAGTGAATGAGATCATTCAATTCGTTAACATCAGCAGAGGGAGGCGGTCACCTTAAGAGAGCCAGTCGAACGTCAGCTGATGATGAGGAAGCTAGTTCTTTGAAACATGTTCTAATTTGTTAAATGTAAGTGGAGCTGAAGTGTTTTCAAAGTTCGACAAGCGTTTTAAAATGTTTTAGTCTTGAAGTTCCACTGTTTTAAGTACTTTTGTTTTATCAATTTTGAGAAACTTAATATTATTGGTACAGAGTTTTTAACAATATTTAAGCCTCTTGTATGCTTGTACATATCTACAACAAAATGTGCAACAAGGGCTTTTACCTCGATTAAAAGTGAAAATCAGAAAAGGTTTTGTTAAGATGTGCTTAGAAGAGTGGTTAGAAAAGGTCCTGTGGATGTAATACAAGATGTTTAATTTCACATTACTTAGTAAATCATTCCGGCTGCAAATGTTTTCTAATAACATACATCTAGAATTATTTATTGCACCACGGAGCATACACGTTAAGGTAAGTATCGACTGTAAAGATTCCGTTTCCCTCTGAATTTCCCATATTTCCTGTTTATGGTACACATGTCTGTATTTACGAAGTTACAGCTGCTGAATATGAAACTGCGGCTGATCTGACCTCTACCAGTAGTGGAAGGGAGGCAGTTTGATATGTTGTCAATTACAGAAGTGCATGACCCGGTCGGTCTAAGAGGTGAATACGACCGCAGCCATGTCAAGTTAACATGCAAAACACGCCGCTAACATTCAACTTTTTGTGTAGGTCTGCAGGACGAGGACTTGTGTTCCAACTGCAATGGCTCAGAAGCCAAGGAAAGAGGCTTTACAGTTTAGCGTTGAAAGAACATGCCTGCTTAATTGCACCGAGCAATGCTTTACCTTTTGAAATGAAAGCCTTTTAGATATTCTGCTGCCATATTTTAATGCGTAACAGCCACAGGACTTTTACTATTTCTTTCCAGTCCATGGGCTGCCCGAAACTCTAATGAGAATTTAATTTATCTCCCTCAGTTCTTTTTGAAACTACGTGATCTAAAAGATGTGCTTAGTGGCGAAAGAACGTATATTCACTCAAAAGGATGTGAAACAGGTGAAACGTCCGACTCTCTTAACTCCCCCCCCCCCCCCCCCCGTGGATGTTCCTGAAGTACCCTTTTTTGTAGAATAATTACCGGTCAGAATGATGGAGTGATTGTTATAGACCTATAACCAAGCAGCGAAATTGATACACCAATGAAACAGGTTAGATGTATCTCTACCATAGGCAGTGCAGAGGGAGCGAGCGGTAAATCAAAACAAAGCTATATGAATGCGACGCAACTCTCGATGTATGTACTATGCCATAGTTCAGCGTTCAGAATGTTTCAGAAGTAGGTAATTTTCAGGACGAACTTATTTTGGCTAAATAATTTTGTTCATCCAGAGATATAGTTTGTATGGATATTTAAATGATGAATACTGTGACTTTGTGGGTTCGTGGAATTAAAAATCCGGTTTGCAGAAATTCTAAATGTTCTTTATTTGCGTAGATATACACTCACAGTAGCAGTATTACATCACATTCTACCAAGGTCGATAACCACAGCGATCTGATTACACCTGTTTATAACATCAGCTCTCGTTACAACAACACTACAGCTGTTTATTCCTTACTGTGTTTACTACTCTTGGCGAGTCGTCACCTTCTTAAATACCTCATTGATAAATTCTAGACTGTTCTAAAACAAACCAGAAACCGAATATATCAATCAAGAAGTCACTAGAAATTTCCATTTACCTCACTTATCTGTGTCGGTAAGTCTTTTATCTCCGCTATCTTTACTTGCCGGCTCTTTGTGTACACAAGCCGCGCTATCGTAGATAACGGGATCGCAACACTAATAATTGATAATGCCATCTCATAGAGGACTTGTTCGGATTAGATTTGTTTCGGGAGAGGGGGGGGGGCCTAGTGGTTTCCAACACTCATGGACATATTGAGTAAACCTGGCTAGCATTGCCGTCCATGCGGCGTTGGGAAATTGCATAGTGTTCTCTGGTACTAGTCTGGTGAAGTAGTAGCCATATCACTGGCAGTTCTATCGAGATTGTCCCTTAGTCTTTTCCTAAGGTGATGTGCATAAGTGGGGTGGCATTTTAATTTTCAGGTACTGTCCTAATGGAAAAGCCACGGGAAGGTTGTTTGGCCTTTTCCTGGTTAAGGATACCTATGACTGAAAATTTGAAATCCTGAACTAATAATGCTAACTTTCTGACATTTATACCACAGATGTAACTTAGTGCATATGTGATACAGCCCAAATTTTATCAATTTAACTTTGATAGTTCGGAAAATATGGTCAAAAGCCCCTTGTGACGAAATAACTTAAATGTTGGTTTAATATTTTACCAATAGGTTCCAAATACATCCATTTTTTGAATTTGCCCTAGGTTTCCATGTGTCTCAATAACTTTAGGCTCCAGAAATTTTTAAAGCTATGAATATGTTTTTTTTCCCTCCAAAATTTGAAATTTTTGTGTTTTGAAGTAAAGAAAGTGTCTTTAAATACACCTCACAATAAAAGTCCCAGACAATTTCAATTCACTGTTTCTCTATGAACGTGTGCAGCAAGTTTCATTAGTTTAACACTAAAACTGCAACGCAAGGAGAATTTTTGAAGAAAAATGCTGAAAATTTCAATAGCGAGAAAACAAGTATAAATAATTAGAATTCATATCTAACACTAGCATTAACGCAGCTTTCAAACTAGATTAGAACATTTAAAAATGGTTTGCGGATGCAATCCAAGCATTCGTTGGATTCAGGAAGGCTTACACTATTTTATAGATTAAAAAGAGGAAAGGGTGATTTTTTTTTTTTTTTTTTTTTTTGAAAATGTTCATGAAATTTCAGTTATGCATATCCTTAAACAGTTAAACAGAATATGATGACGAGGGATGGGGGATGTGACCCCCTAAAGGTAAAGTGCTGTTACTGCCCTTTGGAAGAACAGTAACAGTTCAACTTTATTTCTTTTCGTTTTGTCTTTAATTCTTAAAAAATCTTAAGATAGATTACCCCTAAAGAGCTCATTCAAAAGTGCGGAAAAGATGAGAAATTAAAAAAGTGGTTTAAACACAATAACATCGATAATGCAATAAAGTAAATCTCAGCAGAAGGAAGTTAAACATAAGTGACTTTACTTCGGAAACTGCACGCGCTAAAATAGGCCATTTGATGCATACTGTATGCTTTAACGAGACTGTAATTTGTCTAGATTTCCAGTTGCATAAAATTCAGTAAAAATAGAAAATGCTGCGCAGGCTATTTATAGAAATTATATATTTGAAGCACTCCACCATTTTAAAATTAAAAACAACAGTTAAAAATTCATCAGAAAGGAATATTCATAGCAAAAGTCATTTTATATGCTTTAAATTGAACGCATTTAGTATTATTTGTTTATGTTGTTTAACATAATACTCTTTGTTCCCTTTTAAATTTAAATTAAACGTTGTTACTTTTATCGTCAAAAATATATGATATTTTAAATAGAAGTGCTTCCAAAAATGAATGTGTTTTGGTATAAGACAAAATAAACCCTCCGTTTGCAAGACTGACGCAAGTAAATATGAATTCTGTTATTAATCGATATGGGTATTGGATTTGTCCTATTCATCTATAGAGAGGGGAGAGTGAGAGGAACGGAGAGAGAAACTTCTTTTCTAAAATGAAATCACTATGGCGAATATTTGGATAGAAAGCAATATTTTCTGCCAGAGAAAGTAATAAGTGAAGCCTCTTTAAAATACTCTCAAGGTTTAAAGGCATTACATCTGAAATGCTGCTACTTCTCTTCCGTTCGTTCATCCATCGATATTCCATTCTCATGAGGCTGCTCTCCAAAACCGCCTTCAGATAGCAGACGTTCAGAATCATTAATTATTCCTTGCGCCTGGTATCTTCGTAGTTTAATCCCGCAACCGTCTCTGGAATTTATTCCATTCTGCCTGTGTCCAACCTCTTATTTGTTCTTCGCCAGCGTATTCATACGCCTATGAATAGATCTCAATCTTGGCAGGGTTTCCTTATTGATGCTCATAAAACGGCTGCTTCGTCCTAGCAGTTGTATTGAAATGTCATGCAAATTATTTGTAGCCTTCCTGGTTCTCCGCGTCTCCTTAGAACCTAAGCAACCTTCTTGTTATAAGATAAACACAAGTTTAATTTCTCATATTTTCTTATTTTCTTTGCAGTCTAAGAATCTTGTACTGGTTCACTAGATCAAAATCTAAATTTTACTTCCGCTACTCTTTTTTAACGGTAGGCAGAGAAAGCATTGATACCGCATGAACATCCCGTACCGAAATTTCATTAGAAATACACTATACTCTTCCCTCAAAAAATTGCAAAAATGTTTACTAGTTTTTAATTTATCTTATCAGAAAAGCGTTAAAATTTTGATTAAACTAGAGAGTCAGAGACTGACTTCGAGAATAAAATGTATATTTTGAATTTTCTGTTAATGGTAAAATCTTTTGCGTTCTCGTTACTGAAAAATTACAAGAGACTTTGTAGCCGTGGCGTTGTGGACTAGAGCGTGGAGCTCTGGTTCCCGTTACGGGATTCGTCCAGGTTCCATACCGCTCACAAAGATGTAAATTAAGTCCCGGTGTCCACTCAGATCGTCAAGAAAATGATGGGCCGCAACAGGCAGCGGTCCTAACCTAATGATGAGCAAACTTTTCGGCTGAGGAATGCATGGTACCTGGCGCACCTAACTCCATGTTGCCACTGTGAAAGTGGGCGTGAGGCCGGTAGTTAGGAATGGCGGGCCCAAGACCTTCTGAGCTGTAGCACCACAGGATTTATTATTTTGTGTAGTTATTTCTAAATGAAAGCTCTAGAACTCATTAAAATATGCCATTTGTGTAATGAACTTCTTTTGCAACTTAAGTTTATACGAGATATAATCCTCTTGTTCGTTTGAATGTATGTATACCTACGAACCTATAACAAATTTGACGTATTATTATTATTATTATTATTATTATTATTATTATTATTATTATTATTATTATTATTATTATTATTATTATTATTATTATTATTATTATTATTATTATTATTATTATTATTATTATTATTATTATTATTATTATTATTATTATTATTATTATTATTATTATTATTATTATTATTATTATTATTATTATTATTATTATTATTATTATTATTATTAATTATTATTATTAATTATTATTATTATTATTATTATTATTATTATTATTATTATTATTATTATTATTATTATTATTATTATTATTATTATTATTATTATTATTATTATTATTATTATTATTATTAATTATTTCATTTAACTCCAATGGTCATATCGGCGGCCGTTCTCCTTTGGAACATATCGAAGGTGTTAGCTCGTATTCGTTGGGTTTTGATCATTAGATCACGCACACATTCGCACTCTCATTCACACTTCCAGACTCTGGGGAAGATGAGGAATTATCTTGGTCGGATAAAAATCCCCACCCCCACCCCCACCGCCGGGATATTATATTTTTCATCATGGAGAGAATCTCCACAATATTGTAACTGCAACAAAACTTATATGAAAATCATTTCCTATGCCATGTATTCCTCTTAAAATTAAGTAAACAACATTAACAGTAGAAGATATGGTGTACGTCGAATATGACATCTATTCCGATTGTTGCTTTGTTATGACATAAGTAACTTTGCTAATAAAAATGGAAGAAAATATGAGCAAAAGAATGAACCATGATATAAAATACACTTATTACCAGAGGAAAGCATAAGGAAGCTATATAAAGGGAGCATAAAGTATATATCTGAAACTATAGCATGTGATGTTAATTAGAAACATCTGGTATTTTCAAGCTATTTCTGTATCTGTTTAACATTGCCCCTCTCTACTCCAAACTCGACACATCTGGGATTTCCTAACTATCTCTGTCTCTATTTAACATTGTCTCTCGCTCTTTTTCTCACGCTATTCCAAGCTTGACACATCTGGGATTTCCAAGCTATCTCTGTCTCTGTTTTAACATTGTGCCTCTCATTTGCACATACCGATTTGCCGATCTCGTTCAGTTTTTGCCTAATTCAGCTCAGTTACCTGTTACAGTGCATTTTTAATTATTTCATCCGGCTTGCCATACTTCTCTGTTCTTCTCAGTTTTCTATCGGTGTTCAGTTTAAACATACATATACAATATTTTATGAATTACTTGTATTACATGCAATTACTTTTCATCTACTATTCTTTCCTGATTGCTTTATGAGGATGTTTCCCATTTACTTTCTAGTCAGTGTGCAGCGTAGTAAATAGAACTTGGTAAACAAATAACTGGGAATGTCAAAAGATGAACTTGTGTAAACTTTTATGACAGCACCACTGATATTTTTATAGATCGGAAAGTAGGGTTCTGATTGGAAGATAAAGTGAAATAAAAGCAGCAGAAATGAGATTTTAAAAAAGGGTAAATGACTGTACATATAGAATTAGAAATCAAGACATTTAAAATGAACTAAAAATTCACACATTAAACAACAAAATAAATGAAAATGAACAGCAGAAATAAAAGAGAAAAATGTTTTTAAAAATAATTTTGCTGTATCCAAATTTAATTATAGTGGATAGAAACTTTTTTATATTTTAATGTGTCTAATACTTCTTTCCAGTGTTTATGTACAGCGAGTTCTCAAAAGTATATTCCTATTTAATGTTTCGAGATTCATAAATTTAATAGGCAAGTATTATTATGGAATTATTATTTTATTATAATTATGATTATTAATAACATTGTTGTTGATAAAAGTGAGGATTTCAAATGAGAGAGATAGACAGCACTAAGCTGAAACATGTTCATTGCTCTTTCCCCAAACCACGTCGAAAGGGTCCTCAAAATATGGTACTCTGTAGGAGTTAAAGATAGATGCATTTATATTTATTAAACTTCGGTATTTTCTAAGATGCATTGCACTTAAATGTCTTTTGTGTCTCTACACCCAAAGCTCATAAACGGTATTTCGTACGCATACCGAACTTGATATACAAATCACTATTTTCTGAAGTTGCAAAATTAAGATTCTCAGAAGATTTTCCCCATCGCAATCATTGCCTCATTTACTAGGGAAAAAGATGCTTTCATTTCAGTTTTCGATAACGATGGCACAAATGTAAACAAAACTCATTGCAGGCAAATTTGATCCCGCTGAAGCTAATCCATTCAGTTTGCATAATAAATTGCTTCCATAGGGAACATTCACCATATCGTGTTATCTCCCACTGGGAAAGCCAGACTCTAGATGCGAGATCAAAGATAACGCTGCCTCTCCGTCGTTACTCCCATTTGGCATAATGAAGCTGCTGCTGTTATTTCGAGCATGTGATTGAAGTAAAATTTTCCCTTTTTGCTGGTGAAAATCACACGAAGATTCTAAACAGGTGCGAATAGGTTTTGGTTTTTAACGCGTCACAACATGCTTCACAACACGTGCCCATTATGAGACTCCCATGAAGCCCATTTAGCAAACGGTGTGAACTGTAAAGAGATCTCGCATATTATGCACTTGTATAGCTTCTTTAAAGCCAAACAAGGTACTTAACTTTGAGAAAGTTGTTTTAATTTCAAACTCCAAAATATTGTCGCGAGGCATTGTTGCGACAGGTAGGGCCGGCGCGCGCAAAGAGACAGTGCAACGCGGAGATAAACGCTTGCCGAAACAGAGAAAGAAAGAGACAGATGACTGGAAGGTTCGCTTTCTGGTACCGTCTTGATTGTCACAGAACGTCCCACTAATTTCTAGAACAATGAGTGGAGATATAAAAGTGCTACTGCTGTCAACGCAGTGGGACAGTTGTAATTGGACTTGCGCAGTGAGTTGAAAGTGGAGAATTGTTAATTGTGGACCTTTTGAAGTGTACCGCGAGTGGTTTTGTTCGTTTGTTTATGTGTGGTGAAGCAACCAGAGACCACTGTGCGTATGACACGTCACTTTTGGAACCTGTGAAGGGTGTACAAAAGTGTCTTTCTAAGGAAATAAAGAACATTTTGAATTTCTGCAAACTTTAGTTTTAATTTTACGTACCCACAACGTCACAATATTGTTATTATTTCTATATTTGTTATTTTAAATTTATTTTAACATATTTATGAAGAAATCCACATGAATTGTTGGAGTGTTTTTGAAAGTGAACGGGATTAAATAAATAGAAAAGGAAGATGTGTGATAAAATAAATTAAAATAAAAAAGAACCAGCAATGCTAATTTGTTTTAACCATGTTATAAGTTTAAAATTATTCGAAATAGTATTTTTGAGTATTGATTTGTTTAAATTAAGTTTTAAAAGAGAAATTATAAAAATAACCTAATATGGTATGATTGTAAATAGAGTCAACTTGAAACATTCAATGCCATGGCCGGGATTTGAACTACGGATCTCCTAGTTTCCGTCCAGTCGCTCATACCAGGAGATCCGTGGTTCAAATCCAGGTCATGGCACTGAATTTTTTAAGTTTACTCTATCTAAAACCTATCCTACATACGGCTAGTGTGAAGAAATGATTAATTTCCATTAATTATCTTAAATGGTATGATTGTATTGGTCGTTAGGAATGTCGTGGCCAATAAGAAAATGTTTAATTGCCATAGTGACGGTAAAAATCAATAAATTTCATTTAGTAAGAAGAAAGCATCACTCAGTGTCAAGAGGCGACAGAGAACAAATGTGAGTCAAGTTTTTACACTGCGAATGGATTGCAAAATATATTTCATACAATATTGTGTAATCCAAGGACGTTTACAAAGTTACTTGTCAACCTACGTTACGACGCGTCTTGTAACTTTGAATACAGTATTAAGAGACTGGATTATTTTAATTTAAAAGCAGTTAAATGATTTCTTAATTAAAAAGAAAATTAGATCCTTCAGACCTCTGTCCGAGACCACACCTGAGGTGAATTATTTCCATGCATCGACCGTAGTAGCTACAGGGAACGTCGGGAGAAATTTTTACATCATAAAACATCAAATCTGGACGTCTTCTCAACCTGGGGCTTAAACTTCATCCCAGTCTACGAGGAGGAAGATTTATCCCATAGCCTTTGTAATTTCGCTACAAATGTCGCCGCAACGTGGTGCAGAATCCCGCATTTAAACATCGTACATCACATAACAACTGATGTCGCTACAAATGGCGTCCAACGTGGGGCAGAATAATACACACAATATCAACATTGATATTCTCTACAAATGACGCCCAACGTGGGGCAGAATACCACATTTAAAACGTACATCACATAACAATGCTTGACGTCGTTACAAATGGCGCTCAACATGGGGCAGAATTAATACACACAATATCAATATTGATATTTCGCTACGAATGACGTCCAACGTAGAGCAGAATAGCACATTTAAAACGTCATACACCACATCACATTGAAATTTCGCACAAATGGCGCCGCAACAGTATCACCATTGATATTTCGCTACATCTTTAGACTCTATGTTCTACATTAGAAAGGAAAACGTGGACCTAAATTAGGCCAGTATAAAGGGCACAGTCGATCTTTGTAACGTTAATGCAGCACTCGGTGTATGAGGCCAGGTTTGCCAACTCATTCCATAAATATGTGGGCACAGATTTGTTGTTTGTCACAACAGTGAAATGAAACGACTACCTTTTTTCTCATGCTGATATGCATTATTGAATGGCGCAGCCAAACTTTACTTCTATCTGGATGTTTGTTCTCATGGTCTGTCTGCACCCCTTTGTAGTG
This sequence comes from Mantis religiosa, assembly GCA_030765055.1. Taxonomy (NCBI): domain Eukaryota; kingdom Metazoa; phylum Arthropoda; class Insecta; order Mantodea; family Mantidae; genus Mantis; species Mantis religiosa. The sequence goes on along the minus strand of CM060955.1, from coordinate 90,295,823 downwards.
CAAAACACTCACCACATATTTCACACAAAACCTTTCCTTTTTTTCTTTCATTGCCGGTATACACAGCATTGTTAATCCCAGTGAATACAATCCTGTACAAAAGTTAATGATCAGTATAGAGAACTCGGAATAACTGCCATTGCGTGCTAAATAATGAACAGTCGCGATCTGGTAACTGCTGGAGTGCTATTAAACACTTGTGCAAACGTGATGGAAATAACAATTTGCAGTATTGTATTCGCAGTATTTGCACTGATAGTGATTTCGTTCCAGGTACCCAAAAGATGTTGAAACAAAAATAGTTTTATGCTGTTGAAGCAGTTCAGAGTAAAGAGTAGATCGAAGACGCATGTAGTATTGATATTTTCAAGTACTTTGAAATGAACATTGTGATCAGGGTTATTTTAGCATTAATACATTTAGGTGTAATTTTGAGTGCAAATATTGTAACCCTGAGTAGCTATTATATGTATTTGCGTTTAACATTTAGTAACCCTGAATGGGGCTCACCCATTTTATGCCACATAAAACATAACCACATAAGCATTTCGTGGTATTTTTTCTAAGGATCTTCAACAGTATTGAAACAGCCGTGTCTTAGCACATCTAACTCCTACCAGATGGTAATGATGTATTGTGCTGAAGGGGTTTCTTTAGGTTGGAACGGGGGTAGAAACAAGCGGTAACTCCGGTATCGTCCTAGTGTCCGTTCTGAAAACATGGGAGCTTCGTTTAATTTAATGACGTACTTAAGGGGAGATTAAATGGCGAAAATTGCCCAAAACTACCTTAAGTACTTGTGTCGTCTCTTTAATTTGATATATAGACATAGTTATATTGTGAATATGCTTTTCATAATTACAATGATCTACCTCTTTGAACTCTGAATTATGTGGAATAAAGATGCTTTTTAACTCATAATTTAGGGAAAAGTTTGGTGTGCAAAATAAATTGGCAACACTTCTAGTATGGCAGCCTCCATATAATCAAGAAATGTGATCTTTTTTTCCCTTCAAAATATATCCAAGAGAACTTACGTTAAGTATCATGAGAGAACTTAGGCTTTTGGCACAATTTTTGTAATTTACGTCCTCCAACGTTAAGTCGTATCGGACGATGAATGAAAGGGGTGAAATGATGCTCAAATGAGTCCAGGGTCCATGGAGCTTAGAGTTACCCGACATTCGTCTTTCAGGATAAGGGAAAACCCCGGAAAAACCTTATACAAGTAACTCGCCCTGACCGAGATTCGAACTCAGGACCTCTTGAACGTGAGGCAGACATGCTACCATCTACGCTACCGAGGCGGGCATTATTATTATTATTATTATTATTATTATTATTATTATTATTATTATTATTATTATTATTATTATTATTATTATTATTATTATTATTATTATTATTATTTTGCATCAGCAGCATTGCCATGCTACGAGGGTCACTATTTATATTTTTAACCTAATAATTAAAATAAAGTAATTTCTGATTGAAAACTGCTTTATTTCTTTTTTCAAAACATTCTCCTTTATGATCAATACACTTTTGCATCCGTTTGCACCATTTGTCAAAGCATTTATTCCAGTCTTCTTGAGACGCCTCCAAAACATGGTTTTTGAAGGCATGAACGACTTCTTCTGCCGACGAAAATCGTTGCCCAAGCAATTTATTCTTGATGTTCGGGTACAAAAAGAAGTCATTGGGTGTCAAATCAGGACTGTACCCATCAATTCGATTTTTTGAGCCTTCAAATACTCTGTTGTTAGACGAGATGTGTGTCCCCTCGCATTGGCTTGATGAACGATTTTTTGGTTCTTGTTGGTTTATCTTACTTCACCGAAGATTTCCGGTGTATCATTTGGCATTGACCGTTTTACGTTCTTCTAAAGGCACTGTTGCCACATGGTCAGTTTTGCTGAAAAAGCAGGCGACCGTTTTCTTTAAAGTGCTTCGAGTGCGAACAAATTTTATTGTATTTCCTTCATCTTGTAACACCCATACCTACAGTGGACTGGCGTTTACGTTCCGGCTCATACGTATAAATCCATGATTCGTCACCTGTTACATTTTTATATACGTCTTTTGAAGCACCGCCATTGAATTTCTTGAGCATTTTTGTACACCAATTGACACGAGCATCTTTTTGAGATTGCGGCAAATTATGTGCAAACGAGTGCAAACCTTTTTCAGGGCTAAATAATCATACAATATTTATGCTGATGGAACTAATGCCAATGGTTACCTCAGTCTCACAATATGTCGCATGCCGATCTTGCATTATTAGTTTTTCCACAGCATCAGTGTTTTATGGATCAACTATTTTTGGATGACCTTCACAAACTTGATCACTGAGCGAACTGCGGCCACGATTAAATTCGTTATACGAGCGTTTCACAGTGGCAAAGAATGGAGCTTCGTCCTCAAATATGGAAGTTAGTTGATCGATGCACTCTGGTGATATCTACGTCGAAAGTCGTAATAAATTATTGCACGAACATTTTCATAAGTTAATTCCATGTTTTTTAGGACACGATTTTCAAGTTAATGTAAACAAAAAGAAATGACGCTCTCTTGCCAAAATGTTTGAAGTAGATTATGGCCAACAATGTCAAACTTTCCACTGGAAACGTCAGATGGCACCTAGAACATTCAGGGTTGCCAAGGCTCAAAATATAAATAATGTCCTCGTATTACTTAGTTGACTAATGCTGAATAACTTTTCATATATCTATGTAGGTGGATAGCAGATATTTCACTAATTTAATGTCCATACAATTTTCTTTATTCTGCCCGACTTAAACCCCAGAAAATTTGTTTCTAAAATAAACATTTATTTAAAACATATGACGAAAATATTGTTCTAAAGTCACTGATTTCCATTTCATCATATTTTATACGCTTCTACCTAAATAGAGTCTGTCGGCTGTGTAATCATTATCGACATGGAGGATTTTACCCTCCCCCTCCTCTCGATTTTCTGCTACAAAACAGAACAGACCAGTATGAAAGTTAATGGTTTTTACAAGCCATCATAAAACATATTCGCGTTGTCAGATGTTTGGCACGCCAGCGCTGTAGACATCGATTTACTCCCGCGTAGAACAGAGACTGGGGTCAACAAATTTACCTGAGGATGTTCTGAAACCTCCACTTTGCTTTGTCGTGCGTTTGCGCAGCTCTTCTCCCAACGTCATTATTTCTGGAAATGTGTTTATTTTTACTCTTACATCTTCAATAACTGCAAGCGTTTCAAACGCTAGCTTTTAGGCATAAGCAGACACTTCTTTGGGAGTGTAAAAATAAACCACCACGATGCATCGTTTTTAAACGTGAACTTAATGACCCATTTGGTTTGACTTCAGAATTTTCTCGTAAGAGCTGCAGCTTTTAAGTATACTACCTTTAAAATTACCAAAATGTATAGTTTTAATTCCATTGTTTTGAAAATTTAATACAGTAATCAGGATTTTATGTATAGATAATATATGCATAAGATTTTATCGTCGTTTTAATATTAGTTCCCGAAATATCACATTTTTACTTTCTCCACTATGCTTTTTCAGTAGGTAGAAGTATTGAATTCCATCCAAATATTTAATGAGTATTCGCCAGTATTCAAAAACTTGTTTTGAGATCTTAACCAAGGAAGCCTCTTTTGGAAAGAGCCGTGTGTATTTGTGCGTCTGAAAACGAAACGTCGGCTAAATATGAAGGACCCCACACAAATATTTTGGAGAAAATTGCCGACCACAAACTAAGCTTTACGTGGTACCATTTTCAAAAGGAGCTCTAGCGGCAAAGAATATCCTTTACGATATGTGTAAGTATACACGTTCGAAGCCAATTTATATCTTGAACTTCATTGTTAAAAGCTTGTAGAAACACTATTCTAAACCGTGACATTTAGACCTGTTGTTATACACGGGTACAATAACTCGACCACAGGACATAATGAACTCACAGTTCCCTTCCAAACTAAGACAAAGCAATTCATTTCTGACCTGAAAAGAAAAAGTCTGAGAAATGCAACAATGCAATTTCTAGCGATGCATCAACATACACCCGAAAAATAAATTTGTACTAGGAAAATAGATCCCACTAGTTTGTTTTTCTTCATTATGACTTGAATTTCGTAATGCATTTCGACTCTATATTGTTTGGATTATGTGATCTTCCTTGATTCCACTTAAGGTTGATAAATTTATTGGTTATCATTTTTATTGATATATGCTGACTCGATTTCTTTTTTACTTTTTCTCCACGTACGAAGGCACACTAAAATTTTCTAGAAAATCAAACGAGGGTTAGTATTAGAAAATTTAATTGATTTTATTGTTTTTCAAAACTTGTCTCTTAACATCAATACTGTTTTGCACCCGGAAAAAAAAAAACAGTTCTTTAAAGCAAAGCTATCACTCTTCCTGTTTCACTTCAGAAAACTCTTTTGATAATGTTCCGGTGCTCCATTTGATGACTAAATTCATTTTACCTTTAAATTTTGGTAACCAAAAGCAATCACAAATTGCTATGGTGAAGGCTACAAAGTCGGGCGTCCCTGGTGCTGACCTTTAAAGCGCTAAGGTACTTAGTTGTTAATTTTGCAGTATATGTACCGATGTATTGTCATGTTGCAAATTATTTTTCCTTTTGGACGTTTCTTTCGAACTTTTTCAAAAATGTTCTATTGTGTTGTAATCGGCAGTAACGGCGCGTCTACCTTAAAGTAGTGCAGTAGCAAAGTGGCTAGTTTAGGAGGGGGGGGGGGGGGGAATTGGCCGGATCTTCCAGGGTTCGATTCTGTTCCAAAGACCCATTGAATTGGCTGAGTTTTCTTTTAAACAATACGTGTAGCATTAATCACCAGTAACGGTGTTCTAAACTAAATTTCAAGTGCTGCCTTAAATATTCTTTTTTCTTTTGTCATTTTTTTAAACATTTTAGATTTCTCCCCGTAGAAAGTTTACATTTTAGCTGCATGTATTTTGGAGAGAAAAAAATCCTGTTTATTACTTTCGCATGACTTTCTCCAGCCACTGTCGTCTATTTTGTGTGTTCACACACTATTCATTTCAGTCGAAACAAACCTTTGTAGAAGTAGCTTCATTATGCTTTTTAGTGTAGTATAAAGTAGATACTTCTTCTTTCACTTTCCCTGCTGCCGTTAGGCGTCGGGTATAAAGTAGATACAGCGGGCATAAAAGGGATTTATTTTATTTAGGCTTTGAAAATTTCATTTTTTTTTTCATATCAATACGAGAAATAACCGAATGATGATGGCACCTTAAAAGTGACAGTAGGTATTGAATAACTTAAATACAGTCTACTAAGTCTACTCTTAAGGTTTACCAGTTATACGCAATCATACAAATGCATTCCGCGTGAAGAGCATTTCATAAGCTATTTACAGAAAGTTCAAAATAAGGTACGTTCTATTACTCATATTTTAACTAACTTCATAAAGCCACTTTTGATAAAATTAAAAATAACGAAAGGTTTTCCATGTTAAGGGTACAAGGTGCGAAAGGATTTTCTTCAAAATGTTCGTGTCCTATTGGAAAATTCTGAAATTAATTAAGAAGTTTGGTATTTATCCGTACAAGGTTTTTGTAAGACCATACACATACTCTCTCTCTCTCTCTCTCTCTCTCTCTCTCTCTCTCTCTCTCTCTCTCTCTCTCTCTCTCTCTCTCTCTCTCTTACATACACACCTTTTATACAGATACTTTTTTTAAGGGAAACTAATTGTATTTATTTCTGGTTAAATCTCCATTTTGAATCTTTGGGTGGAATGACACTTGCCATACCTATAAGTAAATGCAAACGGAAAAAAATTAAAATTAATACTAGCATTTTTGGCATAGCATTCCCTAATGAATATTGTGTACTGTTATTCTTATAGTTATCGCCAAACAACTTGGCACGTGAAAAATTGTTTGGAACTAGTTGACGAAACTATATCAGTAAAGTTTGTAAATAAATACGTAAAATATGAAGCTGTTAACAGTAAAGCAAACAAATATATACAAATATAACAATTTGTAACTTCAAACTTCACGTATCTAATAAGAAATGATACTTTTCTTATAAATTGCCCGGGATCGCGATTTCATGTAAAACTTTTACACATCCTGAGCCGGAAACAACAAAGCGGTCGCCATCGTTACGAACGCTAGATGTTAATATGTTCTTGTTAGTACTACCAGAAACTGAAAATAAAACATTTAAAAGCATAATCGACTGCCTGTATTTCAAAATTCATTACGCGATGTTTGTTTTTTAAAATAAATATCTTTTCGTAAACCATTAAATCTATCGGACCATCTAATTGTTTTAATAATTTAACTTCTGGATTTATTTCATAAAATAAATTATTTAATTATTAATTATTAATAAATTATTTATTTTGTGAAATAAATCCGGAAGTAAATTATTAAAACAATTAAATGTCCAATAGATTTAATCGTTTGGGAAAAAGATATTTATTTTAAAAAACAAACATCTTGTAATGAATTTTGAAATACCGGCAGTCGATTCTGTTTTTAAATTTGTTTTGTTTTCAGATTTTGATAGTACTAACATACTAACATTTAGCGTTCGTAACGATGGTGACAGCTTTGTTGTTTCCGGCTGAGGATGTGTAAAAGTTTTACATGAAATCGCAATCCCGAACAATTTATAAGAAAAGTATCATCATTTCTTATAAGTGAAGTTTTAAGTTAAAGATTGTTATATTTTTATATAAGGGTTGTAAAGATTGTCTTGGCCCTTTTACCTCTCACACTCCATTAAGCACTGGTAACTAGTCATTAACTAACCCGCCCGATCAGTGAGGGTAGTCAATTACTTATTGCAGATAGCGAAAGTAGCCAGTGTTTGTTTTACAGAAGTTTTCATTTAGAAGTGAAGAGAAACGTTTTATACGAGTGCCTGTTTATTATTCGTGGTGGTGATGGTGAAATGTCGAGCATAGAACCTTCAGAAGACCGCAGTGATGTATAAGTAATAGTGATATAGCTTGGCATGTAGCAGTGTAAGGGAATCAACTTCTACCGCTGCAGCATAACCAAGAGTCAGGGTGTGAGGTGGATTGGAAGTATCACATAAGAATAACTGACTCGCCCAAACTCAGAATGCCAATTTGTTTGGCAATACCTATACTAATGCAAAATACGAATTTGTCAGTGTTCTATCTAGCCATCTAGTACACTTTTCTGTCTGTGTGATTCAACTGATTTGGCACATGCCCAGTGATCCCAAGTTCGCGGGTTCAAATCTGACCCAAACTGATGGTTTTTAAATGTCAGTGGATTTACTGACAGCTAAAAGAACTGCAAGATGAAATTCCGGTACATCGGTGGAGCTGATATGATCCTGACAGTTGACGTTAACTAAAATATTTTTTAAATCTAATCAAATTGAGCCTAATGAACTATATAATAATGTTTTAATGATTTTAATTAATTATATAATAATGTACGCTTAAATATTCAAATAAGTTATAACACCACAAGTAATGGCCCCGTTGATTTGAATATTTTGTTAGCTTTTGGGGATTTTACTCAACCATTAATGAAAGCTTTAGAGAATCCTCGATTGCATTAGTGATATTTGCTAAGATGAAGTTAAATTTGGAGAGTAAAAGGGACATAATGATTCAAATTAAGGAGGGTGCATTGTAAAAACAAATATTGTATCCCTTTTTAAGGCTCGAAATGTTTACAGTCTAATCTTAAAAGGCTTACAAATCACAATACTTCTGTTTATCTTTTATCTGCAACACTTCACACCCAATTTTTGTTCTTATATTCCAATACAAAATTTTCAGTTGAAAGCAAACTTCCAAGCATTTTTTTTTCTTTCCTCTTGATTTTCAGCTTGTACGTGCATTGTTAGGAAATTCCAACCACATCAGTCTCCCGGGGATTTCTTTATACTGACATGTGTCGCAGAGTTTGATAGGCTGACAGAAATGGGCTCCAAAAATCGATAGAGCGGCTTTGACCCAGTTTTATGGGGGCACGTGATCTGCGGCCCTATGACCCACATAACGGTATAGCAGTACAACAATAATTTCTTACTGATATCACATTAGCGGTTCCCACTGCACCAGTTGTGTTTGGAATTTGTCATTTACAATTTAACGCTAAGCATACAACAAGACCATGTAGACACAAGCACTGTAGCAATTTATTTTTCTTCCAGTTGTAACATAGTGTTTAGCGTTCACTCGTGAAAGGAATTCGGTGGATATTATAACGTTCCGTTTGTAGCGGTAACTGCAGTTTATCAAAATATTTCCTCGATAAGCATGTAGTTTCCTGCTCTCTGGGGGGCAAACAAAGCCGCAATAAAGGTCTAGCTTTGGGCAGATTCTATCGTTAACACTACATATTTTGGTAGTTTTAATTAATTGGCATTAGAATGATGTAAACTAAATATTAGTTTCCTCGGCGTCTTGTTTTTTTTTTTTTTTATTTTATAATGAAAAATATATATCTATGTATATATATATATATTTCTTTTTCTTATTTAACCGATTTTTCATTATTTCCGTTTATTTTATTATCTGCTTTCCTAGTTTCACAAATATTCACTATACACATAAACACCCATGCCCAAGGCGGGACTCGAACCCGCGACCCTCTACGCGGCGGAACACTAGAGACATACATTTTAGCGACCATGGCTACGAGGGCCGGCTATCTTGTTAGGTTAAACGATCCACACTGAAACATACACACCAGTTACCGTTTAATTTATGTGTGTCCACCCCGTCCTTTTATCACAAACTTAATGACATTGATTGAGGTCTTCAAACTAACCACTAACCTAACTCTCCTCTCACCTGGCAGAATTATTCAGATACACAAATCTGTATAAGTAGCGCTTATTTTTTTTTTCAGTTCTGTTATAAAATTTTCATATCGTTATCCTAGAATGGATTCCTTTCTCTGATTATATGCAAGATATTAACCAACACTCGCTTGTGTATATATTAAAACTAAATTTTTGTAAGAATAATGGTTTATTTTCAAGCCTGCTACTGTTGTTACATAATTACATGGTGCAGATGTAATTCTAAAACGAGTATTAGATTACAGAAATCACATTTACACAAATTTTATATTATTTTGATGAAATATGCATTCTTCCAGGCAACTGGGAGTTACTGTAAACTTTCTGTGATTCTCTCACAATTTCCGAGTAATATAAAATCCAATGCTTGTGGACTACGATTTTTGTCTACCGTTTAACGTTAACTAGTATTCAAAAGTATAAGCATTCCTTCTGAATAAAGTGGGTATCAGGATGATACCGAGATTAGGAATTCAATAAATAATGAATCGTAATATATTACATATGAACTTTGGGTATATTTGTTAAATATGAATTGGATGTTAAGTTTGGCAGTAAACTAGTAGGGACGGCATCATCGCGGGTGGTCCATCTGGCAAACACTTGAATAGAAGTGACTTTCTTAGACCCTTTCTTAGTAGCTACTGACCAAAACAAAAGATACAAAGGTCCACATGTAACCAAAGCTCGACTTGAGTAGGTAAATTCTGGTATGAATAACACATTTCTTGAAGCGAATCTCACAGAGCTGGACTAACCGTCAATGAAGACGTGGCTGGGCGACAGATACATAAGGTAACTCCGGACAGTAATATAGATTAGTATCCCTTGGTCAGCAACTTCGCGATTTACTTAATTAAAAAGAGCAGTCATTAAACGAGTCATAAACTTGGATTCCAGTGTCATTAGTGTCATCCTTACTCCTAGAATACTCACGCAGACCCTGAGAGAAAGCTCTTGCTCGAAGCTGAGGCTAGACCGCGCATTGCTTCAAATTTGCATAACGTTGCCCGGAAAAGGGGTGACAAGTAGCTCATCACAGAAAATTCAACATATACATTCTCTTTGTCATTAAATTTACTGGGTTTAAACCAAAATGCTTAAGGCTACTTTTTGAGAAAATAAAAATTTCTGAAAAATGATCCACATAAAGAATAGTTGGTAATGGAGAGATTTTCTTGAACATTTTCATGTCATATCTGCGAAAAATACTAAATGTAAATTCTAAGCTCAATATTTGTTTGACTTTTTCTTTTATGCTGTTCACACATACTCATACTAGTCTAATTTTCTAAAACCTTTCTTTTATACATGGGTTTAAAACACATACTTTTGATGAAATCCTAAATTTTAAGATGGAATGCAATACTTCTATTACCTACTAGATATGTAGTAGAGTAATACATTTAATTGTGGCATATTAGGGACCTTAACGTATACAGGGACCTTAACGCAGAAAAAGTAAAATGAATCTGGTCACTATATTTGGATTATTTTCATTAAGATATGACATACATAGCTACTGAAACGTGTTGGATACCCCTGATTACACTCACGCAGCCGATATTGACGTTAAGCTGAGGAACCTCTGTGGCGCCACGCAGGATTTATGGCCCATTTCTTTCTGTTCATCTCGAAGACAAAACGTTTGAATGAAGTGCAAAGTTCATCAAAAACAGCGGAACGCTATATTTGTAGTTGGTTTGTGGGCCATGCCATAGTTACATGTGTAACATTGCCGCTTTTAATGAATTACTATTCACGAATAAACCAATAGTTTCGAGTTTTAAGAAACCCTGCTTCTAAGTTCATTTGGTGGGGTGGGGGATATCGTTTTGATATTTTACTTGAAATATTCTTTAAACTTAAGTGAAGTTGACAGTAATCATATAGAGGTAGTTTCAGAAGAATCCGTCATATGTAATGGCACCCACCTTCTCGATTCCTCTCTGTGTTGGTAGTGTGCCTCACGTTCAAGAGGTCCCGAGTTAGAATCTCGGTCAGGGTGAGTTATTTGAATAAGTTTCTTCCGGGGTGTTCCCTTATCCTGGAAGATAAATGTCCGGTAAGCTCGATGACTGAACTCATTTGAGCATCATTTCACCTTGTTAAAAATGTATGTGTGTAAGAGAGACAGAGAATAGTATAATTAAAACTGATATGTTAGATAAATACAAAATCGATATCTAAGTTAAGCATTTACAAAAGATGTGACACGAAGATACAAAAGAAAAATCTCACCCAAACTACCCTTTTCACGACCACTTTAATTAAAACCCAAATCTTTGAAATATATACAACACAAGTGAAATGTATGCCTTGAAGCTTCAGTGAATATGTAGTCTTCTTCACTTTGAAGGAATTTTATTAATTTTGAATAATCAGTATATCTGAAAAAAAGAGAGGAGGTGAGGGAAGAAAGTATTCCTCAAAAAGAATCTCATTAAGACAATAATTCATGTCAGTTTTGTGGCATTAACCGCTTCCCGAGATATTTTTTGCTATTTGATTTAATTTTCAGAGCTTTATATAATTTTAAAGTGCTAAGTAGCTATTCTCTCGTTTTTTTTTTTACCTTTTTGCATTTCACATCATGCAAAGAGTGGAATTTTAAAGGCATCAAGAAAACTGGTTTTTGGAGATTGGACTGTTGCTTCAGCCTCCTGCATCCATCTTGTATTTTCAATGAAATGTATAATAAAACTAATGCCACAAACTTTATTTCGATTAGTAAGAAATGTATGTTAGAAGCATGTGCAGAGGGTCATGCAAATGTAACACACCAGATTTTTGTTTTGGGGTTATGCTTCTTACATATAGAAAATGAGCTTTAAAGTTCATCAGCCTTTAGAACAAGTGGATATCGAGTGCAATACTTCCAGCCTTAGAGAAAGTCAAAATATGGAAATAACAATAATGACTACTTTTGGTTTGCCATAGGTGCATAAAGAGATGCTTCACATTAGTCATTCCTTTCACATTTTGAGCAGTTGAAAGAGTTGGGTGCTCTTGTCAAATGAGATACACGTAGAAACTTTTAAATAAGGGCACCTGCGGCGAGTCAGAGTGGGCCACCCATTAGCCGTGCTGAAAGCAAAGTAGAAAATTAAAAGGATGCTCATTCACATACATCAGGGGCAAAAGGTCACTATGAAAGCCAAAATTGTTATCAATGCTGCGGTGTCTTTACATTGAGAAACTTACTGACTTGCAATGCGATTATATACGTAAATCAGCAACATCGAAATTTCTATTGTGATGTACGGAGGAATCTTAGACAACTCAGACATCTAGTCTTGTAGGTGTAACGTATCAGAGATATAAGCCATTGAAGTAGTTGCGATATATATATATATATATATATATATATATTATACATAATATTTCATCTAGATCCCGCCTTTAATTGCATATTGGCAATGGTGTTAACTCGTATACGTTGGGTTGCTGGTACTTCAGATTTTTAATCATTAGATCACACACACATTCGCATTCTCATTCATACTTCCAGACTCTGAGGAAGAAGGTTGGAGAAAAATCCCTACCCCCCGCCGGGAATCGAACCCGGGACTTCTCGCACAGCAGGCGGGTACTCTACCGACTGAGCTACGGGGTCAGCCAGTTGTTATTTGATACTTCAGTAAAATAGAAATAAACAGTATTAGAATGTTTTAATCGCTGCTTAATGGAAGTAATCCTTATAAGTTTTGAACTTGCATGTCCCTGTTTTAAAATGAATATCTATATAATTGCTCTGATTTACAAACAGACTAAATGTGGCTGACGAACGAAGTTGACAAGGACTATGTAATATGTTTGTGAATTTCAGTCCACGTTGGGGTGCCACTTTGTAATTGTTATGTTGCCAGTTAAAATTTGCTGTGATGATCAGGCACGTATTTAGAAGTCATTTTCCGGGGGGGGGGGGGGGGGAGTCCAAACAAATCTACGTTGAATTATTTGCTTTTAATAAATAATCAGGGATGTGTTTTTAACATGTTAGTAAAAAATAAAAACATATGTAATATATTATATTCACATGACTTTCTCCACCCAAGCTTATAAAAATTATTGTTCGTAGAAAAGTTTATTTTTGTCTTTTTCTTTGAATAAAGTCTGTGGAAAGGCCTTGCACATTGCACAGTTTTTGTTCTTATACCTGGGATAAAGTGATATAAGGAGTAATCAGATATTTAAAAAGCGAACCACTGATATATGCATTTGAAGTATTAGTTCTCCTTGAATGAAAAAGGGAATTACAACTTAGAGGTTAAAAATTACATACCTTTAAGTAAGCATCTGGGATTTTTAATCAACAAATTATAATATATCGGAATTGGTTAACTTTGAAATACATTATTATAATTGACATTTGTGTATTTTAACGAGTTATACAGCTACTGTGCAGTAACTTTTTGTTTATCTCTTAAATAACTTCATGTCTGCCTGACAGTGAATAGAGACGTTAAGATGAGAAGCTTGAATAAACTTTTTCGATTTATTTTAAACTAAATGTTATTTCAACTATTTATTAAACGATTGAAATGATAATTCATTTGGGGGGGTGGGTCCGGACCCCCTGGACCTCCCCCTTAAATACGTCCCTGGTGATGATGATGTATTTTGAATTTACTTTTGTAATTTTGCTTTTGTTTGTATAGAGGGAATATTAGATTTGAAAATTTTGAAGATGTAATGAATTTATCAAGAATTGAATGTCCTTCCAGCTTTCCTCCATTTCCTTTGCTCCTTTCCTCGGGTACACGAGGAATCTCATCCGTGGTTAGCGGTCTCGGATTGGTGCAATATTTTCAACTTACTTTACTAAAATGATTCTGAAACTTATTTGTTGATAATTATTTACCTGAGGAACATTAAATACAAACTAAGAATAATTTTAACACTTTAACTTCCGCAACTACTAATCGTTTTCACTTCAAGCTTCTTTCGGAAGTTGATTCTGTCTCCCTTAGCAACCGTTCGTTTCTTTATGTGCTCGACACTCATGGCCTTCTATATGTGTCTCTTGTTTGTATTTTTACCTTCTTTTTAATTTGGTCCATTTATACCCCGCCTAAACTCCAATGGTCATATCGGCGGCCGTTCTCCTTCGGAACGTATCGAAGGTGTTAACTCGTATTCGTTGGGTTTTAATCATTAGATCACGTTCGCACCCTCATTCATACTTCTAGACTCTGGGGAATATGAGGAATTACCTTGGTCGGAGAAAAATTCCCACCCCCATCGCCGGGAATCGAACCGGGGACCTCTAGCACGGCTCTACCGACTGAGCTACGGGGCCAGCTTCTCTTTACTTGCGACTTCACTTTCACACACGTCATACGGACATAACATGTTTTAAACATTCTTCCTTCATTTTAATCTCCCAACAATACTACAAAATTCACAAACAATATTTATCTTTGTGGCCAAACAAAAACAACTGCTTCAACTAAAATAGTATAGGGTATATTGTAAGTTTATCACGTTTCACTGTCACTTTACTCGGTCAGGGTGAGTTACCTGGATAAGGTTTTTTCCAGGGTTTTCCCCTATCCTTCAACACGAATGTCGGGTAACTCTAAGCTCCATGGACCCTGGACTCATTTGAGCATCACTTCACCCAATTCATTCACCGTCCGATATGACAACGTTGGAGGACGTAAATTACAAAACAAAAAAACAAAACAAAAAACTGTCACTTTACTTAGGTGACTTGGTTCAGTTTTCACCATCACTGCATTTTCCTCTGCCTCAGCGGACTACTGAAACGCACGAAACCACTCCTTTCGCTTTACTCGCTGAAGTTGGAGCACCGGACAATTTAAATCCGTGCAATAGCAACTTTGTAATTCACAATCGTGATCATAACCTCACTTGGAACATGCTCAGTACCCAGCGCAGATATTTGTTCGCAGGACCTTCGAGAATGTTTGCGAGAGGCGGGGTAAAATGTTCCAGGAAAATCTCATTATCTCTCTATAATATTTCTTGCCATACTCCATATCTTTCTAACGACATAGTCGGCCGACGTTTAACGACATCTATCCACATGACAAGCTTGGCTTACAGCACCTGCGTCACAATATATTAAAACACCTTTTGTGATTGTTAAGGTATCTGGAATTGTTGACCATACCGCTAAGAAAAATATTCATTTCAGATACAGGCAGTGCTTATTTACTATTTTAAGTGGGAACAAACCCATTCGAAATAAAACCAGGACGGTACCTAATTTATTAAGATTGAGTAGCAAATAAAAGCTTAATACGTTACGTTAAGAAGATTTACGTTTTGTAAAACTTCTAGCTTATTCGTTTTCTGTTGACGCCTTGTCTTGTTCCGTTTGAAGCAAAATTAAATAAAATCGAAGAAACGCAGTTAGCAATAGAAACTGTTTAAATTTAGTTCTAAACACGTATATTTATTTTTCATACAAATCAAATGTAGATGTATTTTCAATGTATGTGCCTGAGGCCTCAAGAGCATCTGAATCAACATAAAGAGCTAAGAAATAAATGAGATGCAACAGCTGTTTGATATGTGTGTAATATTTTTGTGTTGACAGTTGTGTACTGCGACTACACGGCGTCCGGTAGATCACTCCAGTTCATCGAGGACTACATCCTGAAAGAGGTCCTGCCCAGCTACGGCAACACCCACACTACCACAAGCATCACTTCACTGCAGTCCACACTCTTTCGGTGAGTCTTGCGTGGGTTGACATTTGAAAATATGCCCTCATTAAGAACGTTTTCTTTTAGTTAATAAGAAATACTGACAACAAAATAATTCTCAACAAATTTAAAACCTGACTCAGAAACTCACCTTAGGTATTATTGCTTTCAACAGATTGTCATGTGCTCATATGTTAAATTTAAGTGTTATATCTGTCTATAAAAGACAGTCCCTAAAGTTGGTTTTCGATTGATGATACAGTTGTCAAAACATGACGTCATTGCTCTCATCTCTTATAGCTGCTAAATGTCATTGGATTTTGATGAACAACGTAAACGTTTGTACTTGAATGTGTTCATAGCAAGTACTTGCCTTTTTTTAAAATCTGTATTAAATTAAGAGATTTTTTGTTGTTTCGAAACATCTAGTCAACATGGCGTTGCAGATTCTAAGTTTATACATAAGCAGTCTGTCACATTGTCAATGTGACCTCTCAGGGCACATCTCCAAGGTTTAAAATCTGTTGCAAGTTTGAAGAAAGCAAAGCATGAATGTGTTTACATTGTATAGTTACGTTGATTTTAAAGATTTTAAGTATTTGAACCAGGTAGGTCAAATCGGATGATGAAGGAAGTGGTTAAAATGAGCTCAAATTGACCCCGACATGACACAAGTCCTTTCAGGATAATGAAAAAGCCTGAAGAAAGCCTTATCCGTGTAACTCGCCCTAAACGAAATTCGAACTCGGGAGCACATGAATGTGAAGCAGACATGCTATCCCCACATCATAGACATTGACGTTAAAGGAAGTTTTGTACATTGAGTAATGACTGGCATTTGGTGCAGCAAACCCTAATGTAAATAAATAATACTTAAGGGTAGACTGAAGACATTCCTGAATCCTACATTTATGAATATACATTTTTGAAATTTATACTACAAGTAGCATATCATAACACAGTACTTCACTTGTTCTTACTGTCACTTCACTATATAAACTAGTTCAACTGTTCGTTGTCCATTTATTTTTAATGTTCTTTTCAACCTGCATCCGTAACGTAGCAGCGTAGCATGTAAAGCCGACGTGACCTGTTCTTCCGGAAAGTTCACTCGCTAGTGAATCGCTGTACGTTGTCCCAGTAGTTTGAATCATGTTTCAGATTTTGACGTTTGCTGCCGTAGTTTTGGAAAATGATTTTCCTACTGTAAAATAAAACTCTCGGGTTATCTTAGTTTGGGTTTCTAAAGGATCTTTGAAAAGAAAATTCCGAAGAGTTAATGTGAAAGTTCTTTGTTATAAATTTATGTTAATATGTTGATACTTCTCTTGGTTCCTTGGCATTAGGTAACTGTTATATGTGTGAACAGCGGAGTCCATTTCTGTATCGTAGATAGCATGTCTGCCTCACGCTCGGGGTTCTGAGTTCGAATCCCGGTCAGGGTGAGTCATCTGATAAGGTTTTTCCCTTATTCTGAAAGATGAATGTCTGGTAACTCTAAGCTCTATTGACCCTGGGCTTATCTGAGCATCATTTCACCTATTTCATTCATCGTCCGATGAGATAGATCGGAGGACATGAATTAAAGAAAAAGAAAACAGCGGAGTGGACGCCATTAGTTATTGGGTGATGTGACCATTTTACTTTCTCTACCACTATACATAGTAGGTAGAGAAGTATTGCATTCTACTCCAAAATTCGAGACAGCGTGCGCGCGCTCCTGCGTATGTATGCAAAAGCATAACTCACCAAATTTGGTTAAGTTCAATTTCGCCCGAGAGAGAAACACGAAAATCTTTAAAAGATTCCTGCGTCCCAATCTATCCTGTACTTAGACGTAATAATGAATCAAATTATTCCAAACGCTTTCCAAGATATTTTCATGAAATGTCTGTCTTGAATTTTCTGGGAATGGCCCCGGAAGTGCTCTTTTTTCCTAATGAGGTTTGCGTAACTGATAAGCCACATGAGTTAGAAAAATCATACTCCACAAAAAGAATGCAGATTTGGCTAAATTATAGAGTTTAAATTTTTCATGTATACCATTTCCGGATATTCCTTGTTATTGGTTGGCGTTTCTCATTAATTGCACTTCTCTCAAATGGGAAGTTATAATTCGCCCTTTTCTTCCTGATTTTGCAAAGAGAACGGAATTTCAAAGTCATTACAGAGCGACTAGCTCTTAAAGTATTATACTATCGCTTGAAACTGCTGTTTTCCTGATTGCCATTGTATTACAAGGAAATATGTAATAAATCCATCTCTATAAATTTTTGTACTAAATAATAGAAGAGTGGACATTTGTAAAATCAGTTTGTACAAAAATGAGTAGAAAAGGCCATGGAAGTGCAATACTGGAGATTTTTTGTTATATTTTATGTGAATCAAAGAAATATAGACAACTTTACTATGTTGTATGGGACGATACAGTGAAAATTTGTAATGAGAGAAATCTTATAAGAATAGGCATGCTTTGTGAGTATAGATGTTCGAAAGCGTTTCGGATGTGTTAATGGAGCGTGCTTGCCAAGAAACGTCCAACATCCCAACAGGAAAATAGTGTTTTTAGCATTCACTAACCTCGTTTTACCAGCTATTGTAGGTTGAGCGGCGCAAAGCTTTATGCTGATTGTGTGTGTGTGTGTGTGTGTGTGTGTGTGTGTGTGTGTGTGTGTGTGTGTGCGCGCGCGCGCGCGCGTGCGTGCTTGCATGAGTATGTGGAATTACTCAAAAATGAAATATCCGGTAAATACAACTTTCATCGTCCAAGATGTGACATGAAGATTCCCCCATACCACACTTTATGTCGAAGATTTTTGGAAATGTTAAATTTTCACAAAAACGGTTAACAATTTTTATTAAAATACCATATGATTACGAATAATTTACATTACATGTAAAATAAAATGTATACCTTAAATTTTCTGGTAACTCCTGTGAGGTTCTCTTTGTTCGGAAGAAATGTAATATAACTGGTAAACCATAAGTGATAGGCAAAAACAATCAGAGTTATATAATCCATGTAATATTACTTAAGTAATGGGGTATGGTGCAATAAGCTAATAATAAAAATACTGCACAATATATAGATATATTTAAAATACGCTATTTATTTCAAATAAACGTTTGTATCGTTATCTACTTTCAGTATCTTTGTTGAATTGATTTGAGTATATCAACTTGAAGTGCTGTCGCTATTCAGTTGTTTCTCGCGATATTATGGAAAGTGTGTGGAATATCTATCATAGAGCGACTCTCTTTTAAACGTTTGACTGTGGTTCCCGTTTGCTTTACTCTCCTTGTAATGAAACTATTTATCTCTTAACATAAAGGAGGTAGGAAAACAGGCTTTCGCAAAACGGGTTTGTGAAAGATAAAAACAAAAAACTATAGTAGGTAGAGAATTTATACGTCATACAAGTTTTTTTATTCGTCTTTGCGTACTCTGCAAAATAAATAAAACCCTTTTCTGGTTTCTTTCTAACTTCACATGAGTGTAACAGTTATTAATTTCGTTTAAACCTCACAGTCTTAACTTTTGAAAACAGCAATTTTTAAGGAAATCTTTGACAATAATAAACCAGTATAGTTTGCAGCTCTACGTCATTGTGACCGTACTGTAATTGCTTGCACCTTCGGTAGCCATTAAACTTTTTTTTGTCCGCCTTGGTAGGGTAGATGGTAGCGTGACTGCCTCGCGATCAAGAGGTCCCGAGTTCGAATCTCGGCCAGGGTGAGTTACTTGGATACGGTTTTTCCGGGGGTTTCCCTTATCCTGATAGACGAATGTCTGGTAACTAAGTTTCATGGACCTCTGACTCATTTGAGCATCATTTCACCCGTTTCATACATCGTCCGATATGACTTGACGTTGGAGCACGTAAATTGAAGGGAAAAAAACCTTTTCGTAAGGGGCACATGGCATGACAAATCGGTGGATATTTGTTTTAAAATTATTTCACTCGATACTATGTTTTGAAAACCCTCGGGATTATTATTATTATTATTATTATTATTATTATTATTATTATTATTATTATTATTATTATTATTATTATTATTATTATTATTATTATTATTATTATTATTATTATTTTGTAATTTACGTCCTCCAAAGTTAAGTCATATTGGACGATGAGTGGAATGGATGAAATGATGCTCAAATGAGCCCAGGGTCCACAGAGCTTAGAGTTACCCGACATTCGTCTTTCAGGATAAGGGAAAACCCCGGAAAAAACCTTATCCAAGTAACTCACCCTGACCGAGATTCGAACTCAGGACCTCTTGAACGTGAGGCAGACATGCTACCACCACGCTACCGAGGCGGGCTCCCCTCGGGATAGTTTGACTTGGTGCGATTGCATTTTGTTTCCAGCTAAACTCGGTTAGAATCAGTTAAAATTTAATTTACACTTAGCAGGTTCCTTAATTTACCCTTTGAAAAGGTCACTTCCGGGGCGCTTGCGTGAGGTCTGGAAATGTTATAAATAACCGCACATGTATTTGACCTGGTGAGCGCAATATTTCTTCGTCAATCTGTGGTCCCGTTTCACGCGAATCGCCGTTCTCTTATGCAACCTGCGCTGCAGCACTGTTCTACAGGTTGAGGCAGGACGGACAGTGGCGTGAGGAAGGGCAAGCAACAGTAGCCTAGCGTATGTTAAAACTACAGATCTCCGAAATAAACACATATTACCATGACTTAACAGAAGCATTACTCTAGGTTTCGGCAGTTTTAAGTGGTGTTAGGAGATACTAAACACATATTTCCCATAATATATCAATATCTATTATGTTTTTCAAATGGGAATAGTTTTAATCTGCAGCGAATGAGGTGCGTGAAGCTCAGAATTGTCAACTCTTTACTCCTACTCTTTTCAAATCTCCTTCCCTCTCGCACACTATCCTAGAGCATGCAAGTCTTCTTAGCGCTAGATGTAAGGGAATCCAAACTGAATTTTACAAACGTTTATAATAATTCAGTTATTAAAATCAAAATTGGAACAAGGATATATGCATGTTATGAGTTTACCTCTTGTCTCATTTCATTTGCAAGTTGATCCAGCTGATACACTTTTTCCTGGTTTTTTGAACGGAAGAACAACTGAATAATAGTTACTTGAACTCTGAGGTAAATAAACACCGTCCCCGATTACGAATTATTATAGACATATCATGTGAAGGATCACGTTCTGCAGATGCAGCATTCTTACAGGCTAACAGGAAGTGAACTATTTGCTCTCTCGAATTTAGCAAACACCTTGACTTGTTCTAAGTAATTCTTTAGTAAACATGTCAGTGTTTACATTTCAGTTCTGAATAATTACACGCATGCATACCAACCAATACTGATGGTCATTACAGTGTTTTACGTCACGGTACGTTGTTATAATATATTGTACGATATTTATTTGTATTGTGAAAGTTATTTGAGCTAAAAATGTGAGATTGCTACGGTTGTTTAGAAACATTACTCCCTACCTTCCTCGTGAATAACTTTTATCAAACTGGAATTTTTGAAAACGGTATTTATTGGACATCGATTCTCTTGGCACTCTTTACATTTCACTTAAGGAGAATGCAATATGACAACACCGCAGATCTCCAATTAGTTGCAGGCCTGGTAGCAAAATCATCCCGTTTGAAAGTCACAGTAGATATCGAATTTGTTTGGTGAAATATACCACTTCCTCTTACCACTTCTAGGTGAGGTAGTTATCTTCGCTGTAATATATGAAGCTCATAGGTCAGTTTAGATTTTCGTCGACCCGAATATGTTCTTGCTTTTTTTTTCTGGTCGGTAGACGAATGGTGGGGCGCTTTCTCATATACTTTGACTTCCTTTCCGTCCTTTCCCTTTCATTTCGTTTTCTTCTCATGTCTCGTGTGTATTCTGGGTTTCGTGGCGTAAGGCGATGCCGGACAGATGCTAAGGATGCTTGCTCCAAGCAAATGGTATTCTGCTTTGACGTTAGAGGACTGGATAGTTAAACTGGGATACATTGCCCTCTCTGGGCAGCTCCAGAGGTGAATGGAGTGTTCAAGTTTGGAATTGTTAGGGACTTCCGCGTGGATTTGGGGCCCTCTGCCTGTGTCCTGTAGTTCCCTGCGGTTTGAAAGGATGGAATCAAGAACAAAAAATCTACCAACAGAGCTAGAAGAATTAATATTGTTGTTAAATATTGCTTTTGAGAGAAGGGGAGAGGTATTAGATCTAGAAGAATTATATAATGATCTTATTCTATGTTATGGTCGAGTTGTATTTGATTCAGCAGCAAGCTGGCCACATTGTTATGCACAAATTAGACATTCAGGATTAAATAGATCGGAGATTGTTAAAAAAGATGTCGTAAAGGATAATGTAGTAAAAACCGCCAACTTTAATCCTAGCTTTAAGCCAGAAACAACATTTTATAAGACCAATACACTAAAAATTCCAAATAAATCTAATAAATCGGAAAATATTATAGCAACATGTTTATCAGCTGTAAACACAAATAAATCTATAACTTCTAAACAAAATAAATATAAAATAGCCCAAGTAAATAAATTTAAGGACAATATAAGAAGTTTCAATCATAATATGGCAAATGAAGTAAATGAAAATAGAGAGAATTTCGCAAAAGTAAGAAGAGATGTATTTGGTGGATTAAATTTAGGAAGTAACTCATGGAGGAAAGCTTAAGAATTGCACAGATAAATGGGCAAAGAAGTAAATTGGTTATGGTGGAAATAAGAAAAATTGCAGAAGAATTAAAATTAGATATTATCTGTATTCAAGAACCGTATGTGGTAAATTCCAAAATTCCATATATGCCGTTAAGATCCCGACAAATCTTATCTCAGGAAAAGGCAATGGCAGCAATAGTAATTTTCAAGCAAGATTTGCAAATAGTAAACATAGCGCAATTTCTGGATACGCATGTTAATTGCATTGAAGTTATAACAAAGTATGGAAGTTTTATATTGGCAAATTATTATTTTCAATATAGTTTGGATATTGAACCCTTTCTATATAAATTACAAAATATTCATAATAAATTCAGAAATAAAGAAATCATGCATGTATGTGATTGTAATGCAAAATCAACTTGGTGGTTCAGTAAAAGACCAGATGAAAGAGGGGAGAAACTGGAAGAACATATCCCGGAATTAAATTTATATGTAATAAATAAAGATGGTAATCCACCAACTTTTCAAAATAGAGCAGGTGCTGAAGAAAATATAGATATTACTTTAGCGTCAGCAACAGCGGAGAAGAAGATTAGAAATTGGGGGGGTCACACAGGGTCAGACCACAAGTGATCATAATTTGATTTATTTTGATTATATATTGAATGGGGAAGTAATTCAAGAAGAACATGAAATAGAATTACGTTATAATTATAAAAGAGCAAATTGGGATAAGATGAAGCAAGTATTTAAGGATTTAAATTTACATTATACGGGAATATCAGTGGATTTGGATGCAATAAAGTTAACACAAGCAATAAAAGTAGCAGTATCAAAATCCGTTCCAAAGATAACAATTTCTAATAATAAGGGTAAAATAAAATGGACAGATAGATTGCAGAAGCTGAGATCGTTAGCAAGGAAATTAAGAAGAACATATCAAAAATCAAACATACATACGGAAAGAGAAGAGAACTTAAAGAATTATAGGGAGGCCAAACAAAAGTATAAACAATTATTAGAAGACACCAGAAAACAACATTGGGAACAGTTCGTTGAAAATAATTTAAAACAAGATGTCTGGGGACAACCGTATAAAATTATTATGGATAAAATTAAGAAGCCAGAAATCTTAACCACATTAGATAAGGGTAATGGAGAGATGACAGAAAGCGGGAAAGAATCGGTGGAATTGTTATTACATACGTTATTGCCAGATGATAAAGAGGAAGAAGATGATGATATTCATGTTGAAAAAAGAAACCAGATGATGTTGCAGTATACAGGAAATCCTGTTTATCCCTTTGATATTACAGAAATAAAATTAATTCTGCAGAAGTTAAAAAAGAAGAAGGCACCTGGTCCAGATGGTATTATAAATGAAGTCTTGTATAATCTACGAGAAGAAATTGTCTTGTTTTTGTGTTTCTTGTTTAATGATTGGTTGGCAAGAGGAAGATTTCCAAACTTTTGGAAGGAGGCAAAGGTTGTAATTTTGTGCAAAGGAGCAGATAAGGACAGAACGCAACCAAAATCTTTCAGACCAGTATGCTTATTAAATGCTATTGGCAAGATCTTTGAACAGTTAATATATAAAAGAATAATGGAAAATAGGTTGATGCTGGGTATGAATAATAAACAATTTGGTTTCAGAAAGGGAAATTCAACTGAGGATGCAATATTAAAAATTCAAGAAACAGTGTCAAAAAGCCAAAAGAATTATGTAATTGGATTATTTGTGGACATATCGGGCGCTTTTGATAATTTATGGTGGCCGTATTTTTTCGGCATTTTAAAAGACAAGAAATATTCAAGTACTATTTATAATTTATTAAAGGATTATTGTTCCAATAGAGAAGTATTCATTGGTGGATCAAATTTTGAAACTAGGAAGAAGATAACCAAGGGTTGCCCTCAGGGTTCTATCTTGGGGCCCCTTTTTTGGGATATTTTATCAGAAGATTTATTAGAATTACTGGAAAGAGATCATAAGGTTTTGGATGTAATAGCGTATGCTGATGACATAGTCATAATGATGGATGGACAGAGCAGACTAGAGCTAGAAAATAAAGCAAGAGAAGTTACAAATACATTATCAAATTGGTGTTTCAGAACAAAACTAAAAATTGCACCAAACAAGTCAAATTATGTGCTTTTTAAGGGAAATTTAAAGCGGTATCCTACAGTGAAGGTAAATAATCAGAACATTAAACGGGAAAAAGAGATGAGATATTTGGGTATCATGATAGATGAAAAATTTCATTTCAGAAAACACACGGAGTATATTAGGCAGAAAACAGAGAAAATAATGCTAAAGCTAGCAAGAATAACCAATTTAAATTTTGTACTTCCATTGCGTAACATACAGATATATCATAACACCATTTTTGCTTCAATTATGGCGTATGCGGCAGCAGTTTGGGCAGAAAGGATGGATGATGTGCAAATAAGAAGATTGTTGAGAAGAACGCAAAGAAAAGTATTATTACGTCTGACAGGAGCTGTAAAAACAACACCAACTATGGCATTGCTAGTAACAACGGCCATTTGGCCGATTGATTTATTAATAAGATTGAAGGGCGCAAAATTTTGGGCGAAAAAAGGAAATTTAGAAAAAGTTTATAATATAACTGGAGTCAGAACAAACAAATCTTGGGTGATTAAAAATAGTTTAAAAGATAAATGGCAAAATGAATGGACAGAAAGTCTAGAAGGTAGAAGAGTGTTTGAAATTTTTCAGAACGTCAAAGAGAGATTAAAATTGAATTTTATTCAACCAACAAAGGGATTTATACATTATATAACAGGACACGGACCTTATAAGACCTATTGGAAGAAAATCAATAAAACTGAAAATGATATATGTGAATTATGTAACAAACAAGATAATCCTGAACATGTAGTATTTGAATGTGGAAGATATGCAATTCACCAACAAGAAGAGAGGCATGCGCTAGCAGGATATATCGTAAATGACATAATTCGAGATCAACACTTGGTAAATAAATTACAAGTTTTGACTAACTTTGTAAGTAAGAAAGCATGGGAGGAAAAAATATTCAAAGGAGAAAGAGTTGATAATAGGCGAAGAATAGTACAAGATCCAAGAAGGAGTTCTAGAATACAAAATAGGATAAGACGGGACGAATTATTGAATAATCTAACAATGGAGTTGACTGCATGGGCGGCGGAGGGAGAGAGTGATGGCAGAGGCCATGGTGGACTACAGAATTAGTAGATTTAGATGTAGATTTAGGAAATAAGGATTTTGTAATTTTTATAGTTGTTGTTGTTTTTTTTTTTTTTTTTTTTTTTTTTTTTTGCTTTTTTGTGTTTATTTCTGTTATTTTATTTCATTTTATTTTTGTAGAGTAGTATTCTGAGAGATTTGTATAATTATAACATTTGTAAGGATTTTATGGAAAAATAAAGAGAAAATTTGGATATATGCCCCGGTATAGTTATCTAGGTGCCGGGGTAGAATATTCAGATTTTATTTATTTATTTATTTATTTATTTAGTTCCCTGCGGTTCATTCATTCCCTTTATTCTTCTCGTAGTTCCCTGAGCGTGAGGTTTTCTGGAGTAGGTATCTGGTAGGTAGGAAGATACTAGGAAAGTAATAAAATTATAGCTTGCACTGATTGAATACTAGAGTAAGTGTTTGTCGAAATTAGTTTATGCATTCACTGTGTGCCCACCACTGTGGCATGGTGTACAGCGCTCCTGAATTGAATTTAAATGCACCCCAGTTAGACTGTCCATCAAAGATTGTGACTTCGTCGTGGAATTGCACTTCATTCCTGTGCTGGAGAAGGTAATAGGCAAAACTCTGCAGCAACATATTGCATAAGTCTCCATCACAAACGTGATTACAACTCTGTTCATTGTAGAGTGTGTTAGATTAAACTTGATTGTTGTTTAACAGTGAGACTGAATGCCAGCTGTATATGCACTCTATTTTACAGCCCGCCTCGGTATCGTATATGGTATCGTGTCTGCTTCACGTTCAAGAGATCCTGAATTCGCATTTCGGTCAGCGTGAGTTACCTGGATAAGATTTTTCCGGGGTTTTCTCTTATCCTGAAAGACGAATACCGGGTAACTCTAAGCTCTATGGACCCTGGGCTCATTTGAACATCATTTCACCCATTCCATTCATCGTGCGATATAAGTGAACGTTGAAGGACAAAATTACAGAAAAAAAACCTCCAT
Organism: Mantis religiosa; assembly: GCA_030765055.1. Taxonomy (NCBI): domain Eukaryota; kingdom Metazoa; phylum Arthropoda; class Insecta; order Mantodea; family Mantidae; genus Mantis; species Mantis religiosa. The sequence goes on along the minus strand of CM060955.1, from coordinate 90,269,403 downwards.
TTTGCGGACCAATTCGGAAATCGAACCCTAAAGGATAGTTCAGCGCAGTGAAAATAGGATATTTTATGGTGTATTGCTGTTTAATAAAAAAACGTAAAACCTGCAGATAAATAGCTAGCATTTATAGTTGCATGTATGGAAGAATGTTAAATGTTAAAGTACTTTTTAGAAAGATACTATAAATATAAGAGCAAGCAACTTTCAGGCAGAAAGTGCAATAAATATTTTGAAAACATGGCTTTATGAGTAACCATTGCATATGTTGTCTGTGGGCTTGGAAACAGCTTAAGACTATGCACAGTGAAGTAAACTATGGGAACCCTTAAAGCGTTTCAAAATAAATATCTGAATAATAAAAGGCACATAATAAGCTATACTTACAAATGGGTTATTAAGAGATTATTAATTTCCATTTGCTGATGACCAGTTGCTAGTGCAGCAAGACGTGGGATAAATGAAAAGGAAGCTTATAGTAATAGTACTATATGAGAAATGGGATATGAACTTGAGTCTGAGTAAACCAAATAAAGAGGCAGCAGGTAGAGATTAAAAACATTGTCTAGTAGGACAGGAACAAATCATTGCAGTAAACACTTATGTTAAAATAATTGAAGTATGTGTAAAGCAATATTAAAATCATAACTTTATACGGCTCAAAGAACTGGTATTTGAAATCGTGGACAATATGTAAATTTGTTTTTCAGCAATGGATTTTTTGGCGGCTATCGTCAAGGATTTCATGAAGGAACAAAATAGTATTATAAGAGGAAGGATAAAGATTCGGGGATCCATTGTTGGAATAAAAACACCATCAAATCGGTTCAGTGTTACTTTGAACAATGAAGTTAACACTGACAGTCTGCATAAGAATATAAATGAATGTAATTCAGGAAGAAACAGGAAAACGAAAGTTCGGCACTAAAATGGATACCGGAAATAGAACTATGTGCGAAAGAAAATTGGAGAACAAAGAAGAATAGAGATTAGCTATATGGTCCTGCAATGACTCTAGGAAGATATCTAAGACATTGCAACATCGGGTGATTATAAATAAAGCTAATATGTTGTGGTGATTCACGTAAACCATCTGCTTGCGATCAGACCTTTCCCTTTTGCAACGGTCATCTACCGTCTTCGTTCTTGGCCTATATTATAGTGACGCTCGTGGGCAAGTCATGATTGCTAAGGGTAAACCTGTTTTCAAGCAAAGCATCTTTGCATCATTTAATACAGTGGTCTTCACGACACGCTGAAACGGGCATTGGGTAAGCAGTGCACAGGGGTGGAGAGAATGATGGAGAGAGAGGCGGGGTGATCAGTATAGGCTCGTTAGTTACCTGTGTATGGACGTTGTGTACAAGATGGCTACATACTCATGATGGTCTTCTACCCCTACGTTATTTAACCTTTCATGGGAGCAGGCATATTTTTTACACCATTTGATAATGCTGCGCGACGTTTAATATGCAATAAGGTCCTGAATGTGATACGAAAATATAATCTCCAGCACCACTATGACACTTGTCATGCTAGTGATTATGACAAATTAGAAGGTGATAAACGAATCACAATGCTGGATCAGTTACGGGACACCAGCAGACAGTTACAGTACGGTTGTTATTATTGTGTCTGTTGTGATGATTATTATTGGTAGTAGTAATTATGAATTATTATAATTTTATTATTATTATTATTATTATTATTATTATTATTATTATTATTATTATTATTATTATTATTATTATTATTATTATTATTATTATTATTATTATTATTATTATTATTATTATTATTATTATTTAGTTATATATGACACAGCGTTAATTAGACTGTCCTAGAGTATATTATATATTTATGTTAGCCTATTAATTTCCTAAAAGAAACGGCCTAATAACTGTTATACTAATTGCATAGCATATACTTATTTAAGTACATGTGAACATTGTATGCTTCGATTGTCTCTGAACGTGACTAAGGAGTTGTATGACACTACGGAAAAGCCGTCGCTGCACCACTGCTTACCCGTCAACAGTTCCGAGTGCACTAGCGTGCATGCGGGTAAGAGACGGCAGCACGAGGGTGCACGCTGCTGCTGATCACTGATTTAAGAGATACTCTTAATATCCTGAAATAAATGCAATTGAGAACCCTTGCTGTGTGATAAAACGTCATAGCAACACCATTTCTAATGTCGCCCATTAAGGAATGTTACCGAAAATGCGTCCCAGTACAACTGAAAGTTGTGACTAGTAAGTAGTAAGATCATATAGCAAATGCGGTTTCTGACTAATGGATCCGTACATGAACTGGTCAGAAATTGTTTGACCCTTGCAGCGTTCTCCGCTTGGAATGGGACAGCATGCGCAGGCACAATCAGTCTGCATGGTCTACCCAGCAAACGAGGATGGGAATGAGGTCAAGTGGGACAGAGACAAAGCTAGTAGGAGACAGTTGGTCTGCCATGGCTCGCGTGAGGAGTGGAATTATTTACGCAACTTATAGTTAGTTGTATCACCACCTTCCTCATGCCTGCAGTTCACTTTCTTGGTTAAGGACAAGCCAACGGCGAAAATTAATCACAAGGCAGGTGCCTCTAGGTGGCAGCAGCTGTCATGTTGATTGGATCTTCTTAATGTAGTAAATAACATTTGGTTAAATTAATTGGGAGTCGATTAATGACACTAAACAACACTTTTAAATTTTCCCGGAACTAGTTTCAGAGGCCTTCTATCTTCAGCCGGACATCGACTTCTCATTGGTGTAGCTGGCAATATTTTGTCATCGGTCTCCTCTGGTGGCGGTTCGAGGAACTTGCTGAACAAATCTTTCTGGGGGATGTCGAAATTGACTACTTTGTTCCTATTTTTTGAAATAAAGATTTTTTCCCATGTGGACAGTTCTTGTTTTCCTGTTGTATGTTTTAGTAATTTTGGTTCTGGATTTATGTTATGGTTTTTTTCCCAAAAATGCGTGGCAACTGCTGATTGTTCTAATTGTTTGTATTTTATGTTCCTAAAGTGTTCCTTTGCTCTTGTTTCTAAATTTCTTTTGGTTTTTCCAATATAAATTTGACTACAGTCACAGCATTCAATTTGATATATACCAGATTTTTTGTTAGATGGAATGGCATCTTTGATGTTTGAGCAAATTAGGTTTTTTAAGGAGTAATGGTTCACACATTAAGGATACTGAACTAAATGAAGAGGACACACTAGTCTCATTTGACTTTAAATCACTGTTTCCCAGCATACCAGCTAAACAACTCCCAACGTTGATAGAAAAATGGCTCAAATCACTTGGAATGTCATCACTTGAAATTTTACATTACATCGAACTAACCAAGTTATGCATAGAACAGGATTTCTTCCAGTTTCAAACAAAATATTTCCATCAAACTTCTAGTTTAGCAATGGGCAACCCCTTATCACCCTTCCTGGCCGATCTGTACAGGGGTGCACTAGAAATAAGGATCACTAAAGGTTTCCCATGGATGTTCAAATTCTGGCAAAGATATGTAGATGACATATTTGCCATAGTGCAAAAAAAAAAAAAAAAAAAAAAAACACATCAGTGATGCACTAAAACTTTTAAATATTCAAGAAAAAAGCATCAAGTTCACGGTAGAAGTTGAAAAAGACGAGTATTTACCATTTTTAGATCTAAAAATAATCAGAAATAAAAATAGAATAAACTTTGACATTTACAGAAAACCAACACAGACAGACAACTACATAAAAGCTAATTGCTACAATCCAAGATCCCACAAACAGGCAATCTTTAATAGTTTAGCACACAGACTGGTCAACATCCCTCTCACAGCAGAAGAATACAACAAAATTATTGAAATAGCACAGAAAAATGACTTTCCTAAATCACTAGTAGACAAAAAAGTGAACTTATCAAATAAGAAGAAACTACTAAAGGAAACCACAACCCTCTCAGCTACAGAAAGTAAAATGATCTTCAAAAAATTCACTTACCATCCATGGGCCTTTGATAAATTCAAAAAAGTCTTCAAAAAACAAAACATTCAACTAGCTCCAGTGAACCATTACTCCTTAAAAAACCTAATTTGCTCAAACATCAAAGATGCCATTCCATCTAACAAAAAATCTGGTATATATCAAATTGAATGCTGTGACTGTAGTCAAATTTATATTGGAAAAACCAAAAGAAATTTAGAAACAAGAGCAAAGGAACACTTTAGGAACATAAAATACAAACAATTAGAACAATCAGCAGTTGCCACGCATTTTTGGGAAAAAAACACAACATAAATCCAGAACCAAAATTACTAAAACATACAACAGGAAAACAAGAACTGTCCACATGGGAACAAATCTTTATTTCAAAAAATAGGAACAAAGTATTCAATTTCGACATCCCCCAGAAAGATTTGTTCAGCAAGTTCCTCGAACCGCCACCAGAGGAGACCGATGACAAAATATTGCCAGCTACAACAATGAGAACCAGTTGATGTCCGGCTGAAGATAGAGGGAAGGCCTCTGAAACTAGTTCCGGAAAAATTTAAAAGTAAGTGTTGTTTAGTGTCATTAATCGACTCCCAATTAATTTAATTTATACAACAACACTGTTTTCAACACTTCCATGAAAGGATTTAACATTTGGTTACTTTAACAGCATTTTTCAAGTCAGCGTCCTCTACAAACTCTGAGTCAAATCGAGACTGAACTGCAACATAATTGAAAATAAATTCATTCTGTAGAAGTTATCGCCGCACTTACCACAAGAGAAGACGCTATGCAGTACCCCGTATCCAGGTTTAACGTGTTTTATAGTGCTTAACGCTTGTTGTTAATTTATGCAGCACAACAGGCAATGATACTTGAGGTATCTCCCAGGCATTTGCAAATTGTGCTTGAGAAAAACAAAAACCTCAGTTAGGGAGGACGGTCCAGGCGGTATTTGAATCGGAGGCCTTCTTGACAAGTCCTTGTCTTATCAACCGTAGTTACCCCTGTTTCTATTCGAACATGAGGCAACACTAAAATTTAGTAGTAAAATAATTATTCCTCAAGTTATTTGTAACTTTATTATGTCACGTAATATCATAGATGTTCTACTGACAAGCTGTATGCATTTGCTATATATAATATCAAATTTGCTCCCGGGCAGCCTCACTTAGGGGTGCAGGTACAATAGACGAAATTTGGGCCTCCGTGCCGAATCCCCTCAGTAGAATAGCCAAGTCTAGTCCAACACCGTAACAAATAAGCCTAATTGTTTAAGATTAGCAATATAGTATTGTACCAATACAAAATGAAGAACTTTGTGACTTGTCTGAACAAATATTTCGAATTAAGTTAATTGATGGAAATTAATATTCCTCCATACTAGCCTGTATAGACTAAGGTTTTGGATAGTCAACCTGAAAAATTCAATGTCATGGCCGGGATTTGAAGCACGGATTTCCCGGTTTCCGTGATTATTTATTTAACTAATTATTTATTAAATATTTAGAAGTTACGTTCTTCTTTCTTGGGGTAGTGGTTCGTATGCGTCATTCATATTTGTTCCAAGAATCACCTGTAGTGCTGACATCAAGCATTTCTAAAGTTGAAGGTTTGGCAAGAGTTGTAAATTTTGGGCCCACAATCGATCTTCGTGCAAATGAGGGTTGTGTAAGGACAGAGTAAAGAGCACTCGAGTTTGTGGCTGTTAATATTGTGACTGTGGGTTCGTAGAATTAAAAGCCTTGTTTGATGAAATTTAAAAAGCTCTTTATTTCAGTAGAATGACGTTTTGTACACCCCTTGCAGGCTCTAAAAATAACGTGTCATACAAACAACAGTCTTCAAAGTCGACTGCCACACGTAAGCAAACAAAAGAATGCACTTGTGGTGCGCTCCAAAGGTCCACTACACAGCTACATACACAATTAACAGTTCTCAAATGTCCACAAGCAACTGACTCTGCTTTGACAGCCGCGGTGCTTCTATATCTCCAGTCATTGTTTCTAGAAATTAGTGGAACGCCCGATAACAATCGAGACGGTATCAGCGAAGACGAAACTTCTAGACATCTACCTGTCTCTTTCTCCCTTTGCGCGCCACCATCTGTATCCGCCCACGCGTAGCTACGGCTTTGCGCGGCTTCAGCGAAATAATGCGATCGGTGACAATATGTTAAGGATACTTAGCAGGCAGTCTTCTGCAGTGGCCACTTAAATTGTTTTAAATGGGGGTAGTCGGATCCATGTTAATCTTCGATCAAATGTGACTCCAGTTAATGTGATTGTGTTTGCTATTTCGAGTTTTTCCATGAACGTATATTTTGGATTGAATGGTTTTGTCTAGATTTTTAAAATACTATACAAGAGGTTATACTTTCTGAGAATCATAATCCAGCTTTTCCAACCAAACTTTTATATTTGTTATTGCTATTTAGAGAACTTTTTCTGTTGTATTCATATTCTTGTCGCGGCAGAATATTGTGAGGCCATTGGCGATTAATATTGATTGAACAAGAGCTTTATTATCGTCTACTATATTATTAACAGCAATTATTAGGATGACTGGCAAACTCAAGACTGATCCTTGTGACACACCATTTATTATATTTATAGCTTAGAAAGTTGACATTCAATCTAGCTTGCATGCTTGTATTTTTTAGGAAACGTTCTATGTAGATAATATATTTCATTGATATTTTCCAATGGGACTTCTAATATAAATTCTCTAGATACAATGTCGTAAGATTTTTAGGTGTTCAGGTTCACTGTAACTAACTGACGGGAACGGTGAACCTGCAGTTTCTAGAACAGGAATGTTGGTAATTGTATATGTATACTTCCTTGTAGATGGAATGCGACTGGTGGAATACGTTAGGTTTTAAGCAATAGCGAAATCTTTTAGAAGCTACACACTACGCGGTAGTCTTGAAATTCCATTTTCTTTGCATAGCCAAGAGATATTCAAAGAATGATGACTTTGTATTTAAGACAAATATAAGTATTTGATAATTAAAGCAATAGCAAAGATTATCTCGAAAACCATTAGCTCCAAAATAATTTATTTGAGGTAAATTTTGTGCTTTAATGAGATCTTAATTTTTTATTTTGTCATACCAGTTTTCCAAAAGGTATTATGAGGAGGATCTTACTTTTCTTTGTCATGAAAGTACTTAACTTAAACATATAAGCAAAACAAAATTATTAGCCGTTTCTGAGAAAATAAACGTTTTTCCGGAGACTTTTCCATGTAAAAGGTACTAAGATGGAATTTTTTAATCTTTGAAAGAGGTGAACTAAAATACTAAATTCAAATTTAACCGGGTTTTTGTGTCTGAATGATGCTGTGCCTTGGATTCAAGGGATCTCAAAACCTGCATTTCCCGTGAAATCTGGGTATCAAATTTTTGGATGGAATTCAGTACTTCTCTAATTACCTAAATGCATGGTAGACAAATAAAAATAAACTTCTCACAAACTGGAAATATCAGGTACTTTGAGCTAAACATTATCGCGTAAAGTATTTTGCAAGAGCATAAAACGAAAGGTATTTGTTCAAGTATTGGTATATAGAATCCTTTCCAGAAAGTTCTTCCTTAAAAGATGACATTCAGAGGCTTCATTCTTAAAAGTTTACAATAATAAACATGGGATAGGGTAGAATCTTACGGAGGGGGATTTCACTATGTCGACCAGTCTTGATCTGTTGTACCTATGCCCCAAGTGGGGCATCCCCGGGAGGAAGGAAAAGCTGAAAGGAGACGAGGGCGGCCGACCCAATGAGTTCACTACAGTGCAGAGGGCGGGGCGGTTGGAATCTCCCCGGCAGACCAGTACAACAGACATCCCACCCACCGTGATACGGAAACGAACCAGCTGGTCGGCCCGGAGACCGTAGACCGTCCTACCGCGGGAGCAGGAGTAGATACTGTCTACCGACCACAAGAAGGCAAGAGACGAATGAAAGGGAGTGAGGTTTGAACCGTTAGTGGATCTGCTTACTAGGAAATGAGTATACGACAGTACATATGAGTCACCCAGGTTGTTGCAGTAAATGCAGTGATATATATTATGTATGGCTGAGTTATGTGACAACACTGTATTTTAAACGAAAGCATCATTGCCTTACTCGGAAGGCGAGCATAAACACCGCGGGGACAGCAAAAGTGATTACGTTGCCTTCTTGTGCTGGGCAGACAGTATATCATCCTGCCATGCAGTGCCGAGATACCCGCCGACACTTCTACCCTGAAAGAGGCCACTAGCTGAGAGATGATGTGAAATGATACAGATGAAGTGGAGGGACAGGAATTTCGTGGGACGTGATTAACATACCAAGCATTCCCCTGGCAACCCAGAAAACCCCGGAAAAAACATGGGTCATGTAGGTCAGCCACGGGAGTAGAACCCGGACTTCCGGCGGGCCACAGACGAACCCGCCTGAGTCACCCTGCTCTGTAATATAAACATACTTTCAACATGTCTTTGTAATCTGTAAATAAATTTTCTTTGTTTGTTAATTAGAGTATCCTATAACGAAATGTTGAAATTGAAATGTTATTTGGATTTACAAGAAACAGAATAATATGCTGCTGTATGAATCGTGTGCCGCTGAATAGGTCATGCGAATGCACACAGAGGTGTTTGAGTACATAGAAGATTCGGTTACTTATCTCTCTAGAAATGGAGAGAGATAAGATTCATTCCTGTAATCCCTGTAAGAAATCCGTGCAATAAATGTGCAGTGTTTGCTGGACCTCTGCCAGATATGTTCTGTTTTAACAAGTTATTTGTGAGAGTGATGGAGAACCGCTTGAATGGTTAATATAGAAGTTACCTTTGAAGATCAAGTTGGCTAATGGCAGCAAAGGGCTCTCTTGTACTAGTTACATAAGTTGTTATTGATGATGCAAAACTACTGCCCAACCCATCTGTTGCAACCCACACATTCTCTCATAGTCCTTCAATGTCGTTTCATCTCTGATTTATATGTATGATATTATTATTAATTACTACTACTACTACTACTACTACTACTACTACTACTACTACTACTACTACTACTACTACTACTACTACTACTACTACTACTACTACTACTACTACTACTACTACTACTACTACTACTACTACTACTACTATTTGACACAGATATCTACTTAAGAATTAATCTAAGCTCTTATTATAAAATCATGCATATATCATGTATTGCAGATAGTGAACATTAAAATGACAGACAGTGCTATACGTTGCAACCCAACAATAACATAATAAGACACACAGATTGCAGTGATAATGTAAATAAAAAAAATATTTTATGTATGCGAAAAAAATCAGTTATTGCGCGCGCTTTAGTAACTTCAAGGAAATATTTGTGAATTTTGTTTATTATTATTATTATTATTATTATTATTATTATTATTATTATTATTATTATTATTATTATTATTATTATTATTATTATTATTATTATTATTATTATTATTATTATTATTATTATTATTATTATTATTATTATTATTATTATTATTATTATTATTATTATTATTATTATTTATTGTAACATGCTTCTTTGCAATTTTACTTTCTCTACTGCCTACTTACAGTGACTAGAGGAAGGATCTATCCCACTTAAAGTTCTATCCCAAGATTTCACTGAAGTACATAAATACATGTTTTGAGAGTCCTAAATAAAAAAAATAGATAAAGTTTGCGCGCGACGGACGCGACTGTCTACCCCTATCTGTGGACAATATAATTAAAAAACTACCAAACTACATTTTAAATGTAAAATTTTATTTTCTTAAAAATGGCTCTATTTTTATTTAATGCCGTGTGTTAAATATATTTTCTTGGTACGTTTACTAAACGTCTTGAGTTTTCTGGGAATAACTGAAGTTCTCTTCATTTTGAATGAATTTTGCTTTCAAACTGTTACTAAAATTAATTCGAAGTCTTGTTTAATACTAAACTTACTATTTTAAGATCATAGTTGTCCAAAGATGTTCAATGCTGTAAGGCATTTGGTTCCTTGAATTCCGGCTAGAGGCATAGTTAATACACCAGTTACATGGCACCCGTGCCAATATAATCACTTTTAGTGACTGGATCCTTTAAGAGAATCACTCACAGTATGTACTGGTTTCAAAGCGTGGGTACCGAGTTTCTTTAAAATGTGTCTTAACTATTTTGATAATTCCAAAAGATATTTAGATACAAATAAAATGCATAGCCTGCAAAGTTTTTTTTTTCATTTGAGAGGAATTTTATATACTTATATATAGCTGGTAAACATTAAAACAAAGACGAAAACTTAGTACAGAAATTGTGTAGATCTCTGTATAACACACAATTCAATCCAAATAACATTTTTGTGTCATTAGTCATTTCGGTTCAAATAAACTGTGCAGCACCTTGGCAATGTTTTTATGCCTATTGATCTTCAGCTGTTCTAGCGATTGTATGAAAAGAGTAAAGAATTTTAAGCCCAGAATATATTTGCAGCTCTCCATTATTTGACTATCGGGCTTTCTTTACATCGATAACGAAATGAAGGTAGGTATAATGCAACTATTTTTGCGAAGATTTGTTTCGATTAAAATAGAAAAATCAACTTTCATAAGAATAATTTATATACACACTAATAGAGATAGGAGTTAGAGAAAGTCGTATAAATTAAACTGTCTTAATATATTGCCCATCGTTAGCAATGTGGAAAGTCCATTATGCACATTAGAGTGTCATTTGTTTATCACGGACCAATAATACCTTTTCACCTCTTTGCATTTGAGCCAACAAAATGCAGGTTATGAACTTCATAATGTGGTACAGTAAACATTTTCTAAAATTACAATTATTTTTGCTTCCATTGCCCAAACTTCTTCCTAATTGTGTAATAATTGGCACATTATTAATGGTTATGGTGCTTTTGGTTGTTATTTCGGTGTAGCTTAGCAAGCCTGCGTCTGGATAGAGCAGGTCGTGCGACAGGGGGAAATGGGTGGGATTGGACCACTTGCTTATTGTGATTAATAAGGTACATTTCAGATTTTATTATCGTTCTCATTCAATCATTCTTCACTTCAACTTTTTAAATAGTTTATAACTCTTTAAACTTGTGTTACGTTGTTCTTCAATATACCAATGCACTAACACCAAATTATTTCCATGTATGATTTGGTACACCGCCTGCAGCATAACAAATGTAAAATAATTATCTGTTGTTAAACGAAGTAGCAGTGATAATGAAAAGAGGATAATTAGGAGGTTTAGACTAGAAGCGCATGTCCAGATTGTGCGTTTGCTCCGCTCAGAGCGTAGTAATACAATTTGCAGTTTAGTATTTCGCGCGCTTTTTTTGTTTTCATCAGGTTCCCTTCTAAATTCTACAGAATTACAGTGGAGCTCTTTCTTCTCGTCCATTGCCCCAGCCAGTTTCTTTTTTTTTTTTTTTTTACTCTCTCATTCTCTTCTTTTACCTGTTTGAATCCTGTACGGTACACGAATGCATTGTTAGAAAACTCTACAAATTATCCTTCGGAAACCCCTTGTGAAATATATTGGACAGCTTTTACGTTTTGAATGAAACAATGGAGAAGCTGTTTTCCAAACACGCGCTATAAGGAATGGAGGATTCCAGTATGCGAGTAATATTGTGATGGAGTTGAAACAATGGCGGAATTATTCACGAGAAACCTACTCTTGCGCCTTATTGTCTCCCATGAATTCCATTTACTTTTTTTAAGGTTGAATCCGATTCGACCCGGCTGATGGTAAACAGTGTAAGCACTAACATCGCTGCGGCCACCGTCATGTATTGAGGTTACTGAAAATCCGATACGGTCCACAAGAAGTTATTTTAACTTGTCAAAATTTGTATTTCATCAAAGTATGGAAAGGATACAGCACTTACCGCCTAGAGCGCTACCGGCTAACACGCATGGCTTGTGGGCATTGCCGGTAACCATAAGGCACCTATTTCATCCTGAACCAAATTTCTCCCCGCCGAAGATTTTGCCTGGGTTAGCATTCTTTTTTCATCCAATACTTCCTGCTTAAATTTCACCAGTGGTGCACACAGACCGTTGCACCCGAATTGGTAGCCGTTGAGGAGCAACTAGCTACCTCTTCTTTCCCCAACCTAATTTTCGCCCGCCTCCCTGCAACTCCCACATCCCGTCACTACATGGTTTAGCCCTATCCAGGACAGGTGCATGTGTGACCTCGCTCGGGCTGTTCCCTCCCTCGGAAACATTGCATTAGCGGTTTTACTGGAGCAACATTTTCTCGTAGCATAAATTAAGATTTTTTTTATTTTAATATTTACTTTCAGTTTTTGCATTGACTGAAGGAACCCTCAATAAAGTGCGTATTTCGCATTCAGATGTACTAGAGTTCAATTCTATATGTTTCAATGTTGTAGAACCGATCGAGGAGGTGACATGCTAACCTTTGGCTCTTGAGGGCGACAGAGGGCGATGGATTTTTTTTTTTTTTTTTTTTTTTTTTTGACGTAAAACTGTTTAGCATGGCTTCCTTTGAAAGGAAAGTAAAGTCGATGGTCCCGTATGATAGATTTATAGCACGTAATAGAACCTCAAGCCTGATAAAGGAGCGTCTCAGCTAAATTAAGGGGGTTTTTACGCCCAATATCGAACGGGATGCAGAGCGTACATAAATAAAAACTCAGTTTTAATTCTCAAGTGAGTGAGATTGGTGCGTTGCTGTGGGAAGTTGGAGCATAAGCTGTGTAAAGATTTCTCCCCGGCCTTGCTTGGCCGACTGTTGCCCCTTCCTTAGAGTTGTCCCGGGACCCCCGGATCGCTAAGGTAGGGTAATCGGGATCAGCATTACTCAGCCGGTGCATATTTTCGCCCCTCGGGTCTTCTCTTCGTCCCTTCCTCCCAGGGGTCACATTGACAGTTGGGAAGTACAAATGGCCTATTATAGCTTATGTGAGTCACGCAGACCTATAATCCCCGACTATTATAGGTGCTTTTATTCGAACAGATGATATGAGGTCACATTGTTGTTATTCCAGTATTATTTAAACAAATACAATAAGCAATTTGCAATATTCAAGTGAGAAAGGGATTGAAGTAAAAGTAGAAATTAATAGTGCAATTTCTTTATGAATGTCATTTTTCATACTGAAAAAAAGAAGAGGGATAGTTAAAATAAATGTGTATTCGTACTAGCACTTAATTCCTGTAATTTTACCTTTGCTGTAAAATGAGGTGCTTGTTCCTTCATTGATATAACTTCAGTAAAATCTACAATGATACTTGAAACAAATAAACACCAAGTATGGTCCATTGTAAATCTCTCTCTCTCTCTCTCTCTCTCTCTCTCTCTCTCTCTCTCTCTCTCTCTCTCTCTCTCTCTCTCTCTCTCTCTCTCTCTCTCTCTCTCTCTCTCTCTCTCTCTCTCTCTCTCTCTCTCTCTCTCTCTCTCTCTCTCTCTCTCTCTCTCTCTCTCTCTCTCTCTCTCTCTCTCTCTCTCTCTCTCTCTCTCCCTCCCTCTCTCTCCCTTTTCTGTGTCCATTACTTTTGTATACTGTGACTTTTTGGGTTCGTAAAATTAAAAGTAAAGTTTGCAGAAATTCAAAATACTCTCTATTTCCGTAGAAAGTTTGTACAGCCCGTTGCAGCAAGATGACGTAACATACACCAACGCAGTCCCTCGTGGCTTCACCACACGTAAATAAACAAAAGAATTCACTTTCAAATCACTACACGTTTATCAGTTCTCAACTCGCAACTCGATACAGTTTAAGTGTCCACACATACACTGACCATTGACCACTCTCTAGCAGCTCCCTGCCGACACTGTCTGTCCGTCCGTAGTGCTGGCTGGCTGTATAAAGCCAGAAGGTTTTTGCTGCGTGCCCACCAGTCCGCAGGTAGGATTTTTCATTTAGGATTTTGTAGGATGTGTTGAGGGTTTTGAGGTTGGAGTTTCTTTTTGAGACAATTTTATGTACCTTCAGCTTATGGGAAAGGATGAAATACCTTGCATGGTATTTTAATTTTAAAGTTTGTTATTTAGTTGGGACATTTTGATGCCAAACAGCTTTGAAGATTATGTGGAGCTCAGCTTTAGCTGCTGTTAGGATTAGCTCCTGGGTTATCTCGGGTGCCTGCAAGCCATGCGGGGTACACTGGCTGTCCAGTCCAGTCCCTTTTATAACCGAACCATCGTTTCTCGAAAGCTCACTAAGCTTCACGGACTTTCGTGGTGGTGCGAGAACGTCCAGACTATCTCCGTCTCTTTCTCCCTCTGTTGCTTTCCGATTCTCTCACGGCAAGTGTTCAACGCTAGTCTGCGGGCGTAGCTTGGGTGCTATCTGTCTCTTTCACTCCCCGCTTCTATCTCTCCCGGTGCTCGTCTACGCAGCAGCAAAACAATGCCTCGTGACAATATAGTATTGGTGTTTTTTTTTTTCCCTATAAATGAAGTAAACAGCAGAATAACTTTCTTTCTATGTTTTTTATTTGTTTATTTTTATTATTTTTACAGGTATCAGTAATGTAAGGACAAGTGTATCGCATTCACCAGCCTTTGCACAATTTCATGCAAAACCTTTTGCTTAACTACATAACATTTCAATCCACTTTTACGCATTTCGTTATAGAATACAGCGGGTAAAGCGTTAGATTTATAAAGAACTTTGAATTCATGCATTAAAAAGCGAATAGCGACTTACCATATTAGAAAAGTATAATTATTTAAAAATACAAATCAATAAGAAATACGTCAAAAATTAACTTCCCTCCCACCTCAAAGAAAGTTTGACGAACTGTGTGTTTTAACAGGATCTATATTTATTCTGAAATGAGATTTTTTCTTTTGCGGTTTCCAATTTTTCAAGTGTCGTTCAGAATTAAGAAGACTTTACAATCTAATTGCAGAAAATTCAATATGTAACTCAGTTCATTAGTCATGAAAAGATCTTAAATATATGGTATTTTAAACCAAATCGTTTTCTGTTTTTGAGAAAATAAACACATCCGGAACTTTTTGTAAGTAAACGGTAGCAAGGGGCGGGGAGATGTTCTTGAATATCTTCGTGTTGAATTCAGGATATTGAGCTTAAGTACCAAATTAAGTATTTAACGGACTTTTCATTTTTTGAATTTTGCTATTCACAGGGATACGGGGCCCGTCTCGGTAGCGTAGAGGGCGTGTCTATCTCACGTTAGGCCACGCCGTGGCTCAGTGGTTAGACCGCTTGGCTCTCACCAAGGCGGCCCGGGTTCGATCCCAGGCGACCGCAAAGTGAGATTGGTGGTGGACAACACGGCGTTGGGGCGGGTTTTCTCCGGGATCTCCGGTTTCCCCCGCCATCTCATTCCACCGGTGCTCCATCTTCATCTCATGTATCATCAGTGTCACCGCCTGCGGTGCCGTATGTAGTAAAAGCGGGCGTTAAACACTACACATTTCATTTCATATCTCACGTTCAAGAGGTCCCAAGTTCGAATCTCGGTTAGGGTGAGTTACCTGGATAAGGTGTTTTCCTGGGTTTTCTCTTAGCCTGAAACACGAATGTCGGGTAGCTCTAAGCTCCATGGACCCCGGACTCATTTGAGCATCATTTCACCCATTTCAGTCATCGTCCGATATGACCTAACGTTGGAGGACGTAAATTACACAGAAAAACAGGGATGCAGATAGATATCGAAGGGCATTTTCCTAAAAATGAATTGTTTGGTTCCGGGAGCCTTAAAAAGGTTTTTCGGTGACATTTTGGTATCGAACTTTCGAGTGGAATATAGCTCTCCCGTTATTTATTGTAGTACTGCATTGTAGAGGTAATTAAAAAATAAGAAATAAACAAAAAGAAAAGAAAAACAGAATTGCACGTGGAAGTTTGACATTCCAGGGAGCGCAGCCAAACGTCGAAATGCACGACCAATTTTTTTGGTCGTGTTTTTGGGTGCAGTGTTACCATTTTAATTATTTTTGCATTTTCTTTGACAGGCATGAGGCAAGGGACATATTCAGAAATGCTGTCCACGCCTCTGAGCACGATGCTGTTATATTTGCTGGACACGGATGTACCGGCGCAGTCCACAAACTCATCCATGCCCTGGATCTCTCAGAGCCGCCCATTGTCTTCGTTGGACCTTGTGAACATCATTCCAATCTTTTGCCATGGAGAGAGAAGGGAGCCAAGGTTAGTAGTCACAAGAACTCCTCACATTATATGCATCCTGTTTTACTGCAGGCTCGTATTCGGTAGGTCGTGGGTTTGATGCTTCCTGGCCCATGGGCTCCTTTGGAGGTTTCTCCGGGTTGCCGGGCGAATGCTGGGAAGGTTATATATCCCCAAATTTTCTGTGGCTGTATTTCACTTCCCTTCAACTGTTACAGGGTTGTGTCGGTGGGTCTTAGCAATGCATGGCAGGAAAAAAGTATGTATGCTATAGTTCTCCAGCTCGGGAACAGTCTCCTAGTCCCGGGCCCCCAAATAGGATGTGTAAGCCTGCCACACCTAAGGGAGTAGCATTGGCATAGCTAGGGAGTGTAGGGAGGAAAGGTTTGGTGATTGAAAGTGCAATATAATTTAATTTTCCGTTTTACAATTTTCCATTTTGGGATGTTAATAATTGTGTGTGTGTGTGTGTGTGCGTGCGTGCGTGCGGGGGTGTGGGTGTTTTGGGGGGGTGTGGGTGTTTTGGGGGGGTGGGTGTTTTGGGGGGTGTGGGTGTTTTGGGGGGGGGTGTTTGGGGGGGTTGTGGGTGCGTGTGCGTGTGCGCGTGCGTGCGTGTGGTTTTTTTTTCACGATTTGCACAAGGTTGTGTAGTGTTGTGACCACTTTGTAATGTACAACAGTTTAATAATTAACTTCAATTAACTTTTCCCCAGCATAACTTCAGTTGGCAAACACAAAAGATTAATCTCCTGGATGTGGTCTCAAATCTGTGTTTTCCCCCTTCATAAATTAATGAAATGATAACACTTGTATTGTTATAAATATTGCCAACTATAAATAATGGTTTCAAAAGAATGTTAAAATATTGATATGGGCACTTAAACCAAGCAGAGTACATCGTTTTAAAGGAACATATGAGATACTAAATGGAAGTAATGAATACTAATTAGGTCAAGCAAAATACAAGAAACTCGTCAAGAAATTGGGATGAGGGAACTCTGGGAAAATGGGAGTGCAAAGTGGCATGGGATTTTGGAAAGCAGTTAGACAAAGAGTTGAAGATATTTATAGACAAGAGATTTGGGCTAGCTTTAGAGGTAAAGTTCTCTAAAATTCCTCTTCTTCTTTCATTTCTTCTTTCTTTTCTTCTTCTTCTTTCTTTTTCCCTTCTACCTTTTCAATGTAGGGTTGTCGCCATCAATCCACCTTCTTCAATCTTCCCTATTCTTCATCATTCCCTCATTTCCCCTACACTCTTAATCCTACATCTCCCAATCTTTTCCATTCTACCCATATTATCCGGGGTCTTCCTTTCCCTCTCCGTCCTTGTATATTTACCTCCAATATCTATTTAACTTTTCTATCCTCTACCATTCGGGATACATGTCTCCACCACTTCAATTGCTTTTGTTTATCTCCTCAGTAGTCTTTGACCTACTTTCCATCTACTCCTGTCATTCCTTACCCTATTTCTCCTAGTTTTATTTACTGCTTTTCTTAAATATTTTACCTCATTGGATTGAATTTTACTTATTTTGTTATCTTGAAAGGTATACTTTCCATTCTGTATTGCTTCCAGTATTGATTGATATAATTACATCTTTGTTTTCACAGATACTTCTTTCTTTCCAAGAAAATTTTGTTAAATTGATAATACATTTTATTTCTATGAGTAAGGACTATGACACAGTGAAGCACAAAATTAATATAATTTTGAGTCAAACTAGCACTCAATGCGAAGCAATAAATGGAGCATTGAGTAAATTTTATTTGGTATTTCTTCAATCTCATCTTCCATCACTTGTTATAATTGTTCCTAGATATTCATACATGTCTACTTGTTCTATTTTTTCATTCTTATGTGTAATGGAAATATCCATTACATGCCCACCTCGGTAGCGTAGTTGGTAGCGTGTCTGCCTCATGTTCAAGAGGTCCCGAGTTTGTATTGGTCAGGATGAGTTATCTGGATAAGGTTTTTTCCGGGGTTTTCCCTTATCCTGAAAGGGGAATGTTGGGTAGCTCTAAGCTACATGAACCCTGGACTCATTTGAGCATCATTTCACAAATTTCATTCATTGTCCGATATGACTTAACGTTGGAGGACGTAAATTACCAAAAAAAAAAAAAGAATCCATTACACATAAAGTTATATATAACTTTATTTTCTTAACATTTATTTCCATTCCCTTTCTTGTAAGCTCTTCTCCCCATGTATCGTACACCTCTGTAGCTTTTCCTTATTTTCTGATATCAATATTATGTCATCCGAAGATACCAACACCTGCATTTGGATTGGTCACATATTCCAATATCCTATTATAGTTCTTGTTGTTTTCCTTTTACAAATTTTAATCATTTTTATCCATAAAGTTAGTAAAGAGTAGTGGGCTAAGACTATCCCCCTTTTTAATTCCTTTTTCCATATTTAGTTCCCTAGATGTTTCTTCTTCTGTTCTGTTCCCTTCAAACTCTTATATTGTATAATATAATTTAAAGAATTAGGGTCAAGGGAAATTCTTGGATTATTGTAGCAAATTTGAAAGGAATGGGCTTATTTGAATGGGATGAGGAGTATTTTCTCAAAAGGTTTTATAGAAGATAAATGAAGAAAGATGTGTTATGTGCAAGGAGCCTGTGGGAATAATCTGTTGTTATCTGTTGTTTATTAGAACGTGATGAGGTATAGGGAGTATATAGGGAGCGAAGTGGGACAAATTACACAAGGAAATTATTACAGTTAAAATGTTGATGAATATAGCGACAACAAGGATTAAAAGGATTCAATAATATTTAGGATGAGTAAAAAAAATGGATTTGAGTAGTAAAGAAAGCCAAATAAAAACATAATAACAAAAATTAAAAGGACATGTGTCCATTACACAATCAAGGAGTTGAATGTAATGAATTCATATATTGGTAGGTGTTAAGACTCACTAAAGCTTGTAAGATGCTTTTGTTTGTTACATACAATATATGTTATGTTATATATGTTTGAAATTGGATATGCTAATACATTATATATTACAAAATTAAATAGGAAATAAACTATTCATGCACTATAAAAATAAACTGTACCCTGTTCAGTGATTTGAGTTGATATTTCCTTAATATGGATAAATCTTCAAAAGGAATAATAGAGTACAACTTATTTCATGTTAGTTAATTGATGGAAATTAATCATTTCTCCACACTAGCCGTATATGGGCTAAGATATTTGATGGATAGAGTCAACATGAAAAATTCAATGCCATGGCCGGGATTTGAACCACGGATCTACTGGTTTCCGTCCAGTCGCTCTTAACCTTTGAGCTACCATGGCCAACGTGCCTTCCTGACATTAAATTCTCCAGTTGACTCATATATTTCCCCGGTAGACCACTAGGGGCTCTCGCATCCGAGATACACCGTTTGTGGCGACTTACTATTGTAAGTACTTAAGTCCCAGGCTTCATCATTTAACTCTTATTATTTTAGTTAATTGATGGAAATTAATCATTTCTCCACACTAGCCGTATATGGGCTAAGATATTTGATGGATAGAGTCAACATGAAAAATTCAATGCCATGGCCGGGATTTGAACCACGGATCTACTGGTTTCCGTCCAGTCGCTCTTAACCTTTGAGCTACCATGGCCAACGTGCCTTCCTGACATTAAATTCTCCAGTTGACTCATATATTTCCCCGGTAGACCACTAGGGGCTCTCGCATCCGAGATACACCGTTTGTGGCGACTTACTATTGTAAGTACTTAAGTCCCAGGCTTCATCATTTAACTAGTTAATTGATGGAAATTAATCATTTCTCCACACTAGCCGTATATGGGCTAAGATATTTGATGGATAGAGTCAACATGGGGAAATATATGAGTCAACTGGAGAATTTAATGTCAGGAAGGCACGTTGGCCATGGTAGCTCAAAGGTTAAGAGCGACTGGACGGAAACCAGTAGATCCGTGGTTCAAATCCCGGCCATGGCATTGAATTTTTCATGTTGACTCTATCCATCAATTACTTCATGTGTTTCAGTACCCAACAATTGCTGATTCTCAGATGTTCCTGCTACCAACTGATGACATGATTTAAAATTATTTTGTAAAATTGGATTTAGTAGGAGCAATAACGGCATTATTTTAAAACATTAAATGTACATCTTCTGGAACTTGAAGAAATGCTAGCTTCGCTTTATAACAGCAAGATGGTCCAGATGCAACATAGTTTTATATTAAAGCCATTACTCTCATCTTAAAAATTCTTTGTAAAGCTCTAGCTATAAATTATGTTCAAATTAAAATAATAGACATCTAAATGTAGGAGTGACTATGGAAAATAATATACATGTATATTTTCTTGCAGATAGTTAGGATAGCTGAAACAAAAGATGGGTTCATAGACCTAGATGATCTGGAGCACCAGCTGCAGATGCACCAAGGACTTGGAAGACAGCTGATTGGCTGTTTCTCGGCTGCATCTAACATCACAGGAATCCTTGTAGATGATGTAGCAACAACGTTATTGTTGCATCAGTATGGAGCACTTGCATTCTGGGACTATGCTGCTGCAGGTTGAACTGTTACTTTTCAATCATTTCTTGTTGTTTTAAACATGTTCCATCACCATTCATTTAGCACTTGCTCTACTGCTAATGCTTCTCAGATCAATTTTTAACATTAATTATTAGCAGTTTGTAAAATATTTGACTTTACCATATAAAGTATAAGACTGTTAAATATCTTGAATTATTATATTATTGATATTCGTGGAGCAGTCAAAAGTAATGCATAAAAATGTTTCAGTGTTCTTTATATACACAAAATCATTCATAACAGACATGTAATTTTTCTACATAATCGTCTTTTTGGCAATACAGTTGCCAATGCTCAACCCATTTTTCAAAATATTTTTTGGAGAAATCTTTGGGTATATGTTTCAGAGAGTGGTACACTGCAGATCTCGAAAAAAAAATTGTCTCCCTCAGAGAGTGTTCAAGCCAGAAATCACTTGAAACAAGGTCAGGTTGGATGGGGAGTATGTTTATATATCTCAATTCCATTTTGCAATAGGAATTCGGTGACAATCCAAGTCTTATATAGAATAAACAGAAGTATTTCAGAAAGTGGAGTGCCATTGTTACTAAAACTAGGCAGTTCTGTGAGTCAACCACAGAACTGACGATAGGGGAAAAAGTTCCCAGAAACTAGTCTTCATCAAAAGACTTGTAAGTGGAAAAAAGTATATACAAGGTTGACTCATTTGCCTAATTTTAGTAATCCAAGTCTTGTGTGGTGGAGCATTGTCTTGTTGGAGGGTGAACTTTTGCAATCAGCTCAGGTCGATTTTCTGTAATTGCAGGCAACTGCACATTTTTCAATCACTGTAATTTTTTCCTGTGATTGGAATGTCCTTTAGAAGAGGATATGATACACTAACACCCTTATAATCCCAGAATATTGAATACAGAGTTTTCTCTGCAGATGGACCACTGAACTTTTGCATTATTTTGACCACTGCCTTGTTTCAAAATTGAAGAGGGATTCATGTCTTATCCATAGTGACCACGCTTTCCAAAAAATGTTTATCTGAGTGGTGTCTCTTCAACATTTCTTCTGAATAGTCATCCCAAAATCTTTCTTGCTTTCATCAAGCTTCTAGATGCCAACAAGCATTCCTTTTTGTCATTTTCCAGTCGTCTTAAATTATCCTCATCACTGATCCATACTTAGGCCTGTATTAGCACAGGTTTCCTCTGGTCATTCGGCAATCATTCAGAATGGGAATGTTTACACATTCCATTTTTGCATACATGCATGGTGAGCAAGGTTGGCCCAAGTGCAGCAGATTGGTGCTGGTTGTTGTTTTGAAATTTGTCATCCTTCTATTCACATTATCTAGTCCAGTGTATTACACCGCAAATAGAGACTAGTTCATGGTAAATATGACACAGTTTCCACCTTTTACACAAAAAATTTCATGATAACATGCTTTTTTTAGCAAACATTTCATAATAAGCTGTATATATTAACCTCTTAAAGAAACTGCCACTGTCCCTTCATGCACTTACACCTATAGTGGAACTGATGGTTTGCTTGTTGCCAAGGTCATCTCCTTCCTCTCCCAACGTCATTTCTGCTGCAGCAACTATCATACAATCACAAAAATATATGCATTAATTTTGAACTGCACCTTGTATGTGAGTGATTTTCAGCATGTAGGTAATGGTTATGGATTTATAATGAATGTAGGTGTAATATGGAGTTAAAAGTTATGTTTTTAAATGGAACTAACAGAAATCAAATTAATTAAAATTAAAACAAAGTGGGATTTGTCTAACAATGTAATTAGTTAACGGAGCATTTACCTTTAAGCCTTTAACCCTATAGAATTAAGTGAATGATAATGTGGAAATTAAGTATTTTCATTATTGATCATTGTTTTTATTTTAAAATAATAAAACAATCTGTGATCATCCACTTTCTGGTGTTATTAGTATGCATATGTTATATACACATTTTAACTAAAAGGTGGTATTTTTACTGTCATAAATATGTCTGAAATGTATTCATTATACTAAATTTATATGATTCATTGTTCCAACTTGCCCATCATTGCATATAAAATATACATTCTGAAACTAATATTTTAGGTAACTTAATATTTGACTGATAATGTATATCTGTCAGAGCACGGCCCTCTTCCATGATCATAAGAGTTGAGATGGGTTTGTTCATTTTGTTCACATCTTGTATTATTGTCTGTTATCTGAAGGATTTGTACCTATAACTTTGTCCCTTTTGTTATATATGTTGGATGTTATTACTTGCACAATTAGTGTCCATTTTTAAATGCATTAACTATATACAGGTATTACATAACTTGTTTAGTATTTTTTCGATTGGATGCTGGTATAAATTTTATTTTCTTTCTGTGAATTTAGCATGGAACAAACAGAAATGCAACATTCACACTGGTTTATAAACTGTGGATCAAAATAATGAAAAACTGAGAGTGGCACTTGTACCATGTCACTTCATAGTTTGAAATAATTAAGACAAATTAAATTTTAAAAAAGTTCTGATATTAATCGGTTATACCTTGCCTTCTTGCCAACATTCCAAACTTCTCAGAATTTTTGTTTTTTCTTTTATTATTTACGTCCTCCAATGTTAAGTCATATCGGACGATGAATGCAATGGGCAAAATGATGCTCAAATGAGTTCAGGGTCCATGGAGCTTAGAGTTACCGGACATTCATCTTTTAGGATAAGGGAAAACCCCGAGGAAAAACCTTATCCACTCACCCTGACCGAGATTCAAACTTGGGAACTCTTGAATGTGAGGCAGACCTGCTACCATCTGCGCTACCGAGGCAGGCTAAACTTCTCAGAATGAAGATTTGTATCAATAACAGAAATGCTACAAATTATTTTGAAGCACAGAGTAATATAATGTATATTTTAACTGGAAAAGGTTTTACTTTGCAAAAGAGTACATTTGGCTCAGAATTATAAATTAATTTGAAACAGTATTCTAAAACATGCAAATATAGTTCTTGCAAGATTAAGAGGACGACTAAGCAGCATGGTAATTTTAGGTTCTTGAGTCGCATATTTATTTGTATTTATGCATTAAAATTTTAAACCATTTTTTCTTTTGTGCTTTTTTTTAATAAATTTTGAATGTACTAACAATAGGAATTGCATACAGTCCTCAAAATAAAATTAGATAATTCATATGGATTAACGCTCATTTATTATGTACACTTGTTTCCTGGTTTACATTTCTTATGTGAATGTTATTAAGCCATGATTGCTTGCTTTTCAGTATGATTTCCAGGGTTTTGAAATGTGGTTTGTGTTGCAGCTCCATATGTGAAGTTAGATATGAATCCATTTCTTCCTGGTGTTGATGAGAGAGCTGTGTACAAAGATGCTATGTTCTTCTCCATTCACAAGTTTATTGGAGGTGTTCAAACACCAGGTGTGTGATTTTATTACAGTACGAGGGCTTTTCAATAAAGAATGATCATAATTTTTATAGTCATAATTTTTCGCACTAAAATTCAGTCTTGTTACATTCTGTAGCTTAATGTCAAACAAACACATCGTAGTAGTTTCATTGTTGGTACTCCTGGTTCCTGTCTGTGAGAACCAGGCAAGTTCAGACATGTTCAGTATTGCCTACCGCTGCAATGGAGGTAACATGCAGTTAAAGTTGATGTTAGAGGAAGATCCGGAGTTTCTTTCAAACGTAATCACTGCTGATGAAACTTGGCTACATCATTTTGATCCTGAGAGCAAACAACAAAGCTCAGTGTGGAAATCTACTTCATCACTAACCCCTAGAAAAGCAAAAGTGGTTGCTTCTGCTGGGAAAGATATGGTCATCTCATTCTTTAAAATTCATGGAACGGTTTATCAGCATGTTGTACCTGCACACATATCAGTAACTCGACAATACTACAGGGATGTCCTGAAAACATTGCAAGTCCATGTCAGGCACAAAAGATCACATTTCCGTGAAGCAGGCTGGATGCTGCACCACGATAAAGCGCGGCCGCATATTGCCAATGTTGTTGCTGAACTTCTTTCTAAAATCAACGTGAAGTGCATCCCTCGTCCTCCCTATAGTCCGGATTTAGCCCCATGTGACCTTTTACTATTCCCTAACTTGAAGAAACGCCTTCATGGGAGGCATTATACATCATCTGTGGTGAAGGCTGCGGAGGCAGTTTTGAAGGATCTCTCAAAAATGGTTTCCAGCATGTCTTTATAGACTGGCAGAAACACTGGGACAAGTGCATCACATTCAGGGGAGATTATTTTGAGGACCATCAAAATTATGAGTTTGTAAAGGTACATTGTCAAAAAAAAGAATTATGATCATTCTTTATTGAACAGCCCTCGTATATCTCATTTACTGCTCAAAGAAGAAGAGTAATGTATATGTTCAAGAAAATGCCTAGGAGGAAGTTAAAAGCGTAATCCAAAAACAAAATTGCATCAACAGTTGAACCTGATTCATGCATGCATCAAGGGGAAAAGGGAAGATTACTTTTAAGTCAAAATTAGTTATAAATGAGATTTTGATGATGCAACATTTTTTTTTTTTTTTTTTTTTTTTTTTTTTTTTATCAAAGCCATACAACAAGTCTAGATGCGTAAAATTTTACAAATAACAAATAATATATACAAAGGAAACATTATTTTGATGTTTGCTTTAAAGAAGTCAGTTAATTTGGCTTGTGTCACATTTCTTGCATTAAGTGCATGCAACCCATTCTGCAAATTTAGATATTTTTCGCTACAACTTTTCAAACTGATATAATTGCTACACACTTTTATTGCACTTAATACTTCACTTCAGTTTAGCTATTTCAAGCTTTGAATCATCCCCACTATTGTCAGTGTCACTTGAAGCTGGTCCACTTTTTTGAATACCACTATGTTTTTGGCACACATC
Organism: Mantis religiosa; assembly: GCA_030765055.1. NCBI lineage: Eukaryota > Metazoa > Arthropoda > Insecta > Mantodea > Mantidae > Mantis > Mantis religiosa. The sequence continues at coordinate 90,243,817 of CM060955.1, read as the reverse complement.
AGCAATAATGTCCTCATGCACACAATTAGATTGTCATCAGAATACACAAAGGTATCAAATTTTTACCCTCTGGTAGAGTTAGCTTATTTATAGTCACAACTTCATCACTATCGGTACCATCGGAGACAGCCTCTTCTTAAGATACCAGATAAAAAGAAACAGTATTTGAATGTGGAGGAAGACATCTGCTTCCAGGCAGATGAAATAAATTCCATGACTTGTGGTAAGTTAACAGCAAAATTTTCATTTCCTCAACAGTAGTGTCATTAACATTTTTCTATGTCCTGTGCCTTGACTTAGTGAGCTACGGTGTTGTACTTTGGTTCTCTGCCACAGAAAGCACCTGGGTTTGTTCAGACCCTTGGAGGGTTCAGATTTTAAGTCCCAGGTATGGAACCGGTGCCCACTCAGCATTGTGAGGAATTTGAGGAGCTATGATAGGTGGTGAATCTTGGTGAAGAAAGCCAATTTTCTGGCTAGGATGCTATGATGCTGACTACATCTCTCCCGCCTGTATTGTTTGGATGATTGCCCACCACTGCCTTGCATATGTGGGTGTGAGGCCGGCAGATGGGTTGGCAGGCTCTGGCTTGCTTGCAGGCTGCTGCACCATGGATGATTATTATTATTTATTATTATTATTATTATTATTATTATTATTATTATTATTATTATTATTATTATTATTATTATTATTATTATTATAATTATTATTATTATTATTATTATTATTATTATTATTATTATCATCATCATCATCATCATCATCATCATCATCATCATCATCATCATCATCATTATTATTATTATTATTATTATTATTATTATTATTATTATTATTATTATTATTATTATTATTATTATTATTATTATTATTCTGTAATCAACTTTGAAATTTGCAGTGATGCGAAGTGGTTGTAGATGACTTGTGCAGTTAGCAGGAAAAAATTCCACTCACACTTTTTTCAAAATTATTTGAGGTAGATATATCCATAAAAAGAAGGATCTTCTTCCATTTGTTTTTAATTTTCAGTTTCTTTAACCACTTTTTGATTAAACTCATAGTTATCCAAGACTTCATGCATAAGTGGGAGAAGTTTGTCTGATCTGACTGCATTAGTTGCAAAAAGAAAACTGTTATGCATTTTTTTCCCTCCAAGGTATGAATCAAATTTTTACAGCTTATATCTTGCTGGGAATGAGATTGTAGAATTGGCCAGTCTCATCACATATGATTCCTGGTAGATTCTCTTCCTTTCAGTGTTGCACTGTGATGTCATTCACAGCATTAGACTCTCTACAAATTATTTTCTCTTTGATTCCATGATGATCTTTAAAACCTTGCTACCATCCTGATGAAGCCTTGAACTCAACTATGATGTTCACAATTTTAGCTAAATCTATCACTTTTGTTTTTAGCATGTCACCACTAATTGGTAGAGCTGCAGCGCATTTCCATTGAAATAATGTGAAAAGGGTCATTTTCAAATCAGCATATCTCTCTTCCCACCAATGGGTGCATTTAGTTGATTTTCCACCCAATTTTAAAAAAAACTCATCCAAAATATCATTTCTGTTACTGATGGCTGTGCGCAGTGTAGTGTTAGGAATTCCTAAGTCTGAAGCAATTTTGGTTTTGTGTAGATTAAGTGCAAAATCTTGTATGAATTTTAGTTAATTGATGGAAATTATTTCTTCACACTAGCCGTATATAGGCTAAGGTTTTTGATAGAGTCAACATGAAAAATTCAATGCCACGGCCAGGATTTGAACCACGGATCTCATGGTTTCCATCCAGTTGCTCTTACACATTGAGCTACTATGGCCAACTTGCCGTCACGACAATAAATATCATGATTTTAATTTTAATGTCATGATGGCAGGTTGGCCATGGTAGCACAATGGGTAAGAGCAACTGGACAGAAACAGTAGACATCTGTGGTTTAAATCCCAGCCCTGTAATTGAATTTTTCAAGTTAACTCTATCAAAAACCTTAGCCTATATATGGCTAGTGTAAAGAAATGAGTAATTTCCATTAATTAACTAAAGTAATAAGAGTTAAATGATGAAACCTGGGACTTAAGTACTTACGATAGTAAGTCGCTACAAACAGTGTATCTTGAATGTGAGAGCCCCTAGAGGTTTACCGGGGAAATATAGGAGTCAAATGGAGAATTTAATGTCATGACAGCAAGTTGGCTATGGTAGCTCAATGGGTAAGAGCGACTTGATGGAAACCAGGAGATCTGTGGTTCAAATCCGAACTGTGTCATTTAATTTTTCATGTTGACTCTATCGCATATGAATGTTACTTTCTGATCTAGCATAATAACATTTCCTTTTTGTTTTCTATGGCTGATTGAAAGCAGCTAATAACTGTTAAATGAAACTGTTGTTCAGCAGTTAAACCAGGTACTGAAAACCATTTCAATGTGTAAGGACTATGATACAATGAAGCACAAAATTAATATATTTTGAGTCAAACTAGTACTCAATGCTCCATTTATTGCTAGTATTTACCTAGAACACGTTTCATTAGGACCTTCCTATCATCATCAGCTGTTGTCGACTGAGTCAACATATATTTCGACTCAAAATATATTACTGAAAGTCATCTTTACTTTTCGTTTGTTGCTACAACATTGTTATGATAAAAGCCATATACCAGCAAATGTCCTTGGCAGCTGTTATAAGGAAAATTTGCCTTGAGTTTCTATTAAGATAGCGTACTCATTTCATTACATAAACTCAGCTGTATTTCACTGTCATTTAATACAGCAATTGTATAACTGCAAATTATGTATACATACATTATGTTTAAATAAAGTTCTATTAACATGTTTCTAAATTACCTTTTAATTATTTTTTTTTTCTGGGACCTACAATATAAATTACTTAGAACTGGGTTAAATATAAAGCAGAATTCATACTTTATCATGTTGGATCACCTACAGCTTCAAAGCTGATTTTTGAACAACAGTATGAAGAGATGTATTAATTTTTATTTTCTCAAGAATGTTCACACACACGTTCCCAACACATTTTAAAAGAGATAAAAAAAAGTGACGTTAGTGTTACTAGTACAAACTTATAGTAAGTGAATACATGTTCATAACACTTTTGATTGAAGTGTTGTATGTTAATAATATGTACATTTATGTCAAAACTGTTGCAGCATTGATAGTTCCCAAAACACCCACTGTTGTTCATTTAAATATTCCCAGATTTTATGCTAAGCCTTTAAATATTAAATGGTTCTTCTTGTGATTATAATGATTTCATGTAAACAAATCATGTTATCTGGCACCATTTATCTTACTTCCTTAACATTTTATTCTTGTCATGCCTTCTGCGTGACTGCAATAACTTTCATGACTACATTTTGGAATACCTATGAAATTAAATGAAAATATATTTTGTGCATGACTATAACACTTGTTTTACTTTCTTCATTCAAAGGTGTTCTCATAGCAAAGAAATCACTATTCCAAAATACAACACCAAATGGTTGCGGAGGAGGAACAGTATTTTTTGTAACCCGGGAGGGGCATAGATATCTCCAAGATACAGAGCTACGAGAGGAAGGAGGCACTGCTGCAATCGTAGAATCTGTTCGTGCAGGACTTGTCATGCAACTTAAGGAGACTATTGGAGTCCCAGCCATCATGTCTCGAGAAGAAAAGATTACAAGGTAATCAGGTTTCTTGGCACTTTCCAAGAAGAAATTCCACTGTCATACTACTGGGAAATATGTATTGGGGAAAATGGTCAATAATTTGTTACACATCTTTTAATCACAACAGCACTACTGAAGAATTACTTTTCTTTCAGCACAGTTGAATAACATTCAGTATTGTGCTTACTGACATGTAGCAGATTCTCAATCCCTAAGTGTGAACATTGAACTTCATTTTTCAATATTGGACATTTCCTTTATCATTTTCAATAGCATTGGTAGTGTTTATTTATTTAGTGTTTTTATCATATGAGAATTAATATCACATGGATGATTTATATAAAACTACATTGGTGCATTCAATTTTATTACATCTGGGGATTGCATTTACATTATAAATTATCAAAATGTTGTAGAATAATATTGAGATATACAGCAGTATTTAACAGTATACAGTATGTTTTGAAAGGCAGGCTAAAATGAAATAGACATAAATAATAAACATAGTACACTATTTAGAGTACTTACATATCTGCCAGTACTATTATTATATTTCAAAATAAAATCAGAGTATTGGTTTGAAAAAATTGCCAATTTTCCTTTGCTTCTTTAATTTTTCCACATAATCACAAGCCAGTTAATTAATTGTGACAAATACAGCAAAGTTTACCTCAAAACATACGTATTTTCACCAAAATTGTTATCTCAATGCTAATGTACAGTCAGCCTTTTTCTACAAATGCAGCACATGAAAATGTCTCTTCAATGTTCCTTTAAGTCCCTATAGCACCCAGCCTTTGTGCTGCTGTTAGGATTACTATAGAGGGGATTTGGCACAGAAACCTTTGGTTTATTGTACCTAATCCCAAAGTGGGGCATCCCCTAGAGGAAGGATGAGTCAAGAGGAGACAGAGGCAGCCGACCCAAGGTGCCAAGACATCTGCTGACACTTCTACCCTGAAAGAGACCACCGGATGAGAGCTGATGTGAAATGGTAATGGAGATGAAATGAAGGGACAGGAAATTTAGGAGATGTAATTATCCTACCCAGCACTTGCCTGACAACATGGGAAAACCCCCGAAAAAACTCATGGGTCAGGTAGGTTGGCCACGCTAATCGAACTTGGACCTCCTGAATGCAGGCCACAGATGAAACCTCCTGAGCCATCCCGCTCAGTTTTTGTGCTGCTATAATCTTTCTGATCTACACAGAGCTCCATCTCTAACACAGAGCTACACATCAATTGTGAACACAACTCCAATATCCACATGTAAATTGCTTCGTTGCTGGTTCCAAAACTTGGTGATTCCTCACCCGGACCCACACTTACTGACCCGTGAACTGCTTCCTGCCTGTTCCATGTCCAACCAACTGCTTATCATGGAACTTAGAATGTACCACACTCAGCTCAAAGCATCACACTGCTTTAACACTACTCACTTATGACTTACTGACTGGCCAACTCACTACTGTCTGACTATTGTTGACCTTTTACACACCTGCCAGGCGCAATAGATCTTTCTGGAATTGGAAGCCTCTGGAATAGCAGTCGCAAAAGGTTTTTTGTGTAGTAATAATACAATTCTCTTCCTGACATCAGTTGACCTTGAGCATGTGTTTATTTCTAACAGCAATTTGCTTCCTCTTCATGATGTCAGCCAGTGGCTGACCTTGAGTGCCTGTTAGTTTCTCACAGCAAACTTGCACAATTGCCAATGTGACAATATAAACTAATCACAGAAATGCTGTCATTTAGACCTAATGTGGGAAAAATTCCAGGAATGACTTCTTCACTCTAGAAAACATTAAGGTTCGCTTCTTGAAAGCTACTTTAAGAATATCTAAACACATGCTTTGTTGGCTAGAATACGTGCTTGCATGAGAGTCCTTCTTGAAGGAGGAATAAAGGACAAAGTTCGACTTGCTCTGAACTTCTGACTGGAAGAAAGCACTAGAAGAGAGGATAAGGAAGAGGTAGGATATCTGGTCAGATTTCTATACTATAAAAGAGCTTGAATGAACAGGTCCTGCAGTGCCATGAACCAAGACTCTTATCACTTGGCGACCTTGATGACAGTACATGGATGCAAAAATCAGCCTTTTCATGAACCGGAAGACAACTCTGTGAATGATATATGAGATAGATACCATCTTAATGTGCATAAAATGGCAAAATAAGAGAGTAAATTTTGCACTACTTAGACTACTTATTCATACACCACCATAAGTACCATCAGATGCAACTTGAAGAATGAACTTGCCCAACTGTATTGTAAATACTTGTATATATGTAACAGTAATACATTTTAAAATTACTGAGGCCGCAAACAGCATGTGTAATGTTTTGTGCCTTAGCAGCTAGGATGCAGCAGACATTTACCTTGCATATATATTGTCACAGTGACGGCGGGTGCTTGACATGGAGAAATTAAAAGTGAGTCAAGTCATTGCACCACCCTTATTCTTAACTGGCGAGAGAAGCAAAACAAAAATACAAAAAATGCCAAAAAAAAATGCAATATTCAAGAGCAGCCACTACCTGGCATTACATAACCGGAAGCAAGCCACAATGTTACCATTTGGATTAGTTCTCGAGCGTTTGAATAATAGAACTTGAGAACATTCAACTTCAAGAACATTCTCGCTGTGGCTGACAGGTTACAAAAGGCGGTGCAAAACATAAGCCAAGACTCTTTTGAGTGCAGTGTAGATCACATTTCAGAGCAGAGTTGAGTTGGTCTGCAGGAATACGGTACGTGATAAGCTTGGGGCAAATCACAAGTGAATTTCAGAGTTGCATCAAAGTTGGCAAGTGCAAAGGAGAAACATTGTGTGTTCATCAGAGAAATTACAAGCAGCACAATTTGATGCATGTAGAGACATAAAGGAGCATTATAGAGACAACACAGCACAAAAGTGAATCGAGAAGATATTGACACACTGCTTCACTCACACTGTTTTTTCACAGGACCTGTTTCAAGAGCTTTTGCTCTTATCATCAGCTGGTACTCGACATGTCCTGTGAAAAAACAGTGTGAGTGAAGCAGTGTGTCAATATCATCTCGATTCACTTTTGTGCTAAGTTGTGCTTCACTGTCTCTATGCTTCTTTCAAGTTTATACTTTGATTAAAGAGACAGTTTATATTGTGTATTTGTGTTCAAAAAAAAAAAAAGTGATTGCAATTTAGCATTGGACTAATGATTTTAGTGACAAATAAAGAAGTTAAGGTGAAATTCATAAGTTCATAAATACTTAAGTCTCAGGCTTTATAGTTACCACTATTAGGTCAGTAAAGGAAAATAACCTAATTGCAGTAACTATAAAGCGTGGGAATTAAGTACTTACAGCATAGTAAGTTGCCATAAAAGGTGCATATCTCATTGTATATGACAACTCTTAGTGGTTTACCTGAAACATGCGAGTCAGTCGGAGAATTTAATGTCATGATGGCACGTTGGCCATGGTAGCTCAAGGGTTAAGAGCAACCAGATGGAGACCGGGAAATCAGCGGTTAAAATCCTGGCCATGGCATTGAATTTTTCAGTCTGACTCTATCCTGTATACTATATGCGCAAGTTTTCTTGAGTGCTGGATTTACAGTGTGGTGCAGGCAGAAGGGAAGAAGAAAGAGCTAACATGCTTTTGTTTCTGCAATATGATCAACCTAGAAAAACACAATTCAGCCAAATTGTGGTGAGATAAGATATGTGCCGAAGGTGTGAGATGTGTGGACAAACAATAAATTGAATTCCATCTCATAAGCTGTATGCTTATATATTGACTATGTTATGAAACACATAAAAGTAGAAAACAAATATTAAGACAGCTATAAGCACTCACTTTATGATTCTTCGATTTGCTAGTCTGTTGCGTCATTTCATCGCTGGTATCCTCTGAAGTGTTTGATAATTTCACCAGTTGCATTTTCTATTACTCCATCGTTTCTCCAATATTGCATTTCCAGCTCTTGTACCTTCTTGCAGTGTCCTTCCCAATGTGTCCTTTCTATAGTAAGTTTCCGCAGATTTGTGGCCCTCCAGTTAACATTGTGCCCTCTGAAAACATTGTTTATTTTTGTACACGCCAGCCAGGGGCGGCTTCTGAAGGGGGTAGCATGTTTGCGCTACAATCAAAATGCTGGGTCTCCCTTTAATGTAATGACATGTTCCATTTGGAGTTCATTTCGACCTTGTCTAGTGCAGGGAACCTGAGCGCGCTGTATTGTTTGCAGGTGCCAAGTAGTTCACTCCCAGATGCAAACCACTGGCATACAATAGGGAGGTATAGGGCAGGACGATTTGCCGAGGCAAGTAGGGGGGCCATGCGGGGCGTATGACTGCATGTGGTTGGTTAACCTAGTCGCCAGAGAATAGTGGATGCCTAACCTGGTCGTTCTTTCATCACAGCAGCGGCATCTATTGCGCCTATGTTAAATGTAACCTACGAGTACATAGCCACATGGTTTGTGCCGTGTTTTGTTAGCTCTGCCTGTTTTGAGTAGTGCATCAGATATATATATATATATAGGTAACTTGTGTTATAAGAAGAAACAATGAATTCCATAAAGTGTCTTTTAGCACATCCTTTTTCAAACATGACCTTAGAAGAAAAAATTGAACTTAAGCGACTTGGAAGACCCACGCCGAAACTAAATATCACACAGATAGTCAAAATAAAAACAAGATGTTTTAACAGGAACTTTAACAACGATGTATACGATAAATATTCTAGAGTGTTTATGAAATGTGAACGTTGTGTTATATGCTGTGAATTACCGTTAACTTGTGTGTAGAGCAGTCTGTAGTGACAGGCTTAAAGAAGTTTTGTTACTTTAAAAATTAAGTTGCATGGATAACTTTGTGAACCACCAATTTTCAGAGCCACCAGCCGCCCCTGACGCCAGCTAAATTGCAATGTTTCAAAGTTATATGGAGATAGATGAATAATTTTAGATTTAGATTTATTTGTACAGTTTCAGATGAATAATAGTGTGTCCCCTTTTGAGAGCCTTAACATCCACCACATACATCTTGCTCTTAGATGTGTTGTAAACTGGTTAGCTAATAATTAACCTCAAAATTGCTCAAAATGAAACAACGCACGTGTGAAAGCTTAGCATGTAAGCCACTAGATGTCAGAGTGTATAGTGCATTTCATGTTTCAAAGTTGTCATCTGTGTTTACAGAAATAGGCGAAACCTACCAAATGAGGACTTAGGTCCCAAATGCTCAAGAAATTGTGCGCATATATGTTTACCTTACCTTACATTTTTTGGATTGCAATTAGCAAAAATTGTATAAAATGTGTAAAGTTTTAAATGTATGAATAAAATGTGACATCAGTAGGAGACAATCTCTAATATCCACATTTTCTGGCACTTGGAGATCAACCTTCCCATACCACTTGGAAGTTAATAGCAGGTGTTGAGCCCCTAGATCTGACAAAAAGTAAATAAATAAAAAATGTCTAATTGAGATTATATTTACAGGATGGTAATGGCACACATACGCACCATTCCAGAACTGATCTTGCTTGGCTGTAACTCACAGTCAATGAAGAGGTTGCCTATCTTCTCCTTTCTTGTGAAGCATCCTCGTGGCACATTCCTTCATCACAACTTTGTGTGCACCATCCTAAATGACGTTTTTGGAATACAGGCCAGAGGAGGGTGTGCATGTGCAGGACCTTATGCCCAGGATCTGTTAGGCATTGATGAGGAATTAGCTCAAGAATATGAAACAGTTCTTCTAGAAGATAGGTGAGCAAGTTATTTGTCAGATAGCAAGCTGTGGCAATTGTATATGCACAGTATATCTTAAGAGTAATTGTTAAAATAGCAAAAGTTGTAGACGAGGAACAATAGAATATCCAAGTAGTATTTTATCATTTATATATGGAAGAAGTTAGAAATAGTGATCTGTTAAGATGTAACTTACGTAACATGAGTTGGCACTAGTAACACTAACATCACTTTTTTATTCTCTGTTAACATATTTCAAGGAACATGTGTTCTCATTAAATATTACAAATAGAAGCATTATTAACAGTGAAGTTTTCTTCATGTTGAAGTTTTGTTGAGTCACACTTGTTTGCACTCACCTTCACTTATTATTTTTAAAAAATGCTGGAACGTTTTCCAGGACATTCGCCCTCTTCCTCAGCAGTATAGTGACTGACTCTCCCCTTTCCTTTCCTCTTCCTTCTCCTGTATCTGATCCTGTTGCCATCTGGTGTTAGGAGCGCAAAGTTTTAACACTTCATTAAGTGGTGGGATTTCAAAATTTATAACCTGTTCACTGTTTTTAATTATGCGGATTTTTTCCCAGATGTCTTATTCTATTGGTGATTCTAATGGTTTCAACAGTTTTATATTTTGCCCAATGTTGTGGTTTTCTTCCCAAAAATGATGTGAAACAGCGGATTTGTCTATTTGTTTTAGTTTTATGTTTCTCTGGTGTTCCTTTAGCCTGATCTCCAAGTTTCTCTTCGTTTTGCCTATGTAGTACTTTTCACAATCCTCACAATTGATTTGATAGATTCCAGATTTCAGTGTGTTTTAATTGTATTCTTAAGAGGTTTGTTTAGAACGCTCTTCAGGTTGAATTTATTCTGTGGAGCCAGTTTTATATTGAATTTTTTGAAGATTCTTTCAAATTTTTTAAAAGCCCAGGGTTCATAAGTAAATTTTTTATATTTCCAATTTTGGTCTGAAAGGGGTGTTAGTGTTGTATTTGACGAGATTTCTTTTTGCCTTTCTTTCTTTTTGAGCATGTTCCTAATGAGATCAGAATTGAATCCATTTTCCTTTGCTACTTCTAATATATACTCTCGTTCTTTTTGAAAATCCTCCTTGCTCAATGGGACACTGTATAAATGTTGAATCAAGCTTCTGAAGACTGCCAGTTGATGTGAAATTGGGTTGCAACCATTCCTCGTAATGTAATTGTCCACATGTGTGGGTTTTCTATATATTCCGAATTTTAAGCTATTTTGGTTTAGGGAGTCTTCTGTTTGTTTTTTAGGAATGATAGCAAAAATGTCATCTACATACCTTCGCCAGAATTTGTAAATTTGGGGGAAGGCTTTTACTATATGGACTTCGAGGTGACTCATATAAAACTGTTGAAACCATTAGAATCACCAGTAGAATTAGACATCTGGGAAAAAATCCACATAATTAAAAACAGTGAACAGGTTATAAATTTTGAAATCCCACCGCTTAATGAAGTGTTAAAACTTTGCGCTCCTAACACCAGATGGCAACAGGATCAGATAAAGGAGAAGGAAGAGGAAAGGAAAGGGGAGAGTCAGTCACTATACTGCTGAGGAAGAGGGTAAATGTCCTGGAAAACGTTTCAGCATTTTTTAAAAATAATAAGTGAAGGTGAGTGTAAACAAGTGTGACTCAACAAAACTCCAACATGTGTTCCCATCTTCAAAACGCTTTTGATTGACCCATGTTGTTGTTTCTGGTGTTTCTGTTGTGGTGGTTGTCTATCCTGGCGGCATCATATGGTAGTAAAGTGTACTTCATAAGGTACTTGGTGGTGCAAATCAAAGTTCATTAACTGTCATTTATGTTTCAAAATGAAGATCTTCTCCCATGTGTACATCTGCTGCATGGCTGGTCGGTTGATTAGTGTAATGTTCAGTTTGATGTTGTGGTTGGCCATCCAGAAATGGTGTGAAACTGCTGGTTTATCCATCTGTTTGTATTTTAAGCATCACAAACAAACAAAGAAATAAACAGTTTCACACCATTTCTGGATGACCAACCACAACATAAACCCAACATTACACTAATCAAACCGACCAGTCATGAAGTAGAATTGTACACATGGGAGAAGATCTCCAGTTAGAAACACAAATGACAGTTAATGAATTTTGATTTACCACCACCAAGTACCCTGAAAGTACATTTCACTGCCACATGATGTCATCATGATAGATGAACACCACAACAGAAACAACATGGGTCAGTCAGACATGTTTCTGAAAGATAGTTTAGTTTAATTTCAGTCATACAATATACACAGTTGGTGTTATTGAAGATTACGTCAGAAGCAGATATAATGGATAAGATACAAATAATTACAATAATACAAGTATTGGTACTAGACACCTCAATATTAATAAATGGTAATTAATAATTATGATAAAATAATAATAAGAAGAAGATTTATAAATGATACACACAAAACAAGGTATAAGTTATACAGAACATATAACAAAACAGATGTCAACCAAAAATAAAATAAGTGGTGTTAGTGTTACTAGTGCTGACTCATCTTAAGTAAATTACTTTGTACGAGGGCTGTTCAATAAAGAATGATCACTTTTTTTTTTACAACGTACCTTTACTCATCCTCATAATTTTGCTGATCCTTCTCAAAGTAGTCTCCCCTGAATGTGATGCACTTGTCCCAGCGTTTCTGCCAGTCTTCAAAGACATGCTGGAAATCATTTTTGATAGATCCTTCAAAATTGCCTCCGCAGCCTTCACCACTGTTTCTGATGATGGATAATGCCTCCCACGAAGGCGTTTCTTCAAGTTAGGGAATAGAAAAAAGTCACATGAGGCTAAATCCGGACTATAGGGAGGGTGAGGGATGCACTTCAGGTTGATTTTTGAAAGATATTTAGCAACAACATTGGCAATATGCAGCCGCGCATTATCGTGGTGCAGCATCCAACCTGCTTCACGGAAATGTGGTGTTTTGCGCCTGATATGGACTCGCAATGTTTTCAGGACATCTCTGTAGTATTGTCCAATTACTGATGTGTGTGCAGGTACAACATGCTGATAAACCATTCCATGAATATCAAAGAATGAGATGACCATAACTTTCCCAGCAGAAGCAACCACTTAACTTCGGGTCTTCCTCTAACATCAACTTTAACTGCATGTTACCTCCATTGCAGATGTGGGCGATACTGAACATGTCTGAACTTGCCTGGTTCTCACAGGCGGGAACCAGGAGTACCAAAAATGGAACTACTACTGCGTGTTTGTTTTACATGAAGCTAACATAATATAATAAGATTGAATTTTAATGCGAAAAATTATGACCGTAAAAAAATTATGATCATTCTTTATTGAGCAGCCCTCGTACATGCTCTTGTATTCAGAAATCTAACAAGTCACTGGAGGAAACGACTTTGATGATCCCCAAGAAAGCATACAGTTTGTTCTTTATCTTTGTAACTGGTATTTGTTTTTCATGATTGAAAAGTTGTAACATTTATGCATGAATGTTTCTTAAAAATTAAGTGCTACAATAAAAATATTTGCAAGTGAGCAAAAGAAATATTTTAGAAAATTCCAAAACATTTTCAGTTTATTCTTTGCTTTGACAAGTAACTGAAGAAATGCAAATGCAAAGTAGCTGTACTGTTTTTGTTTGTAGCCGCTTGGATCGCACCCATCTTCGGAGGAGAGAGGAGCATTCAAGTTTTGAGATGCTGAGACCTGGCTTTGCTCGAATTAGTTTGCCATTCTTCATGCCTGATGCAGAGGTAGCGTTCGTATTGGAGGCACTGAAGATGGTTGCTACTGAAGGATGGAAATTGTTACCTCAATATATCCTTAATCCAGAAACAGGAGAGTGGCGCCATCATACAAATACAGTAAGACATTATATAATTTGCAGTTTATCAATAACTTGTACTAAATGGTGCTTTCTATCCTTAAGCATTAGTTGTACATTTATATTTAAGAATTTTCCCACATCTTAGCCGGAAAGCTTAGATAAAAATGATAAAGAAATGTTCATATTAAATGTTTTCAAAATTGTCCATTTTGGTGTTTGCTCCAAACATTTAATTATCTACCCTCTCTCACTCACTTTTCCGTACTCTAGAGAATATATAAAGAATTCTTAGCATCCTATGAGAAATTGAACCAAATAAGTCTGGATTTGAAGCCTATCATGCAAGTCCAAAGATAGAGACACTTTACATCCGTTTAAAATTGTTTTTATTAACCTAAGTTTAAATAGTCATGATGTATACAATCTGTGCCTTTTGGATGGTGATAATACAAAAGTAAATTTGAAATAGAACAACCGGAAACCTTTTCATGAAACCAAAGGATAAAGTTATCTAAATTAAACAAAACTAAAACTATACCTAAACAAAATAGTCAATCGTACTATAGGAAACAAACTTCCCTATACAAAGGAATTGAGGTTTACAACTGTTGAAAATGCTATTTAAAAGTTTACATGCATTTCAAAGTAAATTCTATTGCTTTTATCACTGTGATCTAGTTCAGTTTTTCTATCATGTCGCTTAGTTCCCAATGTCACTTCATTGATGTAATGTAGTTCACCCTTTTCCTGTCATTTCACTTTTGCTCACACTGAAGTGGCATAGTGAAGTATACATAAAATAGCTCTTCTGACTTCTGCTTCACTTGCTGGAAAGTCAAACACAAGATGTACAGCAGCACTCACTGTAAGTTATAATATTGTTGCAATATACTTGCAATATGCACTGTATAATCAGCACTTGTGTTGCAAAAGAAATAACTTATCTCACTATTACTAACTTGCCCATGAATATGCTCACTCAAATGCAGGAGTTTCTGGAATGGCTACGAAAGAAGGTATAGAAGCTTCTGGAAGAACGTGGTTTCTCGTGATTGTGCTTCTGGAATTTATGCTAAGTAATATGCTTATTGCATGTCTGTTTACCTCTCCAACCAGCTAATCAGTCAAGCAAAACCTGTCACAACTGACAAGCAAGGCCCATAGCTGTATCACAATATGTTCATAAGAAGAAAAATAAATCTTCTTGAAATCTTATTTCGCTGAAGTGTGCTTTCAACTTAATATATGGAACTTCAGATATTCTTATTTTGAAGATCCAAAGTTGGATTAGACTTAAAATATCCAATACACTATAAAGTATTCATACCGCAATTGTTAACTTTCTTTACCCATTCAAAAATTATAATAAATAATAGTGACTGAAACTGTACTCACCTTTGATAATTTATATAAAAACAATAATTAATAAACAATAAGTGAGGATGCAAACGATTCCTGTTTTTTACATGTAATTATCAAAGATAAGTGAAACTTCAGTCACTATTATTTATTAGAATTTGTGAATTATTTGTATTACTGTCAATAGTCTCAGTTTTTTAAATGTTTCTTTACCCATGTTCACTGAGCTACCATGGCTTTCATTATTAACTTGTTTTGAATTATCTTTTCACAGGAAATTATATGACAATAAGCATAAAAACAAATTTAAGGCTCATTATTGAAAACTGATGTTACGAGAGGGAGTCATATGGAAACCTTACAAGTATAATTAAAAGCCAACATTTTGGACCATTGTTCTGTAAGTTATGTTATCAATTATGTAAGGAATGCCCAACGGGTGGCAGAATACTACAGACAAGCAAAAAATTCAAGATGACTATTTTGCTTAGTACATCCATCAAGGAAGAACAGTGTTCTATCATATGCTTATGAAGTACGAAATCTATTGAGATCCATCAGAAAATGAAGGTCCAATTTGGTGATGTTTGTCTATCACTGCAGCAAGTGTATGAGTAGAGTAGAAAATTGGGAAATGACATGACAGCACTCTGCATTCAAGTCAGGCATGCTGCATTATGACACCAGAGTCTGCTGCAGCAGTTAAAGCTATTATGCTCTAAAATTGCTTTGTGATAATGGATAAAATAGCTGCAAATCTGAATATTAGTTATGACTCAACACATCACATGACATGCAAGTTTTGCAAAATGTTTGCAAGATGGCCAAAGCAGCTCACTCCAGAAAGAACAGTGCATTGACATGGGTGAAGAATTTCTGCAGTGCTTTGAAGAGAACAACTGTGAATAACTTTCGCAGCACTTTAGAGAAAAGGGTGATGGTTTCTATGCAAGTCCAGGAGACAAACCCTGGGTACACTACCACCAATCCCATACAATAGTTGCAACCATCAATGACCTGCAATTTTATACTTATCCATATCCGCCATACTTACCAGACCTCACACCTAGTGTTTACCACATGCTTTGACCCCTCAAAGAGACGATAGGAGGAAAGAAATTTTGTTTTGATGAAAAGGTGCACCAGCAATGCACAAGTGGCTGCGTACAAGACCAAAAATATGTATGTTCTCAGAGGAATCTGCGCACTTCCTATACCCTGGAGGAAGTATATTGAATGAAAAGGATACAATGTAGAAAAATGATACACTTGTGTTCCACATTTGTTCAATGAAAAATTGTTTTTAAATATTTAACATTTTTATTTGACTCCTCTTATATACTTTAATAGCTCAGTACTTATAATTGAACTTTTGTTTTGTATCTTTTATAGGTTTTTCGTGACAGAAAATGGCTTGGCTCCATTCGTTATGTTGATGGAAAGATGACAGTGAATGAACGGAGGGTCTCAGGACAAGGCACATTTCCTCCACATGACTATGGAGATTGTCTTCAAACTGCCAGAAATATTTTCAACAAAGCAAGAAAGGTGTGTTAATGAGCTTAATGCATCCATTAAGCAAACTTTTATGCTTTCTCTCAGTTATTTCTATACTAAAGGATTCTGTTAATGGAAACCTGGGCATGAGACAAGAAGAAAAGCAAGGATAACTTATAAACAACGAAATAAAGATAAATTAAATATCTGAAAAAGTATAACTAACATAAATTAATATCCAAGATGCCTTTGTATATTACCTTGTTTTAAATTGCGCAAAACATTTCTTTTTCCTTCCAGATGGCTCAGCGTTACCCTTTGGCAGATCAGTGTGTCATGTTTGATGAAAGAACTAATCGCTTGCGCTGGTTCATGCTTCCTAGTGAAGCACAGGATCTGTTGCTAGGTAACTCACAGAATGTGAAGCATGATGTTCCATTCTGTCCCAGTACGTATAATGGATCAAAGGGAACAGCAGAAACTAATATCCCACTCTCCCTAAATATAAATACCAATGGAAATGTCCTCCCTGGGCCACCAATACATCATCCAATTTCCTTTGGTTCCCCTCGTCATAACAGCTTGCCATGTACAAGTCTTAGAAACCCATTGTGTGTGACTCCACCAACTATTTCTGTACAGTACCCGTTAGATACCTCTGGTGGATGTAACAGTTCCTCCATTACACACAGTCCCCTCCCTGAAGGTCGTAGTCCCCTACATTTTGCTGTTGGTGAAGCAGTGAATCCTGCAGCCATTATGACATCACCTCCTGGAGTTTCCAGTGCTATCACAGAAAGTCTAGAATATCCTCCTCGGACTCGATGCCATAGTCTTGGATCATCAATGGCAATCTCACCTCCCATTTTAAGTCCTCAGACAATGGCTAGTCTTGGTATTGCAGTTGCTACATCACAGAACAATTCTGATAAGCACAGACAGTGTAGCTGCAGTAGTCAAACAGATCTCAACTCACTTGATCTTGACTCCTTGCCAAGCCTCAACCTGTTGCAGCTCAACACATCTACTGATTGTAATCCAGGAGGTCGCTCATCTCCTACCACATCTTCCGTCTCTACACAAAGCCCAGAAGATCTTCAGGCTTATGTAAAAGAGGTGACTAAGGAATTAGCCACAGAAATCAAGTCTGAGATTCGTGGGGTGATATCCAAGATGCAGGGTGCCCTGTCTGAAAGTACAGACTCTTTAGGAGAGGCATGTAACAGTCTTCAGCAGCAAACAAGCTTTAATGAGCGACATCTATTTTCTCGTGAACGTGTAAGGAATGATTCTGTGTCAGCTAATGATGTTGCTGAATACTTAATGGAGGTGTCTAAAGAAATGGCATGTGAGATGAAGTCAGAAATTCGAGAAATGGTTAGTGCTGTGGATGTTCTTATATCACCTGATGCTCAAAGCCATGAGGAAAAATCTTCCTCTGCAGCATCCCCTATAGGCACACCAGGATCATATCCAGGGATAGGTTGTCTGAACACTAAACTGGGAGAGCTTAGTGGAGAGAGGACCCAATCCAGTGAATGCTCAAGTGATGAAACTGTTATACACATTCTTAACACTCCTGCCAATGGAAATGAAGCAAAAACTGAGGATGAGGATGAAGAAGGCCATGATTGTCTTACAATGGGAAACAAACACTGTCAGTTGGTGCGGTCCACAATTACTAGCATCAGCTCTCAGGATAGTGGTATAAATCTGACATTCCATGAGTCAGATTCATCATCACATGGTACATTGGAGAGGAGAAACAGTGAACTGCTTCATCGTCGCACACGCAAGAAGAATAACTTATCAGACTCTAGCAGTAGTAGCAGCATTTGTAGCAGTGGGAAACATCCTGCATCCGCAGAACAGCACTTTGTATCAATCCCAGCAGCACCTACAGGGGATTGTGCTTCTGGAGCATGCTGTCTTTCACAAGAAGAACTAGAAGAGCGTAACCAGACAACTGCAGAAACTGCAGTCAGCACTGAGAAAGAGGCAAGATGGCACTGTCCTCCAAAAACAATATGGAAACCAGCAGTTGAGGTAAGGAGCATTGTCATTTTGTTTTTTAATCATTATATTGCAGTAGTCATTTGAGTCAGACTATTTATAATATAACAAATGTTGAGGAAATTAAAACTTTAAAAAAAGTATTGAAAAACTATTTGTAGTTATTAAATTATAGATGAGTCGTATTTACTACACATCAGCTTCACTTATGTACCTATATTGAGGACATGTTTCGTGAACCACCGTTCACCTCATCGGCTCTAATGCAATTGAAGCTTGATCCAGTGGTGTGGGTAATTAAATTTCAATATATTTGTGGTTGGTTTTTAACGCTTCGTCAGTTACATTTTTATATTATTGAGGGACTTGTTTCAGAAGCTGTTGCATCCATTTTCAATCTCAATCCACAAATAGTTTTTTTCAATTAATTTTGACATCACTAAATTCCTCCGATCACGGATAATTTAAAAAAAAAATGTTCACATAGCAAAATTAAGTGAAATTATTACAATTTAGTAATGTACAATCACAATTCCATTAATTAATATGTGGAAAACCTAAACATTTTGTACATTTTTAAGACAAATTTGCCTTCATTCTCAGCTGTAATCAACTTCCAACTCCTCATCTGGTATAAAGCCCTCTTCCTAGGCTTTTTGTTGTCCTCTGTTGTCTGGGCTAGCCTCTGGTTCCTAAGGTTACAGGTTTAAACCTGGCGAGGATGATGAAATGTTTATAGGCATAAAAAGTTCTTAACATGGCTTCCTTTAGAAGGAAAGTAAAGCTGTTAGTTTCATTTTGTAAATTTATGGCATATGAAAGAAGTCTGATGAAGAGGCCTATGATGAAAATTAAGCAATTTTTCACACCCAGTATGGAATGAGATACTGAGAACCACAGCAATTAAAGAGTCTTCATAAATAAAAACTTAATTTCAATGTTTCTAGGCTTTTTGTATTTGATAAATGAAATTCATGTCACTGGAGCTGCCAAAATTTGTGACTGTATGTTGGTTTTTATTATGAGTAAACTTAAATAAAATTTTTTGGGGTAAAGACAAAATTATTAGCAATGATGTTCTTAGGACATCAGCCAAATAGTGTCGAAGGAAACCTGGGAACACCTCATCACTAATTCTAAGCACCAAGAAAGCCTGAATCTTACACAGCAAAAGTTTAAAAGTGATCTGAAATCCTAAGAATTAACCATCATGTAAAACTAAGGTGAGGTCAAAAAAATAAAACATTTTATTTGTTAACAACACTCTAAGTTGCCAGGATCATATCAGTCTCACCAGTGTATCAAAATTTACCACAGGAGTTCTTTTACATGCCAGTAAATCTATTGACATAGACCATTGCTTTTACGGCACTTATAACATACAATTTTGGGATCAGTAGGCCAGCACCTAACCAAGCTATTTCCACAAAAATTAATGAAGTAAGTGCCTTTTTGAAATAATTCTTGCAGTTGAAATTATTTATTGATAAACATTTAAATTTTGGTCATATGCCTTTCAAATGCATAAAGTATAAAATTCCAGTCCATAGCAATTACAAAAGTATGTATTTAACTTATTACTAAAGAAATACATATAGAATCCGTAGAGGTCAGTTATTAATTTAATTGCAAGTATGAGCATGAAGTGCTGCTACTATTAAACCCATAGAGTTTAAGTGTGTTTATAAAGTCACCCTGTTGTTTAGGCACTGCAAGAGTTTGACATGATTCGAGATGGAGATCGTGTAATGGTATGTCTCTCAGGAGGGAAGGATTCCTTGAGCCTTTTACATACTCTACACCAGTATCAGTTCTACGCCAAGTCTAAAGGAATACATTTTACACTGGGGGCAGCCACAGTTGACCCTGGCAGCTCAGCATATGATCCCCGTCCTCTTGTACCATATCTAAAAGCTTTAGGTGTGCATTACCTTTATGAGGAACAAGGTAAGTGATTACACCAAAGCTGAAAAATCTAAGACCTAAAACAACTTTGGATGCTTTTGCATATGGAATAAATAGACATATTTGTAAATCCTTTCATGGAAGTTTTGAAAACAGTGTTGTATAAATTAAATTAATTGGGAGTCGATTAATGACACAAAACAACACTTACTTTTAAATTTTCCCGGAACTAGTTTCTGAGGCCTTCCCTCTATCTTCAGCCGGACATCGACTGGTTCTCATTGGTGTAGCTGGCAATATTTTGTCCTCGGTCTCCTCTGGCGGTGGTTCGAGGAACTTGCTGAACAAATCTTTCTGGGGGATGTCGAAATTAAATACTTTGTTCCTATTTTTTGAAATAAAGATTTGTTCCCATGTGGACAGTTCTTCTTTTCCTGTTGTATGTTTTAGTAATTTTGGTTCTGGATTTATGTTGTGGTTTTTTTTCCAAAAATGCGTGGCAACTGCTGATTTTTCTAATTGTTTGTATTTTATGTTCCTAAAGTGTTCCTGTGCTCTTGTTTCTAAATTTCTTTTGGTTTTTCCAATATAAATTTGACTACAGTCACAGCATTCAATTTGATATATACCAGATTTTTTGTTAGATGGAATGGCATCTTTGATGTTTGAGCAAATTAGGTTGCATCAGTGATGCACTAAAACGTTTAAATATTCAAGAAAAAAGAATCAAGTTCACTGTAGAAGTTGAAAAAGACGAGTATTTACCATTTTTAGATCTAAAAATAATCAGAAATAAAAATAGAATAAACTTTGGCATTTACAGAAAACCAACACAGACAGACAACTACATAAAAGCTAATGGCTACAATCCAAGATCCCACAAACAGGCAATCTTTAATAGTTTAGCACACAGACTGGTCAACATCCCTTTCACAGCAGAAGAAAACAAAATAGAATACAACAAAATTATTGAAATAGCACAGAAAAATGACTTTCCCAAATCACTAGTAGACAAAAAAGTGAACTTAGCAAATAAGAAGAAACTACTAAAGGAAACCACAACCCTCTCAGCTACAGAAACTAAAATGATCTTCAAAAAATTCACTTGCCATCCATGGGCCTTTGATAAATTCAAAAAAGTCTTCAAAAAACAAAACATTCAACCAGCTCCAGTGAACCATTACTTCTTAAAAAGCCTAATTTGCTCAAACATCAAAGATGCCATTCCATCTAACAAAAAATCTGGTATATATCAAATTGAATGCTGTGACTGTAGTCAAATTTATATTGGAAAAACCAAAAGAAATTTAGAAACAAGAGCAAAGGAACACTTTAGGAACATAAAATACAAACAATTAGAAAAATCAGCAGTTGCCACGCATTTTTGGGAAAAAAACCACAACATAAATCCAGAACCAAAATTACTAAAATATACAACAGGAAAAGAAGAACTGTCCACATGGGAACAAATCTTTATTTCAAAAAATAGGAACAAAGTATTCAATTTCGACATCCCCCAGAAAGATTTGTTCAGCAAGTTCCTCGAACCGCCACCAGAGGAGACCGAGGACAAAATATTGCCAGCTACACCAATGTCCAGCTGAAGATAGAAGGAAGGCCTGAGAAACTAGTTCCAGGAAAATTTAAAAGTAAGTGTTGTTTTGTGTCATTAATCGACTCCCAATTAATTTAAGACATATTTGTATCAAATAGTTACAACATTTCAATTATGAATGCCTATGTTTTAGTTTTACTTTATCAAATGCACAAATTTGTCTGATGTGTGTACCTACCACACTTCCCAGCATGCTTGGCAGCATGGTCTTTTGTATATCTGTGGAGTCTATCTAAAACTGTGACTCCTCTGTCCCCTTCCCCCTGGTCTCCCTGTGATATTTTGTCACTTGCTTTACTGGTCCATTTTTCTATAATCTTTCTTAAAAAGTCCTCTATCTTGCTATTTCTCTTTCCCTGTCGTTCCATTGATATTTTTACAGCCCCATTTTATTTCCATTTTGATTCATTATCTTCCCATTCTTTTTCTTCCATTGAACCAACTCCTCACATTGTCCTAAATAGTATACTACACTCTTCACTCCTGCATAGTTTGCTTACTCTTGCTTTATTTGCTCTTAAACCTTAAAGAAACATTTGCTGTTCTTGTCCATTCTCTTTTTAGCGTTTTGTAGAAGCTATGATACTATACCAAATTTTTTGTCTTTCTATGCCTTTCATCTATGCCCTTTTTTCAAGAGCCTTCCTTATTTCTTTCTTCTAATTACTATGCATATCTTATTCACATATTTTCCACCATTTTCTCCTATCTCGCTCCACCAACAGCTTTTATTTGCCTTTTTTGCTTTGTTTTATCCATACATATTCTTAAAGTGTTTTCCTCTTCTTTTGCTAGACTTATATCAGAATTTCATAATTCTTTTCAAGATTATTTTTCTCCTTGTCTTTCCTATTTTTAATAATGCTACTTTACCTGTTGCTGCTCTGAGTAGTTTTAATAATTATTTGCAAAATAATGTGTAAATATGGGTTCCTATGTTAATGATTCTATTATTATCTATTAGATACAGTATAATTCCGGCTTGTGGACTGTGGTCTACAGGGTTCCTTCTTCTTCCCAGACATTTCATCTGCCACTGAAGATGTTTGTTGCAGTCACAGATGAAATGTCTGGGAAGAAGAAGGAGTTCTGTAGACCACAGCCCACAAGCCTGGATTATACTATATCTAGTATTGACACCATCCGTGAAAGCCTTTGAACTTTGATGATTCTATTATTCTGAGGTCCCCAAAAATAAAACATATTTGCTTCTGCCAAAGCCTGATACACTTTCATCCACTTTGCTCATATTTTCAATTTGTAATTGCATATTCTTAATCTTGTCAAACCAAATATGCAAGTAAAATGGTTAGAAAGTGTGTTTGATTCAATTGTAGAAAGCAGAATGCTATATGTAATAGAAATATGGGGGCCAAATGAAGGATGGAAAATGATAAACTATTTTGTATACTTGTTTTAGGCTTACCTAGATCCTCACCGAATGAGGCGGCTTTAATGGGATTAGGAAGATTAGGTTACAAAAGCAATGTAATGGAAAGAATTCTGAAATATTGGCTCAGAATATGGAATTTAGATGAGGAAAATATTGTTAAACAGTGTTTGGTAGCACAAACAAGAATAAAGAGAAGAAAGACTTGGATATATAAAATTCCAAAGATTTTACAAGAAATAGGTATGGGTTCATTATGGTTAGATAGTGGAAGAATAGAAAAGGGATTCTGGAAAGAAGTAAAAACAAGAATTGTAGATATTGAAAAACAAGAATTACGTGCTAATATTAATAACAAAAGATCTCTGAAATTATATAAAACATTGAAAAATGACTGGGGCAGAGAAAAATGCATCTGTGATAAAGTAGGAAGAGAAGGGTTGGCATGGTTTAGAACAGGAGTAATATACTTAAGGGGTATAAGGAATGGATATATTAAGGGAAGATGTCCAATGTGTTAAAACCTGGCATTATATTTTTGATTGTCAAAAAATAAAATATAGGAGAGACGAATTTCTTTTGCATAAGTGGGAAAACATATCAAATGAAATAAGAGGTAAAAGAATCTTGAATCTAAGATCCGAAGGAAACATAATAAAACTGGGAAAATTTATTGGCAAGGTGAGACAAAAATGGCTTTGGAAAACAGGGAAGACTAATGAGAACAAACTAAGAAAAATAGCAGAAGCTATAAAGGGAAATAAAAATATAGATCCCAAGTTTTAAAATGCTCCATTATATACACAACCCTTTGTAAGATATTGTATTTATGGTATATTAATTATGTTATATATGTATGAAGCTGTATATGCTACATATTGTAATAAGAAATAGGAAATTAACTAACTAATCCTGTCAAGATTATCTTGTCTTTCATTATCTTCTTGCTGTGCACCCACATTCCTCTTACTGCTTAATCTTACTCCCAGATACTCGAATTCTTTTAGTATTTCAAGTTTTCTTCCTGCCATATACCATTCTTCGTTCATTCTTAGCTTTGCTCCTTTTTTGCACACCAGTTGGAATAAATAAAGTATTTTCTTTCTTTTCTTCTAATTTCTGAGTAATAGGTTTTATTCATAATGGCATTATATTACATTAAAACAGAAATAAAGCAGGAATAAGCCACATCTCAGAATAATATGCTAGCATATTTTATACAGTGTGAAGCAAAAATGAAGTTTCATGTCCGGGTGAGTATCATCCTTAGTTTACTGATTGAGACTATAAACCAGTGATATTTTAAGACAAGACAAATTAAATTTGCCCACCTTTTTGGGTGCTGGCTATGCAGAGCACTATTATTTCACTTTGTCCGTCCTCTTTTTGTCTGTATGCATTAAACTGCCCATAAAGTGTTGCAAATATGAATGAAATTTTACATTTAAGAGTTTGAAAAACTTTTTCAATATAATCCTGACTTGGTTGAAACTGATATGAAATAAAGGGTAGTAATGCGGAGGGCCTCTTAAATATGTACAAACTACGAGTATTACATGTGAAATGTTATAATTTCAAAGATGTACAATTTATGCAGAAAGCTTTATAAAACTATGGAATTTTGGGCAAACCACTTATGTAGATTTTTTTACACTTTTTAAATGATATAAGAATTGTTAAAAACATTTGTTGATATGCTTTTTTCCAGTTTAATGCTTTACTCTTTCTTCATGTGATTCAAATATTTCATTTATAATATAAGAAATAAACTTATCAAAAGTGCTATCCAGGGAAACAAAAATATGAATGTGAGTAACATTGAATTAAAATTAACACTTAGAGCTTTTCCAATATTAATTTGCGTAGTAACTGCATCATCACCTACTTTTGACTGGCACAATGATTTGAAGTATTCCTTGGAATCTTGAGCTCTCCTACTGGTCTTCTGATGAACCTTTGGAAAGGGTTATTTTCAGTGGGAATTCAAATTTCATTAACGTTGACTCATAAGTTTTTCAAAAAAAACCTTCTCCCAAGTATCAAGCTATATGGTTTTTGTACTGACTTCAGAAGATAAGACAGTATTTTTAGTATATCGAGATTTAACTGTATTGGAACACCACAGTGAAGCAAAATAATTATTAATTTATAGATGAATTGTATTTATTACAACGATGTGTAATAAATATGACTCAGCTATAAATTAATAAGTATTTTTAGTGTTATGACTGGAGTTCCCTAAATGGTGTGCAATGTTGCCTTTTCTGATGTTTTTACTTTGTTTGCCTCCTGGTTAATTCCTGATTTCTTTGAGGGATGTTATCTCAGATCATATGAAAAGGCTTATTGAGTTATACTTTATTAAAACTTAAAACTTCACTCACGTCACTATTAAAAACAGGAACATTTCTGGGACCATCTCAGTCCCATCCTCAGCTGATTAGCGACTGACCACTATCTTCACAATTGCTTGTGTGTGTAACTCTTGTAATTGGCTCCCTCTCTTGGAAAATTTCTTAAATAAGTTCATTAAACCTCTCACCAACAGCACATCAAAATTTAAAATATGTGGAATGTTTTTACAATAAAAATCTTCTCCCGTATTGTAAGTTCAAGTTTTGTTAATGGTTTCAAAATTTAATCTCTTCTTCAATGTGGTGGTTCACATTCCAAAAATTAAAAGCAACTGCCAATTTTTCTGTTTGTTTATATTTTATACTCCTTCAGTATTCTGTTAATTTACTTTTTAAATTCCTTTTTGTCAATCCAATATAAAATTTGTCATAATCCTCATGATCTATCCTATATGTGTCTGATTTTTGTTCCGGTGCTATTGTGCTTTTTAGAGATTGACAGCTCATTAAGTGAAGATCCGTTTTGTGGTGCTAGTTTGATATCATAATCTTTAAATATATGTTCAAAACATATTTAAAATTTTGACATGGCATTGGTGAGTGGTCTAATGAATTTATGCAAGAAATTTTCCAAGAGAAGGGAGCCAGTTACAAGAGATACACATGACAACCGATTGTGAAGATAGTGGTCAGTCGCCAATCAGCTGAGAATGGGACTGAGACAGTCGTGAAAATGTTCCTGTTTTTAATAGACATGAGTGTAGTTTTAATAAAGTGTGACTCAATAAGTCTTTTAATATGACATTAGCTTCACTTTTAACAACGCTTTTATTCATAACTATTTCAATTACCTCAGTTCAGTTTATTTGAATTAAGTTTCTTATGCTGTTATTAGGTTGAGTACATAAGTTAATAGTAATAATAAAATTATTATTACTACCAGAAGTTTCTCATTGCCTCCAGCAGGGTAAGATAAGATAAGATAAGATAAGATAAGATAAGATAAGATAAGATGCTTTATTGTCACATACGCTTACAGATAGTGAGTAAAAACTCAGTAAACAGGTGACTCGTCAACAGTAGAAAATTTAAAATAATAATAATAATAATTACACAAAATAACAATAACACTAATAATATAAATACTAATAATACAAATAATATAATTACTAATAATATCAATACAACTATATACAAATATTGTTATAATTATGACATGCCCTTGGAATAATATTGTCAGAATATTAGAATTACAGAATGACAAAAAATTTCATTATAATTCAATTTTATCATCCATATATTCAATAATCGAGTAGTAGGCTTTGTCCATTAGTAGGTTATTTATTGCTTTATTAAAGCATTTGAGGTTTTTCATTTCACGGATTCTTACAGGTAATTTATTATATATTTTTATTCCTACATATTGTGGGCTTTTTTCATACAGTGCTAATCTGTGCATGGGTGGTTTTAGATTATTTTTATTTCTCGTTCCATGATTATGTTGCATTTGTGAATTATAAATTGTATCAAAATTTGAATGGATGTATTTATTTATTTCATACAGGTATTGGGATGGTGAGGTTAATATCTTCAGGTTTTTGAACAGGTTTCTGCATGAAACTTTTGGTCTTGATTGAGTCATTATCCGAATTATCTTTTTTTGACTTTTAAAGATCGTTTCCCATCCCGTAGAGTTCCCCCATAGTATTATTCCGTATGTCATCAAAGAGTGGAAGTAACTGAAGTACACTATTTTTCTTGTTTCGAGGTTTGTTAATTTAGTTATGCAGCTCATATTGAAGGATGCACTGTTTAATCTTTTGGACAAATAACGGATGTGATCATCCCATTTTAATTGTTGATTTAAAAAAATACCCAAAATTTTTGAGTTTTCTGTAGGATTTATAGCATCAGTTGTGATAAACCTCTCAGAATTCTTTCCTTGAGTGCTAAACTGCATAACTGATGTTTTGGAGGTGTTAAGTTTGAGGCCATTACTCGTGAACCACTTCTGTAGGTGAGTTATAGTTTCACTTAAATTGGTTTTTAACTCCTCTAGGTTGTGCCCATTGAGTAAAATGGAGGTGTCATCAGCATACATAATTGTTTTCCCCTTTATGGAGTTAGGTAAGTCATTTGTGTAAATTATATACAGTAGGGGTCCCAAGACACTTCCTTGTGGGACTCCTGTTTTTATTTGTTCCCAATTTGATTCAACAGTTCCCTTTAGATTATTAATGACTGTTTTCTGTTTACGACAATTAAGATAATTTTGAAACCAATTTAAAGCAACGCCCCTTATGCCATAGAATTCTAACTTTTTTAATAATATATCATGGCAGACGCAATCAAAAGCTTTAGAATTATCACATATCAGAACTGCTGTTTGTTGTTTCTTATCTATCATTTTAGAAGCATCATTTACCAAGGTAGTTAGGGCTGATATTGTTGAGTGCTTTTCCCGGAATCCATGATGTGAGTTACTTAACTTGGTGAATTGTTCAAAATAAGACATGAGTTGTGCATGCACAATCTTTTCAAGTATGGTGGAGAAAGTTGGAAGGATAGAGATAGGTCGAAAATTTTTAAATTCGGCCTTCCCTCCTTTGTGTATGGGTTTAACTAGGGCGTATTTCATTCTCTCTGGAATGTATAAAAGACAGTACAGAAGTATAACAGTCAGTCGGTCAGATCAGTTCACAGTCCAGAGCAGTGAAGTCATGAGTTCAGAGAAATGCATCTATATATAAGTAGTGTAGTACATTCCATCTCCATAGTATTTAGTCTGCAGGTAATGTGTGCAGTGCAGAGAGGAACAGTTGTGCAGTTGTGTCACAGTCGGCAAAAAGAGCATTGTTAAAGGGAAACATTGTGTGCAGTTGGAGAAATTACAAGCAATGCAATTTGGTGTGTGGAACAAAGACAAAAAAAGGAACATTAAAGAAATGTGTTTACTCTGTGTATTTGCTAATAATTTTAGGGACAAATAAAGTGAGTTAAGGTGAACTTCATTGTGTCATTTTTGTCACAATATAGAGATTTAAGTTAATGTTAGTGAGGCTCTAAATTTAAATTTGAACTCAGTGTTACTCAAAATACTTGTGTTTCATAATGTTTTATTTTTATGACACAGTCTTTTAACTTTCAGATATGTTTGATATCATTCCTCTCTTTTCCAGCAATTTTGCAGCAAGCAGCATCTTTAGAAAATGGCTGTAAATCAGTTTGTAGTTTCTGCAGCAGAATGAAGAGAGGCAGATTATATGCAGCTGCTCGTGGCCATGGCTACAATGTGTTGGCATTAGGGCAACATTTGGATGATCTTTCAGAAAGTTTCCTGATGTCTGTATTCCACAATGGAAGGTTAAGAACTATGAAGGCTCACTATTACATCAGGTAATGTTCTCAGGAGTGCGTTAATAGTTCATACATGAAGTAATTATAAATCAGAATATGTTTCAAGAGCAGACATTTTTTTTTTTAATATATATGGTAAGAGAACTAGCATGTTAAAAATAAATTGATGTGTTACACTCACATTACTTTCTTTACTCAGCAACCTATTAAGTATTAAAAAAGCTCATTGTTCTATCTACTTCATGTTACAGTGTTTCCAATTCCACTAGGTTACTCAGGGTCATGTTGCCTTACCCGCACTCTACCTGTTCTCTCTCTTATGCAAGCTGGTCTACCACTCTCAAGGTTGCAGGTTCAAATCCACCCCACATAGTTTTTAAGTATATTTAAAAGTGACATTCCCATGTCAGTAGATTTACTGGCATAAGAAAACTCCTGCAGGACAAAATTCCAGCACTCCAGTTGCACTGATGTGAACCTGGCTATTGACAGTATTATTAACAATCAAAATATTTATTTTGTCTGTGTAAGTGCAGTCAACAAAATGATATGTGAATGTATTTACCAACAATGAGTACTAAACTGGCAACAGAGGTGTACAGATGTATGGTAAAATTACTCTCACAATGAAAGTAATGGCATGACAATGAGATTTAAATAGAAGAGCTGGGAGAATGTAGAGTTAGAGATTTAAACTAAAAAGCTCGAGCAATACAAATGAAGATAATGAAAATGGAAAGAAGAATGGAAAATATAGAAAACAGCATCAGAACATTAATGTAATAATTTCTGGAGTAAAGCAGTGAAGTGGAATTTGAGCCTTCAGGACGAACAGGAGTTATTAGCAAAGAAATTAGAAATAAATATGAGAGGCTTTGAACTATGGGACACATTTAAAATTTGAAATTTAGGTGTAAAATATATCTTGGCAAAATTCACTAACACAGAATTGATAAAAAGAGAAGTACAAAAACAAATAAGTGGAACCTCCATTTATATTAACAATGATATCCCTCCAATAGATGTCATCAATAAGTTTGTGTTGTCCCGGGTAGATGGCAGTTAGATAAGGAGCTGTTCTTCAAACTCCGGTAGTGGTCAAGGTCAGTCAGTCAGTCAGTTAGTGGACGAGTGTCAAGCTGAGTGGCTGAGGATGAAGCAGATGTTTTGCTTTGAAACCGGTCCCAGGATTTAAATAAGATAAGTAAATAGTGAAGTTGTGTTACTAGTGTTTAGTTATTATTGATAATCATTGAACTAAGTTATTAGCCTTTAATGGGACTATCATTGTACAGGCAGTGGACCAAAGGGTAATTGCATCATCAATAAAATGGTGCAATTGGGCTAGTTTACTGAGAATGCTAGTTGATAAAGATGATTTAGTGGCATTCTGGAAAGAAGTTAATAATTCTAATGCCAGAAGAATGTCAAGACATACTAGTTCAGTCATGAAGCAAAATTTAATCCAGATAGAGAAGAAAGCGATTTTCAAAGTTTTAGTGATGAAGAAATAGCAACTCATAATTAATAAAACTGGTAAAGGGCTTAAATGGCTTTGAAGATGTCAAAAAAACTTGAATGAGTGGCTGAAAATCGATGCTTTTGAACACAGCTTCCAGTACATGAATGTTGCCAAAATAGCCCCTGCGCAACAAAACAAAGAAGATGACATTTAATGTGAAAGTGGGGAGGAAAAGAGTGACCTTGTCAGTTGTTGTATAATATTGCAATGTGTTGATATGATAGTCTTTTAGTTTAAAAGGGGCCAAGGAGATTTCACTACAGTGACATTATTGCTGCAAGAAAAATTTGAAGTGCTGTACGCAGAAATGTCAACTATTCTTCAGAATTTGAAGTAGAAATAGAAACTTAAAGTAATGTATCAATTATATGTGACCAATGAACTGAAAATTGAAGCACTAATTGCTTAATATAAATATCATCTATTATACTTTTCAAATTTCTGGCTAATTAGCCACATATACTAAGAAGATAGAAAAATGGACTATAGTCCTATAGGCCTCTCTTCAGCTACTGCCTCAAATTTTCACACTGGTATCCTGTACATAATAGATTGAGATTAAAATATGAATTTAACGATAATATTATAATAAAATGAATAAATATTTATTAATTCCATTTAGTAAAGCTTTTCCTAGCTGACTTAAATTTTTATTAGTAATTTCTGTTTTTCCTATATTTATATCAGGATTAAGTGCTAATTTTGAATACGAGGCATACTATTTGTATTTTGAGCCTAATAATTAAAAGAAAGTAATTTATGTTTGAAAACTGCTTTACTGTTTTTCAAAATATCCTCCTTTATGATCAATACACGTTTGCATGCATTTGAACCATTTGTCAAAGCATTTATTCCAGTCTGCTTGAGACACCTCCAAAACATCGTTTTTGAAGGCATCAATGGCTTCTTCTGCTGACGAAAATTGTTGTCCATGCAATTTATTCTTGTTGTTCAGGAACAAAAAGAAGTCATTGGGTGCCAAATCAGGACTGTATGGCAGATGACCCATCAATTCGATTTTTTGAGCCTTCAAATACTCTGTTGTTAGACGAGATGTGTGTGTACTCGCATTGTCTTGAACAACGATCGTATGGTTCTTGTAGGTTTTCCTTACTTCACCAAAGACTTCTGGCAAACAAATGGTTGTGTACTATTTGGCATTGACCGCTTTATGTTCCTCTAAAGGCACTGTTGACACATGGCAGTTAGCTGAAAAAGCAGGCGACCATTTGCTTCAAGGTGCTTCAAGGGCGAACAACTTTTGTTGGATTTGTTTCATGTTGAAACACCCGTACTGTCGACTGCTGTTTATGTTCTGGCTCATATGCATAGATCCATGATTCGTCACCGCTACAATCTTATATAATGTCTTTTGAGACACTGTCATTGTATTTCTTGAGCATCTTTGTACAATTAACATGAGCAGCTTTGTACAATTAACATGAGCATCTTTTTGAGATTGCATCAAATTATGTGGGATCCAACCAGAGCAAACCTTTCTCACAGCTAAATAATCATGCAATATTTTATACATGCTGGTGGAACTAATGCCTAGGGTTGCCTCAATCTCACAATATGTCGCATGATGATCTTGCATTATTAGTTTTTGCACAGCGTCAATGTTTTCTGGCACAACAACTGATTTTGGACAATCTTCACAAACTTCATCATTGAGCTAAGGGTGGCCACAATTAAATTTGTTATACCAGCATTTCACAGTGGCAAAGGATGGAGATTTGTTGCCAAATGTGGAAGTTGATCGATGCACTCTTATCTTGATAATTCACGTCGAAAGTCGTAATGAATCACTGTCAAACGTTTTCACAAGTTAATGCTAAGCTTTTGTTGAGACATAATTTTCAAGTTAATGTAAACAAAACAAATGACGCTCTGTTGGCAAAATGTCTGAAGTAGATTATGGTCAACAGTGTCAAACTTTCCATTGGAAATGTCAGATGTCACCTATAAACATTCAAGGTTGCCAAGGCTCTAAATATAAATAATGCCATTCGTATAGTTTGAAAAAAAAATATTACTCTATCGACTTTATACACACACACAAAACTATTATCATTGCAGCACAATAACAAAGATTTTATACCTGTAGGGAGAAGCATGTATTGTAATTGTAATACTGTTGCAGAGAACGGGACCTCAGAGTGATCAGACCATTTGTATATGTTCGAGAAAAGTCTCTCCGCCAGTTTGCAGAAAGTAGAAATCTTCCCATTATTCCAGAAAACTGTCCAGCTTGTTTTGAGGCACCAAAGGTTTGTACTGACAATGATTCAACTATTAATATATTACAGACACAAAACTTAAAGGAATATAGACCAGGGTTTTGAGAAAAATAACAATCATGTGACCTACCTCATATGGTTCTGCTGGTATATGTAGCCTGTGTAGGAAATGTTGCAATGCTTTTATATTAGTTTCTTTTTCCTTTGTGTTCAGTGTATCTTTGTATAACAATGCAGTAAATCCTCTTGAAAGAGAGTTTTAAATTCAGAATTTAACTTGAAAGTTGCGTACTTTTATTTGTATTTTCAATCTAAATTACAGCAAGTAGAGTTTTCCCTTGACTGAATTAATGATGGCTTTTGGATCAAATATAACCGAGCCAGAAAAATGAAGTACAGTCATATTTCAGCTGGTTAGAGAAGAACCATACTGAGATAATACCAGTTTTTGGGGTCAGTATTCAGAATTTACAAGTATATCTAATAGATATATCAGTTTCTACAATGCATATCTATGTACAGGCAGGCCACATGATCGCTGCATTAGGATAGTGGCTAAACTAAATTGTGAAACATTAAAAGCATAATGAGGTTAGTTAAGTTTAACTTTATCATTTTATATGAAGATGGCATCAAATTTACTGTGTGCAGGTTGTTTTATCTCAAGATAAGTTCATTATAGAGATTCTGTTGCATGTTTTTGCCAAGTTATGTTTTAATATTGAATATATTTATGATTTATTGTTTGTTGATTGACATGTTAGGAGCGGCATCGCACAAAACAATTGTTAGCACAACAGGAGATCCTCTTTCCACGTTTGTTCTGGAGTCTACGATCTGCTTTACATCCACTCATTAGCTTCAGGCATACTGGGGAAGAGAGTCGTGCATACATGCGCCATCGGAAACATTCACAGTCGCAGTCAATCCAGATTCATCCAGAAGATCAGAGTTCAGACACAGATGAAGAACCTGTGGTTTAGAATATTATTCTTGTAAGGTGTGAGAAACTGTTGGTTGGGAATTCTGCAGTTATGTAAATAAACTTCTGATTAATTGTATAATGTTGTTTTACTCAGTTATTCTTTACCTTTAAAGTTTATTAGAGATTGCTGGAAGTTATGATCCGGTCTGTAAAAGATAAACTGGCAGCAGGCTACATGCTCAATCCTTAACACCACTTTTTGTAATGTGGAATGTGAATGTAGACTTAATAAGAGACTGAAAGTTGACTTTTGCAAGGGTTTATTGCCATTATTTGCAATCTGGACAATATCTGGTATTTAAAACATTCTTAAAGTTATACCAAATACTGCATGAATATTACCAGTAGTGGTTATTCTTTTGTTTCTTTACTGTTATCAAGCATAAATTCTCCTATTTGATTTAAAGGGTACATGCATCTTTCAAACTTCAAATTATGTTTTTTAATATTTTCTTTCAGTGTTACTATTCAAAATATTTTATTAAAATTTTGTGTGTTAACATACAAATGCTGTTAAAAGCATTTCCTTTTTTTTTTTTTTTTTTTTTTTTTTTTTAATTTGTCATGTATGAATTATTAAACTTTCCACTGTTAGATTTGCAACATTATTCCAGAAAAGGTTGATCTTTTCGTAATAATTGTTTATTATCATCATCATCATCATCATCATCATCATCATTAAAATGATAATTCAAGCTCTTAATGTTTCTACTTTACAACCTTCTTTTGAATACTTTTGAATGAATATTATTTTTCTTTGCTTTCAAATTAATTTTAAATCCGATTATCTTATTTTTTAAAGGAAGAAAACATTTAATATCAAGAATAAAAGTTGAGGATCAAATTGTAGACTTCAGTGAAATTAGATCTGCAAATCATTCTGCAATTCATCGTGAAAGTTAATGTGTGATGTAAGCAGTGCTAAAAATAATATTTTTTGAAAAAGAAAAAGAAACTTAATTTACCAGACATGTAATTGCACTTTAAGATACCTTTATATATAAATTGCTTTTATGCAATTGTTAAAAGATATTTTTGCACCATTATGAAGTTAAACATTTTATTTCAGATTAATTAATTAAAAAAAATAAGTTTTTCTGGCACTTGAAGATGTATGTGCTCTTTTAATATTCTAGAATAGTTGTTCTCCAACTATGGGCCACAATATGGAAGGAGTAGTTCAGTTACAAGAGTTGAAAATTATTTATTTGGTTTATGAAAAGAACGTTTTTATTTGTTCTCTCAATTTGTGGTCCTTCTGCATACTTAACAGTTATTTCAAAGCTCTTAACTACACATTAAAATAGTTTTATTCCTTGAATGAGATATATAAGTAAATATAGGTATTGTCATTACAGATTTATAACATCTATATGCCTACAGTGCTAATGTGGTTGTGAACAATTAATTGAAATTATTTCATAAAAAGGTGAAGCTGCTCACAGTGAAACAATAAAAATATTACAATAAAATATAATTGTGACAAACTTCACTTATTTGTTTGAAAAATTATTAATTCTTCAGGACTAGTTTCACAAATACATTTACAGAAATAAATCAACTGGCGCAAGATGCAAATGATATATTTGCAAAACTAGTCCTGAACATATCGAGATTCAACTGTATTGGAACACCACAGTGAAGCGAAAAATTATTAAATTTTAGATGAGTCGCATTTTTTACACATCTGCTTCACTTTCGTACCTATTTTGAGGACATGTTTCGCAAATCTTCGTTTGCATCTACGGCTCTTGTGCGACTGACGCTAGATCCAGCGGTGTGGGTAATTCTGGGGTTGTTGCTGCCATCTGTTGATTTAGTGATGAACTGAAATGTGGGATTCTCTTCTAGCGGGATTTCAAAGTTCATTAGTTGGTTTTTATGTGTATATCCTCTCCCATATGACGAGTTCACTATGTTTTTGTACGTATTTTAGTAATTCTGTGCTATCTTCAATTTCATGATTTTCAGACCAGAAATGAGCTGCTATTGCGGACTTATCAATATTTTTGTATCTTAAGTGCCTGAAGTGTTCTTTCTTTCTAGTGCCTATGTTCCTTTTTGTCCTTCCTATGTAAATTTTTTCACAGTCTTTACACTTAATTTTGTAAATGCCTGACTTTTCCTCTGGTTTTATCTTATCAGTATTATTACTGTGAAGTAGGTTTTTAATGTTGTAATTGTTTTTTGGTGCCAATGTTATATTGTATTTCTTGAATATTTTTTGGAACTTTTTTGTGGCCCAGGGGTGGTAAGTAAATTTAGCAAATCTAGTTTCTTGTTTTATTGGTGTGAGAGCTGTGATCTGTTTTAATTTCTTTTGAAGTTTGAATAATTTTAGTTTTTTATCTACAAGGTTTTTTCCATATCCATTTTTAATTGCAGTTTTTAAGATTTGATGGTATTCGTTTTGATATTCTTGCTGGCTGAGAGGTAGATTTACTAATCTGTGTGTCAGACTGTTGATGGTTGCATGTTTGTGTGGAATTGGGTTGAAACTATTTGCTTTGATGTAATTATCTGTGTGTGTTGCTTTTCTATGAATGCCAAATTCTAGTTTTTCATTGCCTTTTTTGATTTTAAGGTCTAAAAAAGGCAATGAAAAACTAGAATTTGGCATTCATAGAAAAGCAACACACACAGATAATTACATCAAAGCAAATAGTTTCAACCCAATTCCACACAAACATGCAACCATCAACAGTCTGACACACAGATTAGTAAATCTACCTCTCAGCCAGCAAGAATATCAAAACGAATACCATCAAATCTTAAAAACTGCAATTAAAAATGGATATGGAAAAAACCTTGTAGATAAAAAACTAAAATTATTCAAACTTCAAAAGAAATTAAAACAGATCACAGCTCTCACACCAATAAAACAAGAAACTAGATTTGCTAAATTTACTTACCACCCCTGGGCCACAAAAAAGTTCCAAAAAATATTCAAGAAATACAATATAACATTGGCACCAAAAAACAATTACAACATTAAAAACCTACTTCACAGTAATAATACTGATAAGATAAAACCAGAGGAAAAGTCAGGCATTTACAAAATTAAGTGTAAAGACTGTGAAAAAATTTACATAGGAAGGACAAAAAGGAACATAGGCACTAGAAAGAAAGAACACTTCAGGCACTTAAGATACAAAAATATTGATAAGTCCGCAATAGCAGCTCATTTCTGGTCTGAAAATCATGAAATTGAAGATAGCACAGAATTACTAAAATACGTACAAAAACATAGTGAACTCGTCATATGGGAGAGGATATACACATAAAAACCAACTAATGAACTTTGAAATCCCGCTAGAAGAGAATCCCACATTTCAGTTCATCACTAAATCAACAGATGGCAGCAACAACCCCAGAATTGCCCACACCGCTGGATCTAGCGTCAGTCGCACAAGAGCCGTAGATGCAAACGAAGATTTGCGAAACATGTCCTCAAAATAGGTACGAAAGTGAAGCAGATGTGTAAAAAATGCGACTCATCTAAAATTTAATAGTCCTGAACAATTTATAATTTTCCGAACAGAGTGAAGTTTGTCACAATTAATTAATATATTTTATTGTAATATTTAATTGCAACTTTGTTTGTTTTTGTTTACACAATTTCTAAAACAGTTCAGGATAAAAATAAATATGCTTATCTTTCATAAATGAACAAATATAGCCTGTTGTACACTGTTCTAGACTTCTATATATAAGAGAGAAAAGTTTGCACAAATTGTATTCTAGACTTTTTAGATAGTATTTTATTTTCAGCTTCAACAGCTAATTCACTAACTTCTTGAGGAGTATTTGAACATAATTCGTTTCATACAGGTTTGTTACTAACAAGCCCCTGGTTTTTATTTTATTAGCTCCTCTGTGTTAGTTGTATATAGTTGAGAGGTTCATGTTAAACACTGCGATAAATTTTCAGAAGATAATACAGGGCCTGTATGAAATTGACAAACATTTTCAAATTAATATGATATTTAAATGTTTATTAACTTTTTTGGTAAAACAAAATCAAGACAAATAATAAAATTAATCAAGGCTTTGCAGGTGATCATCCGTGTCAAGTTTATGAAAGTTGAGCTTTTGGCCATTCTATATTCCATGACCTCCTTCAGGACCTAAAATGCCATGAATTATAGAATTACCAAAAGCTCAATTTTCATAAACTTGACACGGCTGATCGCCTACGAAACCTTCATTAATAATGCTCGCCATGAAAGCTTCAAGTCTTACAATAATTAAAATTATACTATGAGTCGACTGAGACACTCTGTACTTCACATACCACAAATTTTCTGTTAATGCCTTCAAGTGAGGCGAAAAGCATAGAAAGAAAATTTGTGGTATTTGTGGAGCTGTGTGTCTCAGTTGACTCATATATAATTTTAATTACTACATTACTTCACAGTGTTCATTTTTAATTGGGCTTATGTGTTCATTTTGCTTCATCCAAAGACACGTGTAGATTAAAGGATTCTACAGATGCAAACAACTTTGCCTTAGTTATGAAGTGATGGCATCTTCATAAATGGCATTTGCTCCCTTTTGACAGAACAATTATACCAAGTTATACTGGGAAGCAAGAAAGAAAATGGAATATATCCAAGCAACAGGGCATTAGACTACTACTACTACTTACTTCACAGTATTAATTGCAATTTTACCTCTTTAAGACAATTCTTTGCAACTCAGATGTTATTGGTAATACATCTTAGACCACAGTCGCTTAGTTTAGCAAATGTGTTGCCCTCAGTAGATAATTTATGTAACGTCTCAAGTGTGTTTTATTCTTGTCAAAAATTTTACTATACTGGTCGCCAGTCTAGAAAGTGATTGATATTTCATATGGAGAGACAGGCGACTTATTGCCACTTATTGCTGCCACGTGGAGAGCGTGATAGGATTATGCTTGCAAAGGTCATTCAGTTACGACTGCAATGGGTATTTATTATTATTATTATTATTATTATTATTATTATTATTATTATTATTATTATTATTATTATTATTATTATTATTATTATTATTATTATTATTATTATTATTATTATTATTATTATTATTATTATTATTAATTATTTATAATACCGTACACAAAGAGAATAGAAAAGTTGTAGAACTACATGAAAATGCTAGAACATGCAAGAACACATAAATGTAAAGATCATCATAATAAAAGAGGCATACCTGTGACATTTTGATGCTTATTGAAGTGGGGAAATGCCGCTTACATACTTCTTTTTCCTGGAGTTTCTAATTTAGTTTTGATGCCTGACTTTCTTCTTTAAAATACTTTTCTTTCCCAATCATAACCACAATGTTCTTACTGATACCTACAGCACATGAAGTCCTATCAAGCACCTTAGAGAATGGAATAATAGGCTCCTCTTTCAGTTTCTTCTCTTCAAAGTATTCTCTCACAGAGCATATTATTTCCCGCCTTTTCTTTAATTGGAATACCTTTACCAAATATAGTTTTATTTGGTTCCTGAGCACGTTCAAGTTTTTGCTTGTCACTATTTTTAGATATAATTAAACATTCATTAAAACACAATTGCAAATGATCACAACACACGCACAGATACACGAACTCACACACACGTAAACCAAGGCAAATTGCCACAAATAAAATGCAAAGGAACTTGCAGGATCTCTAACTGTTGTATATAAAATAAGAACAGCAACATCTATGTGAAGGCATTCTATTTATGTAGTGTTATAGGCAGAGAAAAAAACATCAAGGTATTATGATTACTGCAGCATTTGCGTAACTTGTTCACCTGCACGTGTTAGAATATCGGCAATCAAGCTTTAGCGTCTAACGTTGTCATGGAAACTTCTCGACTCTAATTGGTCATTCTAATGGTTACTATGACAACCGTTACAACGTACTCCTCCCCTCCCATTTATTTAAAGTGTTCTTCCATGTGCGTACTGTCAATCACATTCTAGTTTGGCGACCAGTATAGGGCACAATATAAAGATTTCTATGTTCTTTAAGAAAGATTCTTTAGCTTACAAATAAACAATTGCAAATAAATATATAGAATGAAAAGAAGTATTTCAGAAAGTAGAGTGCCATTGTTACTAAAATTAGGCAAATGAGTCAACCTTGTATACACATTTCTCCACTTAAAATTTTTTTTTTTTATGAAGAGTCAACCACAGAACTGAGGATAGGGAAGAAGTTCCCAGAAACTAGTCTGCATTAAAAATACTTGTAAGTGAAGAAAGGTGTATACAAGGTTGATTTATTTGCCTAATTTTAGTAATTGCAAAACAAGTACAACTATCTCATTTGGACAAGACTTCTGGATAATAGGCTGTGAATTAGATTGGTTAGTATTGAATGCCTCACTCTTACAAACAGTTTATGTCCCTTGGTATGTAAATAATGAATATGTCATTGCCAAATAACTTAGATTGGTATTTTAGACATTGCAGCACATGGGTTCTCTTTCTTTCATTTTCAATTTTTGTACTGAATTACTTCATTTACTGAGAGGTGGTTTTAGACAATGAAGCTTGGCACATGTATTTGATAGGTCTTATGTACAAATCCTAGTGGCATAAAGCTTGAGAACAGCTTTTTTAGATAAACCGAAAACCTTTTCCATCATATACTTCATAGTTTACTGGTTATGTTATATTACAGAAAATGTATTCAATAAGTTGTAAATTTGTAGACATACCAATTGCAGAATTTCCACTGATGATGAAGATAGGGTTTTGTTACTTATAACAAATACCTATTAACATTTCCAGTATATTAACAATTTTTCATAATTAAGCTAGCTTTCAGTACTGGTAATGTTCACAAATATGGAGAAAAGAATGTTCTGCAATGCAAGCAGTAACAGAGCTCTTTTTCTTCTTCTTTTTTTAAACAAATAAAATAATAATAATAAAGTAGTCCAGAAAATTAAAGGAAATCTGTTACTTTATTGAGTTCTAATAATTTGTAATGGTATGTTGGGAGTGCCAAGAGTCTCATGAAGAAAAACATAACACATTAAAAAAAAAGAAATGAAATAGAGAGAGAAAGAAAACAGCTATTTAAATGAAGTGATAACTTAATGATATATGTTTATTATTGTAAGTAATTAAGAAATGCTACATTTAATGAAGCTTTTATCTTAAGTGCAATTTTTCCACTGAAGAAAAATTGCCTTTGTTGAGAAATTGAAAATTTCTATACTTCAGTTAATGATGAATTTTCTCATCATAATCCCAGTGATATATTTTGCAACAGCAAATTCCTACTAAGCTGTTATTTATGAGTGATTGAATAATAATTATTTTTATGTTTAAAAGATGATACATTTTGTAATCCTTAGTACTAATTGTAACATTCCCTTGTACTGTTTTTCCTAATGTAAAATTAGTATGTGTGTGCTAAAGCAGTACTGGTAAGTTCAGGTACACAGTTCAAGCCTGTTAAAAAACAGGCTTAGTGTCCAAGAATGAAAACAGAAATTTTTGTAATATTTTCAAAGCTTTCTTCTCAGTACAGCTACAGAGAAAACGAAAAATAAAGAGATCAAGGAAGAATGAAAGATAATTCTATTATTTTGTTTTATTTAATTTACAAACTGCTTTAATTGGCCCCTAGAACCTCATAAGACTGTGTTAATTTTGTTTGAGATCTAATATGGTACATACTAGATGTCATTATGAAGTGTCCAAAAATTAGAATAAAAGAAATGAAGTAAATAGATATTTTCAGTTTAATTCAGATCTATGCAAATTAAAAAAGAAACTATAATACTATTATCTTGTTTGTTCCAGCTCCCAAAAACAATTATTTGAAGTCCTTTAAAATTTGGAGTTTATTTTGAGCAAGTACTTCCATGTGTGACAGCATTAAATTTGCTAACAAATCTTTTATTTGGAAAGCCTGCACTCAGTGAAGCAATGAACTTTTTCTTTATTCATTTTTGTATTCTATTTTTATGTTATTTTATTCTATACCTTTGTTCTTTTGGTAACTTTAGATTCATACAAGCTTTCCCCCTCAAGCTCAGACAAAAATTATTGTTCCTAAAACAATGATTAGCTTGTTCTTTGTCATGGTTAAAATAAATATTACCACTAAAGATATTTACTTTATTAGAACTGGCTTCAGTCAATGTTATCTCCAGATTTTCACTTTTGTGATATACATATTGTATTATGTGATCAAAAACTAATTTTGAGTGTTTACTACCACTAGGACTAAAGCACAGCTTATAAATAGAAGCCAAATGCAGTCTGAAAACTTGTTCTTTATTTCCTTTGTTTGCCTTTAAGTTGGGATTATAATGTCTGTAATGTGGTATGATGTGAAATGCAGAAATGTTTCTAAAATATATTTAAGATACATATAACCCAGTAGGGTCCTGCACCATGGTATAATGAGCTGGAGCAGTTTGCTTTGGTTCCTTGCCACGGAATGTCCCTGGGTTCGCTCCCACCCTCGAGGGGTGCGGATTTTAAGTCCCAGATATAAGACCAGTGCCCACACGCATCGTGAGGAATTTGAGGAGCTGCAGTAGGTAGCAAATCCCAGTCAAGAAAGCTGAGATGCTGAATACATCTCATCCCCATTTTGATTGGATGATTGCCCACCTTTGTTTTGTGTAAGTGGGCTCTTCACCTTGTAAAGAAGGAGGTAACCTAATAAGATATGTAATTAATTGGTTGGTTTAAGGGCTCATTCCAACAAGTGAGGTATGACCAATATTTATTAACTAGAGGTGCCTAGAAGACAAATTGTTATCTGCAATGAGGTAAAGAAAATGGACCTAGAGGATCTATGGCTTTTACTGTGCCCTCAGAATCATATTTGGCCTTGGACATAATTCATATGAGCTTTTGAGAGGTGAAGATTGGGTAGGGCTAACTTAATCACCACCCACTAGCTGAGAATCAAGCCATAGACCTCAGCACAAGAGATGAGAATGAAACCACTGAGTTACTCCTGCACCTATATGACTCATTTAGACTGCAATTATTTTAATGCTCAGCAGACATGTTTTGTATACTCTATCAGGATTTTTAACAACTTCAATTGGTTATTATTGATTTTATCTTTAGATTAGATTTCAACTACATCTGCTTCTTTTTAGATGTTAACAAAGTGACAGAAATGAAAAAGTAAGCAGAATGCTGTACCTCTGATTAAAGGGTTTAACATAATACAAAGGGGATGAAAAGTTTAACACTGATAACCATAAATAGTAACATTTTAATATGAGGAGTCATGCTACAAGAAGTGTATTTTAAACTCTACTTATAGACAATGAACAAAAAAAGTTTCTCAACTTCCATTTTGATTTACGGCTATCTCTGGTGAATCATGTAACATTAGGTATTATGCTGATCTGAAAAATGTTGATTATTTATTGCTGGTACTTCCCAGCAAATTTTAAAAGAACGGTAGTCAACAGCTTGTGTAATCGTCATAATTTTCTTTAAATAATCTAACTTAAATTAAAATTATATAAGTTAGCAGCTAAGTGGTTGTGTAACTTTACTAAAATTACTGCATCTGCTCTTTAAGATTTTTACCACTAAAATATAAAATGTGGTACTCCTGGAAGAGGAAACTGTTTGCACGTGTAAAATAAAATAATCTTCCTATTGAGTTATAATAAGATGAATTGGAATTATGGGATTGGGTTTGTAAAGAACTCATAAACATTTATGAAGGACATGAGAGGAAAATATATAACAAAATATTTTAGTTTTTTGCTTTAGCAAAAAAGAATTGTAAATACTCTTCTTTGCTTTATAAAATGCTTTAGATTTATAATGCTTTCATGGAAATGTCAATTCTCTTATTACAGAATTCTTTTTTCATTCATTGGGCTGGTCCTGTTATATTAAA
This sequence comes from Mantis religiosa, assembly GCA_030765055.1. NCBI lineage: Eukaryota > Metazoa > Arthropoda > Insecta > Mantodea > Mantidae > Mantis > Mantis religiosa. The sequence goes on along the minus strand of CM060955.1, from coordinate 90,200,433 downwards.
TGTACTGCTGAGCAGTATATAAAGATTGCATGATTGAGGATTATATAACTTTGAAGGGGTATGTATTAAAATATTTTTTGTGTAATATGTCATTAGCAGGGCAAGAACTTTGGACACCAAAACATTGAAACGAGGCGGCTGCAGGTTGCGAGACACTGACCTATGGAACCTTGCGATCCACTGCTGTCCTGATGTACAGTCACGTTCTGAGGGAGGGCCTGAGGTGATAATTCGAATATTGAAATGTGTGCTGCTTTAGGAATGGTGGAAAAAGTTTGTGAAAAACTAAATGAAGTCCCTGATGATACTAATAGTAATTGTTTTAAACAAAAACTTTGTGTTCTTAAAAATAATCCATCATATTCGAAACTGTGTGAAGTGCGAAATTGTTTAAATAGCAACACAGATTCAAATATAAACTGTTTCAAGTATTCTCCAATCACATCATGCGATGTAGAGAGAACATTCTCTCAATGTAAAAATATTTTGTCAGACAATAGAACGTTTCAAATTTGAGAATTTACGAATGTACGTAGATGTACATTGCAATAAAATTAGTGACTATAATTAAAATTTAAACAATGTTATTTCAATAGGCCTGCGTATTTGTTCACAAAAGAGAGAATGAATGACCTTAAGGACTTTCTCATCTTATTCATATATACACGCTTAGTCAAGAGCCTCTGTTTGTCATCGACTGACTGTGCGTACCCAAGGTCGGAATCAGGTGTAGCGTGCTCTACAGACATTCTTCTCTCACCCTCAATTCTTTGTAAACAAACCTAATTCTATGGCCTCGGCATAGCAAACTTATTAGGTTCGGTGTCTAAAGTTCTTGCCCTGGTCATTAGGTATGTGATCAATGTGTGTCCATATATTTTAAATCTGAATTATTTGTGTGCTCCTAAGCAGCTCTATTTGCCATTGAAAAAAATTACATCTTGTATCTTGGAGGTTAGTATCATAATGGGAGAAGAGTTGATTATAAAATAAATTCACTCTTATGGTTTTAGGACTCCCTTGATTAATCGTGAGTTATGGGAATACATTCAATTAATGTAAAGTTCCATAAGGGGATACTATTGTTATTTTTTCTAGTCATTTCTTATAATTGACTCCATAATGAAGTACTTTTTATTCCTAAAATAAGATTTTCATATATTTTGGACAATACAAAGGCATTTAATTTGAAATGAAAAAGAAAGGAGAAAGAATAAATAAGTACATTATTAATGATTCCAAGTTTATACAACAATGAGGACAGATACATGTAGATATCTTATTTATCTTTGCTATGTAATGTAGTACTTCTGTAGGCTGTTATTGTATACTACAATGTGATTTCTTATGTTAGTGAAACATTCCGGAAGACACATTTCATTATAAAATATGGATCATAGCTAGAGTTGTCAGATTTCAATTTGGAAAACAGAGGAGACAGCTTACCATCGAAAAACATTACAATTTTAATTATAGGAAAAGAAATGTTGCATGTTTGTACATGTTTATTTCCAGAAGTACCAAAGCACAATGTTTTCACATTGTAGAACAGATTTTTCTAGGGAATTTCCCTTCTTTCCGTGTAATCCAGTGGTGATTATATAGAAGAGGCTAGATATTTTGCTTTAGTCTGCCTCTATCATAGTGTATTTTTTCTTCCAAAATTGCCATTCAGTCTACTGCTATATCAATAGCCATTACTTAATTTTAATTACAACAGTTACACGCATTCAAAATCAAACAACCTGCAAACAAAAGGAAGATTAGTGATGCAATCAGTTAAGCAAGAAATAAATTTGTTAGGCACTATAACACAATCTTTTACTTTATGCTGCATTTAAAATTATAGATTGAGCTCATAAATAATCAAATTATAGGCCTGAAGCTTTGCTTTGCAACATTAGATAATCCTTGGTTTTGAGGCACAGCAAAATATTTAACCCTGTAGTTGCAGAGAAGCTTTAGGCAGCTATAAAAATTAGGAAAAAATTTAAAAAGAAAGAATTCTTAGTAGAATCTATTGTTAGTAATAGTTTACAGAGTTGAACCCTTCTTGTAACAGATTTTAGAGCTCTTACTTTATCTTTCAATTTTAAATTCATTTTGAATTCATTTTGAAGTTAATATCCAGGTAAAATTTACAGCAAGTAACACACTGGACTTTTCTGGAACTGTGACTGGCATATTTTCCTTATTTATTTCATCCACAAATTCTCTTGATACAGAAAGATAATTATTTACTATACACCATCTTTATAAACACCCAAGAGCGAAGACCTAGGCTCAAAGCACAATTCAATGCAGATTTAGCTGTTGATTTATATAAGGAAGAAGCTAGAAACAGTGATGCATTAAGATGCAATTTACTTAAAATGAGCCAGTACTAGTAACACTAACATCACTTTTTTATGCATAATGAAATGAAATGTGTAGTAAATAAACTCAGAAATGTGTAGTGTTTAACGCCCGCTTTTACTACATACAGCACCGCAGGCGATGACACTGATGATACATGAGATGAAGATGGAGCAACGGTGGAATGAGATGGCAGGGGAAACCGGAGATCCCGGACAAAGCCCGCCCCAGCACCGTGTTGTCCACCACAAATCTCACTTTGCGGTCGCCTGGGATTTTATGCGTGATTGGAGGAATTTGGTAACAGTGACATCAAAATTAATTGAAAAAAATATTTTTAGTAGGTTTTTAACACTTCATCGGACCTTCAAGGTTGAAAATGGATGCAATAGCTTCCGAAACTAAGCTAGTCCTTCAATAATATAAAAATCACTTTTTTACTCACTTCCAGAGAAGTACAAACAAATGGATAAATCTGTAGTTTCACACCATTTCTGGACGACCAACCATAACATCTAACTGACCAGACATGCAGCAGAATTCGACACATGGGAAAAGATAGAGTCAACCTGAAAAGTTCAATGCCATGGCTGGGATTTGAACCACGTATCTCCCGATTTCCACTATTATTGTTGTGACTTTGTGGGTTCATGAAATTAAAAGTTCAGTTGCAGAAATTCCAAAATGCTCTTCATTTCCATAGAAACATTCTTGGTCAACCCTTATAGTAGCAGAATTACGTAACACACCCAAATGCAATCAACAAGGTTGTTGACGATAAACAAATAGTTCACTTTTAAAACACAATTGCAGGCACACGAATCAGTTCTGATTACCACTCTGCCTCTTGGTGAGTCACGGCTTCTCTTATATACCTCTGCTCACATTTCTAGACATTTCTGGAATGTTCTGTAACAAACAAGAAATTGAACCTTCCCGTCAGCTGTCTCTTTATCTGCTTCGGCAACTGCAAGCTTTTATCTCTGCGCTGCACTATCTGTCCCTTTGTGCGCGCTGGCCGCGCATGGTCGCAACAATGGGTCGGCGACATTATTATTATTGCTATTATTATTATTATTATTATTATTATTATTATTATTATTATTATTATTATTATTATTATTATTATTATTATTATTATTATTATTATTATTATTATTATTATTATTATTATTATTATTATTATTATTATTATTATTATTATTATTTACTTAATAATAATGGGAGAAGATCCGTATTTTGGAACACAAACTGTTAATGAATTTTGATTTACCATCACCAAGTATCCTCTGGAAGTACATTTCACTGCTACTTGATGCCAATATCATAGATGACCACAACAACAGAAACAACAATATGGATCAATCAGCCACATTTTGAAGATGGGCACACATGTTCCCGAAACATGTTAACAAAGAGTAGAAAAAGTGATGTTAGTGTTACTAACAAATAATTAATTGGGCATCATTTTTGCCTGTCTTATAAAGTAGCTCCACATCTTAGTGTTCTCCAAGTCTAGTATATTTAAGAGAAACTTTCTGCAAACCTTGCCTTGGTGTTATCCTCCTTTGGGAAGGAAGTATCACATGCATGAGGTTTTTGATGCTTCCCAGAAACTTATTTTTTGTCTTATGGCCTGTTTTTTAGAACTAAACCTTTAATAAATACCTTCTTTTCACGCTGTGTATTCATCCTAACCTAAAGTTTGGTGAAAAATTCTTCACTTTGTATGTTTAATATTTAAATACCCTTTCACTTTATGTATTATCTTGTGAGCATAAGCATTATAATCGAACTCAATTCCTTATTACTGTCATAAAATACTTTCCCATTGCTCTTCTGTATTTTAAATAGGTCTCTTATTTTAATTCATTTTGAGTTTCAAGCTTGTTTTGTTACCTTTTTTGAAACTTCTGTTATATCTTCCATGCTGTTTGCGTTTATTCATGTTTAGAAGCACATACTCAATCCTGGAAATATGAATTTATGTTGCAATCTTCTCAAACATACTTTTTTGACTGCAATTGTTCTTTAATTATCAATCACACAATAAACTTCTACTTTTTTCATACAATCATTAAGTTATCTCCATAGCTCATCATTAGGTTCCATAATGGCAGTATTAAAATAATTTTGAAAAGTAGGTTTTCAGGTTCAAGTGTTCACCAATCTTGAATTTGTCAAATCACACTGCATCCTCCATTTGAAAAGTGATAATCTCATAGCATATTTTCTAGTGTAAGTTTGAGCATTTATTTTGCTTCTGAAGATATCTACAATATAATTAAAACTGGTTGTACTAATCTGGCAATGGAAGAGAGTGGATGTGCAACAGAGTGCTCACAGGAAGTGAGGAAAAAGGAGCTAAGTGACATGGTAAACCAAGAAACAGACAGAAGAAGTTATAATAAGAGACAATGGCTTGGCAATGAGATTTAAACAAGAATGGAAGAAGTGAGAGAATTTAGAGCTACAGATTAAAACTAAAAAGCTGGAGGAAATAAAAATGAAGATGAGTAGAAGAGCGAAAAGGGATTGGAGCACTATGGAAGATATAGAAGTCATTAACAAAGAAACTCGAATGAAAAAAATGCATTTAGATTTGGGAAAGTGAATGGCAAAATAAGCATCCTGGCAAAAGTCATTAGTACAGAATTGACAACAAAAATACTAAAACAAGCAAAAACGTTAAGTGGAAGGATATTCATATTAATAAGGACTATAATGTGAACAAAGGGAACAAAGATAGAGGTCGACTGAAGAAAGAAGTAAGGTGAGGAAAGAAGAATAAATGCATTCATAAGAAACTTCAAACTGTGATTTAATGGGCAAGTGAAAGAGAAAAGGTGAAAGGTGATCTAAGTAAAGATAAGACCATGAAACAACAACCGAACACACAAGGGACAGAAACTCAAATCTCAGCAGGAAACGAAGTGGTTAGAGCAACAGACCACAAGGAGGGCAACAATACTGCAGTAATACACGTAGAACGGAAAAACCTGGTGACATCGTTTAATGGCTGTGCTTTGGAAATGGGGAAAATTGGCAACTTGTTGACTGAAGACAGGTTGATAGTGTTAATGCATTAATCTGTGGTGCTAACAGAGGAGAAAAGGGATGAGCAGAAATTCAGAAATGTTGGCCATTGATGTTAAAGAAGTGAGACATCTAAGTGGGAAATATTAGCATAAATAACATGCAAGAAGCATATGAAATAATTAAGGAAAGAGGACAAGAAGCAATTGTAATAGTGCAAATGAAGAGTGAAATAAATGTAGGAATTCATTAACAAAATTGTGCATTGAACAAAATTTCTTTAGCTTTAATGGGAAATACTACAAGTGAAATCACGGTTATCAATGGGCAACCCACTTTCACCCTTTTTGGCAAATTTATACATGAGTGTATTTGAAACACAAATTAAAAAGGCCTTCCCATGTATCTTCAAGGTTTGGTATAGATATGTTGATGACATCTTTGCAGTAGTTCCAAATAAACATTTAGATGATGCATTAAAATTACTCAGTTTGCAAGAAAAGACTATCAAATTCACAATAGAAAAGGAAATCAATGGACAACTTTCTTTCTTGGACCTAAATATCATCAGGAATTACATAAAAATAAAATTTGGAATTTACAGTAAACCAATAAAGTCAGAAAATTACTATCACCGTGTGGCATTGTTGAGCTGCTGCCACAAGACAGAGCCAGGCGTGCGGGCAGGAGAAAAAGAGACAGAGAGAGGCTCCAGAGTATTCGGTCCATTGTTGTTGTCGAGAAATTTCTCAGAAGGTCTGCGGCATTCTAGAAACAATGACTGAGGGGTATAAATACCCCACAAGGTGTTAGAGCCGCAGTTGTTTGTTGTTTATTGTAACAATCGACGATTGGAGTGTACTGCAGTGATTTCTTTCATTTGTTTTCATGTAGCAAAACTCTAGTCAGCCTTGAAGACAGCTGATTGTTAATTTCACGTCTTTTTACTGCAGCAAAAGTTGTTTTAAATTTCTACAAACTAGATTTCTGAATCTACGTAACCCACACAGTCACATTACATAAAAAATCATAGCTATAACCCAGTTGTACATAAACATGCAATAATAAACAGTCTTACACATAGACTAGTCAACATACCCATGGATAAAGTAGAATACTACAAGAAACAAAAAGCCATACTTCACAGCAGAAAAAAAAATGGATACAACAAAAATTTGGTGTTTAAGAAAATTGAAAAGGCTAAACTAAAGAAAACCATTAAGAAAGCAACCTCATTTACAAAAGAAAAAGAAAACAGCATATAAAGTGCATTCACATACCACCCAAAAATGCCTGCCTTGGTAACATAGATGGCAGCACGTCTGTGTCATGTTCAAGAGGTCCCAAGTTCGAATCTTGGTCAGGGCAAGTTACCTAGATAAGGTTTTTCCAGGGTTTTTCCTTATCCTGAAAGATGAATGTCGGGTAACTCTAAGCTCCATTGACCCCGGACTCATTTAGTTTTATTTCACCCATTTCATTCATCGTCCAATATGACCTAACGTTAGAGTACGTAAATTACACACACACAAAAAAATATTAATAAATTCAAAAAGATCTTTAAGGAACAAACATCAACTTAGCACCTACTAATATATACTCACTTTTAAAATTCTTAAATTCAAAAATAAAAGATGAAATCCCACCAATTGATACATTCGGAATATATGAAATAAGTTGTAAGAATTGTGAAAAATGCTGCATAGATCAAACTAAAACAAACCTAAAAACCAGAGTCAAAGAGCACTTTAGAAACATCAAAATGAAACAAGAAGATAAGTCAGCAGTAACATTTCATTTTTGAAATGAAAACCATGCCATTGATCCAAATCCAAAATTTAAGGAGTGATAAACCAAAATAAACTGACAACATAGGAGAACATATTCATATGGAAAAATAAGGACCGAACAATGAACTTTGTAATGCTACCAGTAGATAGTTTGACAAAGAAGTTCAAGTTCCACCGCCAGAGAGAGGAGAGCAGATGGCAACAGACAGTTGGAAAGAGTTTGATAAATGAGTTAATGGCCTCCGAAACTAGTCCCTCAAAAATATAAGAATGTAAGTGACGAAGTATCAAAAAAACCAACTACAAATAGATTTTTCAATCAAATAGAAAGGAAATGTTTGAAATCAAAATAAATAGAAGTAGAAAGGTGCAAGCATGTAAATGTATTGAAGGGCTGTCGTAAGGGCAAAAGGGTCAGGGTCCAGCTGACCCAGCATGGCCTAAAAAGTATTCTCTTTAGTACTTCATAAATTATCATTACAATTAAAACTTTCTCTCTACAATAGAATTAAAGCTGTTATGCTATGTTTTAAAATTTATATTGAGTTTAGAGAAAACACATATAGTGAGTAATTTCCTATAATTTTTAGATGCAAGTTTTAATGAAAGAAATATCTGTTTGTTGTATGATTTTGTACATTAATGTAATTAAATTTGGAAGGAAAAAATAATTGTATACAAGGAGGAGGTTTGAAATCTGAAAGTAAATGTGGCATTAACATGATTATGTGCATTGACCTATTTGACAGAGTGAAAATCTGTCTCATTCAACTTAAAAGAGTTTTCAAATTAAAAACAGTGCAAAGGCTACAAAGCAACCAGTCAGTTCCAAATGGTAAATGTTATACCTATCAAATAACTGATCAAATGTTTTATAACAGAAGAGAATTTAGAAGATATATACCAGGATATCTTTCTTAGATGATTTAGTCACTTTTTGTCTGCGTATTCAATACAGCTACTAAATTATTCCATTAAAATACACTTCTGAAATTTCAATTGATAATGTAAATGATAAGAAGACTGACTTCTGAAGTTCTGTCTTCAGACTACAGAACATATATTGATTAAGTGTCGTACTCCTGTTGATAAAGTGTAGCTTACAGTTCTGTACAAATGGTAAATAATGAAGTACAATATTACCGGACACATCTCACATAGTCTGCTAAACCATCTCTATGGTGTGGAAGGCACCATGTTTGCCTCACACTCAAAAAGTTCCAAGTTCAAATCTTGATTAGGATGAGTTGCCTAGATAAGGCATTTTTACATGGTTTTTCCTAATTCTGAAATTATGAATGTCAGGTAACTTTAAACTCATTAAACCATGGCCTCATCTGAGCAAATAAAGATATAATACAATCATTCAAATACAATCTACCCAGTAGAGGAAGTTATAAATACAAGAGAATGGAATTATTAATATTATTATTATTATTATTATTATTATTATTATTATTATTATTATTATTATTATTATTATTATTATTATTATTATTATTATTATTATTATTATTATTATTATTATTATTATTATTATTATTAATTTTTTTTATATATAAAGTATTTCAATCACCAATAAGTGGTACATACATGCATAAATACATACACATACTGTCCTCCACAGGAGAGATAGTCTCCGACAACTTGAGACGGAGGGGGGTTGGCGAAGGTTTCCACAGCCTCCCCGGACAGGTTTATGACACCCCATATCAGTACAGTTATAGACCATTCAAAAGCATTCTGACGGCCTCTACTTTTGTGAATGAATCTTCTCGATTTTAGTATACAGAGTGAATAGGGCACATGTTTTTAAGGGTCTGTTCCTTGTGTAACAGAGGTTCTTTGCCACACACATTCACTGTCCTTGTCCCACAGCACATTCCTTACAGGGACAATCTTTGTGTTGCTGAACTATACATACAGTAGCATCCATAACTCAATGTTTCAGAGAAAACCCAGCTTTTATTGTCAAACCAAAGTTGAAGAGGAAAGGCAAAGCTCTTGTTTTTGAAAAAGTCCTGTTTTTGAATAAGTGAAATAATTTACATCATTACTTCAACTCATAGTTTCAATTTCTTCATTGTTATTTGCAATTATATTAAGAATGTTTCTTACACTGTATGTCAGACTACTTCAATCCTGATGCAAATATCTGGGAGAGAAGAGAGACAGAGACAGCAGTAGTGAGGCAGGTGACCATTAGGCCTAGTTCGTTGATTAGGTCAGAGAAGGTATGCAAATAAAAGATAACACCTATTGAAGTAATGAGTTGGTATTCAAACACAACATCACTTAAAATATCCTTACTTGAACAATTGTTTCGGAGACCGGCTCGTCCCCATCATCAGCAACTATCCAACTGGTTGGATCCGTGGTTTCCTGAAGTGAGCTGGTTGTTTGAGGTGACATCTGTTGATTGTTAGATGAACTTCCAAAGAGAGTTTTCAGGCGGCAATTCGAAATTTAACGTATACTGTTTGTTTTTTATAATTAGCAACTTCTCCCAAACATCGAGCTCAGCTGCATTATTGGCTGGCTTTAATAGTTTTATATTTGGTACAATTTCATGATTGGTAGACCAAAAATGGTGGGCTATTGCTGATTTTTCCATTTGTTTGTATTTCACACATCTCATATGTTCCTGTAATCTAATTTGTAAACTTCTTTTGGTTTTTCCTATGTAGAACTTATTACAGTCTGAGCAGTTTATTTTGTATATACCTGATTTCTTGTTTTCAGGTACTGGGTCTTTCAGGTTGTTGCATAATAAGTTTTTTAAACTGAATTTATTTATTGGGGCTAGGGTGATGTTATACTTCTTGAATATCTTGTTGAATTTATGATGTACTTTGGGATGATATGTGAATTTCTTGAACTGTTTCTCGGATTTTGAATCTGTTAGTTTTGTGGTATCCAATATGTGTTTTTGTTTCTTAAATTTCCAAATTTTCTTTTCTAATAATTTTTTACTGTATCCATTAATTGCAGCTATGTTAATCATTTGGTTATATTCTTTGTTGTATTCATTCTGTTTCAATGGGATGTTGATTAGTCTATGTGCTAAACTGTTCAAAACTGCATGTTTGTGGGGTGTCGGGTTGTAGCTATCGTTCTTGATGTAATTGTCTGTTTGTGTTGGCTTCCGGTAGATGCCAAAAGATATGTTATTTAGTTCATGAATTATCTTCAGATCTAGGAAAGGTAGGTAGCCATCTGTTTCTATCTCTATTGTGAACTTTATTGTTTTATTCTGTATGTTCAGTAGTTTTAAGGAATCTTGTATGAATTTGTGTGGAACAATGGCAAAAATATCATCAACATATCTGTACCAGCATTTGAAGATGTATGGGAAGGATGATGTGATATGTGTTTCAAAGTAGCTCATAAAGAGCTACTTTGATGGGGACGAGCCGGTCTCCGAAACAATTGTTCAAGTAAGGATATTTTAAGTGATGTTGTGTTTGAATACCAACTCATTACTTCAATTGTTATATACATCACTGTTTCTAACCTTTTGCTTCAAATAATAACACCTATTACTTATTCTAATCAACCAACACTCAGTCATTATCGCTCTCTCTTTCTGTCTTTTCTCCCAGATGTTTACATCAGAATTGAAGGCTGACATACATTATTAAACATATAATTTGTCTACATGTAGACAATATTACAGACCAAAACTCACTGTTCGTTTGTAATACCTCATATGTGTACTGGTCTGCACATAAATATTTTTGACAACTCTCCTTTCTGTTGATGAAATCGTCTATTTGAGTATAACTTCATTTTGCACACAAATTTTTGCTGTGCCCTGATAGAATTTAATACCTAGGAATTTAAAGCCTTTTAGCTCAATTATCTATATAGGTGAGTCACCAAGCAGTAGAAAAAAAGACAATCTTTTCGTTATTATTATTAATGCGTTCAAATCATAAAAATCTATACTTAGGAGGTATTTGTTCATTAGGCAACCAGCTATCTTAAAGGAGTGAGTGAGTCAGTGAGTGAGTGTGTGGTGTTTTAGGGCCCGTCAACAGCAATCTTAAAGGAGGAGAAGGCATTATCAAGGTACATAAACTAATATAATACATTATTTAGATGGAATTTTCATATTGCATGACACATAATATATTACATATTTCAATAAGAATGTTTAAACGTTTTATATAGCAACAATGTAATCTAAGTTTTAAACATTTGCATAAGGATTTTAGATACTTTTAACATTGGTAAACATGAAAGGAAATGAGAATTTAAGTTATGCAGAATTATTACAGTTAAGAATGTCCATTTGTCAGAGATATTCTTAATTTGAGCTAATTTTCTGACAAATATAGCAAAATTATTGGTATAATTTGCTCATATAAACTCACTTATATAAACACAAGAAATTTAAATTAAAATGTACATAATGTGGAAACATATCACATTTTACACAATAGAAAAGTATCTCTGTTGTATAGAGATAGTATACCGTAATATGAACTTAAGTCAATTAGTTTTCTTGATTGTAACCTTCTTTTCACAAGAAAGATGTTGAATATTTCTCGGGGTAATGGGTAACTTATTAGAGCTGATTCCACCAATTCAGTCACCATTTCTGCAGACTATTTAGCACTCAATATACATAAGGCAAAATATAACGTAGTAACCATTACCTTTACATTCATTAATGAAATTCATTACCTTTACATTGTTGCAAACTTAGTATATAACCAAACAAAGAGCTCATCTTTTCTCCTTTTTTCTAAATGTCTAACATCCATCTCAGGTGCAAATAACATTTTGAAAACTAACATGAGTGTACGTTACCTTTCTTTTGAAATGTAAGCCATTAGATTTTTAGGATTTATGTATTATTTGTATAGGTAACCACGAAAGCGGAAAGTTTATCAAGTTTGAGCATTTATAGCAAAACCTTATTTTGATTGGCAGCCTTATCTCAAATGTTCGTGCATTGTATTTTTAAATGACCTAAAGGATTTTAGTAGCTTTGCTTCCTAGTGTTCCTTATGATGTTTACAGTATTTGTTTTTCATTTTAGAATGAAATAAAACTAGAGTAGGAAGATTAATATAGGCTCATGAATTAGGGTACTGATTATTTAAGTTGACTGTTGCAAATAACATAGACTGGTGACTTTGATACTAGCCACAAGTTTGCATGCTGTCAAAACAATTATAAAACAACAGTTCATCTGACTGTTCAAATATCAGCATCTTCTCTGTAATTCAAAGGAATAATTAAGTATTTCATTATGTCAGTCTGAAAAATTAAATTCCAGTCAAATGAAATTGTATGAAATGATGAGAAGCAATAACCCTGTCTTGGCTTATATGAAAACACTTTGCAGTTGTTTTAATACCAGCATGTCCCAGTTTTGTGTTCTGTTTTTTCGCAAAATAAATTTAGTTATCCTAAATAAAAACTTTACTTTGTCTACATAGGACAAATCACCAAGAAAAAGATTTGCATTTTGGCGGTGAAACATTTTATAGCCAGATAAAATATTATTTTTCTGTTTTGTTTTATTTAAAGCATTAGGTGGAGCTGCTATCATTGAATTAAAAATTAAAATAAATTACTTTTTAGATTCCTTTGGAGTTTTCATTGCTTTGCAGTAGTAATATTAAAAAGCAAATAGATGTAATTGCTCCAGTTAAAGTTTGTGTTTTGCAACTAATTAAGTGTAGAATGTGGTTAAGTACTCATTCTGGAGCTTTGTGTGTTTGAGATGTTAATATGCATATAATGCGTGTGCTTTTGTAAGTGTAGAGAGAATAATTAAGAGAATAAAGAGTGTACATAGAGTTGACAAACACTTTGTTGCTCACTTAATGGAAAATATTTATAATATATATATATTTTTTTTTTTTTAAGTTTTTCAAAGTGATTGAGTAAAAATAGTAACACTGGTATCAATAGAAGTTTTAGAAATGCAACCTTTGTTCTGATTTATTTAAAAAAAAAAAAAACAAAAAAAAAACCTCCTGCAATGCCAGGTAGAAAAGCTTAACTTTAGGAAAAAAGCACAATTGTTAAAATTGTTTACACTTTTATTCATATTTAGTTATATGAAATTAATGTTCAAGGATATTATTTTGTACATTTCGAAACAAACAATAAAATATATATGTCAAAGAAAGTCATACATCCCGTTATTTTGTGATATCAGATCTATTTTAGGAACATCTTTGCAAATACAGCATACTATTTGTATTTGCATTTGCTATATGTCAGGAACATCACTTTCCTAATTCCACAAGGATGAAGATTCGACGAAGAACTATTGCATCTACGATAGAGTGTCAAGGGACATCAATAAAAAAGATTTTATCTATTGCAGTCAGATAACTTCATCTTTTTATAAAGTATTCATACATAGGCTTATTCTTCTATCCCTTATTATTAATAAAGTTTAATTTTAATTATTCAGTTATGCATTTTGAAGTAAATGTAAGAAGAACACAATAAAGTACTAATAGTCAGTTCCTTTAAAAGTGTTATGTCTTTTAAATTCCATTCTTTTTGGATGACCATGAAAAGAAATAGAAATTGGCTGGTGTAAAAAGTACAGGGTTGGGCAGATAAAACCTGCCAGTGTTATGACATTCATTTTAAACAAAGTTCTAATGTTGTGTGTTTGGAGGAATTTAGTAACAGTGACGTCAAAATTAATATAAAAATTATTTGTGGTTGGTTTATTGACACTCGTCACTTACTTTTTCATATATTTATGAGAGACTAGTTTCAAAGGCCCTGGCCTCCATTTTCAATCTCTTCCCAACTGGCATCTGTTGTTATCTGCTCTCTCTAGTTCCACCACCAGAGAGAGCAGATAACAACAGATGCCAGTTGGGAAGAGATTGAAAATGGAGGCCAGGGCCTTTGAAACTAGTCTCTCATAAATATATGAAAAAGTAAGTGACGAGTGTCAATAAACCAACCACAAATAATTTCTATATTAAAGTTCTAATGATTTAAAACATACTTCTGTTGAATAAAATGCATTTACCTTCATAATAAATGTAGGAAATGCCCTGGCAAAGATATGTAGATGACATATTTGCCATAGTGCCAAAAAAACACATCAGTGATGCACTAAAACTTTTAAATATTCAAGAAAAAATCAAGTTCACTGTAGAAGTTGAAAAAGACGAGTATTTACCATTTTTAAATCTAAAAATAATCAGAAATAAAAATAAAATAAACTTTGGCATTTACAGAAAACCAACACAGACAGACAACTACATAAAAGCTAATGGCTACAATCCAAGATCCCATAAACAGGCAATCTTTAATAGTTTAGCACACAGACTGGTCAACATCCCTCTCACAGCAGAAGAATACAAAATAGAATACAACAAAATTATTGAAATAGCACAGAAAAATGACTTTCCCAAATCACTATTAGACAAAAAAGTGAACTTAGCAAATAAGAAGAAACTACTAAAGGAAACCACAACCCTCTCAGCTACAGAAACTAAAATGATCTTCAAAAAATTCACTTACCATCCATGGGCCTTTGATAAATTCAAAAAAGTCTTCAAAAAACAAAACATTCAACTAGCACCAGTCAACCATTTCTCCTTAAAAAACCTAATTTGCTCAAACATCAAAGATGCCATTCCATCTAACAAAAAATCTGGTATATATCAAATTGAATGCTGTGACTGTTATCAAATTTATATTGGAAAAACCAAAAGAAATTTAGAAACAAGAGCAAAGGAACACTTTAGGAACATAAAATACAAACAATTAGAAAAATCAGCAGTTGCCACGCATTTTTGGGGAAAAAACCACAACATAAATCCAGAACCAAAATTACTAAAACATACAACAGGAAAAGAAGAACTGTCCACATGGGAACAAGTCTTTATTTGAAAAAATAGGAACAAAGTATTCAATTTCGACATCCCCCAGAAAGATTTGTTCAGCAAGTTCCTCGAACCACCACCAGAGGAGACCGATGACAAAATATTGCCAGCTACACCAATGAGAACCAGTCGATGTCCGGCTGAAGATAGAGGGAAGGCCTTTGAAACTAGTTCCAGGAAAATTTAAAAGTAAGTGTTGTTTAGTGTCATTAATCGACTCCCAATTAATTTAATTTATACAACAACACTGTTTTCAACACTTCCATGAAAGGATTTATTAAGAAACAGTTTACTTTAAATTTTGAATTGCTGCCTGAAAACTCTCTTTGGAGGTTCATCTCACAGACAACAGATGCCGCCACAGACAACCAGCACACTTCAGGAAACCACGGATCCAACAGTCAGATAACTGCTGACAATGGGGACAAAACGTTCTCCGAAACATGTCCAAGTAAGGATAATTTAAGTGATGTTTGTGTTGAATTACCGACTCATTACTTTCAAATCATAAGTCATGCTTATTTAAAAAACAACTCTTTACATGTGTTTAGAGCATCTTTTTACAATAACAACCAGAATGTGTGCATGTGAAGTTTATAAGCAACAATGGCACAGCAGCAATGAATTACGTGGAATATAGTATAACCAAGATAATTACATTTCAAAAAAGAAAGAAAATAATATACTGCATAAAAATGTCTTACCAAATCCTGTAAGTTGAGACTAGATGGGCTAGTTTTATCCATCCAATTTTGTGTAAAGTATTTGGAAGTTAAAACTGGAGTGATACTCAGTTCTTTTGAAAATAAAGTGTGTCACTATGTGATTGCTCTGAAATTTCATTCCCTTTGGATGACCACGAACAAAAAACTTCTGAAGTGTTGCATTCACATGAATTTTTCTACTCTTATATAAAACCCGTTTACAAACATTTCTTCCTCCATCTGCTATATGTTAATACATATAAATATTTATCGAAATTATCTTACTGCTAATTTTCATGTAGGTGCAAGGTGAATATGGAATACAATGGCCTTTAAGCAATAGTCAAATGTAAAGCTAGTTGCTATGCTATGGCTTTCTAACTCTGTTCTCTTTGCAGGGCCAAAAGATTTATTTATTCACTTATAGACATACAATTTTTACACATGTACAAGAAATTCAAATAGAGAAAAAAAACCTTAATTTTATAGCTCGTCTGTTCTATGCAAACATCTTTCAACTAAATATTTTTTCAATGCAGGGTTTAACTCTTAGTTTTTAGTATTTTTAAACGTTGTGGGAGTTCATTGTACAAAATAATCATATACTAAGTACAACTTCTATCTGGTACTGTATTGATGCCTTGGAAGTAAAAATTGATATTTTTTGAGGTTCCTAAGCTGGTGTTGGTATTCGTTAAACAAACTCCCAGGCAAATAGCACTGACAAAAGCTAAAGTGAAGCACCCCGCTCGCAGTGCAGCACTCCACCAACTGAGGTTCAACTCTCTGTCTGCCCAAACCAACCATTGCAGGTCATCACACCCACTGCTGGTAAGTACACTGCTCAGCAAGCTACAGCCATAGTTGTCATTGGAACTTATGAGAACACACACTGACCTTGCTACTCATTGAAGATGTCCACCACAGGCATAAGCAAAATTCTGGAAACAAGGAGCTTAGTGGATTGTGGCCTACCAGCTTGGGGATTTAATTAAAACTGATATTTTTGTTTTCTCTTAGGACACCAGTTCAAGTGCTACCTACATGGAGTTGGTCATTTATAATTATCACTGTGGCAAATGCCAATGTAGATTGAAAGGTTGAGTAAACACTATTCTTCACAGATGGTGCTGTATCGTGGTCTTTTACTTAGTAGGTATGCACAAGTGGTAGCATTTACATTATGAGTTCAATTCCTGTGGCCAACCTCCCTGATCTTTTTTTTTTTAAGGATTTTCCTAGGTCTCTAGACAAATGCTCAGAAGGATTAAATCACTTAAATTTTTCATTGTACTGGAGCCAGTGAAAGTGCAAGTATCATTCATCAATCCCTCATTAATTTTGTAGGCTGTATTTCAACATGAAAGGGCCATGCTGTGACCAAGCAGTTAGACTGCTTAACTTACTCCTAGGTTACCCGGGTCCGATCCCAGGTGACTGCATGTGAGATTTGTGGTGGAAAATATGGTGCAGGGGCGGGTTTTCTCTGGGATCTCCAGTTTCCTCTGCCATCATTCCACCAATAATCATCTTTCCTTTCACTCATTTTGTCCCATTCGATCATCTTCTCTCACTCTCATACCAGGCATATGACTGGAACCCTCTACACGGAATAGCTCCCTGCATGAGGGACACTTATTGAGCTCCCCTCTTGTAGAAGGCCCTTGCCCTTAATGGGACATTCCAGGCTTATTCATTCATTTCAACATGAAGTAGAAAAATCAGGTTTCTAAGAACAGTTTGTAGGAGCAATTTAAAAGTAATCTGATGTTACATAAGCATGACTCTACTCTGTATCATATATTAGTGGGTATACAAACTATAAAGCTTATTTTTCTATTTACTTCATTTTAATTAAGATAAACCTTTATACAAATAGCTACATTACATATTTTGTTAGATACAAGAGGAGCAGCAGCAGTGACATGTTTAAGAATTAGGAAAGCTGCACATCATATGCGTCAAGTCGCATGGGCAACACAGCAACATGATTCATCAAAAAGAAGCACAGTGGTAAGCAATGGAAAAACATGAATCGCTGCACACCAGTCTGCATCTTGATGATGTCATCAGTATCATGCTGCAGACGTGAGTGATAAGACACTGTATGCTCCATTTCTATGTGTCTTGTCTTTAACAAACAGCTTCTACTAGTATAGTTTTGTTGCTGTGATGTAAACAAACATTTAGGCAAGTATTATTTATATTCCTTGCCAACATGAATAGGTTTAAAGCTGTGTTTATTATCTAATAAAGAAGTTAATTTTTTAATAACAGGTTGTTGTTATTATTCTAAGCTTTAAACTTACCTTAATATTATAAGTAGCTTTCCATCAGGACTTATACCCTTTCTGTAGTATGTGTCATGCTTTCTTAATAAAGGAAAAATTCTCTGAAGAAATTCTTTATAACTTTCGGGGTACATTCGATAATATGACTGAAATTTTACCAGGGCATTTAATAAATTACGTGCTAAGATATAAGCACCATGCTGAGCACCTGACATATTAAAATCATGAGACCATTTTCCCCTATTTTGTAATTTCATCCACATCTACACTGTAGTCATGGTCTATCTGGCCCCCGGGGGAGCTGCACACGACTCTGCTGGGGTTTCCAGTAGGATGGTACCTAGGTTACAAAACTACCCCCTGCCATTACAGGGTGAAAGTGGATGTTACTTATGCACATCAACCCATCTGGGAAGACTACTAATAACCTCAGTTGGGCCCCCAAGCCTGCCCATCTGAACAACTCCCTTTTGGGAAGGACTCAGAAAGTTCGACCCGGCGTACTTCTAATAATGTGAGAAATACCATGAGTGCTAAGGGTCTGCAGTGCCTGCACCACGGCAGCAGAAGGGGACAGATCCACATGTAGAGCAAAACATCTTCACTCGAGGTGCCCATGTCAACAGCTGATAATGCAGACACATGTTTCTCCGGTGTGTGGGTACAAGTCTGTATCTCAAGAGCGATAACAAAATATACGTAGAGTCAGACTGAAAAATTCAATGCCATAGCCGGGATTTGAACCACGGATCTTCTGGTTTCCGTCCAGCCGCACTACCATTGTGCTACTATGGCCATTTCTGTGCCATTATGAGAAACAACTGAAATCTGATAGAACTTAAACTTTATGACTAATGCCATAAAAAAGTTATTCAAAATAAGTTGTGGTTTTTAAAGAGAAATGTATTTTTTATGCAGTACATTGATTGTTGCTTAATATATACCAGTTGTACAAGTAGTACAGAATTCTTTCTGAGAGGACTTCAGAAGCTATTACCAGAAAATTCAAGATGTACATTTTACATTATATCTTTAATATGGCATTTGATCAAAATTTTAGAACCATTTTTGAGAAACTCAGTTTAGAATGCTCCATGTAAATGGTTGCTGGGTTTGAGGGATTTTTTTGAAAATCTTAATGTTGCATCTTTGTAAAGTATTGATCTGGAATACTAAGTTCTGGCTTTTTTATTTATTTACTTTTTTAGTCATGCTGTACACACCATATCCATGCATGTATACATAGATAGACTTTTCCTAAAAATGTTTTCTTGGATTCAGTTAGTCTTAAAACATTTCAACAAAATCCCTGTATCAGATTTTTAAGTGGAATGTAAATATCTTCTCTATCTATGCTTGTGGTAGAGAAGTAATAATAGTGGTAAAAAGTCATCTGAATATATTAGTTATAACATGTTTAATTATTCTTTGTTACTTTATTTATGTGATTGCAGAAATATCTTCTTATATATACATGTTAAGGCATAATTTCTTGCAGATTTCTGCAACTTTATGCATAGCTAGAACCTGTCAAGATTCCTACTCTAAAATTAAGTTTACAAATGCTTTTTTAAAACAAGTTTTAAACTCCATGTTTATATACTTTTAAAATTACTTTTACATGAATTATTTTACTTTTTCTTATTTTTTATGCAATAATTATTTACAATTTACACAAACAATGGTTTCTTTTTATTAGTTAACTTTTTATCAGACTTTGTTTGAAATGAATATCCTGTTTGACAATCACTGATAAAGAAGTTTTGTAGGATGTAGCACTGAATTCAAATTCACGTCCAGTCATAATTTTTTCAAAAAGCATTCAACAGAAATCTAGTATTCAGTAAGATTAAAAAAGTTAAGGAAAACTATTAAGAAAGTAAGCACATTAACCTTGTAAAAAGAAAGCAATAACACATTCAAGTGATTCATGTATCACCCAAAAACATTTAACAAATTCAAAAAGAACTTTAGAGGACCAAGTATCATCTTGGCACCAGTAAGTAGATCCTCGTTAATAAACTAGTTAAATTTAAAAACAAAAAGTTAAATCCCACCAAATGACCCAAATCAAAAATTATTAAAAGGTGATTGGTTGGTATCTGATGTTAAGCAGTTGGCAATGAAGCCAATCTTCTTTAAGTGTACAGAAAGGACACAGAAGATCTTACTATATCAATTCTGAATAAATGTTTGAGACAGTCATGGCCTGTTAGGAGTCTAAACGTTGCTACAGAGGATTTTCTTGCTAGTATATTGATTCTAGTCGTGTTGTTTCCCGTAGTTTTCCTTTTGTTTGTAATTTTTTGATTATATATTGATATAATTTTCTGTTATAGAGTGATAACTTAGTGGATCAAATGAATTTGACCTAATTTTACTGGTTTTATTGGCTACAAAGTCAGGTATATTACCATGTATTGTGCAATGTGCTGGTATCTATTGGAGCATTAATCTTTTATTCAAATTAACTGTTTTATGATTTTACAGCATTCTGCAATATTTAGGTTTTTAGGTGTTATATCAGATATTATGGATATTATAGCTGCTTTAGTCAGATAATATAATTTTTTCAAATTTATTTATATGATATAGAAGATTTTGTAAGTTTTGAAGGATTGCTGAAATTTCTCCATCAAATTTGTAGCATTTAAACTCAATCTTTTGTAGAAAGAGAAAAGAGGGCATATTGCACAGTGCCAAAATTATTAAAAGGTGTGATAATCCATAACAAACTCATTAAGATGGGAAAACATTTTAATATGAAAATACAAAGACTGGTTAATAATTTTTAAATCCCACCAGTTGACAATTTAATAAGTTCATTGTTCCATCACCAGAAAGAAGACTGCACATAACTACAACCAACAAGTCAGACCTTCAAGGTTGAAAATAGAAGCAATTGCTCCTGAAATCAGTTGCTCAAAAATCATAAAATGTCATAATGTAAAAAAAAGGCTGATTGCAGAGTTCTATTAAATAATATTATAGTATAATCAAAATTATTACGGGTCATTTTTCAGAAAATTATAAATAGGAACATATTTCCATGTAAAGGTATTAGCTAAGATACTTTATGCATCCCATACATTTACATATTTGGGCAAAGGCCCAGTAAACTGGAGACGCGTCAAATATTACAGTTTACCAACATTTACAGGTATTTACAAATATTTTATATACAATTATTTTTACATATATTGTATTGGGTATAGAATATTCTTGTAAATCTTCTGGCATATTTAAGGGGTGTCTGGCTAAGTATTAAATTTAGTATTAATTAGAAATTTTGAGTTCTAAGTTCAAAACATTCTCAAACATTTTGCTATTTTTTTTTTGGGTGGGGAGGGGGGTCAATCATCCTCAAAATTACATATTTATGATGAAATCTTAATCATATTTTTGGGCATAATGCAGTATTTCCTCTACCTACTACAGTAATGGGTAGAGAAAGCAAAACAGGAAATCCCAGATGTACATGTATGGAACAGGTCACCGATCGCAATTTTTTGTGTTGGAGCCACGACAAGCCAGTGTCGGGTGCATGCACAGGAAAGAAAGAGACAGAGATGTCTGAATAGTTCTGTCTTTCTCTCGCTGCATCGCAATTGTTATCAAATCATTGACTGCATTCTAAAACAATGACTGGAGGTATAAAAACCCTGCAAAGTGTTAGAGTGGAGTCAGTTGCTAGTGGAGTTGAGTGTGTTGTGTAGCTCTGTTGTAATCATGCATTTGAACTGTACTGCAGCGAATTCTTTTGTTTACACGTGGCATAGCAACAAGACGACCTTGAAGACTGCTGTTGTGTATGTCACGCCATTTTACTGCTGCAAGGGGTGTACAAAGTTACTGTTTATTGAAATAAAGAGCATTTTAAATTTCGGCAAACAAGACTTTTAATTCTACGAACCCACAAAATCACAATAATATCGTTCAGTATGAACTTCATCACAAAGAATGAATCAATAAATTAAACACCTGCTATTTTATATGTCAAAGCACAATATTCAGTGGATTTGTAATGTTAGCCACATTACCCCTTTATTGCATCCAACAGAAACTCAGTGCCATTCAGTCTAAACAGCTTCTTCTTCTTCTTCTTCTTCTTCTTCTTCTTCTTCTTCTTCTTCTTCTTCTTCTTCTTCTTCTTCTTCTTCTTCTTCTTCTTCTTCTTCTTCTTCTTCTTCTTCTTCTTCTTCTTCTTCTTCTTCTTCTTCTTCTTCTTCTTCTTCTTCTTCTTCTTCTTCTTCTTCTTCTTCTTCTTCTTCTTCTTCTTCTTCTTCTTCTTCAACTTCCCTACTTCATTATTGTGGTGTTAGGGAATTCTTCTTCCACTAGCCCTTATGCCTGGCAATGGAATGAACAGAGGCTCTGGATCAGATAGAGAAACCAGATGATGGGTGATCACTCCAAAGCCTGGTTTGAGAGTGAAGTAAGAGATGACAGAATGAGGCTGAAATGAATGAAAGGAAAATGATTATGGAGCAATCAGTGGAATTATGACGGTGAAAACAAGAGATTCCAGAGGAAACCCAACCCTGCACCGTGTTGTCAATCGTAAATCTCACATGGGATTAAACCTGGGCCGCCTTGGTGAGAGTCAAGCAGTCTAACTGCTCGGTCATTGCGTGACCTCAGTCTAAATAGCTACTATAGGCTAATACTGGCATTAAACAAGTGATTTAGCACTGAATTTTAGAAGCTTGCAGCTTATATTTTGTAAACGGCTTTTTATGACTCACTGTGTAAAGAAAAGTTTAAGATTTTAGCATGAAGTGCTCAATTATTTCATTGTTGGAAAGTACTTTGAAATAATCAGCTTTATTGTTTCATCACAATGGCAAGCATTATATTTTAAAAATGATATAGCAAGATATTCTTACCTGATGCTTTAGACAAAAGCTTCAGCAACTTATCTGCTTAAAGTGAAGGAGAAAATTACTTTGTGACTGACACACATTTCTCTGAAGCAGCCAGTGGAAAGTGTGGAACCTCTGAGACCATTAATTTCAGGAAGGCAAACTTCCAATTCAGCAATGATTGGTTATATAGAAAACAATCCCCCAGCTGTCAGGACTTATGTCAGTGTAAGTCATTTCTCCCTCACTGTAGTCATTGCCAGTTTAGGCTTTAAATTATTTACAGGTATAAGAACCTTCAAAGTTGTTTTTAATGCTCAATAGTGTTTATTACACTAACAAAAATACATTAAACAGTTTATATTTAATATTTAACTCATGTGTCAAATTTTTGAACTATATTATTTATTCATATTTTTGTGTATTTACACAAAAATACTAACAAAATACAAATAATTTTTAGCAACAAATAAACTTTTAACATATTATAATTTTTAACATGTTATAACTTTTAACATGTTACAACTTTTAACATGATGTAATTTTTAACGTTTTATAACTTTTAACATGATATAATTTTTAACGTTTTATAACTTTTAACATGTTATAACTTTTAACGTCTTATAACTTTTAACACAAAACAGCTAAGCTTGTACTTGAAGCAAAAGGTAAGCTTGTCCTTCACTTGCTGTCCTCTGGCTTTTCAATTTCCTCTGCAGCTGCAATAGATAAAAGTGTAGAAAAACATTAAAATAATTCCAAAACCACTTTAATCTCTAACACATCTCAGCTTATGAAAACTCTCTCTTTCTACTTAGCTTTATTTTGTGACAAATAACTGCACAATATTAAAAAAGTTGTCAAATATGTAACTTGATTATGTAGAAAATGAAGCTAGCTACAGTGAAGCAATGAATATTATACAAATATAACAATATGTAACAAAAAACTTCACTTATCTTAAGAAAATGATGTTAATTCTTCTTTCTAATTGATATCGATTTTACGAGCTCTTTGACTGAAGACGCAGACAAGAGTTCGTGAAATAGATTTCAATTAGAAAGAAGAATTAACATCATTTTCTTAAGATAAGTGAAGTTTTTTGTTTTAAAATGTTATATTTGTATAAATATGTAACTTGTTAAATTTATTTTGATAAATTAGTTAACAAGTTCCTTTCTTGGAAGTGTTGAAAACAGTGTTGTTATGATAAATTAACTTTTTAGAGAGTCAATTAAAGTAAGTGTTGTTTAGTGTCATTAATCGACTCTCTTTAAAGTTAATTTAATTAACAAGTGTTATGCCACATAGGTGAAAATTGACATTTTAGGTCAAGTTTTATGCGCAGTTAATGAATATGAGCCTAAAATGTTCCTACATCCACTATTTTTTTGTAAATCATTGAAATATATTTAAAAACAGTCAAAATTGTCGAAAGTCCAAATAAACTATGGACCTATAAATGCCTCAGATGTTCTCTATACCACTTTCCACAAATATTTCTAATGTATAAGGTTCATACTTAAGAATAACCACTTAGTTTACGGGATGTTTGTCTTGCTAAGGGCAGAGGGATAATTGGCTTATTCCTTTAGTGTTGTCTGTGTTGGACCAGCAGAAAGTGACAGTCCCATCATGGAGCATCATTTTTATTCAGTTCAAAGTTTGTGTTGCTTGTGAAAGTGGTGATTTTGAGTGGCTTTTGTCACTTCCAATTTCATTTTCTGTGCAATGAAGAAATCTTGTGCTTACATAAATTCGCTAAACAATTTCTGTTATATGTGTGGGCAGTTTAATATAAAAAGTCAGTGTCGATCTTTGACAGAAAATTTGAAATGAGCATATTTCAGGTACTTGGGCTGTCATGTTGGAGACAAAGACAAGGAATGGGCACGTCACCTGTTCTGCATAATGTGTTATTCCAAACATATTAAGTGGATGAATGGTGACAAAACTTGCACTATGCCTTTCACAGTGCCAATGGTCTGATGCAAACCCACTAGCCAAGCAGAAGTCTATTCTTTCTGCTTAACAAAAATTGTATGTTCTTCCTTTCTTGGAAGTGTTGAAAACAGTGTCGAGAACCGGCCGATGATAGAGGCAAAGCCTCAGAAACATGTTCCGGAAAAATGTAAAAGTAAGTGTTGTCTAGTGTCTTTAATCGACTCTCTTTAAAGTTAATTGTATGTTCTATCTGCAGTAAGACCTGTTCCACATGTACCTGAACTCCCAGTTCCCAGCCCAACATCACATTTAGAAGAAACTGCTTCAGAACATGAACAAGCAGATGAACTCATTGCTTGTGTGAAGTAACAGGCAGAGCAATATTTAATCATTCTAGTTTAAAATTATGAATGTTCAGCTTTTCACTTACTGCCTACACATAGCTTGTGTGAAAGAACAACTATCATGGCATCATTTATTCTGTCTAAAAGAAATGCTTACAGGCATATCTATATTAATATTATAAAGAGAGAGAAAGTCAGTACAATGTGTATGCATGTGTATGGTAATCTCGAAAATCATTCAACCAATATTGATATTTCTTTCACCATGGAAAAGATCAAACTATTTTGATGGGCAAGGTGCTATAATATCCCTTCTAACTTCATTCAGTAAATTACTAAAACATTAAAAAGGATTTGCTCTTGCAGTTGCATAAGAACTGGGGTAAAAAATACAGAAGAAGCCCAAAATAACACGGTTGTTGGGCAACATCCTTTACCCTTGCGTTATAACCTTACCACAATATATAGAGAATGTAACAATAAAAGAAACAAAAATCAATCCTGCACAGCTGGAGGAGGAAAATATGCATGTAATAATTAATTACAGTACAGTATTAAACTCTTGTATATAAGATAAATGCATTACAATACTTTTAAAATTACTCACTGGTTATGCTGGGAGATGTATTCCAGCCTGTAACTAATATTGATTTATATATTTTACACCAACCAAATCTTTTCTTGTTTAAAAAAATGTCAGTTTTACAGCAAGATGGAGGAGATAAATGCTGATAGATTCATTTTGTGTCTTCATCCACAGAATCACTTTGTTTAAATGAGTTATCACTTCATTAACATTCAGAATATTTTGTTCCAGCTCCACAACATTTTCACCACTGTCATCTTCACCATCACCTTGTTCTTCATTACCATTCTTGTTGCGGCCAGCATTAAGAAAATTGTTACATCAGCTTCATATGCTACTCGGATAATACACTCGTTAGTAAAGCTGTATAGTTCTTTTAGAAAAATGTCCACACAATTTACCAGCTGAATTGGTTGTACAAATCTATTTGTATTAATGAAAGCATAATTGCAGGTATTGTAATTAAATTTATTTAAATTGTTCAATACAGATAGACTGTCTTCTTCAACAGGGATCTTTAGAAAGAATGTTGTGCTTTTCTGTAAGCATTTTGTGTTTGTGTTAGTGTTTTTCCATTTGAAACCCAGTTCTCTCACTATTCAGTTTAGGGATGACTTATTGCTCTGAATGTTAATGCTTTTACTTCAAATAATAAGTAATTTAGTTATTGTAGGAGCACCTTTTTCTTTATGATAAAAATGTTAAATCCTCACTTTCTTCTCGGGCAGCCAGCCAGGTGAAAAGATGATTAGATATCAACGTTTCGGGAGTGTGCATCTCTCCCATCATATTTATAGAATGTTATAACCACAAATGAAACACTGGATATAACACAACTATAAACAAAGACAAAACACTATCAAAATTCGCATTACTGAACAAAAGACTGTTTTCAGTAAATTAAATGCCAGGTCAGGAGATGGCGTGAGTATAGAAAATTGTGTCAAAGAAACGTAACTACTTAACTTGATTATCAAGCTGCATTGATCTTTGCTTCTTAAATCGACGGATTTCCATTGTTAAGGCATTTTCTCTTGGAAACTGGTTTGTATTTTCAAGGTGTAAAGGGCATGCATGAATTTACATTTTAACTTTCCACAATGTTGCAGGATATTTCAGGAAGCATCTATAGAATGTAGGCATTCTCCAAAGGGATAATAGATGCAAACTGTGATGGATAAGAGGAAAACATATTGTCAAATTTTAATGGGGAGCAGAAGATTTCATCTCTATCGAGGTGAAAAGATTTTATGACTGTTAGGAAAGGGAGTTCCAGTATCAACTAACAGTAAAGAACTCAAATTACTATGATAGAAATAAGAGATAGCACAAAAGACCTCTAAACATTAAGGTACAAAGGTCTCTGAACCTTCTAACATATCAAACTTACTACCATCACCACCAACACTACTTCTAGAGCAATTAAACCGGCAATGGAATATACTGGAAATGGAAAAGTTTGACAATATAGGTAATTGGAAGGATTTTGAAAAAACAGCTAGTGAAGTTTAATACATTAAAGCGGAAACAAGAAAAGGGGAGATGTGAAAATGAGATATATTGATAATTGAGGTTAAGAATTAGCCAGGCCCAGTGAAACAACAATAATGAAATAAGTGATAATTAACAGGGATAGACAAAAATTTGGCAAATAGCAAAAACTAATGCATGATAAACAAATAAAAGAACTCCACTAACTATGTTTTCCGGGCTTGTAGGCCGTGTCCATTTTCATTTCCTTCCGACGTTTTGCCGGAAGGAAATGAAAATGGAACACGGCCTACAAGCCCAGAAAACATAGTGGAGTTAGCGACGCTGGCCGTGAAAGCCTCAGTATTTAAATAAAAGAACTTCAATTACTATTAAAATTGGCAAATACCTATCAAGTATGTACATGTATAATTGAAGGGCTGTCTTATTAGCAAAAAGGACAGGGTCCAGTTTAGGGTCATATATTACTACTACATCCAGTTTAATTCTAAAGACAGATTAAAAACAAAAACATTAAATTATCTTCATGTCACAAATCTCATTATAATAGCCATAAAAGTAAAGAAATTAGAAGGCATGAAGGTTGTAAGTTCAGTGAGTTCAGTAGCAAGCTGAACTTCACTCAGCCTAGTTGTAAACATCATGCAGCAGGCTATAAATGTGCTATAAACTGATGACAGCATTCATGCCGTCAGAGTAATTAATTTTTTGTATCTGTAGCATAAGAATTGTTACTCATTCAAGAAGACTTTTGTAAAGTATGTTCCTGAAGAGTATACAAATTTCTTGAAATTCTGTTTATAGAATATAATATAGCTAGAGCCCAGAAGTTTAACCAAAAATGTGTGAAGTTAGTTGAGCATGAGGTATGGATCATCAATTGAGTTCAATTGAGTTAAGTCATCAATTCATGCTGTTGGTGGAAGGTTGAGCACATTGGATATGCCAAGCAGAGAATGAATAATTGTACAGGCACAGCAGAAAATAAAATGCATTCTCCAGAAAAATATAGGATATTCCAGTCTGAAATTTTGGAATGAACTACAAGGTTCTAGAATCCCACTGAAACTGATGAGATTGATAAGAATGACTATGGAATTGACAATATGCAACGTTAGAATGGAACAGGATTTATCAGATATGCTTATTGTAGAGAAGGGGTTGAGACAAGGAGATGTGCTATCCACACTGCTGTTTAATTTAGCAGTGGAAAAATTAATCCAATTACCCATAAATCCTTTAGGGTTTGTCCTTTACAGATCAGTACAAGAAGTGGCATATGCTGACAATGTGGCAATTCTCACAAGGGATATAAGAGCTCTTGAGGAAAGTTATGAAGTGTTGGAAGAGAAAGCACATGAGCTGGGATTGACAGTGCACATTAGTAAAACTAAATATATGAATATGGGAGATGATAGGGGATGTAAGAAGAAGACATAGTTAAATTACGTAAGAAGGAATATCAAAGAGTTGAAACATTTAAATACCTGAATCAATAATAACAGTAGAAAATAAAGCATGAGTGAAAATTCAGGAAAAGATAGTAAGTGGTAACAGGTGTTTTTATGCCTTGCAGAATATGTTTAAATTAAGGAACATCAGTAGGAATACTAAATTAAAATATATATACAACTGTACTGAGTGCATTAATAATGTATAGTTCAGAAAGTTGGGTGTTGACAACCAGAGAAGTATAGTGATTATTACGGTTGGAAAGGAAGATTTTGAGAAAGATATTTGGAATGATAAGGGATGTGGACGGATGGAGAATGCAGACTAACTTGGAGTTACAGTGCCTATTTGGACAACCAGATATAGTAGTGAAAATTAAACAAGGAAGAATAAGGTGGATTGGCAGGTTTAAATTTTCCCCAGTCACACATCATGCGATGTAGAGGGAAGCTTTTCCCAGTACAGAACATGTCTGGAGAACAAGATTGTTTTTATATCGAGATTTAACTGTATTGGAACACCACAGTGAAGCGAAATAATTATTAATTTATAGATGAGTTGTATTTATTACACAAGCAGATGTGTAATAAATACGACTCATCTATAAATTAATAAAGATTGTTTTTGTTTGAAACCTTCAAAATGTATATTGTTCACTATAACAAGGCATATGCACAGACAATGTAGTACTGTCACAATGAATTAGCTTTTAATTTACTGTACACATTGTAAATATTAATGATTCTGTTTATATTCATATATCTGGAAAAGATTAGTTTGTTTTATATAATCTATGAATCTTCTTTCTTTCTTTTTCTTCCTCTTTGTGACTTTAGGCATTGGAGCATTTCAGACACTTATTGAAGTTCCTTCGATCACATGCCATTCTCTGTACCTCACAGAAGGTCTTCTCTCACTTCCTAATCAGTTCCATGATGTATTCTTCCCATTTTATCCGTGGTCTCCTCATGTTCTTCCTGTTGGTCTGGCTTGCCACCCCTGCTTTGCCTTCCTCCGTACTTACTGGATGACCAATCCAACCCAGCCCTCTCCTCTACAACATCCGTTATTGGTTCCCATCCCTCACTGTAGCATTTCTAATGTGATCTCTTCGAGTTTTCCCAGCAACTTTCCACAAATATCTCACCTTAGCTGCATCCAATCAACTTTCCAATTTTTTATGCAATATCCAACTCTCTGCATCATTGAGGATTAGCAGAATAAACAACATGCTAGACTTGCATTTTTGTGTTTCTGGTGATCTCCTTCTTCCGTATAACTGTGTTATTTATGCTAAAGTACACTTGATTAGCTTTTCTAATTCTGTTGTTCAGTTCTGCTTTTAACTTTCCATCCTCTCTGAAGATGGTGCTCAGGTACTCAGATTGTTTTATTTGCTCAATATCTTCATTTTTCCATTTGATCTTAAGATGTACATTTTCCCCCTTGGTGAAG
Source organism: Mantis religiosa (assembly GCA_030765055.1). Taxonomy (NCBI): domain Eukaryota; kingdom Metazoa; phylum Arthropoda; class Insecta; order Mantodea; family Mantidae; genus Mantis; species Mantis religiosa. The sequence continues at coordinate 90,170,243 of CM060955.1, read as the reverse complement.
TGCATGGCTGTCTTACTCCCATTCACTTCCATCCCATGGTCCTGGAAGGCATAAACCCATTCAGTAAGGGCTTGCTGTAGATCCTCTTCCTTCCCGGCCAGAATCAGAATGTCTGCATAGACCAAGGATTGGACATAAATTGGTCTCATGTTCCAGTTACCAACCTTAATTCCTCCAGTTCTTCTTTAACACTATTTAATGACTTGGTTCATAAAGATCACAAAGAGGAGAGGGCTCAAGCTGTCTCCCTGATAATTTATGAATAAATGTGCAATATATTCTATGACACTGTGTCCGTCATGTGACTACATTTGATAGATTGCCATTGCCTATGACCTTAGTTGTGTGAGTATGTACGTTACTGCATGGTACTCAACCCTTCCCATATGTTTACGAGATGCAGTTAGCATATAATTCCGTCACTACTAACCTGTTGTACTGTTTTTTTTTTTTTTTGGGGGGGGGGGGGTTAACTTTCAAGCCCTATTTATAATTTGCAACTTGTTCACCTACTTACTGAAAAGCTAGTACAATAGGGAAGAATTATAGTTTACTAGGATTTATATCTAAATACATATTATCAATATATAGAATAAAAAGAAGTATTTCAGAAAGAGGAGTGCCATTGTTACTAAATTAGGCAAGTGAGTCAACCTTGTATATACTTTTCTCCACTTACAAGTTTTTTATGAAGACTAGTTTCTGGGGACTTCTCCCCTATCGTCAGTTCTGTGGTTGACTGATGATGCATCCGGTGTCTGCATCTGGCTTGGTGTTGTGCTGCCATCTAACGTCCTGGTAAGTTTGATGACATCATCACAAGCATACCAGTAGAAAAAATACCAAAATTGATGAAAGGCTGGTTATCCAAAAGAAACGTTGCGGATGATAAAATAGAGGAATACATCAAATTAACCACCCTATGTATTGTACAAAACAGCTTCACATTCTCCAGCAAGATCTACCAACAAACAGCAGGCTTGGCCATGGGTAACCCTCTTTCACCATTACTAGCTAATCTGTTCATGAGTAATTTGGAAACACACATTACTAAAGCCTTTCCACATATTTTCAAATGTTCACATAGATATGCCGACGATATGTTTGCGATAGTCCCTAGAAGACTAACCGAGGATGCTATAAAGTTGCTAAACCTACAAGAAAAATCCATAGTTTTCACCATTGAAGTAGAGCAGGATGAATGACTACCTTTTCTAGATTTGAAAATCATTAGAACACCAACAGGATTACAATTTGGAATATACCGAAAAGCAACACATGTTGACAATTACATTAAATGCAACCCATTCAACCCAGTACAACATCAATATGCAGTATTCCATAGTTTAGTTCACAGATTAATCAACATTCCGCTAACAAAAACAGAATATGAACAGGAGTACGCTCACATACACCAGGTTGCCGAACTGAACAACTGTAACACAAATTTCATCAAAAAACTGATCTACAGACACAAAAGAAACAAAAACTTAAAGGACATTACTACATTAAAAAAACTAGAAAACCCAAACACCAGATATGGAAAATTTACATTTCATCCAAAATACTTCAAAAAAATTTGAAAAGATATTTAAGGGCTTCAACATAAAATTAGCCCCTCAAAACAAACACAACATCCGCAACTTACTAAACCACCCTCTAAAAAATAGCACACCGAAAACTCAATTATCAGGCATTTACCAAATGAATTGCCAGGATTGTGACAAGATATACATTGGTAAGACCAAAAGGAATCTAGGAACAAGAATGAAAGAACACTTCAGAAATATTAAATTCAAACAAATGGACAAGTCGGCCGTAGCACATCACTTTTGGTCTGAGAATCACAACATAAAACAAGAAATAGAACTGATCAAACAGGCAAAGAAACCTCTGGAACTACAGATTTGGGAAAACATATTTATTACGAAAAAACAGGACCTCTTGATGAATTTTGAAATTCCCGCGGTAGATGACGTCATCAAACTTACCAGGACGTTAGATGGCAGCACAACACCAAGCCAGATGCAGACACCAGATGCATCATCAGTCAACCACAGAACTGACGATAGAGGAGAAGTCCCCAGAAACTAGTCTTCATAAAAAACTTGTAAGTGGAGAAAAGTATATACAAGGTTGACTCACTTGCCTAATTTAGTAACATATTATCAATCTTAAAATATTAAGTTAAGGTCAGTTTTAGAGAAAAATTAATGTTTTGGATGTTATGTTCACTTATTTTACTTCAAGATGAATTAAAGGAACTGACTTATAAGCAGGACTATCATACATAAGTTATGTAACTAGAAACAATGATAACCAAGTAGTATAAAGAGAATCTTACCATCTGCAGGGGTCTTAGTTGTGCTTGTACAATTGCATGGCTTAGTACACGAGCACTGAGAGCCGCACTGGCCCGGCCGACAAATATCTGTTAAAAAATACATACATCCAAATTATATTGGGACTCATTTACACAGGGACCTACTAAACAAAGTAATACTTTCTCAACTCAAACAATAAACTACTTCAATATTGTCACCCAATTAACGGAAGGCAGGACCAACTGGCAGCTGAGTAGGGGACAGGAACCGTTCAGCCCACGCCTACCCATTTATCTCTGTGGCACCGACTGAAGGGATTGTTAGAAGGCCACCGTACCATCTCTTTTCCCTCCCCTTGACGTCTGGAAATATCGGGATAATTGTGCGAGCCGCGAACCTTCCAGAAACAGTGATCTTCCTATATAAGGCTGCAGTGAACAAGTCAGTTGAGTTCTTGGCGAGCAGCCGTGAGGAGCACCGCGTGAGTGAACGGACCAGAAGACTGTGCACGTGTATCAGAGGAGTTGTACGTAATTGTTAGTGTAGAGTGGACCTGTGACAGACGAATTGGCGAATTGTAATTGTGTGCGCTACATAATTCTGTGTAATCGTCAAGTGTTCCAACTGTAATTTGGTGGAAATAAGGAACATTTTGAGTTTGTGTAATTGGACTTTTAATTTCACGAACCCACAAAGTCACAATATAAATAAACTGGGATGCAACATAAGACAAAAATAGTTAATTTTAATGTTTCCCATAGATGTAGTAGAAATCAACCTGCTGCAGCATGCTGTAGAAATATTTAATGAATTTATTCAAGAAAATAAACAAACACTGTTTCTGGAAATTGTTTGACAAACATCTAACTCAGAATACACACATTAAAAGGGTATGTAGTACAGTAAGAGTATATTCCTAATAGATATTTTTCTAGATTTAAAACCCTTTTTTTGTGGGGGGCATGGGTGCAGCTGATGTACATATTAAGGGACTGTTCATTTTGTAAAAACAATGCATGAGAATTATATTTAATGTTAGCACTGTACATCCTTGCAAAGAATTGTTTATAAAAAGCAATATACTTATCAATATTACTGTCTGTATATAGACATAATGTTACTACAAAACTCTAATGGTTTTCCTAGACAATGTGATGCACATGAATATAATATGAGAAGTCAAAATGATATGTATAGGTGTGCTCACACTAGGAAATTTTTTGATAAAGAACCTTTAAACTTAGGTTCAACACTGTAAAATAAACTCTCCAGAGAACTAATATCTGTAAAGGGTAGCATATTTAAAACAAAATTAAAATATCTTTTAAGTAAATCATCTTATAAACTATAAATTGGGATTATTATAGAGAGAGAGGGAGAGCGAGCTGTACTGCACTCTTTTGTAATTTTAGGTGATCCTTCTCGTGTATAATTGAATAGTGTAAACACCTAAACTTATGTATTGTTATACAAAATAAAAAGAAGTATTTCAGAAATTGGAAAGCCATTATTATGTATTGTTAATTGTAATTGATTTCTTTTATAGTGATATTGCTTAAATCATGATATTAAACATCCAACCAACAAATAATTATTCATCATCGTTATCATCATCATATTCACTTGCAGAAAATATCAGGAACAAGATAAAAATAGTATTATTCAAGTAGAAAAGAAACAAGTGGGTTATACAAAATAGTTTATTCAAAAGACTAACAATTCAAAATTTAGACCTGGTAGAAAAAATTAAAAATCTTATACTAAAACCTCAAGACACTTTAGTATCCTTTGATGTCCGCTCCCTCTTCTGTAGCATCCCAATAGACAAACTTCTGATTCAACTTAAGAAATGGCTAACTTCTATTAACCTAGATACCAACACAATAGAAGAATATTTGGCAATTACTGAAATATGTATACACCAAAATTTTGTTTTCGATGGAAAGTATTACAAACAAATTTCAGGTCTGGATATGGGAAGCCTTCTATCACCATTTTTGGCCAACTTATACATGAGCTTTTTCGAAACACATAACTAAAACCTTTTCTCATATTTTTAAAACATGGAACAGACACGTAGATGACATCTTTGCAATAGTACACTACAGATAGATGATGCTTTAAAACTACTCAACCTTCAATTCACAGTAGAAACTGAAGAGGACTGTACTCTACCTTTTTTGGACCTTAAAATCACAAAAAACAATGAAAAACTGGAATTTGGTATTTATAGATATGCAACACACACAGATAATTACATCAAAGCAAATAGTTTCAACCCAATTCCACACAAACATGCCACCATCAACAGTCTCACACACAGATTAGTAAACCTATCCCTCAGCCAAAAGAATATAAAAAAGAATACCATAAAATCTTAAAAACTGCAATTAAAAATTGATATGGAAAAAGCCTTGTAGATAAAAAAATAAAATCATTCAAACAACATTGACAGATCAGACTACTAAGAAAACTAGCAAAATAACATTACACAATCAAACCACTGGCAGACATCCCATTTAATATAATTTTGTGCTTCATTATATCATTACCATACTCATTAAGAATATTATAAACTGTTTGAAAAATTTGCATCATGAACATATCCAAAGGTCAAATCAAACACTAAAAATTCACATGTGTAGAAGAAAATTTAAATTTTAAGTCTTAGCTGGTAACAATTGGCCAATTGAGCATCAAATTTAGTTTGCTTTATTTCAGGCTACTCTTTTTTTCTTGAATCTAATATTTAAATACTCTGACGACTAAAAGATAGTTATAATCAGGGACGGCTGCTGTTTAGGTGCACAAGAGCACGTGAACACCCAATATTTGTCTTGTAGAAGCCCTTTTCATCTTTTCATTCATTATTTGTATTTGTCGCGCTCACTCCTTTCGAATGTGTAGTAAGTAGACGGCAATAGCATGAGTATGTGGCAACATTGCAGCTAGCACACGTCCCTTGTGCTAGCACATCATGTAACGTTTAAATCTCTGCGCATGTGTAGGTAACAAATGGTACACACAGGCATTGATTGGGTATGCCCAAATCATAGCACAAATACGATGTGCACGTTAGTTCACATTAGCAATGCCAGAGTTCTTGGTTGTCTCTGGTAAGTGCTACTATCTATAGAGTTTAAGTGCAACTATCTTCAAATTCAAATAATGTTTACAACTCCTGACGCTATCAGCTATTGCAGCTATTGTTGCTTTGAGTACGGTGTGTTATTACGGTCCAGTTTCTAAACAGATGTTTTGTTTTAAACACTGTGATAAACTTGGAATATGTAGGTAATCAGCAGGTGAGACAATTGTGAATTTCCTAGTACTTCAAGTACAACCAATGCTTTAGTGCAAAACAATTATTTTGTTATGTGTAGCGACCGACCACAAGGTTTTCGAACTTCTCTCAAGAGGTAGCTATGAACTTAGTGGATTCCGAATAAAAAGTTGTAATAAAGCTTCTAGGATGTCTGCAGCTCAATTTGACAGTTGAGAGTGTTACAAAAATCAGAAGCGGGACTACAGGGGCAAATTTAACAACAATGTATACACAACCTGTAAATGGTTATGCAGTTGCAGTTATTATAAATGCGCTTTTTGCTTTCCATGCCTTATGTTTAGCTCTGAAGTGAGTAATTGATGAAAAGTAGGATGTGCCGACTTGGTACATCTTAGTGAAAAGATAAAGAAGCACAGGAATTCACACTCACATAAGAATGCATGTATTCAGTTCACATTGTTTGGTCATTTGGATATTAGTGCTCAGCTGGACAGTGGCCATGCCATGGCTCAGTGGTTAGACCACTTGGCTCTCACCAAGGCGGCCCAGGTTCGATCCCAGGTGACTGCAAAGTGAGATTTGTGGTGGACAACATGGCGCTGGGGCGGGTTTTCTCCAGGAGCTCCGGTTTCCCCCGCCATCTTATTCCACCGGTGCTCCATCTTCATCTCATGTATAATGAGTGTCACCGCCTGCGGTGCCGTATGAAGTAAAAGCAGGCATTAAACACTACACATTCATTCATTCAGCTGGACAGTGCTTACAGATTTTCAGTAAAGCGACACAATGAGCAAGTTGATAGGAATAGATATATTCTTTCTAGGCTAATAGATTGTATACAATTTTGTGGGGCATTTGAGCTAGCACTCACTAGTAGTAGTGGTGGTAGCAGTAGCAGATAGTGCAAGTGTGCATTTTAAATGTAGGTCTTGTGAACACCCACATTTTAATTCCACGAGCCGCCACTGGTTATAATGGTTATTGTATTTAAAGACCTAGGCCTATGTCCTTTAATCAATAGTGTAGCAGACAAAAACTTTTGAATAGATGTTTTCTCTCAGCACATATACCTACATCTAGTTGCACAGCTGCTTATTTATTTATGTAACATTCTCCAATGTAGGTCATATCGGACAATTAATGAAATGGGTGAAATGATGTTCAAATGAGCCCAGCATCCATAGTAGCTTAGCGTTAACCAAAGTTTTTCTCTCAGAGTAAAATAAATCATAGAAAAAAACTTATCCAGATAACCCATCCTGACCGAGATTCAAACTCGGAACCTCTTGAATGTGAAGCAGATACACTACCATCTTGTTACAGATGCAGGCTGCATAGCTGCTACTGAATATCCACAGGTCATAATTTCATTAACTGCTTGAGGCGAAAAGCTTCAGACAAATAATCACCAATTTTGCTCCTTGCTTAAATATGATCTTTTATTTTTGTACATTTCATAATTTTAGCTTCAGAATCTTTTGCTCTCCATGGCTCTTCACTGCAATATTAACAGCAAAGCAACTATACCCTAGATAACAATTGCTTTGGAATTTTCTTGTCTCTTTTCCATCTTTCTGTAAAGGATTTAGAATGGGTAAATATGTTTTAAGTCCTGCACGTTGGGTAGTGGGCTAAGGCAGCATGCCTTGGTCCCTGGCCACGGAAAGCGGCCCGGGTTCGATCCCACCCATGTGGTGGAGATTTTAGGTCCTGGGTATAGGACCGGTGCCCACTCAGCATCGTGAGGAAAGTGAGGAGCTTACGCTAGGTAAGCGGCCCTGGTCATGAAAATCAACATTCCGTCTGGGGGATGCCGAGATGCTGACCACATCTCCTCCCCGTATCGGTTGGATGATCGTCCACCTCTGCCGTGCACAAGTGGACGTGAGGCCGGCAGTCGGGTTGGTAGGCCTTGGCCCTCTAAGGGCTGTCGCGCCATGGGTTATTATATTAAATATGTTTTAAACATACCAGTTATTATGCAAAGGTATGTTTTGATAATGAATGTATTAAAAAACAGAATTGAGTCAAAAGTTGCACGGCTTTAAATACCACACATATACTAACTAAAATGTCCCAAATATTCAAAAGAAAGATAACAGTTTGTTATTATGTGACACACATGTGCCATTCTTACATTAGTTGGTCAACTTTAGAGATGTATGTCTCCTCTGGCCAGTCAAGACGGGTAAAAACATGAGTGGGATAAAGAGAGTAGAAATGAGTGCAACATATTTAGAATCTGTAAATATCATCAATAATCATATATTCTAAATTATAGATGAGTCGTATTTATTACACATCAGCTTCACTTACGTACCTACTTTGAGGTCATGTTTCGCGAACCATCGTTCGCATCATTGGCTCTTATGCGACTAAAGCTTGATCAAGTGGTGTGGGTAGTTCTGGAGTTGCTGCTGCCATCTGTTGATTTTGTGATGAATTTAAATGTGAGGTTATCTTCTGGCAGAATTCCAAAATTCATTAGTTGGTTTTTATGTTTTTCTATGTATATTCTCTCCCATATGACGAGTTCACTATGTTTTTGTACGTATTTTAGTAATTTGGCGCTATCTTCAATTTCATGATTTTCAGACCAGAAATGAGCTGCTATTGCAGACTTTACAATATTTTTGTACCTTAAGTGCCTAAAATGTTCTTTCTTTCTAGTGCCTATGTTTCTTTTTGTCCTCCCTATGTAAATTTTCTTCATACGCCTTCTTCCAATGTGTAAGGACTATGATACAATGAAGCACAAAATTAATATAATTTTGAGTTGAACTAATTCTCAATGCTCCACTTATTGCTAGTATTTACCTAGAACGTGTTTTGTTAAGAAGATCCTAACGAAATGCGTTCTAGGTAAATACTAGCAATGAGTGGAGCACTGAATATTAGTTTGACTCAAAATTATATACACCTACTGTTGTCTTCTGGGCCAAAAAATAGTATTTTTGGAAAAAAAGTTGATGTTGTACTCACATGACTTTCCCTACTCTTGTGCAAACTATTCTTACAAATGCTTATTCCTCTACTTCATGTTAATTGAGATAAACATTTTCAGAAATTATTGTATTCGGATGTTCTTATAAGTGCAAGGGAAATATACCAATAGCAGGTTTTGAGCAAAAGTCAAATATTTCAAAAGCTAGTCATAAGCAATGACTTTAAAATGTTATTCTTTGTATAGATGCATGAACAAATAAAAAAAGGAATGACTTCCCATTTGAAGAAAGAAAGTGTAAGTATTAGACGAATCAAACAAATACAGAATAAATACAAAAGTGAATTGAGAAGATATTGACACATTGCTTCACTCACACTGTTTATTCACAGGACATGTTTCAAGAGCTCTCGCTCCTATCATCAGCTGATACTCGACTAGTGCAAGTTGTAGTGGTTTCCTCTTTCTCCGTTTTGTCAATAGATGGCGTGATGTACTTGTCAAAGATGTCCGGTGGTGGAGTTTCAAAATTCATGACTCTATGACGATTTTTGTTGATGAAGATTTTTTCCCATATGGAAAGGTCTATGGGGTGATTAACATATTTTATTAGAGATGTTTCCAAGTTGATGTCATGTCTAGTATTCAAAAAATGAAAAGCCACTGCTGATTTTTCTGTTTCATCATTTTTAATGTTTCTTAGATGTTCTTTAGTTCTGATGTTAATATTTCTTTTTGTTTTTCCTATATAAATTTTAGGGCAAGTTTCACATTTGATCTCATAGATTCCTGGTTTTTCTTTGGTAGTGATTGTATTTTTGGGAGGGCCTTTTAACAAATTTCTGATATTAAACCTATTTTGAGGTGCAAGAGTTATATAAAAATTATTTGTGGTTGGTTTATTGACACTCGTCACTTACTTTTTCATATATTTATGAGAGACTAGTTTCAAAGGCCCTGGCCTCCATTTTCGATCTCTTTCCAACTGGCATCTGTTGTTGTCTGCTCTCTCTGGTGGTGGAACTATGAACTTTTTTGTCAAATTATCTACTGGCGGGATTTCAAAGTTCATTACGCGATCCTTATTTTTCCAGATGAATATGTTCTCCCATGTTGTCAATCTATTTTGGTTTATCACTCCTTTTAATAATTTTGGATTTGGATCAATGTCATGGTTTTCATTCCAAAAATGAAATGCTGCTGCTGACTTGTCTTCTTGTTTCAATCTGATGTTTCTAAAGTGTTCTTTGACTCTGGTTTTTAAATTTCTTTTTGTTTGACCTATGTAGCATTTTTCACAATTCTTGCAATTTATTTGGTATATTCCAGATTTGTTACCTGAAGGAATTTCATCTTTTGTTTTTGAATTAAGTAATTTTAAAATTGAGTATCTATTAGTAGGTGCCAAGATTGAAACAAGAAGACAAGTCAGCAGTAGCATTTCATTTTTGGAATGAAAACCATGACATTGATCCAAATCCAAAATTATTAAAAGGAGTGATAAACCAAAATAGATTGACAACATGGGAGAACATATTCATCTGGAAAAATAAGGATCGCGTAATGAACTTTGAAATCCCGCCAGCAGATAATTTGACAAAAAAGTTCATAGTTCCACCACCAGAGAGAGCAGATAACAACAGATGCCAGTTGGGAAGAGATTGAAAATGGAGGCCAGGGCCTTTGAAACTAGTCTCTCATAAATATATGAAAAAGTAAGTGACGAGTGTCAATAAACCAACCACAAATAATTTTTATATTAATTTTGACGTCACTGTTACTAAATTCCTCCAAACACACATGCAAGAGTTATGTTGTGTTTTGAGAAGATTTTTTGGAATTTGTTATAGGCTGATGGGTGGAAGGTGAATTTTTTAAAATTTTTTTTCTCTTTTTCTCCTGTAGGTTCTAGGGTGGTGGTTTCTTTTATTTTCTTAGCTTTGTTGAGTCTGTTAACTGTTTTGTCTACTAAATTTGGGTTGAAACCGTTGGATATAGCTACTTTTTTTATGTGTAAGTATTCTTCTTGATAATCTTCTCTGTTTAGTGGAAAGTTGATCATCCAAAAGATTAAACTGTTGAAAATGGCATGTTGGTGTTGCTTTGGGTTGAAACTGTTGTTCTTGATGTAATTATCTGTGTGTGTCGGTTTCCTGTAAATACCAAAGGTGAGTTTGTTGTTCATTTTTTTGATCTTGATGTCCAAAAAGGGGAGCATCACGCAAAAGTACATCACGCCATCTATTGACAAAACGGAGAAAGAGGAAACCACTACAACTTGCACTAGTCGAGTATCAGCTGATGATAGGAGCAAGAGCTCTTGAAACATGTCCTGTGAATAAACAGTGTGAGTGAAGCAATGTGTCAATATCTTCTCGATTCACTTTTGTATTAATTTGTGCTTCACTGTCCCTACGCTTCTTCCAAGTTTATACTTTGAAATACAGAATATCTTCAAAACGGTTCACTCAAAATAAAAAAAAAAAAATTGGATAATTTAATATAATTTTGAGTCGAACTAATACTCAATGCTCCACTTATTGCTAGTATTTACCTAGAATGCATTTCGTTAGGATCTTCCTAACTTCATCAGCTGTTGTCGACTAATGGACGTCGGTTCAGTGAACTCCTCGGAGGTGATAGGTGCGTCTCTGTGGTTATCCTGATGAACTTAAAATTTGGGTTTTTTTCAAAGGTATTATTGAAATTAAACAATTTTCTTCCATGTTTCTTTATGAAGATTTTTTCCCACGTGGTTAATGCACCTGGACCTTAGACACTTTTTAATAAGTGAATTTCTCGTTCTATATCATGATTCTCCTTCCAAAAATGGTACGCTACCGCCAATTTATCTATTTATTTATTCCTGATGTTCCTAAAATGCTCTTTAAGCCTAATGTTCAAGTTTCTTTTTGTTTTTCCAATGTAAAAGTTGTCACAGCCCTTGCAATTTATCCGGTACACACCTGATTTTTTGTCTGTGGGTATCTCGTTTATATTATGTGATTTCAAAAGATGTTGTACACTAAATTTGTTCTGTGGGGCCAAAGTAATATGTTCTTTGAAGACTTTTTGGAAAAGGTATGTATCTCTGGGATGATATGTAAATTTTCTGTATGAAGTTTCATTGCTGATTGGGGAAAGAGTAGTTACATGTTTGCATCTTTGTTGTCTTTTGAATTTATCAATTTTCTTGTTGACCAATTCAGCACTGAATCCATTGTATTCTGCAATGTGAATAATATTATTGTATTCTTTGATATATTCTATCTTGTTTAAAGGTACATTAACAAGCCTGTAAGTTAAACAGCATGCTTGTGTTGTCTTGGGTTATATCCATCTGATTTTACGAAATTTTCTGTGTGTATTTCCTTTCTATGTATGCCAAATTCAAGTTTATTATGTTGGTATAGATATGTGGATGACATTTGGGCAATAGTAAATGAGAAACAAGTGGATGATGCATTAAAACTACTTAATTTACAAAATCCTGCTGTAAAATTTTCCATAGAAAAAAAGAGACAAACAATGAAATCCCTTTCGTAGATTTGAAACTTAACAGAAAACATAATAAACTTGAATTTGGCATACATAGAAAGGAAATACCTATACACACAGAAAATTTCATAAAATCAGGTGGATATAGCCCAAGTCAACACAAGCATGCTGTTATCAACAATTTAACTTACAGGTTTGTTAATGTACCTTTAAACAAGATAGAATATATCAAAGAGTACAATAATATTCACAATGCAGAATACAATGGATTCAGTGCTGAATTGGTCAACAAGAAAATTGATAAATTCAAAAGACAACAAAGATGCAAACATGTAACTACTCTTTCCCCAATCAGCAATGAAACTTCATACAGAAAATATACATATCATCCCAGAGATATACACCTTTTCCAAAAAGTCTTCAAAGAACACAATATTACTTTGGCCCCACAGAACAAATTTAGTGTACAACATCTTTAATCACATAATATAAACGAGATACCCACAGACAAAAAATCAGTTGTGTACGGATAAATTGCAAGGGCTGTGACAACTTTTACATTGGAAAAACAAAAAGGAACTTGAACATTAGGCTTAAAGAGCATTTTAGGAACATCAGGAACAAAGAAATAGATAAATTGGCGGTAGCGTACCATTTTTGGAAGGAGAATCATGATATAGAACGAGAAATTCACTTATTAAAAAGTGTCCAAGGTCCAGCTGCATTAATCACGTGGGAAAAAATCTTCATAAAGAAACATGAAAGAAAATTGTTTAATTTTGATACTACCTTTGAAGAAAACCCAAATTTTAAGTTCATCAAGATACCAACAGAGACGCACCTATCACCACCGAGGAGTTCATGGAACCGACGTCCATTCGTCAACAACAGCTGATGATGTTAGGAAGATCCTAACGAAATGCGTTCTAGGTAAATACTAGCAATAAGTGGAGCATTGAGTATTAGTTCGACTCAAAATTATATTGATTTTGTGCTTCATTGTATCACAGTCCTTACATAATGGAATTGGATAATTTACCTGTTTTAATGAGCTCTACATTTTCTGGTAGTGATGATCTTTTCTGTTTATCATTAGAAGCTATGCAAAAGTCATCCAGAATGAAGATGACTGCTAAGGATATTCTCTCAAAATTTAGAGTCCCTTTTTAGAAAATCAAAAGTTTTATCCTCCTCTGTGGTGGAGGATTTTCTTGAAAATTTTTGGATCATGTTAAGTTTAAATACCAGGTTTGGTTTGGAAAAGCGCAGTCAGATGGAAAAGTTCAATGCCATACCCCGAATTTGAATCACGGATCTCCCCTCTCCATCCAGTTGCTCTTAACCATTGATCTACCATGGTAATATGTCAGTCTGACATTAAATTCTCCAACTGACTAACATTTTTCTGGTAAGATCTCAAACACACATGAGACGGCTACTTTAATAGCAACTTACAGTGCATAAGTACTTTAAGTTCCTGGCTTTATTGTTCAGATCACTATTAGGTTAATTAGTGGAAACTGATTGTTCTTTCACACCAGCTATGTGTAGGCCAAGGTTTGGAAAGATATAGTCAGACTGAAAAATTCAATGCTGTAGGTGGGATTTGAACCACGACTCTCCTGGTCTCCATCCAGTTGCTCTTAACCACTGAGCTAACTTTCCAAACCTTGGCCTACACATGGGTAGTGTGAAAGAACAATTTCCATTAATTGACCTAGTTTGGTATTTAACCGTCTTTTCAATTTTGAGTTATGCTATTCACAAAACAGTATATTTCCATTGAAATCTGTAAGTCATATTTTTAGTGAAATGCAATACTTCCCATACTTATTTTAAGTACATAGAGAAAATAAAAATATTGCCAAATTTGCAAATAATAATTCTATACAGCATAAACAGTGGTAATATGCACATCTTCTGTATTACTTTGCCAAATTTTTAAAAGTTTCCTAGCTTTTAATCTGTTGCCCTAATTTTCCAGTTTGGTGTATGCACCATGTTTATACTCTTCGGAAGCTAAATAAATGAGTTTGTGTTGCAGAGATTTCACCAACCAAATTGCATCGAATGCAAGCTACATAAGATCATAAATTATTTATCTTCTTTAATGATCATATCTGTAGATAAATTATAGTCAAATAAAATCACTAGTATCTTTATCAGTCTATTAGAATGGCTACATCCAATTTACAGCTTTTAAATTAATCTTGAAAAAAAAATCATTTCTGAAGAAAATTTGTAAAATTTTCTTTATTTTTCACACTATAAATGCTGGAGGGATTGATCAAAACCTATTAATTTTAAAATTTAAAAGCATGAGCTAGTTAGTTTCTACTCAATCCCATAATACAGAACAGCAATGGAGAAAAAAATATGAGTATAGAATTTACTATTACATCTAATCTTCTTTTAAACTTAATAATTTCATGTGTTAAAAGTACATGGAAAATGAAAAATATGCTGAACACAAATTTATAACGTGGAAATTATGTATAAAAAAATAGTAAAGTGTTAGTATTACAATGACCAATAGTTTTAGTAGCTTGCAGAAAGAAAAAGAAAAAACAAAATGGCGGCTGGTTGGAAACGGCTATTAACTGCGATAAATAAACTATTTTAATAAATTCTTGAAATTAATTTTCTCTCTCGTTGAGGTGCCTAAATTATCTCTTTTATGCATTCATCAGCTAAGAATTCTGTGGACTTCAAGGAATTATCCTGCTAATTTATTTGCAATGACCACACGTAACGACTGTTAGAGCAGTGGTTTTACGTAAAACTATGCAATCACTCTATGGAAATTGCCGTAATGACCTGAAAATTTAACTTGTATAACTTACTTTATATTTAAGTTACATTAATATAAATATTCAACAAACAAGAAGAGAAACTACTAATGTGCGTATCTTACTAAGATGTACGCAGTTGTAAAGTTGTCTGTAAATTACGTAAATTATAAGATAAATCACAAATGTATTCTATTTTAGGGTTTTAAATATTTAAAACTTACCATTACATTCACGGCAACATGGCTTAGGCATGTTGACTGGAATGTGTATCTACGTATTACAGTAAAATCAAATTGGAGCAATCTTGCTTGCTTCCTCTCTCCAGCTATCCTTGGTCTAGAATGAAGCTAATGTTTGATTACATTGTTGCGTCATAGCAACTACGTAATTTTCTAAACTATTTATTTTTCTGGATTGATGTTAGAATATATTTTTGTATACTAAATATACTATAGGTAATTAATTAATACGTGTTTCAATGTAATAAGTTAATATATAATTTTTTAATCTCTCAATTAATGTTTCAACTCGCCTACTACAAACCATTACCTACTTGATAAAATCGTGAGATATTACAAGCTGACGGATCAACGTCACTGCTAGTTAAACTAAGATGACCTCGCCAAATCTACTAAAGTAGGTACATGAAGAAAGACAAACAGTTAAAATGAAATGATGCTGATTCTCCCGCCACCAATATTTGCTTCCTGAATTAGTACTCCCATCATCAAGTTATATGCGTTGCAGGCGGGAAAAGAAGTTCTCCAAATAGAGATAAAATCATTAGAGGGGGTGGGGGCACTTGTGCAGAAAGAAAAATTTAAAACCGGTATAGAAATTCTAAACGTAGTTCGCCCGCCTCGGTAGCGTGGTGGTAGAGTGTCTGCCTCACGTTCAAGAGGTCCCGAGTTCGAATATCGGTTAGGGTGAATTACCTGGATAAGGTTTTTTCCGTGGTTTTCCCTTACCCTGATAGACGAATGTCGGGTCACTCTAAGCTCCATGGCCCTCGGACTCATTTGAGCACCACTTCACCCATTTCATTCATCGTCCGATATGACTAAACGTTGGAGGACGTAAATTAAAACACACACACACACACACACACACACACACACACACACACACACACACACACACACACACACACACACACACACACACACACACACACAAGCTTGCTCTCTCTGACCCTTTAATTTACATCCTTAATGTCCTACGTCTTTCAGTCCTGCTACTTCCATACACAATGGAAGACAGTAAACGTTCCGCATTCCACAAAGGTCGGCCACGCCGTGGCTCAGTGGTTAGACCGCTTGGCTCTCACCAAGGCGGCCCGGGTTCGATCCCAGGCGACCGCAAAGTGAGATTTGTGGTGGACAACACGGCGTTGGGGCGGGTTTTCTCCGGGATCTCCGGTTCCCCCCGCCATCTCATTCCACCGGTGCTCCATCTTCATCTCATGCATCATCAGTGTCACCGCCTGCGGTGCCGTATGTAGTAAAAGCGGGCGTTAAACACTACACATTTTCCACAAAGGTCAACAAAACCTGACATCCCAACTGCTATGCCCGATTAGCCTTCTGGACTCCCTCAGCAAGTTTCTCGAAAAAGTCACATGTATTAAAACCATCCCTACCACATCTCAAAAGCAAATTCCTCGCATCTGAATAATTTGTTTTCGGTACTCATCTATCCATAACATTCCAGCTGTTACTGCGGATTCAGTTACAAATCCAAAGACACACTATTCCCCGACATATTTGAACGCACGATCGAAAGTTTGGCACCAAAAACCCGAAACCTACAGTTTCTCAGATTCCCCTATTAAACTCATAGCTCTAGAAGACAGCAGTCGTGAACAACACTCAAGCCATTCCACGCCCTGTCTCAACCGGAGCCCCACAACGTAGCTTTCTGGATCCGGTTCTGTTCAATACATGAACGACCTACCCCAAGCACACTCAGCATCGCGTTACGCTGGGATTGGGATTTCATTACGGAGGGGATTAGGTACGTAGGTCACCGTGCTTGGCCCATTGTTCCTATGCCCCCAAGTGGGGGCACCCCCGGGAGGAAGGTTGAGGCAAAGGAAGCAGAAGGCGGCCGACCCAAGGAGCCACGACAGTACAGAGGGCAGGGTCCCTACAGTTTACTTGGATAGAGACCTTCCCCAACAGTCCAGTACAACGAAGCCACTCCCCTGCAGCGGGACGGCAATGAGCCCAGCAGCCGAGCCCTAATGGTCTCAGGCAGGCGATCCAAGCCCCAAAGTACCTGGCTGGCGGTCCCGAAATGGTCCCAGCAGAGGAGCGGAGGCCGGTAACCGACCTACTGGAGGAGGAAGTAGTTTACCTCAGAGCATATCATCCTGCCATGCACCGCCGACACACCCGCCGACACTTCTACCCTGAAAGAGACCACCAGATGAGAGATGATATGAAATGATAATGGAGATGAAATGGAGGGACAGGAAATTCGGGGGATGTAATTAACCTACCCATCATTCGCCTAGCGACCCGGGAAAAACCCCGAAAAAACCCATGGGTCAGGTAGGTTGGCCACGGAAATCGAACCCGGGCCTCCCGAATGCGGGCCACAGACGGACCACAGCACCTTCCCGCTTGGTGCTTTACGCTGACGACAGCTCATCCCAACTCTTTCTTGTTGCTACATCAAAGGATACTTGACAACCTGATTGAATGGTTCACAAAATTGTGGGTGAAGATCAACACCATCAAAAGAAAAGCCATCATTTTTACAAATTGCTCTTAAACACCATCATCCTGCGCATAGACTTTCTCCTCTTACACTAATCCATCACCTGTACCGACAGGTTCAAATACATCAGTTTTTAAATACAGATCAAGCACTCATCCCAAAATGCCACATCCAAATGACACACAGCTACATAAATTATACCCACTCAACTACAAAAACTTTCTGAAGTTATATATCTGCTGCACTCACTATATTGCATAACATCTTCTGTGGTTTAGCCTGTAATCTCCCGAGCTGGAGGGCTTCAATTACGATGGAGGGCAATTGCCTTTTTTTGGAGCGTAGAAGTTCTTAGTTTGGCTTCCTTCAGAAGGGAAGTAAAGCCGAAGATTCCGTGACATAGATTTATGGCAGGTAAGAAAAACTTAACCCTGATAAAGAAGTCTCTGAGCAAAATTAAGCGGACTTTCAAGCCCAATATACAATGGAACGTTGAGAACTACAGCAGTTAAAAAAGTACCCATAAGTCATCATCATCATCATCGTCATCATCATCATCATCAACATCATCATAATCAATTTCCTTCTTGGTCTAGGTAATTTACCTGTTCTGACTTCACAATTAAGACCATCTCTTTCTTGGTCTGCCACATCTCTTCGCATTATAGGTTTATAGTTATTTACAGTAACTGAAATTCTTTCTTCATTCATCCATTGCATGTCTATGCTTCTGTACACTTTCATTTTTATATAATCTCTTTTTAAGCAACCTTACATATCCTTTCATGGAAGTGTTGAAAACAGTGTTGTTGTATAAATTAAATTTATTGGGAGTCGATTAATGACACTAAACAACACTTACTTTTAAATTTTCCCGGAACTAGTTTCAGAGGCCTTCCCTCTATCATCAGCCGGACAGCGACTGGTTCTCCTTGGTGTAGCTGGCAATATTTTGTCATCAGTCTCCTCTGGTGGCAGTTCGAGGAACTTGCTGAACAAATCTTTCTGGGGGATGTTCGAAATTGAATACTTTGTTCCTATTTTATGAAATAAAGATTTGTTCCCATGTGGACAGTTCTTGTTTTCCTGTTGTATGTTTTAGTAATTTTGGTTCTGGATTTATGTTGTGGTTTTTTTCCCAAAAATGCGTGGCAACTGCTGATTTTTCTAATTGTTTGTATTTGATGTTCCTAAAGTGTTCCTTTGCACTTGTTTCTAAATTTCTTTTGGCTTTTCCAATATAAATTTGACTACAGTCACAGCATTCAATTTGATATATTCCAGATTTTTTGTTAGATGGAATGGCATCTTTGATGTTTGAGCAAATTAGGTTTTCTAAGGAGTAATGGTTCACTGGTGCTAGTTGAATGTTTTGTTTTTTGAAGACTTTTTTGAATTTATCAAAGGCCCATGGATGGTAAGTGAATTTTTTGAAGATCATTTTAGTTTCTGTAGCTGAGAGGGTTGTGGTTTCCTTTAGTAGTTTCTTCTTATTTGCTAAGTTCACTTTTTTGTCTACTAGTGATTTGGGAAAGTCATTTTTCTGTGCTATTTCAATAATTTTGTTGTATTCTATTTTGTATCCTTCTGCTATGAGAGGGATGTTGACCAGTCTGTGTGCTAAACTATTAAAGATTGTCTGTTTGTGGGATCTTGGATTGTAGCCATTAGCTTTTATGTAGTTGTCTGTCTGTGTTGGTTTTCTGTAAATGTCAAAGTTTATTCTATTTTTATTTCTGATTATTTTTAGATATAAAAATGTTAAATACTCGTCTTTTTCAAGTTCACTGTAGAAGTTGAAAAAGACGAATATTTACCATTACTGTTCATATGTGTGTTCAACATGATTTCTTATCTCATTAGCCCCCCACAACTCCACACCCTATTACACATAAAATGAAACTAGTTACAGTGGAATAATAAATATTATACAAATAAAATAATTTCAATTAGAGAAAATAGAAGTATTGTCATCAACTTCTTAAGATAAGTGGAAAATAATCACTAAATATTTTATTTGTATAATATCCACACCCTATGTCATTTTTTATTCTACTATTGCTTCATAGATTCTTTCATGCCACTTTACCGACATATCTGGTAATTTATATTTACAGCTCCTTACCCCAGACATCACTGTCTTCCCTTTCACTCTTATCTTTCTCCCATGTGCTCCCCAGCCTCCATTATAGCACAGTCTCATCCCTAAATAGTCAAACTCCTTTACCACCTCCACTTTTTGGTCTTTTAGATACTAGGTTTGAATAAGGCAACGCCAAATGGAGTAGCTAGAGTGGAACTTGGAAGACCTTGCAGAAGTGGGGTAATTATAGAAAGATACAGTCCTTACACAATGGAATATAGTAAGATGTTTAAAATATTGATATAGTTGTATAAATAAGGATGATGATAATACATTAAAGATCTGCCTAGAACAACAGAAGAATTCAACACATAAGGACAGCTGGTGGGCAGAGCTAGAGAGAACACTGGTCAAAATAGGGATGGGGGATATTTGTTATGAGAGAGAAAGAAATGTAAAAGGTTTTTGGACAATCATTAAGAATAGGATAGAGGACATTGCCAGACAAGTGACATGGAGAAATCTGATAAGTAAGAAATCACTAAATGTATACCTGAAAATGAAGACAGAATGGGGAAGGGAAACATATAGAAACATATGTGGTAGATATGAGAGGGAGGGTTTAGCTTGGTTAAGGACAGGAGCCATATTGAGAGGGAGTTCACCAAAGGAATGCATTCTATGTGGAAAGAAAATAAGCTTAGAGATTATGTAGTGGAGTGTAAAGAAATTGAAAACTGAAGGAAATTAATGTGGGATAAGAACTGGGATGATAAAGGGGCTTACCTAGTAACAATAAAAATGCTTATACTGAAAGGAGAGAAAAGAATAAGGGAGGTGGGAAAATTTGCTGACAAAATCAAAGAGAAATGGTTGAGAAGGGCAAGCAAGTATGAAGTAGAGAAATGGAAGACAAATCAGAACATTAGGTCAAGGTCATATAAGGTCTATGATAGAGGTAAACGGCCAGGGAGCCAACACCACTATAAGCCCATAATATAAGCAGCGGACAAATTTGTACCTAGATTAGAATTGTAAAACTTGTAATTGAGATTGTAAGATATGGGAGTACAAATAAATTATAGTTATACTCTTTCTTGTACTATTTATATCTATTGTAATATAATTTGTTGCCATACTGCCTATAAAAATGTACCTATCCTTCATTGCTTCCCTTAATTTAATAACACTGATTGGAAGGGTTAGTTTATTACAATTTGTTTTGTGCTTATTCATTACCTGTATCAAAATATTTATTAAATATAGAATAAAATAATTCCCATTTATCACTCATGCAGTCTGTATTATATATCTTATCCCATTATTCCTGCTGAAGCAATTTTTTAAAAGCATTTAAACTATAAGAATTTATTTTTCTTGTTCTTATCTTTACCATACTATCTTTTTTAATATTGCAATTCATAACTGAGGAATATTTTTTCAAAACTCGATAGATGCACAAAATGTGTTTATGAGAAAAACAAGTTTTTCTATTTATTGACAATACTAATTGGTTTGCACAGCAACTATATTAATCATTAAATTCTCCTTCCTGAAACTGTTTCATTGAATATGAAAAGAAATAAATGTCATAATTTAATTAGTGCAAGTTTGAGGTTTTAAAATGAAGAGTTTTTTCAAAAACTGATAAATTCTGATTAACTTTCCTGTGTGAGCGAGAAATTAACTCATGAAGTTTAGATATTTTTACTATTTATTGTTTTTGTTACTTTTTATTTATGCATTTATTATTTCTTGTTTATTTTCACCTTTTCACAATACATAATGTATTATACAACCAATGTGTTAATGTGTATAAGGTACTTGATTAGGTATAAACTTAGAAACTAAATACTACTACATTCACAATAACAATATAATATTTTGTTTTATTTATATAACAAACGTATTGAATACAAAGAAATTTGAAACAATATGAATAAGTAAGCTTTAACCTTTATTGGTATCCTCTAGTAAATCTTCATAAAATTCTTTTGCCGTTTCTGGAATTTCAAAAGATTTAGCTAGATTTTGAACATCATTTTTCTTTTCTTTGCTCACTCTATCAGGAGGCATAAAACTGTGCCCACGTATTGGGTAGATATGTGAAATGTGGGAAGATTTTTTACTCTTCTCCAAGAAAGCAATAAGCATGAACATCATACTATTCTTGTTCTGACTAAAGTAAGAATCTGAAAATAAATGAATGGCAGGAGTATTGCTGGACATCCTTTCTTCCGGTTCCAACTAGGAGTGTGCAAAGCTCAGGCAACCTGGTTGCAGCCTTTAGCAGATTCAGTTTCCAACCATGTATACAAGGAAATGTCGGTTCTGGGTTTTAGATGGAATCATTATACATAGATTATACAGCCATACCTGTTCTGCATAGAATCGCCAACAGAAAGTTTAGGACAGTGGTTGTTTTTGCTGCATATCAAAGCAAATAGTGATTTCCTCAGCATTTTCCTCTTTCAACATCAGATAAAACCTTTTTGAATGGAACTTGTGCATTCTGTACATGGTTCTTAGTTCGTTTTTCTTTTCCATGTCTGCCTCTGTCTTAATCTTCATCAGTCCCATTTTGCATCTTGAGCATGTGTCAGTGTGTTGTGTACGGAATGAAAAATTGAAGTTTTAAAATATGTATTTATATTTTGACAGTAAGCAGACTGGCAGATTTCTTAATCTTCTTTCTTTGCAAAGGTTGTTCCACATTTTTCAGATATTAAGTTATGGAGGTAAATATCCTCTCCTTGCTTTTGCTCTTCTATAATGGCTTTCTCTGCATTTGTACTTTTTAGCGTCCGCTTTATAGCAGCAGAAATTCCCTTCTGTAATATTCCTGTTCTGTCACTTCCTATGGTTTCCTTTGGTGCATTCCCAGATAAATGCAACTTTCTAGACAGGAGAAATAATCTATCTTTTGACACCCCTGTGATTCCTTGGAAGCTTGCAGTGCATACTGACAATACTCGGCCAACATTAGCTCTCACACTGTATTTAACGCTAACAGTGTGCTTCGTATTTGGAGCTTCTTTCTTCATCACTCTGCGATTAAGAGAAGTAATATGCATATTTTTCATAAGGAATTTATCTTGATCAATTTTATTTAGCACAGAAAAAGTCAAATCAGCTACATCACAGAGCTTATGCCTTTTACTTTTAGGATTTCGTGGAGTGCACTCAAGGCCATGTGAACATGAAATTGCTTGAGTATGAGGTTTCCTTGATTTGCATTTTGATTTCCTTTCCTTGTTTTTGCAATTTCTACTTCCTATGCATTCTGCAACTGGTACAGTTTCACAATCTGAGCTCCTTTCCATTGTGCATAGTACATACTGTTGTATATAGTATTATGTTATATAATTATGTAGTATTACTGACGAAGCCATGATTTATGTATAAATCAAAAGGTGAATAAAGTATCTTATCTTACAGTGCAGTGTCTCAACTAAGAATAAAACTTCCATTTAAGTATAACAAAGCTTTCAAAAATGAATGTGAAATACAAGCGCACATCCTGAGTTTGCAGTTATTACCAGCGCTGCAGCAGTATACAAAGCTTGCAGAAATAATTGAGAATTCCAAGAATCGCAATAGTGAGATGTCAGTCAATGCCAACATGTGTTTCATAGAATTGAGGTTGCTACACGCTGGATCATAAAATCATAAAATTGCCTCTATCAACTTTTGCTTTAACTGAGCCAAGTGCATCTATCGAGTTTTGAAAAAACTGCTGATATTCCCTATCTTCTACACAGGACATGAATCAAATTTTGCAAAATCTGATTTCACAGAGCAGAAGGTGAAAATTATGCCGATACTATATATAACTCAATTTTGTACAATTTTGCATCTATCAAGTTTTGAAAAATTCTCCTCAATTTTCATGACCTGAGCTTTATGATCTGATACATACCTATCAAAAACTCTTACTTTTATTCTCCTATAATCAATATTAGTGGCAACTAGGTCAATAGAGGTAGTAGATGTCAATGTGACTCGAGCTGAGACAGTAATATACATTTTAATACTAAACATATTTAGCACTTTTCTAAGTTGTACATATGAAATGTTTCAGTGTATGAGTTAATGTTAATATCTCCCATCATCATAATTTTGTTATTAAATACTGAATATTTCGACAGTACAGTCTCTAAACCATAGAAAAAATTTGGCATTTGTCCATTTGGTGATCTATAAATTCCGAGTAATGTACGTATTAGCCCCATCAGTATTAATTCTTTCCCCAGTAATTTCAAAATCATTTTCTATGCAATGTTTGTTCAAATTCATAATTTGTACACTTTCATTATATTTTTCATGCAAAACCACCTTTAAATTCTGTTCTACAGAAACTACTTTGTAATACAAAATTATTTAATTTATAGAGCTGCATTTGATGTGCTTTTGAACCATGTTCTGAAATGATTTAAACCTGAAGGCCTAAACTTTATGAGTATGCTGAATTGCTCAGTTTTGTTGGATAAGTGTTGCACATTTTGATTAAATATAATTAACCCTTAATTGGTAACATTCATCTCTGAGGCAGGTATAAAATTTCTCAATGTATAGTTGACACACATGCATTGCTAATTTGATCTGCTATTCCAGCTATGGTTCAATAGTAAGTTGAAATTTGTATTGCATGAACATCATTGTTTTACTTCCATGAAAATATTGTTTTACTTGCATGCACGCTTCATCCACATCATCTCACAGGCGGATATTACAGTCAAGGTAATAAAGGTACCTGTCTCCATCTGGTAGAGGTTATTTCTTTAAATAAGTATATCTGATGCTTTTATATTCCTGAATGAATGAATCTGATTCTAAGTTATAAATACATGGTAGGGGTAGAATTTTTAAATCTGAAAAATGTGGTTTACTTGGAATACATTGGTTCACTTTATATCGATATTTAACTGTATTGAAACACCACAGTGAAGCAAAACAATTATTAAATTATAGATGAGTCGTATTTATTACGAGTGAAGCTGATGTGTAATAAATACGACTCATCTATAATTTAATAATTGGTTCACTTATTTGATTAATCTTATTATTCATTTCTGTAGTTTGAACACCTTAATGTAGTTGGAAGATCCCAAAAGCAGATTCTGAATTTCAGTACTGAGTAGGTATACATAGCCAAAATAATTGCTTTTAAGACATCTAAGTTGCATGTTCTAGCTAGTACCCTTATGGCATATGAGTCATTCCATGTCAAAATGAACACGTCTGAGACATGACCTTTTTGTATTTTTTCCAAATTTTTTTTACATAACACCTAGAAGATATTAAATAACCCGTGTATTTTGTTTTTGGTGTCACGATTATTTAGAGGTTTATTGAATATTATATTTTCTGTATATTCGCCTGCTGTATTCTATGAAAATCGTTATAACAAAGATTATATGAATAATGAAATGTTAGTGTTTGAGACATTATGAAGTACACATATTGCAGTTTAATATGTTATTATTTTAGGTTTGGTGAAAACAAAAAATGGGCTTCATTTAGTGGGGTAAGTTTTTCAAAATGTGTTTTAATTAGCAACTTATTACTTTATAAAAATGGAAAAAATATCATTATAATCTTTGAAATATTGTGCATGGAATTTCATTGGTTTCAGAATGGGATTGAAGTAAAAAGTTGTGTTATAAATACTTTACTGGTGGCATGTGAGGTGATTCACGTCCGGACCAAGAGTGCTGTGAATACGTGGGCGAGCTATCATTTTACTTCCGGTGTTTACCGTTCAGATCTGCATCTATGCATAATAAGTTGAAACCTCAGTATGTTGTCAACTGACATTTCATGTAAGTTCTGAAGTGTGTAAGTTTATTTTCATCATGTCAGATTTGGCTCAAAGGAGTGATTGTTGCTGTTTTAATCCATTCAAACTAGTTAACCACAG
Source organism: Mantis religiosa (assembly GCA_030765055.1). NCBI lineage: Eukaryota > Metazoa > Arthropoda > Insecta > Mantodea > Mantidae > Mantis > Mantis religiosa. Next base: position 90,144,675 of record CM060955.1, on the reverse strand, counting down.
AATAGGACATAAAAAGTTAAGGCTAGTAACCTCAGCAATGCTCATTAAACTGAAACTGGAAGGCGTAAACCTAGCTCACGATTTGAAAGTGTGTGACAATTGTCACAAGAAAATTTCTAAACTTCCAAAGCAACAAAGTACAAGTGAGTGATGTGTACCAATTGCAAGTGAAAGTGCAGTACTAGAAGAATGTGAAAATACAGATAGATATAGTTTTTCCTCATTCTCCAGTGATGCAGTAAGTATGGACACAAAAGATGCAGCAAGAAAACTGAATGAGAGTTTAGTGGCAATAGGACAATTGCCTATAGAAAAAAGAAAATTGTCGCAAAAACGCTATCCTCGGGATAAGTTTCAGAGAATATTGCAGCAATGAAGGATAAAGTATTTCATATTGCAGACTCCACTTCAAATGAAAATTCACATCATTCTGAAATAATACAGAAACTAATAAATTTTTTGCATGAAACTGGTGACAAAACTCTTAAAATACAAATACTGACAATTTTTGACAGCTGGTCTTACAAGAAAATAAAACAACATTTTGATGTGTCAACTCACATGATATGAATATCTAAACAGGTGGCTAAAGAAAAAGGAATTTTAGGAACTCCAGACACCAAATCTGGAAAAAGCCTTGACCCATCTACATCTAAAAAGGTGTCTGAATTTTATAATTCTGATGATGTGAGTAGGGTTATGCCTGGCAGCAAAAATGTAGTTTCTGTTAAAGAAAACGGTAGGAGAATTCATAAACAGAAAAGATTGATACTTTGCAATCTTAAGGAAACTTTCCAAAGCTTTAAAGATATGCATCCGGATGTCAGAATAGGTTTTTCAAATTAAATTTAAAGGGAGTCGATTAATGACACAACACTTCCAAGAAAGGGAAGGGTTTTCAAAATTTGCGGAATTAAGGCCTAAGGAATGAGTACTTCTTGTAACTATTGGAACCCATTCAGTTTGAGTTTGTGCTCATCACGAAAATGTCAAATTAATGCTTGATGGTATCAGTATTTATCGTCTCACTGCAAATTCAAATCCCATTTTAACTAATTATAAGGACTGCTTGACACACATCGTCTGCAACCCCCCATCATCTAACTGTTTTTTAAAGACGTGTAAAGCTTGTCCAGGAACTGAAAATATAACAAATCATTTACAACAACTGCTTGATGAACAAGATACTCATGAGATTACCTACAGACAGTGGGTGACTGTGGATCGCACAAATTTAGAAACCTTGATATCGCCCGTAGAGGATTTTCTAGGCAAATTATCAACAAAACTCAGCAATTTACTTCCACATACATTCATAGCTCAGCAGCAGAATTTATTTTTGCGGGAGAGTAAAGAAAATCTGGCACTAGGCGAATGCATAGTGATAGCCAATTTCTCGGAAAATTATGCTTTTGTTATTCAGGATTCTGTTCAGGTGGTACACTGGAACAATAGTCAGGCCACAATTCATCCTTTTGTGGTCTATTATAAAGACAATAGTGACATAAAACATTTTAACTTTGTTGCTATTTCTGAATGCTTAAAACATGACACCAGAGCTGTCCACCTTTTCCAAACAAAACTGTTACTGTTTCTGAAACAGAAACTGAGAGTACCGTAAAGTCATATATTTTACAGATGAGTCAAGTGCTTAGTATAAAAATAAAACAAAGTTTTCAAACATCTGTTTACACGAAAATGACTTTCAAATTCAAGCAGAGCGGCACTTTTTCACCACATCCCACAGAAAAGCACCTTGTGATGGCTTTGGTGGTACTGTTAAAAGACTTGCAATGAAAGCTAGCCTTCAGCCTGGAATAGACTCTATCACAAGTCCAAGGAAACTGTTCACGTGGGCCAAGAAGAACATTTCCAATGTAGTTTTCAACTTTTTCTCTGATAGTCAACATAAGGAGCATAATAATGTATTTCAATCAAGACACCAACAAGCAAAAGTGGTGCAAGGCACTTTACAATTGCATTCTTTTGTGCCAATATCTGTATCTGTATCCGTTGCAAAGCAGAGGGAGAGTGGTGGATATTAAAACTCCTTAACCAATCTATGATTAATTTTAAATCAATGCAACAAAATATGTGGTGACTGCAAGTGTAAATTTGTGACTGGAATTTCAAACTATTGAATGTCGTGTGATGAATGTGATCAAAGAGAGCTATTAATAGTATCATCACCAAGCTTCTGGAAACAGAAATCATAATTGACCTTGTAGGTGATGATGGCAGTGCAATGCAAGATACGCCGTCAGCTGCCACATGGTGTGTGAGCTTGTTGACCTTGTAAGCAGCTCTGCACGACTTGGTAAGTTACTTAATTTCTCTCTTATTATTTGGAATCCCAAACTGAATTTTTTCCTCAGGTTATATGACATCATGAGGTTAGTTTTAAATTTTTTTCGGAATTTTTTTAGCAATGTGCTAGCACTGATAATGATATTTGTAATCTTAATGCCTTTGTGAAAATATAAATATTACATGATATATTTTTTGTTTAATGTGTAAATTAAGTATATATTTCAATCTAATAAATGAGCCAAAAATTATATTTTTCTGCCAAAAATAACCAGATATATTCACATTAATGTAGAATGATGCGCGCAAAATACCTAAATGTTTAATTCTTTTTATTGGCCAAAATAATTAAGCCAGAGACTAACAAAAAAATACATGTATAATTTTTTCCTTCATAGAACATATAAACTCAATATCAATGAAATCGGAGACATGAAGGTCAATTTTCCCCAAAATTTGTGCGATTTGACATGGAATGACTCATATATGACTTAATTTGTTGGCTAGAAAGTTGACGTGCTCTGTCCACTTAAGCTGGGAATCAATGACAATCCCCAAAAACTTGGTGAACAGGTTCTCATCTACCATTGTATTAAATATTAAGACTGAAACAGGATTAGGTACTCCCAGTTGTTGACTGAATTTAAGAGTTACTGTCTTACTTATGTTTATGTAAAGCCTATTACTTGTCATCCATTTCTCCAATTTCGTAATGTATAATTGTTTTCTTCCTGCAGAGTTTTCTCATTATTTCTGAAAATATGGTTTGTATCATCTGTGAAGAGAATACTATTGATTGGTGATAGGTAAGATGGAAGATAATTGATATAAATTAGAAATAGGCTTGGTCCCAAAATGTATCCCTGAGGAATGCCAAATTCGATAGCAGCACGATTTGAACAGGCACTTTCTAATTCAACCATTTGTACCTATTTTCAAAATAAGAATCAAACCATTTATTAGTTATAGTCCTCTAACATCATAACCAATTAACTTTTTGAAATAATAATATGATCAACTGTATCAAATGTCCTTTGCTTACAGGATATATTCAATAAAAGAAACAATTGCACTATCAATTGGTTTTCCTTTTCTGAAGCCAAACTGAGCTTGTAATATGAACTATGCTTTTCAAAGAAGGGAACTATTTTATTGCAGGTAGGTACATAATTTTCTCCAGAATTTTTTAAAATACAGATGAGGAAATGGGCCTATAATTTTCCACATTGGGTTTTTCGCCCTTCTTGAATAATAATTTGACTTTAGCTATCTTAAATGCATTTGTAAAGCTTTGTGTTTACAGTGAGGCATTACAAATATTAATAAGTGGTTTTGAGATATTGGATACATTTCTTAATCAGAGAATCAGGGATTTCATCAATTCCACATGAGTTCTTATTTTTCAAACTTCTTGTTATTGTTATTATTTCTTCTTCACTGGCCAGATATAGAAACATGATGTTATTTGCAGCAATAAGAGTTACAAGAGTTATGTGTAAACAAAAAGCATAGAAGATGATTCATCACAACTTTTAAGTTAATCAAATATAGTTGTGGACTACTTAATTCTTACGAGGTGGTGATCCTCAAAACAGGATGTGACAGCACCCCATGGATTCCAAATGGGGTGAGAGGAGCGAACTTCAAAATTTTAAATGAAGTGTGGTACAAATTTGAGATATCCTGATAGTCCTTAATAAACTAATGTTGTTGAAACACTTATTTTCTTAAATAAAAACTTGAAAATTTACAGGCGAATGTAATTTCTTCAGCAAATGTATGTAAAAAAATCGCCACTTCAGTTTATTGATCCATTTTAAAATTATAGTCAATATTCAGTGTTTTCTTCATCATTACGACGATAACAACAGCGATTGGAACAAAAATAACATAAAAAGAGGGATATGGTTTGGAACATATTAACGTATTAATCTGTGGTTTGGAATCAGTTCGCTGTCTCGGCACATTTCAGCACTCTGTGTTGGCAACGGCCTCTTACGGTAAGTTCCCATTGTGGTTCACATTTAAGTCTTTGCTTGCCGTAGCAGACAGCTGCCAAAGTGCAGGATAGGCAACTAATTAATCACAACTTTCGCCAACATTGCAAACACATTGCAATTTTCATCTGGTTTGGGGGAAAGACAGCAATTTGCACTTACAACACATTTTAGGTCGTGGATCTTTGTAATGGAGAAAAGTGTCACAAATTAATGCAATTATGATATGTATTGAATCCAGAGTACAGATTAATATGATTCGCAGTTGGTGTTTTGTGGATTGAATCTACAAAAAGCAAAAGTAAAGTTGGAGATCCTGTGATCAGTAATAATTTGTATAGACAAATGCCGCAAAATGTGCGTGTGAAAATTGTATAGGAAATTATAACAGAAAGTCAAAAGATAAGACGCTAGAACAACCGATATGTTAAAGTATTCAATTAAAATGTGTTTATATTACCTTTATTTATTAATAGCATGTGTTCTAACTTACAGCTCTGCAGTAAGTACATCCATACAGGTTATATTTTGTTACATATTGTAAGATTACATTACCAGGTTATGTGTATCTAATCGAAACGCCTTGTTGACGGTTGCTAGAGGAATAAGTTAAATTGAAAGCAATCTAATAGCTTAGAAGCGGGAATCGAGGTTCGTTCCCTGCTATAGGCATGTTTCTCATATTGGAAGGTCTGTTAGTGACATGCTGGATACCAATGAAAGAACTACTTTAGAAGCAGCTGATTTCAGCCTTTGAAATGCAAATATGTGGTTTGTAGGAAAGGAACATGACATACCATAACCCTACTAATGTCCTCAGCCCATATAGTCCTTCATGGATGGAGGCAGAGGGTAGAACATTTGTCGTCTAGGTATTGGCTTGCTTTGAGCAATGGGAGGGGCCTTTGAAACTCAGATAAATTTTACATGGACAATGCTTGAAGCAGCGTAAACCACATTGTGTAGTCAGCTTTCTTGAAATTTATCTTTGACTATGTAAGTACCAATACCATATAACAAAAATGGGGAGAGACATACTATGATGTGAAGTACAAGAGATTATCTCCATTCTTATAAAGCAAAATAGTTTGTCATGGTAATTTTCTCTATTAGCTTTGAAAAGTTTTGTATGGTCTTCCTGCTGCAAGTAATGTTGGATCTAAACAGCATACAGTTTTAGAAGTCATATGAACTGAACCAATGCTTGCACACAGTGGCTGCCCTGTTGTCATGTGATGTGTCAGAGAGCAGAAGATAGGGAGATGGAATGAGGAAAGCAACATTTGTTGTCTAACAAATTGACAGATAAACTTACATTATAAACTGTAACATTCACCATTAACATGCTTATTTATTGAAGTGACATACTTGGATTTCTGAAAACGACAATGTAGAGGAGTTGCTACATTAAAATAAATAAAGGTTACACCAATTTCTATATCGGAAGTTTTGCCCTGTTTCACTATGTGAGACACAGTATGCACTCTCACATTGCATGCTCTGGTTGCGAGTTCCTGGCTTTGTGAAAAATTGATCTGGTAACACACTTCCTTAGATGACAATACCTTAAAGAACCGGTAAACTTTAAAAATAATATTTTTGGCCAGGGAGAGGAGTATTTTACCCTTAGTACCTCTGCCACTGGTACCAGGCTTTGAAAGTATATTCTTAACACTTCACAAAACACAATGTAAGCATGTGAATTTTCTGCTTATTATCACAGTTACACAAGTCACTTTACACTCAAATTTACATTGGTCTTGAATGGAACTTCAAAGAATATGTGCGCATGGTCCTTGACTGCTGTGATATGTGGTCAATTAATTTATGAGTTTATGAGTTAATATATGCAGTTCCTAACAACACTTGGTAATATAAGACCTGAAGCTTTTCTGACGACAAATATACTCAAGTTCTTCTTGGGAACACTTGGTAATGTCTTACTTAGTACTGCGTAATGAAAAGGAATAACAGGGCAAGGTTGGAAATTGTAGCATATCATATGCATAAACACGGTAGTCAGGTGTTTATTCTCGAAGCGATAACTCAAGAACCATATGCCATAGAAAAATGGCCTTTGTACAGACTGCCTCAAAAATTCTTACCACATATACCAAGGCACATACATTGTTGAATTTCCAGTAGTAATTTTGGGCATATGAAAAAGACATTTCTGTTGCTTATGCTTGTGCTGTGCATTCCGAACTAGGCTACTCTGCACTCCTGTGATAGGACAGTCGCTCTAGGTGAGCCCTCCCCAGCTCCTTTTCATATGCCTTCTATTACTGTATGCCTTATAGTAATATCAACACTCACAGCAATTTTCATGGCACTTATTCAGGCTAGTGTAATTAGAAGATATAAATAAAAAGAAACTGTAGATCTCTAAGGAATACTTACGTATAACAGGCTAGCTTATACAAATATTAGTATACTGCTTTAACTACTGTCTTTTCAAATTTTATTAACTTTCCAAAATATTTATTTATAATCAACCACAATATATGGAAGTTGTAAGATTAGTAAGCACATTAACTGAGAGCTGGAAAGTAGAAAGTTCTAAATATCTTTTTAAATAAATACATAAATATTTTGTTTGTTAATGAAGCTGTCAGTTGCCAGGATCATATCAGCATAATAGGTGTGCCAGAATGTTGTTCCACAGTTCTTTTACATGCCAATAAGTCTACTGACATGTGGTTGTCACTTTTAAACATACTTAAAAACCATTGGACTAGGCTGGGCTTGAACATGCAACTTTGGGTTCAACAGATCTAAATATTTGTGATAATCTATCATCATTTTCTAGTAGCTACTTACTGCATTAGGAATAGATTGTTAAGTATATAATTATATACCTTGGAAAGAAATGAAGATAATTGATAAAAGAAATTAAAGGGAATTAGACCATTTTTTATATTTTTTGAGGTTTCTAAACAAATGCTCATCTTATTTTTACTTAAACATACCTTATTCCAATACAACCCCAATTAATATGTTGAAAGAAATGCCAGTGATCTTAATATGATTAGAAAAATATAACCCAAATCTTGTCAGCTAATAATTGCAGAGGATCCGAGTATGAGGCATAACGTACCCTCAAATCTATGTTATATTATTGAAATTTACAAAGACTACACTTATGCAAGGCTTGCTCAGCTCACTTACTGTGTTTTTTGTTCCAGTTTCAACCAGATTATGTAGAATATGATGGACTGCTAACAATAAAACTTTATCACACTTTTGACAATGAACCAGATCCTAAATTCGTTGATAGAGGTGTTATCAATGTTCAGAGCATACGAAGTGGAGCAGTAGCCCTTCAGCAAGTTGCACTTTCAACACAAGATAGACGGCAACTAAAGGTATGATCTTTTAATTTTTAAGTTATATTTAAGTGTTAAATTGACTAGACTTAAATTTTATATATTAAACTGTAGGCTGGCATTATGTTCTTTGAAAACAGAAAACAAAAAACAATGATAACTTATTTAATGTTAGTAGATTATTGTAACAGAAATAACAATATTTTGTAAAGATGAGTTGGATTAGATACACTAAATACTAAATATCACTACTAATGATTAATATTGTTTACCTGCTACTACTGAAAGTACCAATACGAGGGTCACTAGGAAAGTTTTGAGACATGGAGCTCTGTGCTTGCAAAACTTTATTTCAACTATTACATTTTTTCAAAGTATTCTCCCTGACACTCCACACAAAGTCTCATCCTTCTGCACCAATCTTGGAAACACTGGCGGCACTTTACTTCCGGCACTACACTTAGCTGCTCTCTGTAAGCACTGACAGCATCTTCAGGGGATGGAAATCGACATCCACAAAGTTTCTCCTTCACTGTGGGGAACAAAAACATGTTACATGGTGCCAGGTTAGGACTGTAGGGTGGATGGCCAAGAAGTTTTACAGGACTGTCCTCAGTGATATTTGCTTAGTAAGCAGATGTATTGTCATGGTGAATCATGATTCTCCGCAGGCCAGTTCTGGGTCGTCTCTCCATGATTTTCTGGAACACTTCTGGAAGACAAATACCTATGTACCATCTTGCTGTAACTGTCTGCTGATTTTCCAAAGGAATCATGGCCACATGTCCACTTGGTGAGAAAAATGTTGCCACCATTTGCTTTCCAACACTTCTTGACCTCTTGACTTTCATGATTGCTGTTTTGCCAGGAACCAACCACACAGATGATTGGCACTTAGTTTCGAGATCAAATTGATATAACAACATTTCGTCACCACTATGTCAGACATCCTCCTAGAATCACCATTGTTAAATTTATGGAGCATGTCTTGGCACCATTCCACACGAGTCTGCTTTTGAGCAATTGTCAAGTTGTGGGGCACCCAACGTGACGCAACCTTCCTCAAGTAAAATGGTGTAAAATGTTTGAAACACTTGGCAAACTAATACCAAGGGCACACTCAACGCCACTGTAGGTCACACGCATATCTTCCCTAATCATCTTCTCCACAGCATCAATGGTTTCTTCAGTGACAGCTGTGGCTGGCCTTCCACTGTGCCCTTCATCTTCAAGCAAGGTTCGGCCCCGTTTAAATTCTGCGAACCAGCGAAACATTGTTGCATGTGATGGTGCACTGTCGCCAAATGCAGCAGACAGGCATCCAAGGCACTGTGATTCATCCAAACCACTTTTGTGGTCATACAAAATCATTGCACGAAAATCTCTTCTTTCCAATTCCATGGCTGCAGCTCAACTGGCAACAAATGCATCAACTTTTCAACACTGCTCTCCCTAAAGAATGGCGTGATTATTATGAGACTATTTGAGTTCACTTGTAAAGGAGGGGGTTTCTTATGATGCAAAACATTTTCACTTCCTGCATTCCAGTTGGCCACTTCTCAAAACTTTCCTAGTGACCCTCGTATGCTAAAATTCAAATATGTAGCAACTTTGTCTACTTTTGCGCTTTATGAGGCAAATATATATTTATAATTATCTCTTTTAATCTATTTATGTATGTTTAGCATCAAGTTACATAACAAGGACTATGTGTATTTCTCCTAAATAAATATTGACATAAAATCTAGTTTCTAATACCTCAGCTCCTGACAAAAATATTTTCATTTCATTCTAACCAAAATAACTTACCAAAATAACTTGCCTAGTTTCCCATAAAAAATATGATTAAACTTAAGTTTCTCATTAATCTTCCTTACATGTGTGCCTGAAGTAGTTCATTTTAGGTGTCCTGAAATTCATTGAAACAAAAAATCTTCATTTGCAAGTCCCAAAGTCAATACATACATATTGGGAAGTGTATATAAGCAGTATATAAAATACTTGAGGAATAAGTTGAGACAAAATTTTTGACAGAGACAGCCTATATATTTACCCCCTAATCTCGCATCCTGCAGTTTGATCGATGGTATCAGAGCCATTACTTCCATTACAGCCATAGAAATGTCACTAATGGCCTTTTACTCTCCAGAGTGTCCACTTAATCTTCACTATTGGATTCTTGATGATTAATTGAAAATCAGTTGAATACCTTGTCAGTTGCAATTCCGTTCTTGTTGTTTAGTGTCATTAATCGACTACCTTTTAATTTCACCTTGTCAGTTGTTTCATATTTCTATCAATAAAGTTTTACTTATTTAAGATACCTTCACATCTATCGAGATTTAACTGTATTGGAACACCACAGTGAAGCGAAATAATTATTAATTTATAGATGAGTCGTATTTATTACACATCTGCTTCACTTACGTACCTATTTTGAGGACATGTTTCGCAAATCATCGTTTGCATCTTCGGCTCTTATGCGACTAAAGCTTGATCCAGTGGTGTGGGTAATTCTGGAGTTGCTGCTGCCATCTGTTGATTTAGTGATGAACTTAAATGTGGGATTCTCTTTTGGCAGAATTTCAAAGTTCATTAGTTGGTTTTTATGTTTTTCTATGTATATTCTCTCCCATATGACAAGTTCACTATGTTTTTGTACGTATTTTAGTAATTCGATGCTATCTTCAATTTCATGATTTTCAGACCAGAAATGAGCTGCTATTGTGGCTATTGCATAAAAACCAACTAATGAACTTTGAAATCCTGCCAGAAGAGAATCCCACATTTAAGTTCATCACTAAATCAACAGATGGCAGCAGCAACTCCAGAATTACCCACACCACTGGATCAAGCTTTAGTCGCATAAGAGCCGAAGATGCAAACGATGATTTGCAAAACATGTCCTCAAAATAGGTACGTAAGTGAAGCAGATGTGTAATAAATACGACTCATCTATAAATTAATAATACCTTCACATGTCTTTTTCCAGTTTTTGGGTGTCATCTGTGATAGCACATTTTAAAGGACAATTGTTACCTTGCTGGACTTTAATATTATATTATGTTTTTCAATATTTTTTCTTTGTGTGGTCTCAAATTAGCCCATTTGTAGGATTTGCCGTTTTAGGTGCTTCAAATTTATCCTTAAAGACTATATGAAAGTTGACACAATTTTCTTGCCCTGTGATTGCTAAGGTTTTCCCCTCTTTCCAACACTTATTTTAACAACATTTAACACCAGAAATCAATTATAATGGAATTAATTTAAATATTTCCACAGATTAATACCAGATGCTCAACTCCGTGTTAAAATCTGAAGACTCATAGGGCGCTCTTTCCTAAATCTTTAGACCCCGGCGACCTTGGCAACTACGGCCGGTGCGGCCGGTAATGTAGTAAGCTTCTATTGCGACCGAGCTATGGTGCATTCACCTCCCCTTCCCTTCGGCTCCCATTTTCACTGACTGATGGAATCCAACTTCTTTCGAAATCACTTCTCGTCACACATGAATAGTTTACGGCACATATCAACTATTTCATATTAGGATAATACGCGTCAAATACGTGAGGAAATGTGCGATAAACTATTCATCAGTGTGCGAAATGTGACTTCGAAAGAAGTTGTCCAATTTGTGAAAGAAATTGGAAGAATCCACTTGAACTTTTCCTGTTAAATATGAATAATTGACTTCCACAAAGCATTATATCTTTATTCCTGTTGCAAATTGATAATTTTGTCTTTAAAAACAATTAAAATTTAAAAAACGAGAGAGTGAGATCACTTAAGATGCTGTTGAGATTATACAAGACATCTGTATACCCTTTCCCTCAAGCTTCTTAATGTAATACTTAAAATAAAGATAACTTAACACTAAAATAATGATTCTGTAGATACAGGAAAGCAGGTAAGGTTACCATAATGTTATATGTAATGCAATTTCTTTGTACACAGAATGTTGAAAAATTCCCTGGAATAACAGTGAGAAAAAAAAAAACCTAAAGAAATATGTATATAAATTTGAAATGATAACAACTATGTACAAAAAAATAGCACTATTTCTTTAAAATGACAACAAAGCAGCTCTGTTAATGGTTATATTTAATAAGAATTTTAAAAGCTCAATAGTACATACATTATTTTCAGCACAAGTATACTAAAGTATATTAAGAGAAAAACCTGAAATTTGTAATCGATTCATATAAGATTAATAATGTCAAATTAGTACAGAAGTCAGTATTAGCAACTGGTGACATAAATTTCATAAATGGCACTATTTTATATACTTCTAATCACTTTGGTTGAATTAACATTCACAAGTGCAGAATAAATTATGAAAAATAATAATTACATTAAAGCTGTATCATTCATTTAAAATTGTCCTAAGCTTAACTCTGTCTTCACAACACAAGAATATTACAGCGTTGAATTTTTAAATGCTTCAATGACATGCATATGCACAGAAGTGAATGCTGAAGAAGAAAATGTGCAGTTTTAAAAATAAAATTTAATGCACAGTGTATCTTCCAATAAGAGATTATTTCATGTAGTTATCTGACTGTGAAATATAATTTGCTTAATGTGCAGAGCAATTGTTTGGATAAATGGCTTGCTTTAACTTGATAAGACTTTAAACAATGTACTTTATGACTAAGGTGGCAAATGGAGCCCTCTTCATAGTGTAAACCTCTCAGTTCATGACATACAACTGAATGTGTGTCAAATAAATAACTCAATGAAAGATTACACTATGAACTATTAATGCTGTTTGTAGTTTTAGTTAAGAAGTGAAAGTGATGGAACTGTGTGTTTGAGTAGTTAATAGAAAATAATTTAGTAATGTAATTTATTTGCTCACACATCTAACCATTATTTCTTTTAACAGTCCATAATTCCCTTATGTGTTCACTACAAAGAAACAAGAAGTGCATTATATAGCAAAATAATGTGCAGTTTTATCTACTTTTCAAAATTATTATGTGGCTTCGCATCACTGCATGTAACGAATGGCTCATATATTAGGTTAAACATCTTTTTCCCATGCCAAAGATTGAGATTTTCATTCCAACTTAGAACAATGAGAGGATGTTTAACAGTGTAGTTTAATGTGACATGTAACATTTCTGTGGGTCACGCTAGTAACGTTATATCACCCTTAAAATGGTTAGCATTACAGAAATTGTGTACCAATATTACTCATAAATGGTGGCAAGTACATGTTGAGAACAGATATACCACAGAATACATAAATGCTGTGCAAATATCACTTTAACTTGTTATTTTTCTGAACCCATTTGTGTGTGTGTGTGTGTGTGTGTGTGTGTGTGTGTGTGTGTGTGTGTGTGTGTGTGTGTGTGTGTGTGTGTGTTAACAAGGAAGAGGATTTATAACCTATTATTTATTGTGAAGTTTTACTAATTTGAGATCAAGCCACACTGTGTTTAGGTCCTAGCTAGCTGACATTGTGCATGTTTTAAGAATAACTGAAATATTAGAAATAAAATTAAAAGTGGCATATAATGATGATGACACAATGACATTTTAATCATTTCTTGCATTGCACAATTACACCTAAAAACTTGTAAAGCTTTTTCAAATAAGTTCTAATCCCATCAGATCTCTTCAAAGGTGGTTATTCAGGTAAATAATTTAGTGTAGTGTGTACAATAATATTGCATAGTGACTACTGTATTAAACAATATAGAACAAATTAGGTTTATGTAATCTCAGATCATACTTTTAATTGCTGTTAAAAGCTGTGACATTCTTGATCAATGATGTCGATATACACTGATGAGTAAGGTTAAGAGAACTTAATTCTTCAAAATACTTATCATTGCAATTTAAAGAAAAAGTTTATAAAATTCATATCAAGCATCTCGCCCAAATATTTTAATTTAAGCCACCTAGATTATACGTAAACACAGATGATGCTAATTTTGGTATGTCTGAAAATTCACAGCTATTTTGTCAGTAATTTAAACTGCATATTACTTACCTTACATGGACTTATATATGACATATATTTTAAATTTAAAACTACAAGTACAAACGCAAAAATTAATACACCCAATCAACTGTCTAAAATAACTTCACTTTTCACTTTTCCTTGTTGGTCACAGTATTCCTCAAAGTTTTTGTTATATTTTCCACTGATATGAAATGAAACTCAAACTTTCAGAAATATTTGATATGCCACATTAAATTGCTGTATACGCGGGAAAGAATGCTTTGTGCTACATTACTAAAGTTCCTGAAGATCACTGCACGTCACCAAAACAAGAAACATACACAATATCCAATAATCCTGCACTCTGATTTCTGCCATCGTATTCCTGGTAGCCGGAGATGATGGATGACCCCTGAAAGACAAAAAACAGAAAATGCCATTATTACAGTAATAAAGTAACAAGGTTAATGAAACTAATGCTTTTGTATGTAAAACAACACACTTTTTCCATTATAAGGCGCTACATTAATGTAGAGAATTTAACTATGCATGAATATGTATTAAGGCACATTTCAGGTTATGTCATATTGTCTGTATTTAGCTACATGCTAAATCTTACTTACCAATAGGTCTTTGTGAAAATCTATTCTCGTTCTTCCTGCTGCCCATACGTCCTCGTAGTTCTTTCAAATGTTTACAATTTCACAAATCGATGAAAATTGTATTCAGAACTTAATTTAGCTTGGCCTCCTTGCCGTTAAAGCTTTAATTCAAATATTTACAGGTTAGCCAATGTAGTGTCTTATTCATATCGTACATTGAGCTCAAATAAGGTCGATAATAGGTCAATAATATTACGAAAATTACTTCATAAGTAGTAAAATAATACAATAACTATTAAATTTTGAACTAAGCAGAAGTTATTTTATATATTAGTCAGTATGCAACACGGCAGCCAAAATAATTATATTGGCGGCATTGAATCCGGCGCCTGCAGCGCTCAAAACTGTATCTTTAGACCCCGGGTGTTTCGCGAACCTTAATGTGTCTCCTGGTCTCCTATCTGAGTTATCAGGCCCTGAATATTTCTGAACTCAGCCCTTTGTAACATAGGTTGTTCTATGTAGTAATGTTCTCCACTTATGTTACTGAGTGGTTACTGTTATAATAAAACAGAATAACAGTGCAACAGTAAAATAATGTACAGACTTAACATGCAAAGAAAATCTAATAATGCTGAAGCAGAACAGAGAATGCCCAAACAAGAAGTAACAGTGTGGTCAACATTGACAGCCTTGAGGATTAGGCTGACTGTTTGTTTATTGTTAGGTGATACCCTCGGCAAGCAGGCTGAAACAGATATATTTTCAAGTTATTCCTCATAAACTGTATTTAGAGGATTCTTCAGAAACCAAACTTTGAAGGAAACTTGGCAACCCAATAAAAGTTATAACTTTAGATATAACTAGAAGCTATTTCCAGACTGTTATGCCATGGTCTGCTGGAGTTATAATTACCAGACATTTCGTCCACAACTGTGGGGGACATCTTCAGTGGTGCAGATGTAGTCTCTTCAGAGAAGTTTGCATGACATCTGAAATGTTGACTGTCTGAGCCACTGTATTTGTGCCCCGAACGACCATCACTGATTGTTCTGAATGCCAGATGGCAGGAGGGAGGGGCTGGGCTTCATCCATGGCATTACCCCTTTCTGATTGGTTTGTGTTGTTTCTTGTCTGTGATGACAGGATGCCAGTTGCTTTTGAGTTTCAAATCATCTTCTTTCTTATTGAAATTTATGAATATCCCCATAATTTTGTAACTTTGGCAGCTTTTTGCTGCAGATTGAATGGTTTTAACACATCATCTAAAAATCTATTTGGAACTATTGCAAAGATATCCTCAATATATTGTTATGTAACCCTTAAGATCCATGAGAAAGCTGTTTTGGTTTCAAATGAACTCATACATAAATTTGGCTGAAAAAGTGAAAGTGGATTGCCTACAGATAACTTGAGTTCTAGCTGTAGTATTTTACCATTTAAGTTCAAGTTTTGTTCAGTGCATAGATTTGTTAACGAGATGCATTTTTCTACCTCTAGAGTTCCATTTTTATTGCAGTTAGCCTTTTTTTTTAACAGTGTATGTAATCTTTGTGGGTATGCTTGGGAATAATGTGACAGTGGGATCTTTGAGGTTGAAAAGGAAACAACAGTTTCCTAAACTAGTCCATCAAAAAGTCGAAATATAAGTAATGTAGTGTGAAAAACCGACTCAAATAGTTTGATCAATTAATGTAGGTGATATTGGACCGAAGTTTCTCTGCTCACTCTATGTGATCACCCCAGTGTATGTTGTATTCATTCTAGACTTGTTTTTGCTTCCTTGCATGCACTTTAGATAAATTGTTCTTAATATAATATAAATAACAAGAAATATTTTTTATAGAGGATAGACAATGTTGGGATGAATCGGTTTATTTAAATGCTCTTTTGTTCTACTTGTCTATTTATTTAACATTAGTTTCAGGGAATATCTTTCCCATCAGCTATACAATCAGTGGGTGTTCCAATGGATCGTTTGCTACTTGATCTTGTGGTATCCTCTGTACTCCTGGTTAATGGACATCAGCAATGTCAGGCTTTCAAAATGAATGACTTTTTTTGGTCCTGATGACAAATTATTTTCAAATTTTATATCTCATGTCATTTTGTATCTTCAAATCAGTTCAAAAAATAAAAGGTAAAATTGGTGAAACAAGTTAAACTACTTTTATTTTATAAAGTTCCAGCTTATGACAATTTATTTGATATAATTTGTGTTTTGCATTGTGTTATGTGTTTGGTTAATTTTTTTATCCCTATTTTCCATAGGCTTTTACATGTATAATTACTTCTTGTAATTACAGAAACCAATATTTATGGGATGTATATTTTCTGCTTATTAGTAAAAATGGCATTATGTCATGCTATTGTATGTGAAAAAAAGAGCTTAAAACTAGCATTGTTCATCATTAGCGTGGTTTATTTTATTTCACAGGCTTTAGCAGATGAAGGTGGTTACTACAGACTTCGTTCAATTGTCAGAACACTTGATGGCAAAGAAACTGATTTCCTGTCATTTGCAAAAGCGGTGAGTTATCTGTTGTAGCTAATTAAATATCAATGCTTTTCACGTTTTCTGGTTCCATTATGTAACAAGATATAACTATACCATAAACGTCTCTGTGATAAATCTGTTTAACTTGAGTTATATGTAGTTGTGATTGGGGAATGGTTAATAATGAAATAATGTGATTGTTAGAAGGAATTTTAATGTTTTAGTGTTATACACACATTCTTAATTAGTTTCGTCGCATAGTTAAAATACTACTAATTAAATATAGAATAAAAAGAAGTATTTCAGAAAGTGGAGTGCCATTGTTGCTAAAATTAGACAAATGAGTCAACCTTGTATATACTTTTCTCCACTAATTAAATTCACTAAAGAAAATGGCTGCTTTGGCAGGACTGATAGGGAATGTTGATAGAGGTGGTAGGTTTTGTTAATGATAAAAATAAATTGCTAATCTTGCTCTAATACACTATTATCTTAGCATATTGTCATGATTTGGTTCAATGACTACAATAATTTAAATAATGAAATAAAACAAAATGTACAAATACAATAAAATCCTTTATTTTTGGAAGGAAAAAAACACATTTTTCGTTAACTCGGGTATTATGAGAATTTTAGGTTTTTAGAGAAAAATTTCTGATTATACTGGTTTTAGCCATGTTTTGTCACTCCAGGAACCAATCACAAGTGTGTTGCACTTCGTCAATGCGGGCTAGGAAGGTGCCACTATAGGCGCTTGTTCATTGGCTTGGTTTGGTTTCTCACCCTTTGCACATGCACACCTGTTCCTTTATTCGCATGGCAAGTTAGGTGCTTGGTTGGATGATTCATACTGGTTTGTGGTTTGTAACCATATTTTGAAGTCCTGAAAGCTGAAGTTACATTGCAGGAGCAATCTGCAAAATTGAAGTCTTAATGGTAGATAGTAATGTTTAATATGTTATGTATACATTTTATGACTTTAAGCGTAAATTGCCATGGAAAGATATAGCAAGTCAATGAAAAATATGTAGGGCTTGGATTTTTCAAACTTGGGAAATGTTATTTTTTATGCACTAAAAGTAATAAAAATATGTGCTAAAAAGTAAACAATATGTGTCAAAACAAATAAAATATTTTTTTAAAGATCTGAATGGCTGATCTGACAGAAATGTATGTGGTACTCACCAGACGTCATTGCTGGAAGGGACCACCAAATACTGTAGAGTTACATTATACGACTACATGCTTCCTCAAAATTTCCATCCTGAAAGATTGACAATTGTCATGAAGAAGTGTCTAGAATTTTGAAAATGATCACTCCTTGTCACAGGATGTAAGTCCAGCATAATTATACCATGGAATGTCACTCATGCTCACAACAATAATTTCTTCATGTTGCCCATCCAGCACATTTGAAATTTTACACTTTTCGTTAAATCTGCTATTATTTTTTACACTTCCTTGCATTTTCTTTAAATTTTGTGAAGCAGGACCAGAAAGAAATTTCAATTTTTGTTCCACATCCTGAACTACTTGAATTGCTTCTCTCAAAGATATCCGTACTAATTGAAGTTCCTTTATGGAATCACAGAGAAAATACAGATTTGCAGAAATGTATACTAAGTCATTTCTTAACACAGTCTCACCTAATTGTTGTCAAATTTTAATTGAACTGGCCTCTTTACAATTAAGTTCAGTTGTGACAGCAGCAAAACCATCCAGGTTTTCTGTGTAGTGTTGAACTGTGGCTAGCCATGTTCCCTAGTGAGTCACCACAGGCGCAGGAGGCAGCGGAGTGTTCAGATTTTTGATCTGAAAAATTTCAATCCTTTTAGGTGACTTGATAAACACTTTTTTCCCATTAGAAATCAATTTGTAATGTCAGGAAACATGACCCTAATTTCCTCATATATTTTATGCAATCTGTGCACAACACATGTAACATGAATCATTTTAAGATAACTAACTACAAGTCCTGCTGCTGCCTTTTTCATATATGGTGCAGCATCAGTCAAAAATAAAACAGTGTCATATCGTATGCCATTTGGCCTCAGTATCTATCCGCATTGCTTCATTAAATAATCAGGCAACAGTCACAAGTTTGCAACAGGCATGTCTTGACAGGTCAGCAGAAAAGATGACTTTGAAATTTCAGAATCATTTTTCAATACCCCTACAACATTATTTCCAATTTTCCTACCAGTAGAATCTGTAGTTTTCAATTATTTTTTCATTGGCACAATTTTTGCATATGTATGTCAGTTTTTTTGTAGCACTTGGGAAGGTAATGTTTTCACAAAGTTGATTCATCAGGTGTGTCAATATTTGTATATTTTGTCATAAATGTTTTAAACTTGGTTTGGTTCACCTTCAAGATGGGTATGACTGCTGAAACTAATGCTCTGCACAAATCCTCATAATATTCTGAGAATTTAGAAAGCCCTGCTGAAGTACTTGGCACCGGATTGTTAATAAAAGATTGTTTTGTTTGTAAAGTGCGAAACAGCTGCCTTAAAGTTGAATTAATTGATGGGAATTAATCCTTTAAATACACTAGCCATGTATGGGCTTTGGTATTTGGTAAAAAGCCTGGTATTTAAGTACTTACAATATTAAGTCGCCACAAATGGTGTATCTCGAATATGAGAGTGCCCAGTGGTTTTCCAGGAAAATATAATTGGAGAGCTTAATGTCATGACAGTACGTTAGCCATGGTAGCCCAGATGTGGCATTGAATTTTTCAGTTTGATTTAAACTATCCAGAACCAGCTGCCTTATGTTTGTTGCTACTTAAATGTTGTATCACTTGCGAACGTTGGTCTGCCGTTATAGCTTTACCACAGGCTAAAAATACAGGATTTTACAATCAGAACTGTAAATATCCTCAAATTCCACAGATACGAGGGTCGGCTGATAAGTCCAGGCCTCACAATAATAAGAAAAAAAGTTTCTTTATGTCTTAACATAATTTCCAGAAAGATTAATACATTTGTCATATTGGTGTTCTAATTTGTTTAAGCCATCTCTGTAGTGTGATTTATGATGGTCCTCAAAATAATGGTTTACTGCATTAATTACCACCTCATTGCTGTGAAATCTTTGTCCTCCAAGACATTTTTTGAAGTTCCGGAACAGGTGGTAGTCACTGCGTGCTAGATCTGGCAAATAGGGTGGATGTTCAAGCAATTCAAACTTTAATTCGCACATTTTTCCCTTTGCAATGTCTGAACAATGATCCGAGCATTGTGAAGAAACAAGAATTTTTCTTTGCCAAAAGGGGTCTTTTTCTCTTCACTTCATCACTCAAATGTTGCAGTAAGCTTGCATAATAGTCACCAGTGATACTTTTACCCCTTTCTAAGTAATCAATAAAAATAATTTCTTGTACTTCCCAGAAAACTCACCATAACCTTGTTAGCCAACAAAATTGACTTTGCCTTTTTTGGAGTTGGTTCACCTGGCGCATTCCACTGTTTTGACTATGCTTTACTTTCTGGAGTGTAGTAATGTATCCAAGTTTCATCCATGGTAATAAGAGGTGTCAAAAATTCACTGGGATTTTTACGGTAAAACTCCAAATTCTTAACAGAAACAGTTTTTCTTTGCAGCTTTTGATCAGATGTCAATAAACATGGCACCCATCTTGCACATACTTTGTGAAAGCCCAAAGTATTGCTTAAAATATTACCTGCACGTTCTTTTGATATGTTTACAGCCTCTGCTATCTCAAACAACTTTAAGCTGCGGTCTTCCATACTAAACAATGAATTTTTTCAATGATCTCTAGAATTGTGACTTTCAATCCACTTAGAGAGCTAATGGCTTCATTGCCAAAGCAGTCAAAGGAATTGACTGTTCTAGCACCCTCAGGCTACCTTGATTAATTTAAGTTAATTGATGGATATTATTCGTTTCTTCACACTAGCCATATACAGTATTGGATTGATAGTCAACATGAAAAATTCAATGCCACGGCTGGGATTTGAACCACGGATCTACTGGTTTCCATCCAGTCGCTCTTACCCACTGAGCTACCATGACCAATTTGCCGTCAAGACACTATATAATATGAGTCAATTGGAGAATTTAGTGTCATGATGGCAAATTGGTCATGGTAGCTCAGTGGGTAAGAGCGACTGGATGGAAACCAGTAGATCCGTGGTTCAAATCCCAGCCGTGGCATTGAATTTTTCATGTCGACTCTATCAGTCCAATACCTTGATTATCATTGATCATTGTCAGTGCACCGAAAAATAACACTAAATTCAGTAAAATGTTAATTGACTGCAGTCAAACCTTGATCAAGAATGATGCACATGACCATAGTACCTTTATTTTGACTGTCACACAAATGAGGTTTTGCTACCAGACTTGGGCATTTTCCCAAAGCATTGAATTGAAGGATTAACACTTAATGGTCTGAAATGTTAATGATTAAAAGCATTGTTAAAAGTGAGGCTAATTTCATATTGTATTAAAACTTAAAACTTCATTCACAAGTGAAGTTTTAAGTTTTATTAAAATATGACTCAGTAGGTTCTTTTAATAGTTCATGGTCTACTGAAAATGTGTATAACAATGAAAGGGAGTAAAACAGCCTATCCCCATCAGTTATAGATAGATTATTAAACATTTGACACTGATTTCAGTGCAGATATGACTGTAACTCCTTACTGCATACTCATATAGGTTATTGTTGCTATGCAAATTCTCTCATTCATTCCTTTATTCAGTTGAACCTGAGTTATATGTATATCAAGATGAAGAGGAAAGATTTACGTATAACTCAGTTATGTATAAATGAGGTCTGATAATGCATCATTCTTTTAAAGTAACACATTGGACCTGCATGTATAAAGTTTTACAAACAATAAAAGTATGTACTAAGCAAACAGTATTTAGAAATTGGTCCCGCTACGTTATATTTTGGCTTAAGTGAATCGCTGGAAATTAATCATTTCTTCACACTAGCCGTGTATAGGCTAAGTTTTGGATAGATAGAGAGTCAATGCCATGGCCGGGATTTAAACAATGGATCTCCTTGTTTCCGTCCAGTTGCTCTTACCCATTGAGCTACCATGATTAATTCCCATTGATTAACTTAAATAATAAGAGTTTAATGATGAAGCCTGGGACTCAAGTACTTACAATAGTAAGTTGCCACAAATGGTGTATCTCGAATACGAGAGCCCCTGGTGGTTTACCGGGAAAATATATATGAGTCAATTGGAGAATTTAATGTCAGGATGGCATGTTGGCCATGGTAGCTCAATGATTAAGAGTTACTGGATGGAAACCAGGAGATCCAGGGTTCAAATCCCGGCCATGACATTGAATTTTTCAGTTGACTATATATTTATATAATTTGGCTTATTTCACTTTTCTTGTAGTAATTGCATACATCTCATTTTGCAAAACACATTAATCAACTTACAGCTTTTTCACTACTACTTTTTGCATGGATATAATGCCTACACAGACCGCGTTCAAGAGGTCCCGAGTTCGAATCTGGGTCAGGGTGTGTTATCTGGAAGGAGTTTTTTCTAGGCTTTTTCCATTACTGATGACTGAATATAGCGTGTATAGTCGGAAGCAAATAACGTTTTGGTTTTGTGTCTTTTAAGTGCCACCTCTCGTATGAACTTTACTTTCCGATCTAGCATATAACATTTGCTTTCTATTTTCCCCATGGCTGATTAAAAGAACTGAGAACTGAAAGACAAAATTGCTGTTCAACAGTAAACACCAGATATAAAATCTTATCTTTACTATGACAATGTTGCGTTGAAAGACGTATACGGTCTAACGTCTTTGTCTTTTGTTTCAGTGGCTGAAGTCTTTTGTTTCAGTGACTGAAAGCAGCGTGCTCAGCTTGCGACTTTATCAGCAGCGATAAGGAAAATGTGTTTTGAGTTTCTTTTAAGATAGCATATGTTGTATGCTCATTTAAGTACGTAAAACTCAGTATTAATTTCATTGAAATTTAATACTTTTGACTGCAAATTACGTATAAATAAGGTTCTATTAACATGTTTCTAAATTACATTTTTTCCAGGACCTGCAAATATTTACATATAAATACGAATTATGTATAACTTGGTGACATATGAAGCAAGTTCAACTATATGTACTACCAGATCTTGTGAATGGTAGAGAATGATTCTCATTAAAGAAATATTTTGCAGTGTCAGCTTAAACTAGAGATCCTGGTTTGTGAAACCAGAACAGACGACTCTACCACAGAGGAAGTCACTAGCATATTTTTAAATTTAGTAGATCTTGGAAAATAATCCCTAGAAATTGAAGTGCTTTATTAAGAGTAATGCTAAAGACGTATGTTCTGCTACAAAGTTGCATCTTTCTGCAACTGTAATGTTTATTAGGATATCAAAAAGGTTTTAGGAGTTAAAGCATTTTAAATTTGGGAATTGTTTAATTGTATAGTTTAAATCATTAAAATGAGAAAATTTATATCTGATTGCAGTGTGCTCTAATGGAATCTCATTTGTCAGACACCTTGACTGTATCATTAGATCACTCAGGAGCAGTTATGGCAGTATCTATGTCAATACCAATAGTATGTAATGGACACTATGTAAGAAATGAAGATTTACACCACTTTAACACAACAGTGTTCATCAAACATATGGAGCAAGGACCAGTGTGAGTCAACATTTAAATATTTTACTATAGTGAAAGTAAAGAAATATGTATTAAATTTTAGATGAGTCGCATACAATACAGTTGAATCTCGATATAAAGAAATATGCTTTGTTATTGGCTTTAGTTGGTTGTAACATGGGTTTTCTGTAGCAAGAAATAATTTGTGAATAATTGTATCAATAGCTGAGCATTTTCATTTGCAGGCATTTAATGATTTAGAAGCTCAAGATATTATAAGATAATTACTACTGATGCTGTTTTAACTTGTCTCTATGGTCTACGTTAACAGTGGTATCCATGGTGTGAACAAGAAAATGCAGTCCTTCCTTTTTCTTAAGTTTTGATTGTATGTTACAGATTAGTACTTTGTTACTGTAATAATTTATTTTAAATATTGTAATACTTAATAGTATATTGTATACTAAATCCTGTAAGTGATACCAGGTTGAGAATGCATATTGGGAATACGAGGCCCACAGGTCTGAGGATTCTCAAACATTTGTGATCTGATGAGTAAATTACAGTTTGTGGTTCGCCAATTACTTTTTACAATACTTAAAGAAATGATAAAAAGCAATAATAAATCAAAATTGCTACTATTCTGTTGGGTATTATGTCATTTCCTACCGTAAGTATTAAACTGTTGGGTGTTATGTCACTTCCTACTGGTACTGTAAGTATTAAAAACTAGAACCATAAGTAAGTAAGTAAGTTTTATTCAACCTAGGAATATACAATATTCATGGCTTTGTCAAATTTGTACCCATAAGAATAATACAATTCTTTTGAGTAATACAATTATGAATACAATAGTAATTAAATAATACAACAGTAATTAAATAATACAATAGTAGTTAAATAATACAATAGTAATTAAAGTAATGCTGTAGTAATTAACAGAATAATAATAATACAAATAGTAATTAAGAATAATGCAACTTAGTTCACATAATTTTTAATGTATTACATTTTTAAGAACTAGACTGTAAGAGACATAATTTTTACCAAAAAAATCAATATTTACTTTATTATTTCATTTCACTTCTTAGAAACTCATCTGTTGTCTGTGGCATTATTTTTAGTAGGATATTTTTTACAGCTTTTCTGTAATTTTTACTATTTAGATTTTTTAGCTTAGCTGGGAGTTTATTATATAGAATGATTCCTTTGTGAGAGATGAAATCTAGACTCAGAGTGAGGCTATGATGATTTAAGTGTATATTTTTACTGTTCCTTGTATTGTATGTGTGACAATCTGAATTACTTGTAAATTGTGATCTATTCCTATGTATAAAAGAAATTACTTCATGAATATAAATACATTGAACAGGTAAGATGTGAAATTCTTGAAATATTGGCTTGCTTTCTGTTCTTAAGGGAACCTTTTTAATTATTTCCAATATTCCTTTTTGCATCTTTTATATACACGAGGACTTGGATGTAGACCCCACAGAATAATTCCATATGTAATTATAGGTTGTACATATCCAAAATATATTGTTTTTAATACCTCAATGTTTAGTACCTTTGTTAGAATTCGGAACGCATAGCACAGTCGACTTAGCTTTTCACCTAATTGTTTTATATGATGCTCTCAATTTACACTGGAATCAATCCATATTCCCAAAAATTTTGTAATCTGAATTTCTGTTAACTGTATTGTAAATTTAGCTTACACAACCAAATACTTCTTAAGAATAATAAATTACAAGTCAAGTATTGCAAAAGTGTTCTTTACATCTACTTAACAATACTAAATGAGCTTTGTTAATTGTTTACTTGTCTCTTCTGTAAATTTAATAGACTTTAACCATATAATAAAATGGCATTTGTCACTCTTTTTATGTTCTTTCTACTTACAGTCCTGATACAGCAGCTTATATACAGAAGCTGGAGAAAGAAAGAGAAGCAAAAGAACGAGGAGATGCTAAAGATAATCGTTCATTTCTGTCAAAATATGTAAGTTATTTAGAAAGTTTTCTGTGGAGGCTGCTCAGTTTATTTGGTTATGTAATAATGTGTGTCATCTTTTTTGTAATACAGTGCATGATATTTGGTTTTCCAGTTTAACCAATTATTGTTTGGTTGTTTTTTAAACTAGCTTGAAAGTCACATTTACAATTCTAGAGAATAACTCATACAGTTGAATTTCTTAATTCATAGCAAATAACTAAAAATTCTTCTCTTTCTGTTGGACTTCTCTTTGATATAATTTGCAGATGCATATAAGTGCTCAGAAGTGCTTAGGCGAACGGCAGAAGGAATTCAGTTTATACTGGTTATATACGATTTTTACTTCTCCATCTTAAATTGAATCATTCCATCAGTACATTTAAATAAACATTTAAACTAATGTCTTATTTCATTGATGTGAGTAGGTACTATTTCACAGTTACAGTAGACTCTTAATCATTTCAGGTAGATTAATTGCTTTGCAGATTATGCAATTTAAATGTTTTTAAATTCCATTTCTATCTTGTATGTCTCGCTTTCCAAAACATTTCTCTGTCCCTTGACTATGGCGGATTGTGATTTGCCAAGGGTTGTACAGTACCTCTTGCCAAATAACCTTTCTCTTGGATGGAGCTTTATTCTTCTCTGTCCATTCACCCTTTAAACAGAAATGCTGTGGTCCCTTGTTCATAATATGTAAATGAACAGAAATATATATATATAACCTCAGCTTCTTCATTAGAAGTTGCACCCAGCAGCAAAAATGTGAACATTGAAACATTAGAGAGCAGTTTGCAGATGACAAGCTCTGCCAAGTCTGCGATTTAGACAAATCTGATGACAATGCAGTTGTCCCAGTAAAGCATATGTGTTGTTCAGCAGCGCTTGAATGGACAAACAGCGAGATTACCTTGAATAATAGGATTCTTTTCTGTATAACAAATGAATGCTTTGTAAATTAAGAACAGTGATGAGAAAAGTATGTGCTTCCTTAAAATGGAAGCTGCTTAAAAGCTTTTTTATTTGAAAAATAACTTTGAAAGATCTTAATGGTGGTTTGTTTGTAAATAGAGCAGAATACATAGTATAGTTTTATGAAGTATAAATAGCTTATTTTTGGTAAGAAAGTACTACAATATGTTAAAATCACTTGACATGCAAAATGGTTCAGCAGTCATGTTTGCTAATTAGATTGCACCAACAGAGAAGTTTTTTAAAAATTGGTGAGTCAGGTACAAATTTCTGAATTATAACTATGATAATATGTAGAAATGTACTCACATTAGTATATATTATAGTGGTTGTGAAAATATTTGGAATAATAACCACTGTTTTTGCATTATCCATTTTGCTTCCCACCATTACCACTAATAATCAAGAGGCTACTGTATTTCATTTTTGTTTTTAAAAATTAACTTACACTCGCTTAATGATTTGATACGAGAATTTTCTGTACCTTTTGAGTAGCAATCATTTGTAGTGTAGTTACATTTCTGTATGCTTTGACTTTAAATTTATTGGTCCACAATAAATCAGGAGTGGTAACAGCAGTAAGTGAATGGCAAAAACTTGGAAGATATCAGTTTATAATAAGCTAAGAAAGAGAACCAGAGTACACATTGGTGCATGTATAGAAAACAGTATGACTTATATTATATATACCAGGTGGCCCAGGCAAGCCATCTTTCATTGAAGTTAGTTACTCCTGAATAATGCGGATTCCGGAAGTTTTTCCTAAGCATGTCAGTAAAGGGGACGCGATACCAACAGAGAGGAGACCTTGCTAAATGTAAAACCAGAATTTAAGTTAATTGGTGGAAATTAATCATTTCTTCACACTAGCCGTATATAGGCTAAGGTTTTGGTTAGTGGTTCAAATCCTGGCATTGAATTTTTCAGGTTGACTATGTAAAACCAGAACTTGAAAACCAAAACCTAACTAAAGTAACTGGTCCCATAGCTCGGCGCTAGAGCACTTGCTCACTGCAGTGAGGTATCGGGTTCAATTGCTGGGCTCAGCAAAGGTTCTTATGCAGGAGAATGTGCATTTGCATGTGATGTGGCGTAATCAGTGAGGATTTTCAGAAGCCCAGTAATGTAGATTATGTATATTTACAGTGAAGTCATTGGCCAAATAGCATTCATCTCCCCATAAAATTTTTCTGATGAAATCTGGATTTACATCAATTTTATTTAAGAGATGTCTGCAGAACAATAGGCGATTTTGGAAATCATATCTATATAGCGGTTGGTGTAGGTTCAGCTTAAAGGGATGCCATTTTCTTTCTTTTGGAATCCTTTGTACCAAAGACCTCAATACCACGAGGTTCCTCTGTTGCTCTTCTTTGTCCTAATTATGATGGGCATTATGGGCAGGCATTAGTGAAAATTAATGACTTTCATAATTCCTTCCATGGAAGTGTTGAAAACAGTGTTGTTGTATAAATTAAATTTAATAAATTTAATTGACTTTCATAATATTAATAATAATGATAAAAATAATAGTTTTATTATAGGACATACCAATAATAATGCAAGCTAAAACAAAATAACACAATGACATTATTGTTTACACTACATTGTAAGCATGCATAATTTTAATGTATGCAATGCTTTTACCTTGCATGGGATTTGCTACAAAATACTCAGTAATGTTTTGAGAAACATCAGGATCAGGTGTACCGCAGATTGGTCTTTCCATGACATGCTATACCATGAAAGATCCCTAGATTCTTAAACATGTCACTGTACATCTAAAAACATCTGCAGAAAGTAGATGTCTCGTTGCAAAATACTGTGAATACAGCCTTCGGGCCTCAACTACATTGTGAGCATCTCTTCATAGATCATTATCATATCTTTATGCTCTTCATTTTAGTACATTGTAGTTGCTATCTGATTAACCATAAGACCTGACTCGAACTTCAAATAGACAGCCATGTGGCCTTATCAAAGCAAAACCAGGAGAAAATGCACTGCTCAGTGAAGCTTCGTATCTACCTGCCCTTCCCCTTCGAACAGCAGCGATGAGGGAAGCCTTCTTACAGTAACATATGTGGGAAACAAAACTACAGAGGATGGGTTGTGTGGGCCACCTGGTATAATAAATAGCTTGTGACTCAACTTCACTTATCTGTTATATTCGAAATATTGGATTTCAGAACTGTTTTATCTACCCTATTGTCGTTACCAATCTAGTTTATTGTGAACCAACCTTTAGTTTTCTTAAGCATGTGTTATAAAAGAAATGCTTCTGTGTCTTCCTTTCTTTAAATATCTAACATTAATTGGTGGGCTGTCAGCAATCTCATCAAGAGATTATGTTTGCCATTTAATGACAGACTATTACTTCATTTTCTTTAGCTTATCAAAAGCAATACAGCCTATAATAAACATTTATTTGTCAGTGCTAAACCTTAAAGTTGTTCTAACATTAGAGCAAACTGCATGATGCAATGATATTGATGTACATAAACCTGTTAGCATTCATGTAAGTGATTGAAGTATACATAGAAGTACAACTTTAAAAGTTAGTACAGTAAAACCTCTCTAAAACGGAATGCGATCGTTCCGTCATTTATTTTCCATTTACACAGGTTTCCATCTTAATGAGGGTTGTGTTTGAATACAAAGAAATAATGAAATAGTCACACAGGTTTACAGCAAAGGAATAATATAGAATGAGTGTAAATAATAATAATAATAATAATAATAATAATAATAATAATAATAATAATAATAATAATAATAATAATAATAATAATAATAATAATAATAATAATAATAATAATAATAACAATAATAATAATAATAATAATAATAATAATAATAATAATAATAATAATAATAATAATAATAATAATAATAATAATAATAATAATAATAATAATAATAATAATAATCTGATATGTATTATGTACTATATTTTCCACTTGCATACAATAATTGTAGTTTATCACCTAGTTTCTCTCTCTCCAGCCCGCCTCGGTAGCGTAGATGGTAGCGTGTCTGCCTCACATTCAAGAGGTCCCGAGTTCGAATCTCGGTCAGGGTGAGTTACCTGGATAAGGTTTTTTCCGGGGGTTTTCCTTATCCTTCAAGACGAATGTCGGGTAACTCTGAGCTCCATGGACCCTGGACTCATTTGAGCATAATTTCACCCAATTCATTCATCGTCCGATATGACCTAACGTTGGAGGACGTAAATTACAACAAAAAATTTCAATTTTCATTTTCCAATCTGCAACTGTCTGCATATTAACGTCATTTGCTTCATCACATGCCGTATTCAAAACAATCTTATGGCGATGTTCGAAACTCTGGAGGCATCCATTGGAAGCTGTGATATTGTCTTTGCCTAATGTTCTTGTGTCTCTAAAGCTTGAGTCTGAAGCAATGATCCAGAAATGGGAATCCCTTTAGCGTACAGTAACAAACCACTCGAACACAGTACAATTTAGCTTGTCATACTCTGTAGATTTTGTGATGTGTCTCACAGGCCTTGCCACTCGTCTTTAATTTTTATTTTTTAAACTTTCATAAATTTGAGTTTTTCTTCCTCCAGTGGTAATGCCTTATGTTTAGAACTCATTTTACAGAATTTGTGTACACACAAATTATGTTTTTAAAAATCACCAAAGTTCACAAGTTTCTTCCACTCATACTTGATTGCTTGTACCGACGAAACTGAGAATGAACACACTGCAAAACATTTGTGTGTTGGAAGAGAAATGAGAGAGCTAATGGTTTGTTTTCCCTTTTCCTCGAAGAATTACAGTTTATGACTTTATGGTTCATGGAACGTTTGTGCAAGCATAGTCGTCCTCAAAATTATTTCAGTTTTTAAAATACGTACATTGTAACTCATTACACATAAAGTAATCCGTTTTAATCTGGTTATTTACGCAAACAGTTCCTGAAAAATATTTCCATTTCCACTTTAGGTAATTTTCCAGCTTAGAGATTAATTTTACATGGGAAATAGCTTCATTCCAAAATTTATTTTCCATTTTTCCAGGTTTCCGGCATATAAAGGGTCCGTTTTGGGCAGGTTTTACTGTACTACATGTATAATATAAATGCATTGGTAATTGAATCTTAGAATAACTGTTTCAACTATTTAGTGTCTTTCAACTGCATGATCTTTCAATCTTGTATCTCATCCTTAGAAATTTTCAAAAGTAAATGTTTTGATATTGTATTTAATCTTTTCAGATTAAGATGTTTTATTGATTAAATTAAATTTATTTTTATTTGCTATAGCTGAAATACATAGTGTATTTTATATATTTTTTCCAAACCATTACTTGTATAATTTCTAATGACATCTCATTTAATATTTTAAAGTTGAACTAATTAATCATCCAATGAGACCAGTATTCAATGTTTATATTTTTAAAGGTGCTAAAAAAATTTTTGGAAAATTGAAGTGCTGAGTTTTGCCATTTAGGCATTGGCTTTGGCCACTAGTACTACAGATATGAAAATGTTGACTCAAATTGAATTATATAAGATCACTATCATAAGTCTTGATTTAGGCTTCAAAATGTTTAATATGTTGCTCATAGAGAGGATTACAATTTTGAGTGTATAGCTCTTAAATTATTTGGATCATCTCTGAAGACAAAATTCATTTACAAAAATAGAATTAAATTTGTTTTATTATGGTTCCTAGGATTCTCTGTCAGTTTAGAGAATGTTTCCTGTCTTTATGTGAAAGTTACATAAACTTTTCACTGCCTCTAGTAATAATACTAAATCTCAAGTTTATGCATCTTCCTGCCGTTGTTTTGATACAAACTGAAAGAAAACTTGTGTTGCCATAATCATGCATGTTGCATGTTCAGCAGTTACCATAGATGTTCTCATTTCTTTATGCACTATAGTTATTTAGATGTGTTATGGTAAATGAATGCAACATGTTAAAGGCATATTTTTTTTCTGTAAGAAATGTGAATTTCAGTATCAGAACTATAATAATAAAAAAACAAGTATTAAGCCATATCCAGCGCCATTCTGAAAGAGACATTTTTATTAAAAGGAGGGTGTATGAACATTATCTGTATAAAGTTGTTATTTGCACCTTTTGTAGATTATGTACATTTAAGCACAGCAGAATGTAGAAATATGCTTCGAATAGAGTATATTCACACATCCTATTAATAATTATACAAACTATAAAGACTTTTAAATTTTGAGTATCCCTTATCATTGCTTAGCTGTTGTATGAATCATTTACCAAATGCTTATATGTGTAATCAATGGAATTTTTTCCTTCCATACAACCTATAATGTTGGTAGAGAAGGTATTGCATTCCATCCAAAAATTTTACATTGAGTTTTTACCAGAAATATTTGTTTTGAGACCTTCTGAATCCAAAAAAAGTGTATCTTTAGGAAAGATACTTTAGGATCTTTAGGATAGCCACTCTTGTGTGGCGAGTGTGTATGAAACATTTTTTTTTAATTTTTGATTTCCTAAAAAATGGCTCTAACATTTTTGTTTGCATATTAAAAATATTAACATGGCAAATAACTATTTATCTTGGATTTTCTAAAATTATCTATGAAGCCCTTTTCATTAGGAAGAAATTTTATGCCATCTTTATAACTGGTAATGTGAAGCAATAGACTTACTGCATAAAACATTTATAGAATTCTTGAAAACACACAGTTTAATAAAAATAACTTGTTTTGTGGCATCAGTTTTGAAATGTGCATTGTTAATGGTTTGAATTGTTCAATACTTTGTCATTGTTTTAGTCTTGTTGATATTCAGTTGTTTTTCATGACTGTATGGAGGGAATATGGAATTTTAAGGCTCGTGATTGTATGGAGAGAATGTGCAATTTTAAAGTTAGCTTATAGTGTTCGGTTCTTAAACATATGACAGTCAATGTTCCCTTCATATCTATAATGAAAAGTGTAATGCAGCTACGTAAAAAATGAAGATAGTGACAGTGAAGCAACAAATACTACACAAATATAATTATTTGTAACAAAAATTTCACTTATCTTTAAAGAAAATATCAATATATCAATCAATAAGAAATTTACACTATTTTCTTCAAAGATAAGTGAAGTTTCTGTTACAAATAATTATATTTGTGTTGTAATGTAGCTATTTCTATAAATGTTTATCTCGATTAAAGTCAAGTAGATAGAAAAATTAAGTTTTCTAAGAATTATTTATATACCACTTATAAGCAATTTCTTCTGAAATACTCAGGGTATGTGATAAACAAGAATTATTTAAAAAACAAGGAAAGAAAACAGAATTATAACTGGAAAAACTTTATGAAAATTGGATGTAATGATTATGGTAAAATCTGTTTAGGGAAGATACTGTGACTTTGTGGGTTCGTGAAATTAAAAGTCCAGGTTACAATAGTAAAAATTGCTCTTTATTTTCGTAGAAACACACTTTGTTCAACCTGAAAGTAGCAGAATTATGTCACATACACAATACAACTTGCAAGGTCATCAACCAGAAAGTTCACACAGCTGTTCCCGCACACGAGTCCAATTAACAACTGTCCCGTTGATGAGCTGCAGCTTCCTTATTTATAGCTTACTCACTATCCGGAATGTTCTCAAACAATCAACGGGCCCAAATGACCTCGTTGTCGACAGGCCCTAAAACACCACTCACTCACTCACTCACTCACTCACTCACTCACTCACTCACTCACTCACTCACTCACTCACTCTCTCACTCACTCAAACAATCAAGACGGCGCTAGAAGAATGACGAACTCTCCAGAAATCCGTCTCCTTCCCCCCACCATTTCGGCGAGCTTTTATCTCCGCATTGCACTGCCCATCTCTTTGAACTCATCCCTCGCACCACTCGCCTCAACAATGCATTCACAACAATACTGATGCCAAGCTACTGTAGATTAGTCTTCCTGTTTTTGTTTTATGTTCCTAATGTGTTATTTTGTTCTTGTGTTTGTTTCTTTTGGTTTTCCTGGTCTGTATTTTTTGCAGTTGTTGCAGCTAATCTGTATTCCTGTTTGATCTCCTGTTGGGTATAAGCTTTTAAATGTTTTTCTAGGACTGTTGCAAAAATATTGTCAACTATGTGTTACCAAAGTTTGAATATCCAGGTGAATCCTTTGTGCCCCTTGTTTATAAAATGCTTCTAAAAGGTTTGCCAGCAGTGGTGATAGTGGTCTGCTCATAGCTAAATTTGAATTCTGTTTTCATATAATACTTTCCATTGAAATTGAAAGTGAAAGTTTTGCTCCGTGCATATTTTAGTTGTGATATATTCCTGAAATCTTTTTTAGTCTTCCCTATGCTTTGCAGCTATTCTGATGTGGAAATAGGCCATGATATCAAATTAGGCTATTCTTTTTCTTCTTCTTCGTTTTTTAATAAACTAAGTCCAGATAATTTCTATGCTTAATGTATCAAATTTTGGAGAAGGAGGAAAACTGTGAGCCATTTTGCTAATTAGTAAATGGATGCATTTCTATTATTTGTAATGGGCGTCATTATATTTCCTGGCTGATATATTTTTGGAGGTCCATAGATTTTAAGTAGAATTGGTTTGCCTAGTTTAATTGTGTGTTTCCCTTTTTATCTAATTTACTACCTTGAATTGTTGCATTCAATTTGTTTATACATTGGTTTAGGGGATTCCTTTTTACTTCGGAGCATTTGTCTTTTTCCAGAAGTATTTCAATCCTGTCTATATAGTTTCTTCCATAATCATTAGTGTGTTCCCTTTGTTAGCTTTTGTATAAAGAATAGGCTTGCTCACTTAGGTTTTGAGTTGCAATTTGAATATCTTTAAAATAACCTTAAACTTAAATTTAAAGGGAGTTGATTAATGACACTAAACAACACTTACTTTTAAATTTTCCCGGAACATGTTTCAGAGACTTTGCCTCTATCCTCATTCAGCCATCGATGGCCGGCTGAGGATAGAGGCAAAGTCTCTGAAACATGTTCCGTGGAAAATTTAAAAGTAAGTGTTGTTTAGTGTCATTAATCGACTCCCTTTAAGTTTAATTTATCATAACACTTCCAAGAAAGGAATTGCAACCTTAAACTTTCTGGAGAAATCTATAAATTCTAAAGTGTAAGGACTATGATACAATGAAGCACAAAATTAATATAATTTTGAGTCA
Organism: Mantis religiosa; assembly: GCA_030765055.1. Classification (NCBI taxonomy): domain Eukaryota; kingdom Metazoa; phylum Arthropoda; class Insecta; order Mantodea; family Mantidae; genus Mantis; species Mantis religiosa. The sequence goes on along the minus strand of CM060955.1, from coordinate 90,110,243 downwards.
AACTAGTACTCAATGCTCCACTTATTGCTAGTATTTACCTAGAATGCATTTCGTTAGGATCTTCCTAATATCATCAGCTGTTGTCGACTTATGGATGTTGGTTTGGTGAACTTCTTGGAGGTGATAGGTGCATCTGTGTTGGTATCTTGATGAACTTGAAGTTTGGGTTCAGTCAGGGAACAGTCCCTTTTTACATTCAATAAAAAATTGTTTAAACAAAAATCAGAACTATCTATAGGCAACCCATTGTCCCCATTTTTGGCAGACTTCTTCATGAACTTTTTGGAAACCCATATCACAAAGGTATTCCCACGAATTTTCAAACATTGGTATAGATATTGTGATGACCTGTTCTTACCTTGTGAATAATTAAGGAACACGTGATCAGGTCGAACACTCAGGAGCATACACTCAGAGCAGAACTACATGCTTTAGCGAGAGGTTGGAATCTTTTCTATAATGGTTCATTGGTAAAAAGGTAGGGTAAAGCTAATTAAAAGTGGAATTCACTTAATAAGAATATTTACTACAACAAACAGATTTACAAAGGCGGCCATAATGGCCGTTTACCTGTCCAGAAGTGGAGCTGCCTACAAAATCATCCTACCCCATCAGCTGGCAGTTACCGAGAGAGCATCTATCGCTTACAGATTATTCATCTAGTCATAAAGAAGGGGAGGGAGTGACGTCACACCTACTACTTGAGTCACCAGAGAGTAATTAATACAGTCATTTGTGACAATATGTGGATCACATTTGGGCAATAGTAAATGAGAAACAAGTGGATGATGCATTAAAACTACTGAATTTACAAAATCCTACAGTAAAATTTTTCATAGTAAAAGAGACAAACAATGAAATCCTTTTCTTAGATTTGAAACAAATCAAAAAAACATACAAAACTAGAATTTGGCATACATAGAAAGGAAACACACAAAGAAAATTTCACAAAATCAGATGGATATAACTCAAGACAACACAAGCATGTTGTTATCAACAGTTTAACTTACAGGCTGGTTAATGTACCTTTAAACAAGATGGAACATATCAAAGAGTACAATCATATAATTCACATTGCAGAATACAATGGATTCACTGCTGAATTGGTCAAAAAGAAAATTTATAAATTCAAAAGACAACAAAAATGCAAACAAGTAACTACTCTTTTCCCAATCAGCAATAAAACTTCATATAGAAAATGTGCATATCATCCCAGAGCTACACACCTTTTCCAAAAGGTCTTCAAAGAGCGCAACATTACTTTGGCCCCACAAAACAAATTCAGTGTACACCACCTTATGAAATCACATAATACAAAGGAGATACCTACAGACAAAAAGGCTGTGAGAACTTTTACATTGGAAAAACTACAATTGAACATTAGGCTTAAAAAGCATTTTAGGAACATAAGGAACAAAGATAAATCGGCGGTAGCGTACCATTTTTGGAAGGAGAATCACTATATAGAATGAGAAATCCACTTATTAAAAAGTGTCCAAGGTCCAGCTGCATTAACCATCTGGGAAAAAATCTTCATGAAGAAATATGAAAGAAAATTGTTCAATTTCGACACTACCTTTGAAGAGAAACCAAACTTCAAGTTCATCAAGATACCAACACAGATGCACCTATCACCTCCAAGAAGTTCACCAAACCAACATCCATTAGTTGACAACAGCTGATGATGTTAGGAAGATCCTAACGAAGGCGTTCTAGGTAAATACAAGCAATAAGTGGAGTATTGAGTTGGACTCAAAATTATATTAAATCTATAAATGTTTTAAATTCTTTGTTCAGGAATTCAAATCAGATTTGATAAAATTTTGTTTGGAAAGGTTTGTAAAATTCATTTGTGAGTGTGTTGTCTTTTGATGGTGGTGTTTCTGTCAAGTTTAGAATAATTGTTGTAGCTTTTTTATGATTCAGCTAAATTGTTAGATTAGCTAAATTTTTAAATGAGCATCACTGTTATCAAGTGCAAAAAGTGCTTTGGTAAACTTAAAATTCCCTTTATTCAGTATTGTGTGTAACATGTGACTGATTTTTACTGTTTAATATAAAAACTGGAATAATTTTGTACTGTGCTTTATACTTTGTAGTATTTTGAGATATCCATGCTAGGCTGCAATTTCTAGGGATGTAAAATGGAATTGTTTGGTGTAAAATTCCTTAACATAGTTTACTACAGAAGGAAGTAAAACTTATTTGCGCTTAAAGGAGCACCACAACCTGAGAAAAGCAGTTTCTGGTCAAAATTGTTAGCTGCATTTGCAATCAGTTAGTGTCCTCTAATTCACACAATACTGCCAGCTGAAGTAGTAAATACAGCCACCATTGGAAAATTGGTTGATTATTGGAATTAGACTAATAATAAACAAAATGTAAACAATAAGGTCTAATCATAAAAAAGTCATTAATAAATATTGTTGAACACTATTTGAGTTGAATTTACCCTCATCTAGCTTCACTAGTTATTACTTCCAGTTTTAATTCCATTATCATCAACAAATGCCATTTAAAGAAATAAAAAGCCATAAATTACCAAAAGATTTACATTTTAATAAATTCAAATAGAACATCAGCTCTGTTACCATTCATTCTTGTTTTCCTTATGTTTGTAGTTAAAGGAACAATGTGAACTGTATAAAGCAGACAATATAGCATTTAAAAGGCAAGTCATTCCAATAGTTTCTATAGTTAAATTCTTGGTGCAATTGAAAGTCATTTTTGTATAATTTGCCACATGCACTTGAGATACAACATTCATTAGCAGTCAGTTTTGAGTATGTGCTAGTGTGATTACATTGCTGAGTGGTGAAGATAAAATGCTAAAGAGGTTAGAAGTGAGTGAGTGTGTGATGTTTTAAGGCCCGTCAACAGCGAAATCATTTGGACCCGAAAAGAGGTTAGAAATAAATTAGTTGATGACAGCTGGAGATCAGTTGAGGAGATTTTATAGGAAAAGATGCTGACTAAATTTTAACATATTTGTTTTTATTTTAATGTGTTAAAATTTAATTTTTTATTATTATTATTATTATTATTATTATTATTATTATTATTATTATTATTATTATTATTATTATTATTATTATTATTATTATTATTATTATTATTATTATTATTATTATTATTATTATTATTATTATTATTATTATTATTATTATTATTAATTATAAAAAAGTGTGTAAGATACTAAAAATACAATTAGAGTAATTTTTAAAAGCTGCAAGTATCATTTTTGTGAGGTGCTAACGTATAAGGACCATTCTGTCCAGATCAGTTAGTTTAGTTTTATATACAGAGGTAACTAAGGCAGGGATAGCATATCAAACTATAGTATAACCTATAGTTTAAACCTAAGTCAAGTAGCAAAGCTTTTTGGTTTTTTAGTCTGTGAAATATGTCCCCTTTCTATCTTCTTTTAATGTATTAGAGTTTACTGAATTTAGTTAATCTGATGGGAATAAAAGCTGGTATTTGTTCAAGTTTTCATAATAGTGGAACAATACGGTATCAAAGTATGTGGTAATGCAACAAAAACACACTTGAATATATCATTTATTTTACAAAAAAAAAAAAAAAAAAAAAAAAAAAAAAAAACCATTAGAATAATTTATAACATGAAATGGACTGACTCGTTTAGAGAAATCTTTCATCTAAAGGCATATTTACCATCTATTCCCTCTTTGTCTACAAAATTATCTTACTTGCAGCAACAAAACCCCAACATAGTTATAAAAGTGATGATATTCACACCTGCTCAACAAGAAACAGAAATGATATGTATATATCAGCTAACAAAAACATTATTAATAACGATCTCTATGTTATTGGCATAATTATGTTCAATAAATTATCAACATAATTTAAAGCAACTGCAGATAAAATATATGTATAAAAAAAAACCTTAAGGAATTTTTAATCTCCAAATTCTTACACTCGTTAAATGTGGCTACTGCATTAAATTTTTCTTATGTAATCTAGAAGAAAGTAAACAAACTGATTTAGTAATATTTTAATTGCAGCACATATTTATTTAAAATTGTAAAACATATTTATTATTAGGAGTCGATTAATGACACTAAACAACACTTACTTTTAAATTTTCCCGGAACTAGTTTCAGAGGCCTTCCTTCTATCCTCAGCCAGACATCGACTGATTCTCCTTGGTGTAGCTGGCAATATTTTGTCATCAGTCTCCTCTGGTGGCAGTTCGAACCACCAGAGGAGACTGATGACAAAATATTGCCAGCTACACCAAGGAGAATCAGTCGATGTCTGGCTGAGGATAGAAGGAAGGCCTCTGAAACTAGTTCCGGGAAAATTTAAAAGTAAGTGTTGTTTAGTGTCATTAATCGACTCCCAATAAATTTAATTTATACAACAACACTGTTTTCAACACTTCCATGAAAGGATTTGTAAAACATAGTTATGTTCTGATAAAGTTTTAATGTATTGTCGCGGCGAAAAGCACAGAAATTTCGGTGCCGAGAGATAAGCGCGGCTTGAGTACACAAAGAGTCTGCAGGTAAAGATAACAGGCGGACAGTGCTTGCATAAGCAGATAAACATAGCGCTTGGGTTAAGTGACTTGCCGGCCCAGATAGGGTTTCACGTAAGGAAGGTTCTAGTGATATCTCGATTGACAGAGAATAGTTGTTTTTCTTATTTGCTCCAGAAGTCTCTTGAATTTATCAATGAGGTATTTAAGAGAGTGACGACTCGCCAAGAGTCAGTCGTGAGTAGTAAACAGTTGTAAGGACATGTAACAAGAGTGTTGTAAACAGTGGAAGTTGAGTAAGCTGTCATCGACCTTGATATTGTAGATTGTGATATGTGATGTAATTCTGCTGCTACACAGTGTGTTTCTATGCAAATAAAGAACATTTAGAATTTCGGCAAATTGGACTTTAAATTCTACAAACCCACAAAGTCACAGTATGATTTTGTAATAGCATATCTTGTATGAATAACTGCTTAGTATTTCCATTTGTAGCATATCAACAAGTACAATTTTGTAACTTTGACCATGTCAGATAACTGTATCAGCTCCATTGATAATATAGATATGTTTATTACTTTCACCATCATATATGCAAACATTTTTCAGAAGGCACTTATTTCTGGATTCAGGAGCACTCGGAGCATATGTAGTGTTCTCTCAGTATAGATTTTTGACGAAAAGGATTGAAAAAGCAAAGATAAATTCAGAACTGTACTATTCGTACAGCAAGTGAATCCAAAATCTTCCAAGAAGTCTTACTAAATGTACAAGAAACTTGTTAAACATTACTTACTTTGATTACCTGTTAACATAATCTTCATTCTGCTGTATGTAGAGTATTGAATATCTAGTGTAGAAATGGAAGATACTTCTTAGCATGTGTGCTTGAAGTAGCTGTGGTTTTTATCTTGCAAAGGTGTATACAAAGAAATGTTTTGTTTTTATGTTGTAGTTTTAAGTAACTTTGTTATTGGTTGTATTGTGATTTTGCTTTCATGTACATAGTTCTTTTGAGTTTTTATATTTTGTGGTAATTTAAATCTGCAGGATTAACGACATATCTTCCACTATTTTCTGTAAGAAGGGGTCAAATAAACATATTTCACTATATAAGTGCCATAGAACCGGAATCTTTTGGTTTGCATAATGCTAAAATAAACATGTTCATGATTTCTGTGCTCTATCAATTAAGTGTGAGCAAAGAATTCGTGAACATTAGGTCAATCAATGATAACTGATTCACATGCAAACCATGTGGACAAAAAGCATGATGCTATTGCTGCAAAATATTGTAGTTACCTTTAATGTGAACAGTCCTAGATTTCCCCTTTGAATGGCCACTGGGTGTTCAGTTCTGACTGCTACATGTTTGTCTTCTCTTTTCAAACACCAACACTAGTTGGCCTTATTGGTACATACCATTTCACTTGGTATGTTCTTTCTGCTTCCTGGATGTCTTGTGGGACCTCTCTCCCTTCTGTTCACTAACTACTGTTGGTTTTAAGGAAAATGATCAAGGTGAGAATGAAGGAGATGCAGCTTCAGGCTCATTCTACACCTCAATTCTTTTATGTGATCTAACATTGCTTTCACCATTGTTTTACACTGTTTATTCTTTGTATTTCCTAGAAACTTCACCATAATGTCTCTCATTAAAATTCATGCAGCAATATCCACAATATTCATTGTCTGTTCATAGTTAATGACTTTTTAGCAGCTTTCTAATTTGTGGCCCATCAAAAATACCTTGCTTGACCTTTGCATTTGATAAATGTGGAAACTTGCTTGCAATATACTGAAAATTGGCTAATTCTGTTTAAGGGCTCAACAAACTACTACGTGATTCCCATTTTGACATGTATCAGTGGCAAAATAACTTTTAGTGGGCCAATTAAGACAGCATTTTTAGCATTTTGTACCCCTGGTATCAACACTTGTCATGGACCAAGTAAGTGTAGACTAGTGTTTGTACCTAGCTCTACTGAACCATTCACATAAATGACAGGAGAATTTAATATAACCTGCTTGTTGTCCTTGCTAGTAGAATACTACACACTTTCAATTTGGTTCACACGTCCCATTTGTGCTCTTGATATTTGATTTATTTAAAACAGTTTGCCTTGTGATATAACTTGCCTTTGGTGAAATGGAATGTCCTGTACTGAAGCTAGTATATTTATTTTTGAAGTAATACAGCTCACAAGCTTCTTTTATAAAAATTCATAAATAGTTTCCAATCTTCCAATTGGTAATCACTCCCCAGCTGTTCTATCAGCCTTGGAATGTCACAGCCCTAGGTCAGATCATCTTCCTTCTTGAAATATTTCCTGAACTCCTTATGTTTGTCTTATGCCATGGCATGGTGGGCTAGAGAGTGTGCTTTGGTTTTCCCACCACAGAAAGCGCCTGGGATCGATCCCAAACCTAGAGGGGTATAGATTTTAAGACCCAATTATAAGACCAGTACTCACTCAGCATCATGTGGAAATTGAGGAGCTACACTAGGCAGTGAACCCTGGTGTAGAAGAAAACTTTCTGGTTGGGGATGCTGTGATGCTGACTACCTCTCCTTCCTGTATTGGTTGGATCTCTGCCTTGCATATGTGTGCATGAGACTGGCAGTCAGGTGGGCAGACTCTGGCCTACTTGCAGGCTCTTATGCCATTACTCTGTATCTTTATATCTGCACCAAGAGAAAGTAGTTCCAGGGGCAAGAAAATGTTTTTCTTTATATTATGAACTTAGCAATTCACTCTTTTCCTTTGTGAGCCCCAACATGTCATATCAGATTACTGAACTCAAACAGATTAAACAATTCTGCACTCGATATTTCTGTTGCTGATGAAAAATCTCTATCAACTTTCTCATCTGTGGACTCTGAAGAATCTCCAGAATCGGATAAACTGCTAGGTGGTGAAGGTATTATAATTTCTCGTTCTCATCTCTGACTTTAAATTTGGATACATAATACTGTCCTTGTTTCTTATTTTATCTGCCACTTTATACATGCAAAAATAGCAATCACTGCTATGGGCTTGAGGCTCATGCCAAACCATGTCAGTGCTCAATGGAAAGGCCTTACATTTCCATAACTTCCACTGTGTAGGTCTTCAAGGCTCTTTTTACAAATAATGAAGGGATTCCTTACGTTATCCTTCACTATTTTGTAAGCCATTCTTCTGTTATTATTCTAGTCTACTCTATTATTAGTTTTTGCTCTTTCAGTATTTTATCTGTCATTCTGCTAATACCCTGCAACAACTTTGTGATACTTCTTATATGTCATCGTTTTCTGAGAAAATTGTTGCAGAATATTCTGTGCATAATTATTACTGTACCCACTGTAGTAGGAAGCCTAAATGTATATTTGCATTGTGCATTGTCTCCCTCTATAGTGTAGGTGTATCGTCTGCCTCCTATTCAATAAATCCTGAGTTCAAATCTTAGTCAGGGTGAATTATCAGGATAAGGTTTTTTCCTGGGTGTTCCCTAATTTTGAAAGATGAATCAGGTAACTCTAGCTCTATGTATCCTGAGCTCATTTGAACATAATTTCACCCATTTTATTTATCTGATATGACCTGCATTGGAGGACTTTAAATTAAAAACAAAACTCATGCTAATTTGTTTTGTTTTTAAAAATATTTTTTTTTTTATTCTAGCTGTGATTCTTATTAGTACTTGATATTAAGATTTCGCTGAAAATATATGTTTTGTTACTCCTTGAATCCCCCCCCCCCCCCTAAAGTCATTTTTAGAAAAATATCCATCTATGTGCACATGCATGTGCACATTAGAGAAAGACTGAAAAACAAAAAAGCAAATACCAAATTTCAGACCTTCAAGAATGCAACAGATTTTAAAGAAAATTCCCATCCTCCACCCATTACATGGAAAAAAGTACCATTATTTTTTAATTTTTCAAAAATGTCTTTATGGTACTGCATGTTTAAAGATATTTGTATAATAATAATGATGATGATGATGATAATAATAATAGATAAATAAATAATTTTATTGCAGAAAAAGTTTAGCTCATACAAAAACACAATTTTTATCAAGTTCTTGTGTTATTCATTTCTTTAAAAGTCTAATATGGGTTTACCCGTCATATCCTACAGTGAAAGTGTAAATATGTATTGAAAATTTATCTGGATCAACTATCAAAAAATATATAGAATAATAATCTTTTGTAAAAATAATTTGTAGTTAGTAGAAAAAGCCATGTGAAAGCAACGTATCAGATTTTTTCATGCCTTAATTCAGTAAACATATCAGTGAATAAATGAAACAGTTGAAATGATGCTTGTATCAGGCCAGGGTCCATGGAGCTTACAATTCTCAACATTCATCTTCCGATGCTAGGGAAAATCCAGAAAAAGCCTTATTTAGATAACTTTTCATTTCATTTCATTTCATCCAAATTGAAATTCAAACTCAGGACCTGTTGCAGGTGAAACACATATACTACCTCCATATCTTATTATAGTCATGATGACTAATGTGTCAGTTGAGATCAATTCTGATGTAACATGGGTTAACTGATAATTTGTTGAGTGATGTAAAGGATATTTTTGCTCTTTTATTCATTTTATACATTTGTAGCTGCAATATGTAAGTTTGAAAAGTGTTAAACTTGAAAGAGAAATAAAAGAAAATTTTCTATTAAGGCACATTACTTTGGCACATATTTTCAATGCAAAGAATTTGTTTAGTAAATTATTATTGTGTTTTAATCATTCAGCTATTTGTTTAACTTTGAACTTTGTTTCTGGTTTTTTTATTGCATTTATTTATTATTCTTAATTTTGGGTGAAGCCATGAATCTCTGAGGTAAATGCTCTGATGAAATAAAATGGTTGATTTATCCTGCAGGTTTAAATTATTTTTAAACAATATTTTTGAATTTAGATAGAAAAATACATATAGATGAATAATGGGATTTATTTAGTAGGTATAATTTTCACAAATACATTAAACAAGCCATAAGCTTTTTCTCTGAAATGTTCATAGAAGGAAAAACCATGCATGGGGATCTGGAAAGAAAATAATTTATTTTTGTAATTGTTCTTTTACACGGATAATATTTATGCCTTTATAGTTCTTTATACTGTATCACAATGTACTATTAGCTTAAATGTTGCTTTTTTTTTATCTTTTATTGTTATAGTACACAAAAAGCTTTATGTTGTAAAATATATTTTATTTTTGTGTGTGTGGCTGTATGGAATATGCAGAGCATGATATTTTGTTGGATTGCTTTTGTATTAGCTAATCCAAGTTTAGTGAATTTTGTTGTGTAATATTAAGTTCCTTACTCTTATTGCTTTTTGTGAAAATTGACAATGATCTTGTAGCAATAAATTTTACATCACACACAATTGTAGATACAGTTTCCTTTATCTGTTATCATCTACACACTACCGAGCAGGATACATCAGGCAGTTTCGTCAGTGGCCCACATTCAGGAGGCTTGGCTGCTCTTCCTGTGGCCGGACTACTTGACTCATGATTTTTTCGGGGTTTTCCCAGGTTGTCAGGTGAATGCTGGGTAGGTTAATTACATCCCCTGAATTTCCTGTCCCTCCATTTGATTTCCATTATCATTTCACATCATTTCTCATCTGGTGCTCTCCTTCAGGGTAGAAAGTGCCGGCGGGCATCTCGGCGCTGCTTGGCTGGATGATATGCTCCTAGTAAATACCTCCTCCTCTGGTTGGACGGTCTGCAGTTTCCAGGCCGGCCTAATTGGCCATTTCAGGACCACGGTTGGTGGAAGTGTAACTGGCCTGCCAGGGAGTTTCCAAATTGTCAGTTATAGGAACACTACCCTCTGCATTGTTGTGACTCCTTGGATCGGCTGTCCACTGTCTCTCTCACCTTATCCTTTCTCCTGGGGATGCCACACTTGGAGCATAGGTACAATGGATCAAGATTGGTTGCAGTGCCGATTTCCCTCTGTACAATTCTGTCCTATTCTATCCTATCCTATCTACACACTTCTGTCATCAACCAAGCGTGAAAGATTGAATTAAATTACACATTAAATAGTAAGCCATAAAATATCTATCCAGTTTACAAGCATCTATTGCACTATGTTTTAAGTGGTAGTTGCTCCCCCCCCCCCCCCCCCCATCCTTTTTTTTTCTAAGCCTGAGGCGTTTCATTGCTAAATGAATTATATTTTTAAAGTTAACTATCAGATTGACTGGCAGATTCTGTTGATTTGTGCAAGAAAGGAAAGAGGGTAATATGATACCAAACACTATCATACTTACCACTCCAAATTCCTAAAAATTATTTCCTGAAACTTTCTCCAGAGCTCAGTAACAAAATATAAAATGTCCACATGGAATGTAGCTGATTAAAAATTAAAATTTAATGTTGAGTCATTCTGTGGCACATATCAATCACTGCTAATTAATTTTGGAAGCATGTTGTGAAAACTAATTGTTTTTGTCAGCTTTGGGTCAACTATGAAAGTTGTCTGAGGTGAGCATACTATTCTCTGGTGACATTCTGATATGACAATTGATTCATCTACTGTCACTTAGAACTATATCTACAAGGCGCATCCAGAAAGTAAGTTTCCCAATTCTGTTTCCTTTAAAGTAAACATATTTAGCTGGGAACATTATGCAAGCATAACAGATCTATAACAAGCATATGTTGCCCAGACAGATGTCGTCTAAAGCCTGTAAGGCAGCAGCGGTTCTCCAAAGTGGCTCTCTTATTTGTTCTCCCGCCGCCTGCAAGGTGTGGTCAGTGATGAAGTTCCCTATCGCACAAAAAATATTGCCCATCGAAATTCATATCAGCTCTGTCAGGTTTAGGGTTAGAACATCATAAGCAAACAGATGGTGTGATGCTGGTGTGAAGGTAGTCAAAGGGTTCATGATGAAGAGTGCAGTGAAAGACCGTCCTTCATCAATGATGACCTCGTTGCGTTGGTACGGCAGCGCATCATGGAGAATAGACAGAGATCAGCAGCCATTTTTGCCACAGATATCCCAATCCTTGTTGCACTAAATTCTCGCTAAGCACCTGTTGTTGAAGAAATTGAGCGCCAGGTGGATGCCAAAAATCCTGACAGCCGAACATAAAACAGAATGTTTAGGAACACCACTGACATTTATGCAGCAGTATCAGGATGATGGCGACAGGGTCGTCACGGGCGATGAGACGTGGATTTCACACCTTATCCCGGAAACCAAGCAGCATTCAATGCATTTTCAGACGTTTTGCTGAGAGCTGTTGAATCGACCACGTTACAGTCCTAATCTTGCTCCCAGCGATTTCTATCTTTACTTGCACCTCAAGAAACTCCTGTCCTCCGTACAAAGCTTTGACAATGATGAAGAGCTGATGGCAACTGTCACACGTGGTTCCATTCATAGGCAGTGGACTTCTATGACATACGAATACAAAAGTTGATCCCATGATATGATAAGTATCAGAAATCTTTTGGTGACTATGGCGAAAAGTAGTTCAAAACATTGCTGTACCTGTTGCCAAAAAAGTTTTTCATGTAAATATGTTGTCTTTATTAAAATAAAAAATAAAAAAAAAAAAAAAAAAAAAAAAAGAAACATATAAATTTACTTTCTGGATGCACCTTGTACATTGGGCAACATCAACAATTAGTCTGAAACTGATAATGAAAACAGCTTTTGATTATTGTTCTCAAAGTCATGTGATACTTATCTGTATTACAAAATCTGAAACTTTTTAGTGTAATTATTAGTCTAGATTTGTCATCAAATATCTTTCCCGTGATTCAATCCTTCCATCAAGGATGCTTAGAATTAGTTGAAAATATTTACGTAAAAAATGAAGCTAGTAACAGTGAAGCAACAAATACTACACAAATATAATTATTTGTGTAGCAGTTGAAAATATGTTTAGAATATTAATTCATCACAAACACAGATACAATTTTACACAAATATTTTTATTTGTGTAATATTTGTTGCTTCACTGTAACTAGCTTCATTTGCTGTGTGAACAGATATAATTATTTGTGTAGGAGTTGAAAGTATTTGAGTTTGATTTATGAGTCACTATGTTTACACTCAAACTTCACTTACCTGTTGTTGTATAATTGAAACGTTTTCAAGATCATTCGCTCTCATCCTCAGCTGTTTGGTGACTAAATGAACCTTCCTCTTCTTCCACTACTACGGAGCTCCGATTACTCTGCCATCTGGTGTTAGGGGCACTAAGTTTTAATACTTTATTTAATGCAGGGATTTCAAAATTTATAACTTTATCACGGTTTTTGTTTATGAATATTTTTTCCCAAATATCCAATTCTATGGGTGTACTTAAAGATTTTAACAGTTTAATGTTGTGGCCAATGTTGTGGTTTTCTGTCCAAAAATGGTGTGAAACTGCAGATTTTTCTGTTTGTTTCAACTTAATGTTCCTCTGGTGTTCTTTTTGCCTGGTTAACAAGTTTCTCTTAGTACAAAATTGAATCGAGAATATATTGACACATTGCTTCACTCACACTGTTTATTCACAGGACATGTTTCAAGAGCTCTTGCTCCTATCCTCAGCTGATACTCGACTAGTGCAAGTTGTAGTGGTTTCTTCTTTCTCCGTATTGTCAATAGATGGCGTGATGTACTTGTCAAAGATGTCCGGTGGTGGAGTTTCAAAATTCATGACTCTATGACGATTTTTGTTAATGAAGATTTTTTCCCATACGGAAAGGTCTATGGGGTGATTGATGTCATGTCTAGTATTCAAAAAATGAAAAGCTACTGCTGATTTTTCTGTTTCACCATTTTTAATGTTTCTCATATGTTCTTTAGTTCTGATGTTAATATTTCTTTTTGTTTTTCCTATATAAATTTTAGGGCAAGTTTCACATTTGATCTCATAGATTCCTGGTTTTTCTTTGGTAGTGATTGAATTTTTGGGAGGGCCTTTTAACAAATTTCTGATATTAAACCTGTTTTGAGGTGCAAGAGTTATGTTGTGTTTTGAGAAGATTTTTTGGAATTTGTTATAGGCTGATGGGTGGAAGGTGAATTTTTTAAAAAGTTTTTTCTCTTTTTCTCCTGTAGGTTCTAGGGTGGTGGTTTCTTTTATTTTCTTAGCTTTGTTGAGTCTGTTAACAGTTTTGTCTATTAAATTTGGGTTGAAACCGTTGGATATAGCTACTTTTTTTATGTGTAGGTATTCTTCTTGATAATCTTCTCTGTTTAGTGGAAAGTTGATCATCCGAAAGATTAAACTGTTGAAAATGGCATGTTGGTGTTGTTTTGGGTTGAAACTGTTGTTCTTAATGTAATTATCTGTGTGTGTCGGTTTCCTGTAGATACCAAAAGTGAGTTTGTTGTTCATTTTTTTGATCTTGATGTCCAAAAAGGGGAGCACACCATCCTCTTCTGTTTCCAATGTAAATTTTATAGCTGGATTTTGTATATTCAAAAGTTTAAGACCATCTTGTATGAGTTTTTTAGGTACTATTGCAAAAATGTCGTCAACATAGCGATACCACACTTTGAAATAATTTGGAAAAGCTTTTGTGATATGTGTTTCAAAAGCACTCATGAATAAATCTGCCAAGAAGGGAGACAATGGGTTGCCCATAGCTAGGCCCGTTTTTTGTTTATAGATCTGTCCATTAAAGCTGAAAAAATTTTGATTGATACAAATTTCTGTAAGTTGTGAAAGTTCTTCTATTTCTTCAGGTGTTATTTGTATTGATTCCAGCCATTTTTTGAGAAGTGGAATAAGCTCATTGGTCGGTATACTTGGATATAAAGAAGTGACGTCAAAGGAAACTAAAGCATCTGTAGAGTTGATCTTTGTGTCCTTCAGGAGATTTAACAATTCAAACGAGTTTTTGATACTTAAATTTTCAAATTTTGTGAAGGATCTGAAGATTTGAACCAGCCATTTTGATAGTTGGTAAGTGGGTGCATCAATGTTATTAATTATTGGTCTGAGGGTAATTTCAGGTTTATGTATTTTGGGTAAACCATATATGTATGGTGTTTTTGGACTGTCTATTTTATTGTTCAATTTATCTCTTTTAGTCATGATTTTACTGTTTTTAATTGCTAATTCCACAGATTTGCATGCTTTCTTTAATGGATTGTTTTCTAGTTTAACAAATTCTTTTCCGTTTAAAAGGTTGTCCATTTTTTTGCGATAGTCTTCTTTGTCCAATATTACTATTTTGTTACCCTTGTCTGCTTTTGTGTAGATTACCGGTTTTTCATTTAAATTTTTCATTAATTTTTTATATGAATATCTTTTTGAATTTGCATTTTGAATATGATCTAGAGTTTCTAAGCACTGTGTTCTGATCGTAGATTTTTTGTTATCGGGCAAATTATATATCGCTATTTCAATGTCCGCGATATAGTTTTCAATGTTTTTTGTGTAATCTACACATGTTTTTAGGCCTTTGTTTAGAAAATCTATTTCTTTCTCCGTGAAGTTGCATGTGGATAGATTCGTTACATTGTTAGGTTTTTGACATGAGAGTAATAGATCTTGCTTTTTATGTGGATACGGTTCTTGCTTCTTTTGAAGATTCATGAATTTTTGTTTTAAAATGGCTGTTTTCTTACGCATTTTCAAATTAAGAATTGACAGCATATTATTTTCTAAGTTAGACCACATGGCCGGGTTCATACATTTCGAAATTTTTAAGTGTAGTTCGTATATTTTTAATTCTGTGGAATGTAACGAATTGTAGTGGTGGTTTATTTCCATTTTAATTACACGTTTTTCTGCTGCTTTTTGTTGTTTGCTTTGTTGTTTTTACAAAAAGCAGCAGAAAAACGTGTAATTAAAATGGAAATAAACCACCACTACAATTCGTTACATTCCACAGAATTAAAAATATACGAACTACACTTAAAAATTTCGAAATGTATGAACCCGGCCATGTGGTCTAACTTAGAAAATAATATGCTGTCAATTCTTAATTTGAAAATGCGTAAGAAAACAGCCATTTTAAAACAAAAATTCATGAATCTTCAAAAGAAGCAAGAACCGTATCCACATAAAAAGCAAGATCTATTACTCTCATGTCAAAAACCTAACAATGTAACGAATCTATCCACATGCAACTTCACGGAGAAAGAAATAGATTTTCTAAACAAAGGCCTAAAAACATGTGTAGATTACACAAAAAACATTGAAAACTATATCGCGGACATTGAAATAGCGATATATAATTTGCCCGATAACAAAAAATCTACGATCAGAACACAGTGCTTAGAAACTCTAGATCATATTCAAAATGCAAATTCAAAAAGATATTCATATAAAAAATTAATGAAAAATTTAAATGAAAAACCAGTAATCTACACAAAAGCAGACAAGGGTAACAAAATAGTAATATTGGACAAAGAAGACTATCGCAAAAAAATGGACAACCTTTTAAACGGAAAAGAATTTGTTAAACTAGAAAACAATCCATTAAAGAAAGCATGCAAATCTGTGGAATTAGCAATTAAAAACAGTAAAATCATGACTAAAAGAGATAAATTGAACAATAAAATAGACAGTCCAAAAACACCATACATATATGGTTTACCCAAAATACATAAACCTGAAATTACCCTCAGACCAATAATTAATAACATTGATGCACCCACTTACCAACTATCAAAATGGCTGGTTCAAATCTTCAGATCCTTCACAAAATTTGAAAATTTAAGTATCAAAAACTCGTTTGAATTGTTAAATCTCCTGAAGGACACAAAGATCAACTCTACAGATGCTTTAGTTTCCTTTGACGTCACTTCTTTATATCCAAGTATACCGACCAATGAGCTTATTCCACTTCTCAAAAAATGGCTGGAATCAATACAAATAACACCTGAAGAAATAGAAGAACTTTCACAACTTACAGAAATTTGTATCAATCAAAATTTTTTCAGCTTTAATGGACAGATCTATAAACAAAAAACGGGCCTAGCTATGGGCAACCCATTGTCTCCCTTCTTGGCAGATTTATTCATGAGTGCTTTTGAAACACATATCACAAAAGCTTTTCCAAATTATTTCAAAGTGTGGTATCGCTATGTTGACGACATTTTTGCAATAGTACCTAAAAAACTCATACAAGATGGTCTTAAACTTTTGAATATACAAAATCCAGCTATAAAATTTACATTGGAAACAGAAGAGGATGGTGTGCTCCCCTTTTTGGACATCAAGATCAAAAAAATGAACAACAAACTCACTTTTGGTATCTACAGGAAACCGACACACACAGATAATTACATTAAGAACAACAGTTTCAACCCAAAACAACACCAACATGCCATTTTCAACAGTTTAATCTTTCGGATGATCAACTTTCCACTAAACAGAGAAGATTATCAAGAAGAATACCTACACATAAAAAAAGTAGCTATATCCAACGGTTTCAACCCAAATTTAATAGACAAAACTGTTAACAGACTCAACAAAGCTAAGAAAATAAAAGAAACCACCACCCTAGAACCTACAGGAGAAAAAGAGAAAAAACTTTTTAAAAAATTCACCTTCCACCCATCAGCCTATAACAAATTCCAAAAAATCTTCTCAAAACACAACATAACTCTTGCACCTCAAAACAGGTTTAATATCAGAAATTTGTTAAAAGGCCCTCCCAAAAATTCAATCACTACCAAAGAAAAACCAGGAATCTATGAGATCAAATGTGAAACTTGCCCTAAAATTTATATAGGAAAAACAAAAAGAAATATTAACATCAGAACTAAAGAACATATGAGAAACATTAAAAATGGTGAAACAGAAAAATCAGCAGTAGCTTTTCATTTTTTGAATACTAGACATGACATCAATCACCCCATAGACCTTTCCGTATGGGAAAAAATCTTCATTAACAAAAATCGTCATAGAGTCATGAATTTTGAAACTCCACCACCGGACATCTTTGACAAGTACATCACGCCATCTATTGACAATACGGAGAAAGAAGAAACCACTACAACTTGCACTAGTCGAGTATCAGCTGAGGATAGGAGCAAGAGCTCTTGAAACATGTCCTGTGAATAAACAGTGTGAGTGAAGCAATGTGTCAATATATTCTCGATTCAATTTTGTACTAGTTTGTGCTTCACTGTCCCTACGCTTCTTTCAAGTTTATACTTTAAGTTTCTCTTAGTTTTTCCTATGTAGCTTTTTTCACAGGTTTCACAATTAATCTGATAAATTCCTGATTTCAAATTGTTGGGGATTGTATTTTTCAGTGGTTTATTTAGCAGGTTCCTCAGACTGAATTTGTTTTGGGGTGCTAGTTTTAAGTTTAGTCTTTTGAAGATTCGTTCAAATTTTCTAAAAGCCCATGGATGGTAGTGAATTTTCTATATTGCCAATTTGTGTTTTTAAGTGGTGTGAGAGTGGTATTTTTTTTATATTATCTTCAGTTTTTCTTTTCTCTTCATCATGTTCCTTATGATGGCTGGGTTGAAAGTATGTTTAGAATATTAATTCTTCATCAGTGGTTTGAGTTATTTTTAGGCATGTAACAATTAGAGACATTAGACTTCCACCTATCATGATCTAAAAGATTACCTTAAGTATTTAAAAGAGGCAAATAATGGTTAGTAGAGCTGTAAACACATGTTTTCTAAGCTTGTTCTTTATTGCAGAATTTAGTAATATTATCATTATAAATAAAAATAAATTATTATGAAATATATACTGAGTTACTGAATACATAAACAGTGTCACAAAACATTTGATTAAAGTACCCGACAAACTGGTTTTTATGCTTATCAATATCATGTAGTGTTAAACAGGCAATCAGTTACATTTAATTATTTTAAGCAGGATTTTTAAGGGCATATTAAGGGAGACATAACATAATATTACATTTATTAGTTAAAAATGGGTCCTAGCATGCTGATTTTTGCTTCTTCACCTTAGATATGAATAGATGAATATACAGTATTTATGCTACAAAATTTAACCAGTAGGTGCGCAGCCTGTCTATCAGTCATGTGTGGCTGTCAAATCGAATATCAAATCACTAACAATTATCAGAATAAATGCAAAACATACCTTATCAAAGGAGATGTTGAAATTTCCATCCATCTGCATCAATACAAGGGTGGTTCAATAAGTACCCGTGTTTGGAATGAAGACTCCAGTTTTTTCAAACACAAATTATTTATTGCTCAACATTGTCCATTTTAGGGATATACACTTCTCCCAACACTCCTGCCATTTTTTAACCCCTCCAAAAGGTAAGAATTGTCAAGCACTGCAAAATACGCCTCTGTCTCCATGATGACTTCCTCATTTGACCTAAATTATGTGCCTGTGAGCTATTTCTTCATGTTTGAGAACAGGAGAATATGGCAGCAATTCATATGCAATTCATGCAGTTTGGCGGTGGCAGCTCTGGATGAATGTGCTGGGGTATTATCGTGGTGAAACAGAACTTTCTTCTTTGCTGTGTGAGGCCGTGTCTCCTTAAACTTGTTTAATTGGGCCGATAACTCACTGTAGTATGCTCCAGTAATCACTTTTCCTTTCTCCAAGAAGTAAATGAGTATGACACCCTTTGCATCCCAAAAAATTGTTGCCATCATGGCGATGGGACCATCTTTGCCTTCTTTGGAACAGATTCTCTGGAAGCGGCCTATTGTTTTGATTGTTGCTTAGTTTCTGGAGAGTAATCATGAATCCTGCTCTCATTGACAGTGACAACTCAATGCAAAAAGTGCTTTGGATTTTGCGTAAATAGCCCCAAACACTGCTTTTAAGTTGAAAGCCGGACCAGCTTGTCCACTGTGAACAAACTGAGCTACAACAGCAGATGTTACTGCATGTCATATATGACATAGATACTGGTTTTGTTAAAATCATTACTCCACATGTTTTCTGTTTTCTCACATATTCTCCTTGCAATATAGCTTATAGCTTAGCTGCAAGTGAATTTTGTGATACTTAGTCCATATTACGTAACTTTGATTTTAATATACTTATAGATATCTTTGACCATGTCTGATTTAGTTTTCATACTTCCCATTCATGGAATTTCTAAATGATACTGACCCATGAAAAGTGTATATTTTCTTTCTTGAAAGATTAGTATGTGTATTTTAAAACCTCTGCTATTTTTTCTAAATCCTACTCCATTTCAGAAATGTAATCTCTCCCCAATATTACGTTAATAAAAGGTTTATAGTAATTGCTTCATACAAGGGTCGTCCAATAAATAAATTTCCCTATTTTATAAAAAATACAAGGATGTTATTTCACTTGTGAAATATTTTATTTTCATTCTGCAACTTGTACACTACTTCTCCACATATTCACCATTTTTGTCCAAACATTTTTGCTATCTTGGCAGCAGTTTTTCGATACCTTTGTCATACCAGGTCGGGTCCTGTCTCCATAGCTAGCAGTTCACCTATGTTTCCACTTCATCAGTCACAAACCGTTTGCTTCCAAGGTGCGACTTGAGTTGTGAAAAGAGATGGAAATCACACAGAGCAAGATCCAGAGAATAAGGTGTATGGGAGAAAACATCCCATTTGAAGTTCTGTCTCAATTAATTGTCGCATTTGAGCACCAGCAAGCAAGCATGGGCCCATCTTGAACAGACTTTTACCTTCACATTCTGAATTGCAACAGTGGCTGCATTGCCTGTAGCAGTAACAGGCCTGTTGCTGCATTCATCATACATATTTTGCCATCATTCTAATATCCATGATCCATTCTATGAACCATGAATAGTTCACCAAAGAGGTGAATCATTTGGATGCTCATGCATCTTTCACAATAAACACACACTAAATGGCAATGAATATTAATAGCCATTTTATTTTTCACCGTTATAAAGCAAATAACAGAATTGAGTTCAAATTTGGACACACTTTCAAGTGGTAGTGATATGGCAACTTGCGCCATACTGGCAAATGTGGAGCAAGTTCATGCTGTTGAAGGTCAAGTGCAGCCACCATACCCCATTAAAAGTTTCTGCAGTACCAACTTAATTTTAAAACATTTAAAATAAATAGGGAAATTTGTTGGATGACCTTCGTATTAAAAGACTTATTGGGTCATATTTTATTAGAACCTAAAACTTTGTTCATGTCCATTATTAAAAACAATAACTTTTTTGGAACCATCCCAGTCCCCTCCTCAGCTGATTGGGACTGACCACTATCTTCATAGTCAGCTGTCATATAGACCTTTTGTAATTGACTCCCTCTCTCAGGGTATTTCCTACATAAGTGAATTACACCACTCACAAACAGGACATCAAAATTTAAAATATATTGGGATGTTCTATATAATAAAAATCTTCCCCCATGTTGAAAGTTCAAGTTTCGTTGTTAATGATTTTAATAATTTAATCTTCTCTTTGATATTGTGGTTCTCATTCCAGATATGAAAAGCAACTGCTGATTATTCTATTTGTTTATATTGTATGTGCCTTCAGTGTTCTGTTAATCCAGGTTTTAAATTCCTTTTTGTCAATCCAGTAGAGAATCCTCATAATCTATACTACATATATCTGATTTTTGTTCTGGTTCGTTTGTTATATTTAAAAGATTGTTTAACAGCTTCTTGAGTGAAAATTTGTTCTGTGGTGCTGGTTTGATGTTATCATTATATTTGCTTTATTTGTTCGACTAATTCTTTTAATAAAACACTACGCTTCGTTCCCTGCACTTATTTTAAATTCACTTATTATTTATTTCTAAAGTGCAGACTCTGAAATGCTACAGTTTTATTTATTTCCATATTTTTAAGGTATTGATTTTTTTTCTTTTGCTAATATCATGCATGCATGATTTTCAACAAGTAATGCATAATACTAATAAAATTAAAATTAACTCATTTCTTAAAAAATGTTTGAACGTATAAAATTTAATATTTTAAGATTTTCTAAACCATTAATCTCTGTTATGCATATGCATTTCAATTTTCTTTATGGTTTACTCAACATTGGTGATGAAATAGGTTGCCAGTTTGGATAAATTTTGTTGAAAAGTATGCATACTTTTTATTGTGTACCTCTTCAGTCACCAACCTTTTTATATCAATAGAAGTTTAATACTTTGTTTTACAAAACATTTTATTTTAGACTGAAATCACAAATAAAATAGTTTTCTTAATACAAAATCTGAATACATAGCTCCAGAATTAAATGGTTCCAGTAGCAACATAAGGCCGCACCATGGTTGAGTGGTTAGACTGCTTGGCTCTCATCAAGGCAGCCCAGGTTCGATCCCAAGCGACCGCACAGTGAGATTTGTGGTGGACAACCACTGGTGGGGGTGGGGGGTTGTCCGGGTTTTCCCCCACCAGCATACCACCAATTTGCTCCATCATAATCTTTCCTATCACCTCATCTCTCTCATACTTTCACTTCCGGCGATGAGCTGATCACTCATCCCGGACTCTCTCTGATCAGAAAACCTCTGATCCTCAACCCGTTGCCAATGGGCCTCGAGGTTGCGCAGTTCAGGTCTTTGTTCCACTTAAAGGAAATACAGGAATTCTTTCATTCATTCAATAGCAGTTTAACCTTCTAGTTAAAATTTAACATATAACCTTTCAGACAAAAAAAAAATAATTAAGGACATAATTTTTAAATGTTATGTTCATCATTCTGTAGAACATTAAAAATATTAAATTTGACAAGTTCAAGCATTTTTTTAAAAAAATAAATGAATTCTAGTTTTGTTGCTATTATTCACTATTAACATCTTGTATTAATAAGCAATATGGACATTGAGAATGGTATTCTAAAGTAGCTGAGTGAATTATATGGAATTTTATGTTGAAACCATTGTTTTGCTTTCCTAAAAAATTAAGAATTCACTAATCATTTATAACTAATCTGTGTTCTATGTTACTAGTCATACTAGGTAAGTTGGAAGTTGAATTAGACTTGGAAAAATCCAGTGTCATAGCCAGAACAGGAACCACAAATCTTTTGGATGCTTAACTTGGATGCGAGTGTTAGATAGCTCAAGTGACAAGTGCATCAGCATGGATAGCTGAAAATCTGGGACATGGCATTGGATTTTTTAAGTCTAATGTAACTTATAATTCTGAACCCTTCAATTAACCTCTTGCACGCTCCCCAATTTGTTTTTAATGCTTTTAATCCACGCATAATATCTTGAAGAAGGGTACTGGGATGACTAAGTAGTTTTGTCCATGTCATTGGTTGTCATGCTTTTATCCCCTCTGGGTTGCCTCTTTTAAGTGGTTCATATACTGTATGCTCATGACAAGAAGGCTAGAGGGGTATGAAGGGCAGAGAAGCTTGAACTGTTGATCTGCTTCGGTAGCGGATCTGTTTACTAGGAAATGAGTGAATGAGAGTGCATATGAGTCACCCATGCTGCCAGATCTAATGTTTGTTGCAATGATAGGTATTATGTATAGGTGAGCTATGTGCCAACACTATTTTAAACAAGCCTTCCATCCTTGTCATTCTCAGAAGGGGAGCATACACCTCGAGGAGACAGCAAAAGCGATTATGTTACACATTCCTCTACCTTGCCTTCTTGTCCTGGGCAATCAGTACAAGCCTTTACCTCTGACTAGCTCTTGTGAAGTTCTCCCAAGATTCAATGTCATTTGGAGTCCATGATTTGGAGTCCTCTCCTCTATTGCGATTCTAATTATCATCCTGCCATCAGAGGTAACAGGCACTGCTTGCTGTTGCCTTCAATTAATAAAATTTAACCATTTAATGGGTTCACCAATCACTGTATGAAAGGTTTCCCAAAAGTTCATTGACCATAAATAGAATGTTCAAACAACATTAACTAGCTTCTTTAAGAGCAGTAATTGTGTCTTCATATGATTTGCACATTTATGCAATTTACAAGTTATTTAGAAGCAACATGGTTCTGAAACATGTCCCATAAGCAAATGATATGTACTGTTTAAAAATTCTCTAAATTCACATTATGGTAAACATGTGTTGTAATGTAAGACTTAAAGCTTTCACGGCAAGCATTATTTATTAAAGCTTTTGTCATGTCAAAAATAATAATTTGGTATATCATTTTTTATTAGATACTAGCCTACTCATCCCAAGATTACAGGCCCAAACCTGCCCCAAACTGATCAGTTTTAAGTGTGCTTAAAAGCAATAGCCCCATGTCAGTAAAAATACTGGCATGAAAAAGGAACTCCTGCAGGACAAAATGCTGGCACACCTGTGATGCTGATATGATCTGGCAATTAACAGCACCCTAAGAAACAAAATATGTTGTTTAATATATCATTTTAAAATATGTACACACAAGATTTACTAACAAGGGCAGCTAAGGTCAGTAAGGCAGGGACTTGTGAATGACAGATCTGGATTGAAATCCTGCCAAGACTGATCATCTCCCTACTGACATTTCTTCAGATTTTCTTCAGACCCTATAAGTAGCAAATGACAGAGAGGTGCCCTATATCCCTGGAATGTTTTCTTCCCAAATTTTTTCCAGTTATTTTCATTTAATGTATCTCCAATGTCATTGCTTGGGTGTCATGAAGTTAGAGCAGATGGTAAACACTTTTCAAATACAAATATCATGTCATCTGCAAAAAATATTATTTAATCATTTAGTTCAAGCTTTCCAATGAATCACTCCTTACTCATTGGAATCACATACTCAAGAAAATTATGTTTCATTTCCATTTTCTGTTGTATTATTTCTAGTTTAGTGAGACCAATTTTTAATCTTATATACTATATATGACATAATTCATATATATGTAAAGTGTATTTTGTGTTTTAGCAGCCTGTTTAGATACTATATTAACATTACATATATTGTAGTCTTATTTGTGAAAGGATTTAATTTCTATAATAGCATTGAAACCAATGAAATGTAAATTATGTTTATCTTTTATCTTTATACCCAGCTCTAGAAAAGACTGATTTTTTTATTAGTTTGTGCATGATGGACACTTAATGAGCAGGTTATATTATGAACCCATTAACTCCACACATTTGACCACTCCATATGCCAAATTCAGTATCATCAAGGTTGATTTGCATTTACTTGCAGATGCTAAATAATATTTGCTTTGTAAACACCATACATGCTAATCTAGACATCCTCCAAAAAAAGAATCTATTTGAAATATTTTTAAGATTTTAAGATGCTAATTTTGACTTCTAGTGTTGTCATAAAAGTTTATAAAACAAAATTTTTTCAGTAACTAAGGAGTGAAATTAAGTACTTTTACTTGATTTGCTTACTAGATTTTTACTTAGTACATGCCACATACTGACTGTTTGGGACTTAAAATTCACTGAGATACAAGCCTCTTGTGTGTTCAAACATGTTATCTGTTGAAGGAGGTAAGGTCATTGACAGTAGTTACTCAATTCACTCTAATACAATTTTGTCTCGTGAGCTTGTACATACTAGAAATAAATATTGAGACCCTCAACTCATTAGATTTTCATGATTACAATTTGTACAGGAGCATGATTACACATTAGTTAGGTAAGATTTTAAAACTGAATGAATGATGGATGAAATGAGTGAAATGATACTGAAACAAGCCCAGTTACTTGATATTTGTCTTATCAGAATAGGGGAAAATTAAAAAAAAAAGCCTTATCCATGTAACTTATCCTATCCAAGATTCAAACTTGGTACTTCTGTAATGTGAGGCAGACCTGCTACCTCCTCATCACAGAGAAGGCCTCATGTAAATTCTCAACATTTTAATGAACATCTTTGGGCTGTTTTTGACGATAAAATGTTTGACATAAAAATTAACAGGAAAGGGTAATTTAGGGTGGAAAGAATGTTGTGAAAGCATTCCTTTAATCCTTGGAAAATGCTGAGCTTAAGAAGTTTGATATTGTCATTTATTTTAGTTATGTTCTCTCTCTCACACACACACACACATACATACACATATGCACAAATCCATGTTTTTTAAGAATGTTTTTATTTTTGGATTTAGGGTAATATATAATATGTACTCCTGTGAAGTCATGATATCAAATACTTGTTTTGCTGTCATTGACATGCAATAGGAAAAGATCACGATTTTGCTTATGAAAATCTTGCAACAGTTAAGTACTTTATGCATCTTCTGCACAGTTTCACAATTATTTCATAGTATAAAATTTATATCATTAGCTTAGGGTCATTGTACTTTAAAATATTTGGAGGATGTCTTGATTTAATGTACATGCAATTTGCACTGAGCTTTTATTTCACATGGAGTGTTGTTTGTTTGCAGTGGATGTACATAGTACCAGTGGTGATATTTGTGGTTCTTTCTGGGGCAGCTAACCCAGAAGGGGGTGCAGGTGCAGGCGGGGGTGGAGCTGGACGGTAATGGCATCACAGCACAGGCATGGGGTGCACTCAAGTGTGTTAGTGCAAGTGTTTGCAGGTTGCAAGACTAAACCTTTTACTCTAAATTAAAACAGAGATAACAGAGGTTGTGGAAGATCTGTTGGGAGCTCTGATATTTTTTCTGTTAACATGTAAAGCTTTCTTTTTTTTCCCCCCACCCATATATGCAAAATAATTGTAATTATGCTGTTAAAGATTTTAACTCTTTGTTTCCTTATGTAACAAAAATTATAATTTTTTATGAGCAGGCTTTGGTAGTAAACTGCTGTATTAATGACACAAAGCCTTTTACTTGTGTCTTAATTTAAAGTCAAAAGGTTAAAGCATATATTTTCATGGACCTTTAAATTGTATTTCTGCAAAAATACCGGAGTTCCAAACATGGTTTGCATATTTATTTTTCCAACATTCTTCTTGAGGGAGACATGGTTCATTTAGGAATATCATATAATATATAATGAACAAGAATGTATACAAAGAAATTACTGCTTAAGGAGGTTTGAAAGGTAATTTAATATTGTTGAATAAAAGTTGAAAGTCCTACAGTCTTTTCATTTTGTGTATGCTACTGAATGCTTCAAAAAATACATTAAGCTTAAGATGAAAGTATGACCTGCTGAAAGGCAAGTTCTAATTATCTAGTCAATCAAGGGTCACTTAGTGTTCAGTTTGTCAAAGTTCAGGAACTATGTTCATAATTGGGTCTAAATTTAAGAGGAATCTCATCTTACAAATACAAATATGAAGTTTTCAAACTAACATCACAGCAAAGACTTAATCATTCCAGTGATCTATGTATTTTGCCATTGAACTATTAGGCTTTCTCAAATCCTTTTTGGGCGAGTCATGACAGTCTGGATGTTTTTAATGTCTGGCTCACAGATTAATTATAGATTGTCAACTGTGTGGTGTGGATTGAAGCTACATAGGTCACTTCTCTTGATATTTTGAGTGCAACCTTTTGGAACTAATGATTCCATAGGTAATGCAGTGAGCTTCAATTTCGACTAAGCTATGGTCTATCTGCTTCCCCCCACTCTTCCTTACCCGTGTTGTCTGACTGGTAGAGTACAACTTCTTTCAAAGCCACATTTCACACACTCATGAATAGTTTACAGCACATTTCATTTTTCACATATTAATATAATATGCATTAAATATGCTGAGGAAATGTGTGGTGAACTATTCAGATGTGCACGAGATGTCACTTTGAAAGAAGTTGGCCAACTAATTTCTGAAAAAAAATCTCATGAAACCATTTATAAACTTGACCTTTTTCCTGCGATATATGAATAATTATGTAACTTTAATAAACAATGAGTGAGATCACTCAAAATGCTGTTGAGGTTACACATCTGTATTCCCTTTCTCTCAATATGGAATTTTTACTGTAATAATTACAGTAAAGGTAACTTAACACTAAATTAATGCTTTCTGTAGGTACATGAAAACAGAAAAGTATACTACAAGGTGTAATGCAATTTCTTTGTACGCAGAAAAATGATGATAATGTTGAAAAATTCCCTAGAAGAAAGGTGTAACAAAATGTGTAAATTTTAAATTAGGATACCAACAACTATGTATAAAAAATAGTACTATCTCTTTAAAAAAAAACACAGAAGCTCTTAATGGTTACATTTATTAAGGATTTACAAAGTTCTATAGTAAATACATTATTTTCAGTACAAGTTTACAAAAGGATATTCAGAAAAGACTTGTAATTTGCAATTTATGTCACATTAATAGTGCAGTAAAACCTTACAATTTAGTACATGAGGCACAGTCAGCAACTGGCGACATAAATTTAATAAATGACACTATTTTATATGCTTTTAATCTCTTTGGTTGCCTTATCATTAACAAGTATAAAATAAATTATTATAATAGCAATAAAACATACATTTCAATGACTAAGAAAAATATTAGGTACATAAAAACTTTATCATTCATTTAAAATTGTCTTAAGCTTAACTTTGTCTTTGTAACACAAAAATATTACAGCCTTGAATTTGTAAATGCATGTCTATGGGAGCAGGTTTAGTTTCATTGCATTTCCAACGTATTGATATAGGCGTACCTTACATATTGTTTGTTCTATTTCTTGAGCTATGTTACTATGGGAGTTTCATTTCCAGTAAAGAGAGACATCTCTTTACGACAACATTTAAAATTGATGTACAGTGCTCAAAATGTTTTATTCGGAACAGGACATTCATGAACCTTGATACGGTACTGGAAGTTCCTATCCCACTTGACAGCCCCTGTGTGGTCTAACAACAGTCTAGGCTGCTGCTGCCCATCTCACATACTTGAAAATATCATACACTGCGAACACTGCCTCATCGAGCGGGATGGTTCAGGCAGTTTCGTCTGTGGCCTATATTCGGGAGGTCTGGGTTCGATTCCTGTGACCAACCTTCCTGATACATGGGTTTTTTCGAGAGTTTTCCCAGGTTGCCAAGAGAAAGCAGGGTAGGTTAATTACATCCCCAAAATTTCCTGTCCTCCATTTCATCTCAATTATCATTTCATATCATCTCTCATCTAGTGCTCTCTTTTAGGGTAAGAAGTGTCAACCAGTGTCTCGGTGGTGCATGGCAGGATTATATGCTCTGGGGGAAATTACTTCCTCCTCCAGTAGGTTGGTTGCCAGCCTCCGAACCTGCTCCTGGGACCATTTTGGGCTGGCTGCCGGGACTGTTTCTGTACTGCAGTAGGGGCATGTCTGTTGTCCTGACCTGCTGGGGGAGGTCCCTATCCAAGTAAATGTAGGGACCCTGCCCTCTGTTCTCGCATTCTTCCTCCAGAGGGTGTCCCACTTAGGAGCATGGGTACAACTGGTCTCCATGCCGAATCCTCTCCATAGTAAATCCTAATACCAACTCTGCCTCCAAAACTAAGTATCTGTGTTATGCTTATTGTGTAGTAATGTACATGAAAGTGTGGATGACAGTTGCAGGGAATTACAAAGAGGGGAAAGAATTGTGGTCTCAAGCACACAGCATGTGAATATGAACTAGAACAATGCATTAGTTTGCTAATCCGATGCATAATGCATGTCTTATCTTATTGCTGGAGTTTGAAGAAAAATCCTGCAGGAGTGTGCATAATGGAGTTTATTTATAGCTTTTTGTTAACCAAATTTTTCTTTTAAACAGCCTAACAAGTTCACATCAACTCTGAAAAAGGCTACCACTTTTAGAGTAGGAACCATATGATTATGACTACCTTTGGGCTAAGTCAACAATGAGGTGTACATTAAACAAATTGAGCATTTTGACCATCTAAAACAAAGAATCAGGCAGGTAGTTACATTATGCCAGATTTTCTTGTCAGAGTGGGTCGACACTGAATTTCACTTCAACCTCTGTCAAATAGTAAATCGTGCCCATATTGAAACTAAAGTTATTTGTAGACTGAGTTACTGGATTAATTAAAGGTACTTTCAGTCAATTACACATAATACTAAGTTCACAGTGAACTTGTGAATCCCCACAATATATTCTGGAAAATCTTATATTTCTTTATGTGCAATAATACAGTGCTGTTAGTTTAAGAATCTACGCCCGCAACAGTTGCTGTGCCGGCGATCACCCGCTTGCTTGCCGATACTCGAGAGTTTTAACTCGTGCTATATTAATTACAGAATTTGGTACTCACCCTAATCACAATAGCTGCTGTAAGTGCTGTTCATTTTGTGCTATGCACAAGTCATGCCATTGTAAAAAAACTTGCATTCCATTCATCAATTCCATTGCATTGATCTTACCTATTTCCTTACAAATGAAGTTCATGTAAGGTATGTGGATTATTTGCATATACTTTACATTTTACTGTTCCCAAAAATAAAAATATAATTGTGTCAGATCATGGGAACAAGCTGGCCATAGTCCGCTACTTATAATTTTATTGCCAATGATACGGTGGAGCTCTGTCATGGATGCCCCAGCAGTTTGCGCGGTCGTATTATCCTGCTGAAAATACGCATTTAATCTTTCAAAATATGTCAGTTCGTCACAGTGTACCTTAGACCTTGGCACGGCAACTGTCGCAGTTGTAGATTCTTAAATAACAGCACTGTATAAGTTTGAATAGTTATAAATAAAAGCGTTGTTAACAATGAAGCTAATTTCATGTATAAAGACTAAATGCATGTATGACTCAATTTTAGTCTTTATACTGTATAAACTGCTCTACTATTCTCACTGTTTTTCCATACTTCCTAACAAATAGAACTGTTAAATCCTATTAGAGGATCATTTTGGAATTTTACTCATGCTGATACAATATTTATGAATACAGCTTTGTTCAGCAAGAAAGTATGAAAAATAGTCAACTTTTTAGTTGTTTTCTTTTGATTTTCACAATCTTTAAATGAGCTTGTTGCCAAAAGTAATGTAAACTGAATTGTTATTATGAAAGCAATAAGAAAGAATAGTGGTCATTCCCCAACAGCAGTTCTGTGTATGAATTTGTCAGTTTCTAACCTATATTTATGGCATTGATAGATGCTATAGATGTGCAATGATATATTACGTGGTCCAGTAGAACGTGTTTTCCGAACTTGAAAGCCATGGTATATTACTGTGGTGTTCATTAAACCTCAAAGGTAAGAAAAACATGTTGTATTTCATTAAGCAGTGAATGTCATACCTCACTTGTGAATTTTAATCAGATAAATTAAATTTAAAGGGAGTCAATTAATGACACTAAACAACACTTTTAAATTTTTCCGGAACATGTTTCAGAGACTTTGCCTCTATCCTCAACCGGCCATCGACTTCAACTTTGATGGCCGGTTGAGGATAGAGGCAAAGTCTCTGAAACATGTTCCGGAAAAATTTAAAAGTAAGTGTTTAGTGTCATTAATCGACTCCCTTTAAATTTAATTAATCATAACACTGTTTTCAACACTTCCAAGAAAGGAATTTAATCTGATATGTTGCTGCAACACAGTTGGTTGACTACCATGGTGTGCATTCAGTCTCAAAGGTAAGAAAATCAAAATTTATTTCACTAAACGTGCATGAATCTTATTTATAAAACTTCATGATGCAATTGTAAATTTTAATTGGGTATGCTGATGCCACTCAGCTAAGCTGGTGCATGTGTACTCCCAATACAGTTGGTTGACTTTGAGTAGAGGTAAAGAGTGAGTGAGTGAGTGTGTGTGTGGTGTTTTAGGGCCCGTCAACAACAAGGTCATTTGGGCCCGTAGAGGTAAAGATATTGTATGGATAGTATTAACATGACCAACATGGACAGCATAACTTTAATCAAATAAATCATAACGAGAAAGAATCTCTGTTATTTAGCTGTAAAGTACAATGATTTTTTTTTTTTTTTGGTTTAATGTCCTTATTGGACTAATTGAAGTGGATGAAAAGAATAGAAATTAATCATTTCTTCCACACTAGCCGTGTGTAGGCAAAGGTTTGATGAGTAGAGTCAGACAGAAAAATTCAATGCCATAGCCAGGATTTGAACCACGGATCTCCTGGTGTCCATCCACTTGCTCCTAAACTTTGAGCTACTATGGCCAACATGCTGACATGACATTAGTTCTCCAACTGACTCTTATGTTTCCCAGTAAACCACTAGGGGTTCTCATATACAATGAGATAGGCACCTTTTTGTGGTGACTTACTATGCTGTAAGTACTTAAGTCTCAGGCTTCATAGTTAAACCACTATTTTTTAGGTAAATTGATGGACATTAATAATTTCTTCCACACTAGTCGTGTGTAGGCTAAAAAACCTTATTGGCCAGAATGGAGGAGAAGAAAGGTGAAATGAAAAACTCAATTCTGAATGGACAAAATGCAATTTCGCGTGGAGAAGATTAAGGAAGAACAAAAAATATCCGAGATGAAAGTATCGACTAAACTCGATGCGCAACTTCTGGAGCGAGGAAAGACATGCAGGAATTCGGCAGAAGGATGGCAAACCTTGACCAATGCATTGACGTTCTAGAAGACTTTGGAAAACGGCTTAGCACCCTCGAATGAAGAGTCTACGGTGGCGCTAAGGAAGTAAACACCAAGGTAAAATAGTAGTAAGTAGTAAGAAGTAGTTGGAAATGAAGGCGCGCCTCCAGGGGCTTCGGTCAAGGATAGAAACACACCTTTTGGTTGTCCTTTGCCAGGACAGTGTTGCCTTGCCGGGCGGAAGTGCCTGTGAGATTGCTTACTGGCGAAAGGGAGCAAGGGAAGAGTGCGACATCGTGCGGCGAGCCCAAGGGGCCAGTATCACTACAAGAGCTAGGGTCCCGGCTGGAAGACTTACTGAAGAGGGCAGCCAACCATCTAACTGCAACTTAGTTGAAGAGCATCTTGGCATTTATTGGATGTTACCAGCCAGTCAGTCTTCAGCCCAGGGGACGACGTTTAAGGCCGCACTGGCCAAGTGCTTAACTCCTAAACACCAGAGAGCTTAACCTACCTGGCAACCACTTATATAAGTCCCTCGCAAAGCAATCGGAGGTGCAGGGCATATTGCAGAACTGAGATCCAGAGGATCATCAAAAAACCTCGGTGCTCCCCAGTGGACCTCGTGAAGAAGACAAATGCTGAACTATGCTTCTGCATGGACTACAGGAAGTTCAGCGTTGTCACTCGAAAGAATTGCTTTGCCTTGCCCAATGTTGATGACATCCCGTACACAATTACTGCTGGTGCTCACTAGTTTCGATACTAATTTGAAGTAGTTATTCTGACAGGTGATTGTAAATCCTAGAGACAAGGAAAAGGTCGCATTTTCAACAGCCAAGGGTTTTGGTAGTCCACAATTGTGCCCTTTAGCGTTTTCAGCGTACCAGTCACCTTTCAGTGCTTAATGAAGTCGGGAGCTGACTTAAGACGCCTGCCTGCTATACCTGGAGTCAGTGTGATTGCAGTGCATTCGAGGATCATTTGGAGAATCTGAACAAGGTACATATTACAGACTGCAGAAAGGCATCCTGAAGTTGAATGCGAAGTGCCAGCTCTTCTGCAAGAAAATGCACTACTTGAATCACATAGTCTCACTAACTGCGGAGAAGGCTCAAGCCAGGAGCGATTTGCCTCCACCAAAGGATAAACAGGAGTTGGACAGTTTTCTGGTTCTATGCAGCTACTACCACTAATTCATAAGGGGCTTCTCCAACATCGTGATACCCATCACTTGCCTGAAGACTTACTGGATGGTATAGGCCGAGGGTGCATTCTAGCTACTTCAGTCAGCGAATGGTGGCGTAATATTTCTGTCCAGGATGGACGGGAACGAGTAATGGCCTACTACAGTAAGACTCTTCAAAGCCGAAAAAAACTACTGCATTATCTGGCTTGAGCTTCTGACAATAGTGAAGGTGGTGGAACATTTTCTTAAGTAACTGCACGCTTACTGCTGAGGACTAACCACTCTGCCTTGAGATGTGTAGTGTTTAACGCCCGCTTTTACTACATACGGCACCGCAGGCAGTGACGCTGATGATACATGAGATGAAGATGGAGCACCGGTAGAATGAGATGGCGGGGGAAACCGGAGGTCCCGGAGAAAACCCGCCCCAGCGCTGTGTTGTCCACCACAAATCTCACTGCGGTCGCCTGGGATCGAACCCAGGTCGCCTTGGTGAGAGCCAAGCGGTCTAACCACTGAGCCACGGCGTGGCCTAACTCTGCCTTCACTTGACTATTAAATTTCAAGAACCTTAAGAGGCGGACGACCCATTGGTTCCAGAGACTCCAGGAGTACAACTTCACATCAGAACATTACTGGAAGAAGCCATTCTATTTTGGATATCTTATTGAAAATTGGTGAACAGCAAAATGGACTCGCTACTCAGAAAAATAGAAACAGTAACTAGGCTGTGCTGTGAGGATATCGCACCCATAAATAGTGAATAAAAGTCTTACTAGTTCCAATGGGACTCACTGAAGATCAGGACGGTGTGCTGTACAAAATTTGGAAGACGTAAAAGACCAAGACCGAGAAAAAGAGAGAGGGCAAGGATTAAGGTTCCAGAGGTTCTGGAGGAACTATGCGGGTTTCCCGGGAGGATACCTCGGATCCAACCAAACAATCGAAAAGCTCCGACATAGGTACTACTGTTTGTTGAGGTGGATGCTGAGAGGGTCCCAAGTTTTTTAATTTACGTCCTTCAATTTGTATGAAATGGGTGAAATTATGCTCAAATGAGCCCAGGGTTCCATAGGGCTTACAGGTGTCGTCAGTGGCATGCGTGTGCAACAGGTCGTGGCCTCTAGACTGGGAACCGAGTCACATGCAGTAGTATAACATAGCATCTTTCGGACGCATCACCATTGATATTGCTGGGCTGTTCCTTTCATCCTACAGATGCAACAAGTATCTGGTGATGGTTTACATCACCATGTGGCCGGAGGTGTATGCGCACCTAACCAGAAGACCAAGACAATCGCGGATTGCCTCGTGGAAGAACTGTTCTGCTGCTTTCGAGGGCCGCTTAAACTACACAGTGATCGGAACACAAACTTCCAAGTCAAACCTGATGAAAGAAGTGCTAGAGCAACTGGGAGTGAAAAAAATGCCCATGATGCCTCTCGTTGCAGTCAAATGACATGGTCAAATGGTATATCAAGTCTCTCTATGAAAACCACAGGGACTGGGATGTCAAGGTGATGCTTTTCTATTGACCTACTGCTCATTTACAAATGACGCCACCAGCAAGTTTGCTCTTCAGCAGGGAGTTGCATCTACCATGCCACTTGATGTTTAGGAGCTTCCTGGGGCAGGACAGTGAGCTGTCAGCTACTTGGAAAACCTTGTGAGCCATCTTCACATTGTGCATGAGGTAGCCTGTCAACACTTCCAGGTAGCAAGCAGATGGATCAAGATCTGCTACAACTGGCAACCAATAGCTATGATTTTGAGCTGGAAGATCTGGTATGGCTTTATCACCTTATTGGGAGTAAGAGGCTTGCTTGAAGCTTCAACAGCCATGCCAAAGACCATACTGAGGTGAAGAGGATCAATGATATAGTCTACCATTTCCAGATGCTGCCCAGAGGGAAGTTGCTGGTGGTACAACCAGATTACCTGGTCTGCTACAATAGTGCTGCATGGGACAACCACCCCTAAAGAAGGAATGGTGTTACCCTGGCCACAAAGCTAGGAATTGGCACGCACTCAGGGATATATAACAAAAGCCAAGAAACACTATGACATTTTTGTGCCATTTGCTAATTCCAAAGCCTTTGATTCTGCCCTCTCAGGAACGTTTGACTCCAAGAGGTGTTTATTTCTAGAACAATTCTCACTCTTTGCTGGATCTATATAAGAGAGTGTTCAAGCAGGTAAGAAGTCAGTTAGGTGAGAATCGCAAAGTTACAAAGTCTTCAGTTTGCATCGCAGTACAGTACAGCACGAGTTGTTTGTCCAATATGACGTAATGTTGGAGGACGTTAATTAAAAAAGAAAAGAAAAAAGAAGCGTGAGTTGTGTTGACCTGAGTGTTCGCAACAGTGGTTTAACTGAACATTAGTGCTGTTATAATCTTGATGGACCAGTTGTGCTGGTTCTGGGTGTGAGAAACTGCAAATTAATTGTAATATTAGTGTTTTGCTACTTTTTGAGAGACAATAAAAAGCACAACTGATTCTTTCTTTTGTTACTGTATATAGCTATGAATTCTGCTACTATAAGAGATGGACCTCTAAAGTGGGGCTTTATTTGGGATGCCAAAAATTGTTTCAACATTAGAATGTCTGCTCTGAATTTAATTTCATGGGATTTAATATAGATAAAATGTGGTAATGAGGAAATCCATAAGGATAGTAACAAAAGTGACAGGAAAAAATGAAAAAATGTTTATAGATATAGATAGATTATATTTCTTATTAATATTGGCAACTGAAATCTTACAAATAGGTGTTCCTGGTTGCCTTCTCTTTCATAAAATAATAAACTACATTCTATTATAGTCCATGAACAGTTTTGTATATTTTCACTTTTTTCTTCTTTTTTTCACTAATAAAATCGTACCCTTTCTTGATTCATATGGCTCGTGTTGATAAACAAAATGTATAAAAAAAACAAATGAAGGATATGTACACAGTAAGAATAATCAAAGGCAATTTTTAAAGTTTTGAGAAAACATCAATTTTAAACAAATTACAATAAATATTGGTAACCAAAATGTCACTAATCTTTCATAATTATAAATTCAACAATTTTTAAAGACTTGGAGCATTAGTTCCTGAAAATAAGTATATGTAATATTAAAAATTTGCTAAGTTTTTCTATAAAAGGTAACATTTCAAATAATAAAAAGTGGCATTTCAATATTAAGAGTTAAATTATTAAAGCAATTAATTGTGCCCATTAATTAGATGGTTAGGGAAAAAAAGATTTATTTTGAAAACCAAAGATCATGTAATGAATTTTGGAATACTGCAAAAATTTGGTTTACTTCCAGTAGTTGGAAATACAATAAGAAACAATCTACCACCTATCAGTATTAACGGTCAAACAGTCATCAAGCTGAAGATCCAAATCATTCTTTAATAAACAATAATTAAAAATAAGTCATGTTGTAGTCACTATTATTTATAATGCCCCATAGTGTAAATTTTTCCAATGATATAACAATCAAAGTTCAAAGTAAAACAGGAGTAATCAAAGTAAAGGCACAATAAGATTAATAATACTAAATTCATAACAAAATAAACTAAAGATCAACACTTTCATTTGTGTAATAGTTGAACTATTGATGTAAATTTAACATGTTTTATGACATGTCCATTGACATTAGACTGTATGTTGTTCTTGTATAAATAAACCTTAGCCAACAGATCAAATACTTGACACAATACTTGAAGAGCATTGAAATTTGAAGTGTAATAATGTCTTGGTTGTGATACACAAATGGAGAAAAGAAAAACATACCATATTATCTGGATTGGGACTCATTGATATATTAGCATATAAATCTGCTGAAAGTGTAGATAACAACCACTTTACAGTTTTCCATAAAAATCTCATTCTCTTCCATTTTTGGTCTTTGATTGTTCTTTCTATGCGTCCTTCAGATGTGTTAGTTTAAATGAATAAAAACATTTTAAAGATTTAAAATTAAATAAAATAAAACTCAAACTAATAATGTATATATTCATTCACATTTGGCACTTCACAGCCAGCTTCTAAACTTGGTATCAGCAATAAAAGTAATAGTAACTGAAGTGTTGACATGATGCAAATATAATTCAGCAAATAGAAAAATTAATGAATAAACTTTACTTATCTCTGATAAAATATATACATATTCAAAACAGAAGTATTTTTACATTCAATCATTTGCACAACTGGTCCTGTTTTGTATATATTATTATCAAAGGTAAGTGATGTTTAATGCACTTTATTGAATTTATTGGCATTTGACTAGAATAGACTAGAAATTATGTTACGTCATTTGGCTAATAAGAACAAGTATTACATAAAACATTTCTTTTCTTTCTTTTTTTGCACTATAGTAATAAATAACAGTTAATGTGCCTAATACAATAACTTTAACAAAACAATTGAAAACAGAAAAGAATATTCGTGAAATTCATACAATAACATAATATAAACCTTCATTAATTGCTTACGTTCCACATTTGCAAACGTGCTTTCTCATATTCATACATAATTATCTAAATATAAAATGGGCATATATTATGAGCATTGCACAAAGAAATTTGACATTCAACTTTGAAAGCATTTACACATCCATTCTTATTGCTAGTCATTCACAATTAGCTGGAAGAATTGCTATATTATTACATTATAGCCATAAGATGATCAGCTAGATAAGGTTAAGTTTTGTGCACAGTGTAGGGCTAGACTTGCATTTGTTGTGCTACAGGAGAAGTGAGCTCATAGTAATGGAAGCCCATTTCCTCGCCAAATAGGCCATCATTGGTGACAATTTCTGCATCTCCCATGTTGACACCTAATACAGCAGGATTGAGATCAGTGATGACAAGTGAAGTGCCATTGTCCTTGTCAATGTCAATGAGCCCAGATTCCTTTGCAATAACTTCTTTTGAAACAGGATTCAGGAAGTCTGTAAAGTAATACATAAATATAAATTAAGATTTATGTCTGAACTGAAACTGTTCTTCCCAACATTGTCATCTTAAAACATTCATACCTATGTTGGGACAAATCATACTCTGAACTGAGCGACACCATCAATGCTACGTTAAATATTCTGAACATTTTAACTATATAACTCACCAACAAGTCAATAAAAAGGTACATTTTCCAAAAAAATTTACAAGTAAAGATAATTTAAGTGATGTTTGTGTTTGAATTACCGACTCATTACTTTCAAATGTTAAATACATCACTGTTTCTAACCTTTTGCTTCAAATAATATTAATCTGGCCAGCAAGTCAATCAAAAGGTACGTTTTCCGAAAAACAAGTAAGGATAATTTAAGTGATGTTTTTGTTTGAATTACCGACTCATTACTTTTTTTTTTAAAAAAAAGACAATTTCAGTTAATATTAGATAAATGTAAAACCTAGAAACAAAAATTACTAATTTCTTTGAAAGTCTTAGATAAATACCTGGATTGAAAACAGCATGTAAATAATGTCAGTGAAAAAATTTGCCAAATGATGGTGATAATGTGTATTAAACACTATTAAGGGATAATATATACACATACACATATTGTAATTGGTATTGAAGTATG
The DNA here is from genome assembly GCA_030765055.1 of Mantis religiosa. Taxonomy (NCBI): domain Eukaryota; kingdom Metazoa; phylum Arthropoda; class Insecta; order Mantodea; family Mantidae; genus Mantis; species Mantis religiosa. The sequence goes on along the minus strand of CM060955.1, from coordinate 90,071,702 downwards.
GGAGTCACTTTTTAAGTCTATTCATGATATACAAAATGATATTGCTTGCTTATTCAAGATTAAACTAGCATTTCTTTGACCTGTCATTTTTTTTCCTGTTCTTGTCTACTAGAGGAGAGAAAAGCCATTACACTAACTTCCAGCTATAAATAACAGTTCTATCCCATGAGAGTTATCTTGCATAAATCAGTTGCCTGTTTGATCTTTTTCACAGTGTAATGGTGGCAGTTTGAGACTATTCTTGTTTCTGTAAGAGTGTAAGTGTAAACTAGAATACATTTGCAAAATGCTTTTCGATTGTGTAAAGTTTGCTTTTGCTGTTTTTGTTGTGTTGATACTTATGAATGATGTTAAATAGAAAATGCATTAAATCAAATGGCAAGGAAGTAATAGTGTGCACAGATTCTTTACTGATAATATGAAGCTCGGAAACATAGAAACATACAATTTCAATGATGAGCATAATAAAAAGAACTGCTGAGGCTGCAGGTATAACTTCTCATACTATCAAAAGTATTGTTAATAAACCCAAGCCCAATTGATTAGCTCAAGCAAGAGACAGCCTTTTAGAGAGCCTAGTGAAAAAGCATCCAAATGATATCAATATATCCAAAAGCACAATAATTTAAAGTAAGGCTTAAAACTTTCAAGGCGAGCTTTATTTAAGCTTCACGACTGATCAGCCCTGTCAAAGTAATTAAATTTGAGCTATCAGCCAATCCAAGCTGCATGGCCTTCTTCAGGAGCTTGGAATGTCTGAAAGCTCGCATTTAGTTACTTTGACATGGCTGATCACCCATGAAGCTTTAATTAATAATTAGTTTTGTGCCACAGCTATTCACTGTATGGGGCAGATTTTCTCCCTAGTTTACAAGATATAAATAAGACTTTAAAAAAAAAAAAAAAAAAAAAAACACAGTCTCTTCATGGAAGAATATGCAGCTTAAGAAAATATCTGAGGAAAATAAGTTTCAGATTTATAAAAAATGTAATTGGAAGAGGGCTTGTAATGGGAAGGCGGGTATACTAAAATGAAATACATTTTTAAGGAAAATGAAGCAATTGAGATCCACTGGTCGTCCAATTATCTGCCTGGATGAAACTTGAATTAATGTAAACCATTCTTCTTGTTCCTCTTCTTGTTTCTCCTTTTCCTCTTCTACTCCATTTTGAACTTCCCTAGTTTTATCACTGTTGTGGTGTTAGGGGGTGGAATGGTGGTGGAAACTGGAAGTCCCAGAGAAAACCCAACCCTATGCAGTATTTGTTCACCACAAATCTCACATGTGGTTGCCTGGGATTGAACCTGGGTCACTGTGGTGAGAGTCAAGCAGTCTAACTATTCAGCCATGGTGCGGGCTCTTAATGTAAACCACACTAAAAATAAATTTTGAATTTGACAATGCCAAAAACTGGGTGTAATAGTATACTGACAATAAATGGAAATGGAAATACAAATGCAAATGCCTTCTACCCTAATATACACACACATGCACACAACTGCAGTGATAAAATTTAATGGAATCTAGTTAGGTAAATGCAACTCTGTGGGATGAGCTAAATGTTAACCATAATTATATTAATATGTATTTGTAAATAGAAATTGTAAATAGCTATATATACATTGTTATATATAAATAAACCACTTAAAATGATATATACTTTCTAATGATTATTACCCTTAACTAAATGTTGTATAATGACCTGTATCCTGGATTCCTTTTTGTTGAACCGGAATGACATATTGAACCTCCACTTCTCTCTTTACCCCACTAAGAATCTCCTCAGCTGATTGTTCAAGGCTTACACATTGCTGAGGACTTAAAATAGATGGTGTGTAGTTTGTGGCTGCTACATTATCTCTATTCTGAGTTTCAATGGACAGTAGAACTTGTTTGTGTAAGTTACGGTTCTCCTTATTATCTTCTATGCTAGCTGTGGCTGCTTCCACCTCTTCTACTGTCATTGCATTAGAAAGGAATCGCCGCATCATTTGCCTTTTCTGTTGTGAAAGAATTCATTAGAATTTAGTACACAGAAATATAATTTTTTCTATTTAATGTATAGATAAAGATTGGTATGAATCTAAGATACGTCATTAAGTACTAAATCTGATAACTCCTGGGCCTCACATTGAGATGGGGCTACTGGGCCAGTTTGACAGATAGCATCATATAGTTGAACTCTACATTAGCTTTTATCCATAGTTACAGGTCAATAACTTGTTTAGTTTTTGAATGACAGCATTTTAAACAAGACAAGTGTGGAGGTTTCCATATGAAAGGCTTAACGCCTAAAGAAATCAAGGAGAAAATTTACAGTACATTGAAAGACTGCTCCTTCATATACAATGATTACAAGGTGGGTCACAGAGTTTAAAATGGGACTTATGAGCCTCGCTCTGGACACCCTGTGGAAGTCACATCTCCAGAGATCATTGAAAAAATTCATAGTTTAGTATTTTATTTATTTATTTGCCAATAGACTGCAAAGCAGTTTCTGACATTGCCAATTACAATCTAAAAGTTTACAATTATAGGATATAGAACAAAATATAAACAGTATAAAAACATATTTACAGATCATCAACTTTGTACAAACATTTATCCATTAAAAAGTATTTTAATTTGTTTTGAAATTGCTTCGTACCATTTAATGCTTTAATTGATGTTGGCAGTCTATTAAATAAAACATGTCCCATTATAAAAACATCTCTATCAGTAGATCTGGAGGACCGCAGATTAAAGGTGTTTGAGATAGCAGAGGCTGTAAACATTTCAAAAGAACATGCAGGTAATATTTTAAGTAATGTTTTGGGATTTCACAAGGTCTGTGCAAGATGGGTGCCACATTTGTTGACACCTGATCAAAAGTTGCAAAGGAAAACTGTTTCTGTTAAGAATTTGGAGCTCTACCGTAAAAATCCTTGTGAATGTTTGAGACAGCTTATTACCAATGATGAAACTTGGATACATCACTACTCTCCAGAAAGTAAATCACAGTCAAAACAGCGGATTGCGCCAGGTGATCCAACTCCAAAAAAGGCAGTCAGTTTTGTCAGCTAACAACATTATGGCAAGTGTTTTCTGGGATCACAGAGAATTATTTTTATTGATTACTTGGAAAAGGGTGACTATTGGTGACTACTGTTTGAGTGAGAGATGAAAAGAAAAAGACATCATTTAGCAAAGAAAAAAAAAATCTTGTTTCTTCACAACAATACTCCCACCCATCATTCAGTCATTTCAATGAGAAAAATGTGCGAATTAAAGTTCAAATTGATTGAACATTCACCAGCTTTAGCATCCAGTAACTACCACCTGTTCCCTAACCTCAAAAAATGTCCTGGAGCACGAAGATTTCATAACAATGAGGTGATCATTGATGCGGTAAACAGCTATTTTGAGGATTGTGATAAATCACACTACAGAGATGGTTTAATTAAATTAAAATACTGATATGACAGATGCATTAGCCTTTCTGGAGATTTTGTTGAGAAATAAAGACATTTTTTTTTATTTTATTGTGAGGCCCAGGACTTATCAGGCGATCCTCATAAAACTTTTAAAAGCCAAATTTCTAAAATGTAAAATCTAATATACCTATCCAAAAAGTATGAGGAACCTTTGCTAAGGCTTCTTTTTTTATTAATTTGTATGTTACTTTGTTTATATATAACAATTGATCAGTAGTTAATATGTAATCGTTGCATATACTATACTGAATAGTATGTAACATAGAACAGCTATTATTACAAATCAACATGTAAGAAATTTAAATATTACATACTAGAAAAATGAGTCAATTATGAAACATAATGTACTTTAACTTCTTTTTTTTTAAACAGTGCTGTCAATTTCTACAATCATATCCGTGCTGCTGGTGATCCAGAATTTCATCCCGCAGGAGTTCTTTTACATGCCAGTAAAACTGACATGGCAATGCTCCTATTAAAACCATCAGTCTGGTCAAGTTTGTACCCTGAACATTGGGATTAGTGGGCCAGCACCTAGCCAACTAAGCCACCCAGACAGAAGGACTATTAATTGAACATTATCTCACTTACTTTTGTAAAATCAAAACATTTTACGGAAACATTTGCTCCATCCTCTGCTGACAACTGACTGGTCATATGAGAATGGAGCAAACATTCCTGAAACATGTTCAGATTTTAAAAAAGTGAGTTAGTATACACCTAACTAATGTTCAGTCAATAATGTGACTAGCCTCACTATTCAAAAAACTTATTACTCAATGGCGAGGTGTGACTTTCAAAGCGAGGGAAGCTCCAAGTAATAATTTTCATTAAAATAAAAGAGAATAATGACTCAAAAAAATAAAGCTACACTTTAGTACTCTTACTATTGTATAGTCACACATGGCCCCTTCTTGCATTGCAAGACTGCTCAAACCACAAAGATTCCTGTTTCCCCTCTCCACTCAGATGTTCCAATTTTTTCTACAAGTGGCCCACACCGCATGAATTGTTAATCTAACATGGAGAAAGTATACAATTCATACACTTCTACTAATGACTTAAAATTTCACAGTAATTTCGTATTTCTCATCACTAAGGGGCAGATTCCTATGACATGTCATTTATCGGGTCTTAAAAGTCATATTTCTCACTTCTTCAGATTTTGATCATATATATGTTTATTTTCATGATAAATTCATATTTTGGTCACATTTTGGGGACTACTATACTGTAGCCAGCAGCCAATTAAAAGTAAAATAAACCAACATTGTATCTGTATAAAAGTCACCAGCAGAACTACTCACTTGTTTTATATGGAAAAAGAGAAGAAAAAATTATTAAGAAATTTACCTTCCACCCAACAGTCCATTATAAATTCCAAAAAAATCTTTTCAACACACAACATAGTTCTTGCACTTCAAAAAAATAGATTCAATATAATGAATTTGTTAAAAGGCCCCTCAAAAAATTCAATTACTGCAAAAGAAAAATCAGGAATCTGCGAGATCAAATGTGAAACTTGCCCTAAAATATATATAGGAAAAACAAAAAGAAATATTTACATCAGAACTAAAGAACATATACGCAACATTAAAAACAGTGAAATAGAAAAGTCAGCAGTTACTTTTAATTTTTTAAATACCAGACATGATATTAACTTGGAGACAGCTTTAGTAAAACAGGTTAGTCATTGTATAGATCTTTTCTTATAGGAAAAGATCTCCATTAATATAAATTGTCATAGAATCATGAATTTCGAAACTCCACCACCGGACATCTTTGACAAATACATCATGCCATCTACCAACGACACGGAGAAGGAGGAAAACACTACAGTTTGCACCAATCAAGACTCAGAAGATGATAGGAGCAACAAATTTTAAAACATGTCCTGTGAAAAGCAGTATGAGTGAAGCAATGTGTCAATATTTTCTCGATTCACTTTTATTTTGTGCTACACTGTCTCTGCGCTTCTTTCAATTTTTATACTTTGGATTGGTAATGCTATTGAAATATATTTACAGTTGTATTTAAAAACACCAATAAAAAAAAAAAAACTTTTCTTCACACACTATAGAGGCTTCAAGTGACAAAATCTATCAAGTGCTTCCAAACTACCAAAGAGTTGCAATTGCTTCCGGAAACCTACAAAGCATGGTATTCAAGGTTATGAACGTGTGGATATAAAAGTATTCTCGGAACCGGTCATGAGCTTTAAGCAGCTGTCAAATTGTGTGCAGCTTTGCGGATATTTCCAAATAAATTTTGAAAATACATCCACAGCAAATAAAATATTTTTGGCATGTATTTTTTTATTTTCTTCTTCTGAAATTCTTGGGTAAGTGGCACTTTCAGGGCTTCATTGTATGCTTCGTCAGTGTTATTACTGGAACAGAATGTAATTTGCTTTAATTTATAATATGAACACATTTTAAGTATATGATTTTCAGTTTTCTATAATATTGCAAATCTGATATGATACATTCACATGACTTTCACTACCCTCTGACTTTTATCAGTGGGTATACAAACTATTATTATGAAGCATATTTGTGATAGATATAAAAGGAATAGTGTTAGTCAAATGTTAAAGAGGTAGATGCTGGACTTGAAATCTCATATTCTTTGCTATTGCAAGGAATAACTTAATACTGACAGCACTTTAAACGATTACAAAGTAACAGTTCAAATCATTAATAATGGATATCTTGGAAATGCTTTTGTCATAAAAATGTTGTTTGAAATAAATGAATTGTGTATTTACAGAAATATATTTTTGCAGTGATACGTTTTCATTTATTGTTCAATGTTTACTAATTATACAAGATTATATAACATTCTTTCCAAATAAAAAGGACCTTACAAGCTATTCCTAGAAAATTCAAGCAAACATATTTATGAATAAATACATTCAGTATACATAATTCCATGAATTATTAGTTATTTACTAGTTTTCTTTTTACTGTCTTTAATTGCTATGGTTTTTAGCTTCCAATTCTGTACTGAGCATGTAAGAGTTCTTAAATATTTTCTGCTGAGGGAAAGTATGCTACGCTAATTATTACCATAATTAGTTTAAGTTCGTGAATGCTGTATTTCATTGTAAATACCATGTTTATTATTTTATTTTATTCCTTATCATGTATATATTTTTTGACATTGTCTATTGCTATACTTAGCTTAACAACAATAAAATCTTATCTATCTAAGGACTTTTATATCATATAAAAAATAATTTGAGATGAGGATTTTCTTGAAAAGTTTGGTGTTGCAGCTTCAGAGGATACTAAATTTAAATACAAAGTTTGGTGTTTAACCAAAACATTTTTGAGTTATATTATTTACATATATCAGGACTGGTATTCCACCAAAATTTTATTTTTATAGTCGGTTTTTCATTTTATGTGACTTAGATTTGAATCTTTTGAGTGACTAGTTTCGGGAGCTGTTGCTTCCATTTTCAACCTCAAATGTCAGATGTGTTATGAATTAAAACTTACGTGGTATATAACTAAAGATATTAGAACAACCTTTTGATTAGCGTATATTTTATTCTGTATTCAGTATGTAACTTTGTTGCTGTGCTCACATGGTGCTATCTTTTGTTTTTAAACAAATTCATTTTATCTGCATACAGAGAACTTCCTTTCCAGAATACTACATAACAGAACAAAAAAAAAAAAAAAAAAACGTTTTAACCCTCGAGTAGTCATGTGATACTTTGTGACGTGAGTGGTCGCGTGGGCTACATGTATAAATTTACTTTATGCATTGTTTATGATTGTTTTAATAACCTTCTGGGATATTTCTTTATAGTGTTTACTTACATTCAAATTGAGTTTTAGGAACTGTTTCATAATAATTTGGTATTGAATTAAATTATACTATGTGTTTTAGTTAATTGATGGAAATTAATCATTTCTTCACACTAGCCATATATAGGCTAAGGTTTTGGTGTATCTCGATGCGACAGCCCCTAGTGGTCTACCGGGGAAATATACAAGTAAAATGGAGACTTTAATGTCATGACGGCAAGTTGGCCATGGTAGCTTGATGGGTTGAGCAACTGGACGGAAACCAGGAGATCCGTCCCGGCCATGACATTGAATTTTTCATGTTGACTCTATCTATATGGGTTGTCTAAAACATATAGTAAACTTGTTTAAAGTGTTCCTTTACATTCCTAAATCATATTAATCAGGTTAATAACAGTGAAAACAACAATATCTGATTTAGAATGTATTAAATGTTTGCATTACTCCAACAATCACCTTATGAATGTCTAGTAACAGTGTCAAAATATGGCACAAGGACAAAATTACTGTTTGATTTACAATTTTGTAGACACTCTTTACACACTGCCATGAAATGATTATTGCAAATCTTGCTTTGACACATTCTGAAACTCTTCCTGGTAGATTTATCCTTGCTTCTTCCACATAAGTAGCACCTCTCTATCTTGTTGTCAGGCTGTGTGACTTGAGTTCTGCGAACGTCTTCAATTCCGAGAAGAATCTTAGTACAATTTCTTAGTGAGACTGGTATAGTATTCAGTTCTGCTGTTCTTGCTATTTGAGGCTTTATGAGCTCCCAGGATATTGTCTCAAGAAACAAGCATCTTTTGATTTTCTTATACTTCTGATTCGCAGAAAAAGTACATATGGCATTGATCGCACTGATGTGGGTTCACCATCTGTTGCTTCATCACTTGATTCATTTTCATCACTGGCTTCCTCTGTGTCTGAGTAATGCACATCTTCATCATTGTCATCAAGTTCAATGTCACTTTCACTACTTTCATTTAGAGTTTCATTAAGCTACTGTGTAATAAGCAAATTGTCCTCAGGAACTACCACATGACAAATGTTTCTGTTAGTAGGTATTTCAACAACTATTACATCAGTGGTCGTGCGGGCTGCTTATGTAGCCCAGCTGTGCACAACTGAGTTTAATCGCAAATAACAAAAATACTGTCTCGCTAAAATTATAGCCAACCACTGAGAACACATTGCATCAAGAAGCTACCAAAGCCCCCACCACCATAAAAGCAGAAGATGTGCACTTGCAAACACAAAATGGTTGGGCTACATATGTAGCCCACGCAACTACTCAAGGGTTAATGAGCCAAAGCAGAAGGATATTCAAGGTTCTGCTGTAGTAATTATTTATATTATCTTTATTAAGCTTAAATTCTATGATTTTCTACATCTTCTACTTAGTTTTCTGCATGTAAATAGCAAAGAAACACAATTTCCTTAATGAATATAAAAATTATTTGTGGTTGGTTTAATGACACTCGTCACTTACTTTTTCATATATTTATGAGAGACTAGTTTCAAAGGCCCTGGCCTCCATTTTCAATCTCTTCCCAACTGGCATTTGTTGTTATCTGTTCTCTCTGGTGGTGGAACTATGAACTTTTTTGTCAAATTATCTGCTGGCGGGATTTCAAAGTTCATTACGCGATCCTTATTTTTCCAGATGAATATGTTCTCCCATGTTGTCAATCTATTTTGGTTTATCACTCCTTTTAATAATTTTGGATTTGGATCAATGTCATGGTTTTCATTCCAAAAATGAAATGCTACTGCTGACTTGTCTTCTTGTTTCAATCTGATGTTTCTAAAGTGTTCTTTGACTCTGGTTTTTAAATTTCTTTTTGTTTGACCTATGTAGCATTTTTCACAATTCTTGCAATTTATTTGGTATATTCCAGATTTGTTACCTGAAGGAATTTCATCTTTTGTTTTTGAATTTAGTAATTTTAAAATTGAGTATCTATTAGTAGGTGCCAAGATGATATTTTGTTCCTTGAATATCTTTTTAAATTTATTAAATGTTTTTGGATGATATGTGAATGAACTGAATATGCTGTTGCTTTCTTTTTCTTTAATAAATGTGGTTGCAAGAATTGTGAAAAATGCTACATAGGTCAAACAAAAATAGATACTCAATTTTAAAATTACTAAATTCAAAAACAAAAGATGAAATTCCTTCAGGTAACAAATCTGGAATATACCAAATAAATTGCAAGAATTGTGAAAAATGCTACATAGGTCAAACAAAAAGAAACTTAAAAACCAGAGTCAAAGAACACTTTAGAAACATCAGATTGAAACAAGAAGACAAGTCAGCAGTAGCATTTCATTTTTGGAATGAAAACCATGACATTGATCCAAATCCAAAATTATTAAAAGGAGTGATAAACCAAAATAGATTGACAACATGGGAGAACATATTCATCTGGAAAAATAAGGATCGCGTAATGAACTTTGAAATCCCGCCAGCAGATAATTTGACAAAAAAGTTCATAGTTCCACCACCAGAGAGAACAGATAACAACAAATGCCAGTTGGGAAGAGATTGAAAATGGAGGCCAGGGCCTTTGAAACTAGTCTCTCATAAATATATGAAAAAGTAAGTGACGAGTGTCATTAAACCAACCACAAATAATTTTTATATTAATTTTGACGTCACTGTTACTAAATTCCTCCAAACACACATCAAGTATTCCTTAATGAAATTACTGAATTCTGTTAAACCATATATGAATTGCCTAGAGAATTAGTCTTAACTCTCATTTATTTATTTGATATCATGTAACTCTTGAAAAACTTTTTAAAATTAGCCTATATTATATTAAAATATTTATACCAATACAGTATAGGTCTTAAGCCACCATAATCAAATGACCAATTTATTGTTTTGATTATCACTACTATCCTCTTTTAAACTTAGGGTGTGTCTGAAAGTGAATCAGTCATTTAGATGCTTAAGACTATCTTAAGATTCAGTGTCTAAAATATCCATAGGAAGGATATCATAACAGCCAAGCCCAAGTAAGTTATGCCCTACATTTCCTTTCAGTTTTGTGAGGATATTACTGACACTCTAGACACTTCTCCAAAATTGCAGTTAATATCTGCACAAAGAGCATGCTTTTTCTTTTAAGTTAGTATTTTCCAACATATACTCAAAGAATAGTGTGGTATCTGAAATTTCTTCAGATGAAGATTAAAAATTCAACATTTTAATATGGATCACCTGATTTTTATTAAAATACATAATAAGCAATGGAAATATTTTTATGTCATAGTTTGATGCACCCATTTACTGAAATAAAATTAGCTTGCAAATCAAAATCTAGTTCAGAAATGGGAAAGGATTAAAACATTTAGTGCAATTACCTGGGCTTTACTATGGCTGTGCATAAATTCTGATTCAGAAGTACACCGGATAAGATTAGAAATATTGTCCATATATGTGAAAAATTGATTGTACTAGACAGTACGATAAGCAAGCACTCTTTCAACAGCTGCTTATTTCTATATTTTTTTTCATCACTACTTTCTTTTAAACAAAATTAGTCAAAATGCATTTGTCTGCTTTTTTTCCTTTTCACATTATGAGGGTCACCTCCTGTAGTTTATACTGTAAGTAGTGCACATTGAGTTGAACATTTGAGTCAGAATTTTTGTTTTTAATGTATTGATATTCCTTCTGTAAGTCACTTTTAAAAACAAACTTTTCAGTGGTGACATTATTTTCAACTATTTTAGCACTGACAGTTTGCAAATATTCCCAGAGAATATTTAATGTTTCACAAATTCAGAACACAAATACTTCTACCAAAGTTGCAACTGTAATAAATTCCCTTCAAATGAAGAAATATGGTTTTCAGTATTTGTTGGTGGCATTCATACAAACCAGAGTGATGATCATGATTAGTTAATTGGCACATTGTTACAGATGTGTACCAATAATATAAACAGTTTTCATAATCATGAACTGATATCAGCTGTTAATAGCATTATATGCCAGGATGTCTACACAAAAAAGCACATTTTGGAACCCCAATTTACCATATAAAAACAATGGGTCAGAGATTAAAAGAGGAGCTATCTGGGAGCTATGGAAGTAGATATCTTTCTCATCCAAAACTATGTTATATCCATTTATGTTGGTTAATACAGGTTTTTCATTCATGTAAACAAAATTTGAGAGATCTTTTGTTAATAACTGGTAAACAGATCACTATTTGCAAGTGATACTGATGTTCTACAGAGTGGATGGAAAGTTTCTCCCTCAAGTATTTTTTTTTCTTTTGTAATTTTACGTCCTCCAACGTTAAGTCATATCGAATGATTAATGAAATGAGTGAAATGATGCTCAAATGTGTCCGGGGTCCATGGAGCATAGAGCAAGTATTTTTTGAATAACTTTATTACACACAATGTTTTTTGTACAAAATCTCCTTTCTACACTTGGATGAATGATTTTGGAAGTTATGTGTTCACTTTCTGAGTATTTTATATGGTGTCCCTGATTATGAACACATTCTTCAACTCTGCCAAAACTTTCCGTGCCGTCTCTTCAGAGGTGTTCCTCCTGAACATGTGCAATAAGCTGATCTCTGTTGCATGGACGCGGTTCTTTGATGATTGAATCTTTTAGTCTGGCCCTTATGTGCTCTACAAGGTTTAGGTCTGGATTATTGCCAGGACAGTCATCCCAAACAAGAGGAAATGTTCTCTTGAGAAGCGCCATAATGAACATGTTCACGTTTTGGTCCCACTTTTAAACATAAAGCCCTAAAACCCAAGATGTAAGATACAGATCACCCCAAAGCAATGTACAAACGAATTTAAAAATAATTTAGACAAGTAATATGCAACCCATAAAATTGAAGAACATTAAAACTTGACAAGACTGAATTATTTTATCTCCCTAATTAATATTTAGTCAATCATTTTTCTGTTCATTCATTAGAAGAAAACATAAGAATGCCTAAAAAAATTATTGAATGATAAATTTTCATGAACTTACCAGGTAGAGAGGTGTCAAATTTATGAAAAGAATCTGCTTTGAAGAAATGCACCATCACAAGAAGACTTGTCACAGCACACAAATAACTGTAGTAAAGTGGCACTATCTCATAAAGCATCAAACCTCAGTGGCTCAGTTCATTTAAAAGGGGGAAACATTCTGTCCACCCTGTATGCCTTCCATGATAACAAAATTTATAGGAGAAAGAGTTTCACTTTGGAAGTCATAATAGTATGATAACTGCTGAAAAATGTTTCTTCTGAGCTGAACGTGCAGTGGTTACTAGACTTTGAATATGCTACACTGGCCCAAAAAAAAATTAAAAGTTATTACAGTTATTTTACAGTTACTGACTTGAAATTTTATCTGGTCCTTTAAATTAATCAAAGTTATAAATATACATATTATATTCCAGGTTCTCTTGGGCTTCAAGCCAGGTGCAGATTCAGTGATGTACCAACGTTTTAGGAGCATACGTTGTTCCCGAAACATTGTTACATCACCACATCTACACTTGACTTGAAGCCTGAGAGAATCTGGAATACTCATGCTGACAGGAAAGCTACAGCTCCTATTATACATATTATATTTCCCTTTGATGAAATAAACAAAAATAATGCCTTTTTTGGAGAATTTTATATTGTTCTTGGTAGGAATTTTATTTATTACTTTTATAAATGGAAACAATAATAAAACAAAAGCCCAAGATTTAAGTACTTAAAGTTGTAAATTACCATCAAGGTATGTCATCTCGAATTTGAGATTTCCTCATGGTCTACCGGGAAAAGGCAAGTCATTTGGAGAATGGGATATTTAAAGGGAGTTATATAAATGAAACAGTAAATAAAAGAGGTGTTTAAAAAAATCCAGAGATGTGACCAGAGTTAGAAAAGTTATATTCAATAATCTTAAGATTTCAGTTTTGGAATTACAAATATGATCATTTTGTTTAATAAATTTTACTTCCTCCAACGTTAAGTCATATTGGACAATGAATGAAATGGGCAAAATGATGCTCAAATGAGCCCAAAGTCTACTGAGCTTAGAGTTGCCCAATATTCGTCCATCTTTCAGGATAAGGAAAGACTCCAGAGAAAAACCTTATTCCTGACCAAGATTCGAACTTGGAACTTCTTGAATGTGAGGCAGACACACTAGCATCTATGCTACAAATGCGGGCAGGGGGGGGGGGAGAACATTTAATTGCAATGGTTAGAGGGATTCAGAAAGCATATTCCACAGCTATGACATTCCCAAAAATGAAAATAAAGATATACAACTGAGTAGTGAAAGCTAACACTTACATTTCCAGATTGTGTTTGTACATTCCTTTCTTTCTTTGCAATAGTCCAGAGATGACCTGCACCATGAGGGGCCTTGCTACCTTTCCTAAAGTAAGGATTGATGGACAGATTATGCCTCACAGAGTTTTTCCACCTATCATCATTTGCTTTATAGAAAGGGAAGTGTTCACTGAAAAAAAAAACAATAAAGGCAATTATAGTTCTTGGTTGTGTTAGATTATCTACAAATGATGTATGTTAGCTTTGTAGCTGACATCATTTATGTTTTTAGTCACCAAACAGCTGAGGATGAGATCAAATGATCTTGAAAACGTTTCAATTATACAACAACAAGTAAGTGAAGTTTGAGTGTAAACATAGTGACTCATAAATCAAACTCAAATATCATTTATGTTTATTTACTTGTTAAAACAAACAAATTATGATGGTGCATCGATTATCTGAAAAAATTGAGGATGTTCGACTGACTTTTCGGATGATCAAACATTAAAGAGAGATATTTTTATTGAGATATTTTTTTAAAAATATTGGAGGATAAATAAGACACAGTAAGCTATTATAACCACTTAATTGTGGTTTGTAAGCAGTGAAAGGCTTCCAGAGTCAGGTCAAAGGCATCTAGGTGGATGTGTCATTGATTGGTCTATTGCACATGGCACCTGCACAAAACTGTGATATAGTTTCATCACAGCATGTGAATTTGAATTCAGTCATGGTCAAATGATTTTGATTAATTAACATTTGGGATCACAAGCTTTCTGATAATCGATGCTTTATTGCACATTATAAAACAATATCTTTAATATAGAATAAAAAGAAGTATTTCAGAAAGTGGAGTGCCATTGTTACTAAAATTAGGCAAGTGAGTCAACCTTGTATAGTGGAGAAAAGTATATACAAGGTTGACTCACTTGCCTAATTTTAGTAATAATATCTTTAATATTTCTGATTACTTTTTCATTTCAACACACTTATGTAGTTACAATAAAACTACATGTCAAACCAGGCACAGCAGTACAAGTTAATGCATTTTATATCTTAATTGTTCTTTCACACTAACTGTATGCTGTCATAGGAACCAACTTAGGGGAGACAAGGCATTTTCTACCTCCTAAGTTACTAAGCTAGAGACATTACCTACCCTAACAACTTTACTAAAGGGTTCTTAAAACCCCATAAATTCCAAGATAAATCTTTCATAAACAGACACAAAAAATATTTAAATAGACTAAACAGAAATTAAAAATTATACAATGAGTCGACAGAGACAAATTTTCTTTCAACACGTTTCATCTTCACTTGAAGGCATTATCAAGAAGTTGTTAATAATGTCTTCAATTGGAGGTGCCGTTCGATATGACTTAATGTTGGAGGACGTAAATTTGCCCCCCCCCCCCCAAATAAAAAAGAAAAGTGGAGGTGAAATGCAATGAAAGACAATTTGAGGTATTTAAAGTATAGAGTGTCTCAGTCAACTCATTGTATAATTTTTATTTATTGCATTACTTCATAGTGTTAATTCCAATTTGCTTTTCCAAATAATGCTAAACAGAATTGCAAAGTATTTAGATGTGGAGACCAGCTGCTAAACAAAAGAACTGATGTGCAACCTAGTTTTCAGTTAACATCGATATAGATTAGGAACGCACAAATACTGAATGGTTCTTGTAGTGACACATCTCTAATTTTATCCCGTATAATAAAAACATGCCCTGCAGCTTTCATATCTGTGATCTGTTTTTGAAGTAAGGTTCAATGCAAAATGTAATAATTTTATGTCCTATAAGAAATATTTTTATAAGAATTATGTTGCATCCATTTTTCAATTTCATGAACTTCTCATATTTTAGTAGTAGCAACCTTTTAAAATTATTTTTGTCATAACTTTTGTCTTTATGGATGAAAATTCCTTGGTTTCCCTATATACTGTTTGTTACTGACATCCATTGCCACTGTGAAGATGCCATGAACTTGTATCTTCATTCAATGGCAGACAAGTTTATAAGTAAGAATTAACTTTTCAGGTAGTTAATAAAACATTTTTAGTGGGACTAGTTTTAGGAGCCATTGCTTCAATTTTCAAGTCAAAGGTCCAACTGTCAGTTGTAATCGCCTGCAGTCTTCTCTCTGCTGGTGTAGCAAATAACTTTATTAAATCAACTGGTGGGACTTCAAAACACATTAATCAGCTTTTGTATTTGCATATTAAGATGTTCTTCCACGTTATGGGTTTTATTATGACTTATCACACCTTTAACTAATTTTGGACTTGGATCTGCTGGGGGCTATTCGACCTTCTGCATGTCATCCCCATTGAAAATAGTTGTTTCATTGTTTTTCAAAATCTGTTCCCTGAATGAGTTACAGTATTTTGACATCTCTGGTTGTATTCCCAGGAATGGACAGTTATATAGGATATAAGAGGTAGTTTACTTGTAATGTTTACACATTCTTTAAATGGGTTCATCTTTGTAGATTCTTTATATAGATGATTTATGAAGTGACTATGTTCAGGAGTTAATATAACTACTTGTACTTTCCACATTTCTGTTCTATCCCATTTCAGAAGAGATAAGAAAAGAATATTGCATGGACCTAAGACCAGTTTCCTAGTTATAGCTTGCAAGTAAAATATCCACCCATTGGAGATGCATCCGTTATGGTTATGAATAATCAACTGTATTGGTAGTATGGATCGCGTTGTCTGCAGTTTTGGCATCCACCAAATTAATGTCTAGATTTTTTATTGACCATTAGAATCTGGTAGGATTGAATAGAGAACTGTCAGTATGTTTAGATAGGGAACTCAGGTTATGGAGGAGTCCATTTTTATTCTTTCCGCGGCTCTAATTATAAGAATTTCCGTAATTACGTCACGATACATTATGTGAAGGAAGTTCTTGATCTTTCCACCCCGCCAAGTGTGAATCACTGTAAGACGGTGACAGGCAGCGCAAAGTACGGCCAGTTTGATGGACACGTGCTGACGACAATGGAGTTGCAGAATGGTGATCGGGCATTGCACACGATATGCAAGCCAGCAACAATTTATCGCTTGGACGACTCCACCTGCGTCGCAACCCCAAAGCCGGTACCAAGGTGTGATGGGACCACGCTGTGGTCCAGGTGACGCATACGCAACGTTCACCCAACGTTAGTCTCCCTTCCTACAAGACTTACCTGTGAATACACGTCACTCTCTAGCTTTGCTCTCCGCAACTAGAACGTAGCGAAAACGTCAGTTTGTTCAATGTCATCGAAATAAACTGTGAAATGTTCCGCATTAAGCAGTCTTCCAATTTAAAATAGTGTTAGCATTCCTGAATCTGAAGATTGATTACTTGGATAGCCTCCGCACGCCATTTTAATGCTCTAATCGAATTTGAAACACGTGAATGCTTTCTATAACTTCTAATTCTTTATCCTTGTTTTTCTTTCAATTGAAATGTTCAGCATTTTCCTTCATTTAAAATGCTCCTTGCGTCACAGTTTTGGTGTTAGACTAATGAAACTTGCCACACACGTCCACAGAGACACGGTAAATAGAAATTGCCCTGCACTTTATTGTAAGATGCATTTAAGCACACTTTTTTTACTTCAAAACACAAAAATTTCAACTTTTGAGGCAAAAAGGCCATATTCATAGCTTTAAAAATTTCTGGGGCCTAAAGTTGTTGAGACACAGAGAAACCTAGGACAATTTCAAAAAGTAGATGTTTAGGGAACCTGTTGTTAAAATATTAGACCAAAATTTAGGTTGTTTTATCGCGAGGGACTTTTTGGTGACGCAACAAAAAATAAATAAATGTCACCATAATTTTTTAATTGTCAAAGTGAAATTGATAAAATTTGGGCTGTATCATATATACACTATGTTACATCTATGGTATAAATCTTAAAAATTATAAAATTATATGGTATAAGTCTTAAAAGTTTAGGATTTCAGCATTTCGGAATTGCATTTTGTGTCTAAAGGAAAATAAAACTGCCTGCATTTAAATGACTGAAGATTCGTAATTTGTACATAAAAATATTGTATAAAATGGAATCCAGCATTTATACAAACTGCTGGTAAAAGTAAAAAAATAAAAATGTATTGCACTTACACGACTTCCTCTGCTCTTTAAAAATATTCTTACAAACACTTGCTTATTCCTCTATCTACTTTATGTTAGTCGATATAATGTTGTATTTATTTAATAATAAGACACATATTGTATTCAATTACACATATCAATACAACAGGTTATGGGCCCAGTGCGCATAATGTGTGAAATATGGGAAAAGAAAGCAGTAAATAATAATGTGAGGGGAAAAAGTTGTTCTGCTGAATATGTGAGTATCCGCCATTTTTACTTTTGTAAAATTGTATGTCCAAAAGAAACGTGTATAAAAATGGCTACAAATGACATTGTTTGTCTTATCGAACCTCTAACGAAAAACAATTACGATACATGAAAAATGCAAGCTGCACTGCCTAAAATGGTTGGCTTCACCTCACCATGTTTACTGTACCTTTTCATATGTGTAATTGAATACAATATGTGTCTTATTACTAAATAAATACAACACATAAACAGCTTATTGCTGATTTCCTGGGAGGTACAAGGACATATGGGAATATAGCACGCTTTAAGGATAGGCAGCCTTTTTAAAGAGCTGATCAGTATGTGAACCCTATGACATTCCGTTCTGCTTATATACAAAAACAAATGACGACTTCCCATGTAATAAAAGTATAAGTATTACAAATTCAAACAAATAACAAGAAATATCTCAGAAATGTTTCTCTCAAAAATGTATTTGTCATAATTTGTTTTAACGAGCTCTACATTTTTGTGTATATTGTGTAATTTGCCTATATCTTACGGTTTACCGGTTATACAAAAGGCATCCAGAATAAAGAGGACCTCTGAGGACATTCACAGAAAATTTAAGATATACATTTTATCATTAAAATATTTTAAACGTGCGGTATTTTAATCAAAATCATTACACCCGATTTTGAGGCAGTAAAAATGTTCGAAAATACGTAAAATATAAAGCTATTAACTGTGAAACAAACAAATATATACAAACATAATAATTTTTAACTTAAAAAACTTCACTTATCTTAAAAGAAATTATGATAAGATTTCTTACAAACTCGTTGAGTTTGTTGATGGTTCGAGATGATGATGTGAATGATTTATTCCCGAAATGGCGATCCTAGTCAATTTGTAAGAAATACGGTCATCATTTCTTATAAGTGAAGTTTTTTAAGTTACAAATTACTATATTTGTATATATTTTCGAACATGTTTAATGTAAAGTATAGTATAGGATGGAGGAGTGATTTTCTTGAGCATTTTCCTGTCAGCTGAACCTAAAATCTAAGTTTAGCACTTAACCGAATTTTTGTTTCTTAGTTATGCTATTCTTAGACTGCTTTCTAATGCTTTAGAGGGTCCCAAAACATTTATTTCTGGTAAAATCTCGATACCGAATTTTTGGGTGGAAATGCAACTCTTCCCCTACTTACCATATCTATTACCTAGAGAATGTAAAAATTGCACCACTGAACACTAAAAAGAGTAAAATCTAATACTTTTTCCCCATTCTCTTTTAATATAGGCAGTTTTAGTGACAAGCTAAGAAATACACAAATAAAGCAACTTGAAAACTGATTACAAAGCATTTTCCGAAGCCTAATCTATGTTGAATATTTTTGTAGTAGTGTTATAACTAAAACAATGCTTGTGTTCTTATATCCAGTAATTTAGTTTGACAAGAATGCACAGTAAATTTAAATTATGGCAAAAGAAACTAATATTTGGCCTCGGTCTATTGAATTTTAATATTCTTTTAATCCATTTCCTACAAAACATTTTCTGTCCTTATCATTTGTAACCCTACGTAATACAGACAGGCCTGCAATTCGGTCTAAGAAAATTTAAATATTACACTTATCAAGGAAAAGTTAGCTTGCATCTGCGGAGAATCCAGACATAAAAAAATGGTGTGTTGGATTTACATGATTTTTTACAAAATATTCTTACAACAGCGTATTCTTCATCGGCTGCTTGTTCAGATACATTTATTGATTAAATGTTTAAATATATTTACCTACCTACATTTTTTGTGGCACATTTATCTCTCTTAAGTTTACCAGATAGGTGAGCGCCGGTGATTCGGATTGGCTGGTCATTCGGATTAGTTTTTAAAATCTGCTCCCTAGGGTACGGTAGAGTGTTGCTGTGTTAAGTGCGTAATGCGTGTTTCTTCAGTCTACGTGGGAAATTGAGCTTCTTTTCCGGAAAGGAGGTATGTAAATTGCTCCATTTCTGGAATTTTGTTATTTTTGAAGTTCGTTTAAGATAGATTTATAATGAATGTACATTGAAATTGCTCCAGAAACTTGTACAATAAGAAAATATAGACTTTCTTACAGCCATAACCATCGCGTGTTGTTATGATAGTTACGTAATCAGTGCTACAAACGGGAAAAAATAAATACCACTACAACAATGGGCGAGGGGGGAAATTAAATGTGTTTTTACTATGTGCGGCACCGCAGGCAGTGGCAGTGATGATGCGTGACATGAAGATGGACCACCGGAGGAATGAGAAGGCAGGGATTCCGAGGATCCGGCGAACACCCGCCCCTAGAGTTGTGTTGTCCATCACAAATGTACCTTGCGGTCGCCTGAGATCGAACCCAGGAGGCCTTCGTTGGTGATACTCGAACGGTCTAACCACTCAGTTCCGGCGCGGCCCTTAAGGTAAGGCGGAGGATGCATTTGTTTGTTTTGTTACGTCTTCTACGTCGAGTCGTATCGGATGATGAATGAAATGAGCCCAGAAAAATGGAGAATGGTACCACGAAATCTGTGTGGGCGCCGTAGGAAAGAAACAATGTGGAAAATCGGTAGTATAGATGGTAGCATGTCTGCCTCACGTTCAAGAGGTCCTGAGTTCGAATCTCGGTCAGGGTGAGTTACCTGGATATGGTTTTTCCTGGGTTTTCCCTTATCCCTACAGATGAATGTCGGGTAGCTCTAAGCTCCATGGACCCTGGACACATTTGAGCACCATTACACCCATTTCATTCACTTTCCTTTATGACTTAACGTTGGAGGACGTAAAATTACAACAAAAAATAAAATAAATAAATAAAAATGTGGAAAATATGTGAGAGATGCATAAAGATATGAATATACAAGACGTGTAGAACTGTGTTTTGTTCTCATGGTTACATTATGTACCCAAATTGAATTTTTTTCTTTCCATTCCAATTCGTCCGCTATGCCAATCCTTTTCGTCCTACAATTGCAGGCGAATGTGATTATTTTCCGTTCAGAATAAAAATGTAAACGGAAATATGCAGAAAATTCTTAATCGAAAACTTAGCAATTAATATAATCTAAAATGTTCAGGCTTCATTATAAGGTAAAAGATTTCATATTTCTCTGTAGCGTAGGTGGTAGTGTGTCTGACTCACGTTCAGACGTCCCGAGTTGGAATTTCAGTCAGGGTAAGTTATCCGAATAAGGTGTATTCTGGGGGGTTTCCCTTATCCTGAAAGATGAACGTCGAGTAACTCTAAGCTCTATGTATCATGGGCTCATTTGAGCATTATTTCACCCATTTCATTCATCATCCCATATGACTTAACGACTTAAGTTGAAGGTTATAAAAAAGTTAAAAAAAAAAAAAAAGTAATTGTAGGTGAGGAGTTTTCTTGAGAATATTCGTGTCTATTCTTGGACTCGATATAAATACCAAGTTTGGTAGTGATCCAACTTTTCATTTTTAAGTTATGCTGTTTACAAACACACGCCATCTTTTTCTAAATATGCTAACTTTATACTAGGGACTACAAAACATGTATTTACATTGAAATCACGAATTATAATTTTTGGGTAGTTTACAGTTACTTTCTTTACCTACTGGGTATTTAGTAGAGAAAAGTTAAACTATGAATAAGTCCTTAAATGAACCCAGTTGTGAAATAAAAGAAACGTAACTACAGAAAAGTTCTCGTATACCACTCATAATGGAAACCTAACCTCTTCAGATTTGCATGAATTCTTTGAGAATTTGGCTACGCAATGAGAAAAGCGTTTAAACACATAAGTACATCAGCAAGAGAATGAACGGAAAATGTATGCCCTGTGGGTTCCGTAATTATCTATTATCGAAATGTGGATCTCACACCTGCCTCCACCAGGGGCTATCTAGTGGAACGCCCGCCCGTATAGGGGCTACCAAGTTCATTGCCCATCAAGCGATAAGTACCACCAGACGCTAGACATATACTTGCAAATGTAAATTCACCTTTCATCAAGGTCTAAAAGAGGTTAAGTGGTGCGTAAGGAACAAAATTATAAAGATCGCTCTTCAAGTGTTTACTTCCGGTTCTGTAACAAAGCTAACTTCCGGTGTAGCATATGTTTCTATAAAACATACTGTTGCAGGTGACACATGTTCACATACCTACTTTCTGAAACAATAGTGATACATCTAGAGGGTTGGGGTTGTTAATAAAAGTTCACCTTGAATTCTTGAATACGTACATTTAACTAATGAAGTCAATTAGTTACAGTTTGTCGAATTATTCTATTTTTTCTATTATTTTCCATGTGCAAAAAGCTGGATTATATATCAATATTACTCACATTTTTGTTTAACTAAAATAGTTTTATTTAGTCTAAAATTCTACTTGATTACAATGAGAAAAGCCTTTTCTGCGATCGAATTGCGTTTTAAAAATGTATTCTTGCTTCAACTACTTTTTCGCTCAAAAAAAGAAGTGAATTTAAAAGGCTTTCTTTTTAAGCTCTGGCAAAGATGCAGCTATTTTTAGGTACCTACCTACATGGCATGTTTCGGTGTTCTAATGTCAGTTTGCAATAACTTAAATCAACTAAATTATGGACAGTTGTTTTTATACTGCTGTAAAGCTATTCAGCCACATTTCGGCTGTTTTTCCAGCAATTTACATTGTTATTTAAGGAAGGAGTTTGTCGCAGACTTCATACACAAATCCATTTAACAAAAATTTCAACTGTTCTCACCTTAAAAACAACACAAATTTGTGCCACATTCACATTATTTTCTCTACGCATTATCGTTTTTATATATTGCTTCACAATTTTCTTTACTCACGAATGATATGTGGATAAACTATTTAGATATGTATTCTTTATTATAAATTTTGACCTTTGAAATAGATTTTGTAACAAACGTGGAAACTATTCTAAACTACTAGAAAGGCACATAACGTGAACGTGATCCTAAACGTACTCATAGAGTTAAAGTTTTTTAGATGCGTTTGTTATCAGCGAAATAATAGATAACGTAGCACAGGTAAAATTTAGTAACAATATTTTAGAAATAACCCTACGTAATAATCACAATAGATTTGAAAGTATTCGTATAAACTATATAACTTTAATTTTGTATGATTAAATCAAACAAGAATTGTATCAATATATGACATACTAATGCATCAAGTACTGCAGATGTAGGATTCTGTAATTCTGTACGATTTCCACCAAATTTGACTTGAACTTACACTTCTAATATTTGAAACCTTGCATATGTGGTTTGTCCAAACAATCGTGAATGTTAAGTTCTATAATTACTTTTAAATTTGTATCATTCTCGAGCTAGTCTGAAATGCATTCGCAAAGATTGTTTCTAGTAGAGCTCAAACAATATAGCCTATCCATAAAAGAATTCTCATGTGTTGTACTCACATGATTTTCTCTACTCAATTTGTATAAACTATACTCATAAGCACCGACTCCTTCATTTACTTCATATTATTCGAAACATACATTTGCAGCCATTGTCTTACTGCATACTTGCTTGTAGATACAAAGGGCATAAGGAAATACAGCAGGCTTTAAGCGACAGACTAATATTTTAAGGCCCGCCTCGGTAGCGTAGATGGTAATGTCTCTGCTTCATGTTCAAGAGATCCCGAGTTCGAATCTCGGTCAGGGTGAGTTACCTGGATAAGGTTTTTCCAGGGTTTCCCCTTATCCTGAAAGACGAATGACTTAACGTTAGAGGACTAAATTAATACATATATATTAACAACTATATATATTAATTGATATATATATATATATATATACATATATATATATATATTAACAGCTGTTGCCCGCCTCGGTATAGCCTAGATGGTAGCATGTCTGCCTCAGGTTCAAGCGGTCCCGAGTTCGAATCTCGGTCAGGGTGAGTTACCTGGATAAGGTTTCAACCGGGGTTTTCCCTTATCTTGAAGGACGAATGTCGCGTAACTCTAAGCTTCATGAACGCTGGGCTCATTTGAGCATCATTTCACCCGCTTCATCCATCATCCGATTTGACAACGTTGGAGGACGTAAAATTAAAAAAAAAAGAAGAAGCTGTTAGCTATGTGATGACCTTGAAATTCGTTCTCTCTACAAAGCCAAGAGCAAAAAAAAAAAAAAAAAAAAAAATGAAAATAACTTCAGTGGCTACTCGCAGAAAATCCAACATATACATTTTATTGTAATGAAAGTATCTTAAAGATAGGGTAATTTTATCAAAATTATTTAAACCGTTTTTGGGAAAGCCAACATTTTTCGCAAAGATTTCATGCGAAGGTTGGTTTTTTTGGGGGGGGGGGCGGGGAGGAATTTTCATCAAAATCTTCATGTGCCATACTTGAAAAATGCTGAAGTCAAATACAAAGTGTATTTTAAGACGTTGTTGACAAACATGCGAACAAACACACAGAGACCTTTTCTTAAAAAAAAAAAAAAAAACACCGTACCTCCTTTTTGGATTCAGAAAGTCTCGAAACATGTATTTCTGGTAAAATCTCAGTATCGAATTTTCGGGTGAAATATACCTAATACTTCCTTTACTTATGTGTACACGTAGTAGAGGAGGTTTAAAAAAAAAAAAAAAAAAAAAAAAAAAAAAAAAAAAAAAAAACAAGAAAGAAAAACGAATGTAACACAAGTTAAAAGAATATAATAACCAATTAATGAAACTATTGATCCTGATAGATATTTTATTTTAAGATTTTAATCCCATGACTGCTTACTTCAAGTTAAGAGTTCTAGATTTTCAGGTTGAACACTGAATTCAGCCTCAACAGCGAGTTTTCAAATGTAGTTTGCTAGAATAGGGTCTAGATTGTATGGAACAACAAGAAGCAAGATGCGGGGGCTATTAAAACCAAATACAGAAGATGATGAGGATAGGTCTGTGCACGCCCTCTCATCCCCCGTGTAGAGTGAGGGGAGGCTAGTTTCCTGACCGTACCAGGTACCGGCTATTGACTACTTCGAGACACTACGAAGCGAGTTCTGGTCTCTGAGAGTGCTTCTGTACGTGGGACGAACGACGGCGTCTAAGGATGCCGAAATTTCCATTCCATTCTTTAACCAACGCTCATGCATCTAAATTATCGAAGGCAAGAACTCTATGGTGAATTTTTAGTTTCTTTCTGCAGAGAAATAATGCATTCCACCCAACATTTTGATGCCCAAATTTATACGAAATACAGTTTTGAGACTCCTATGTATGAACAGCATACCGAACTCAAAAAATGAAAATGCAGTTAAATACTTAACTTGATGTCTAAATTTCTAAGGATGTGACAGTAAGATTTTAAAGAAAATTATTCCACCTCAAACTAATCTTAACGTAATATTATAGATCTGAGAGGCTTATTGGCTTACTGATCTCAAAGTCACGAGTTCAATCCCAGTCCAGGCCGATGGTTTTTAAGTATGCTTAAAAGCGACAACCCCATGTCAGGAATTTTGTTGGCATGTTATAAAGAACTCCTGCGGGGTGAAATTCCGCCACACCGACAGAAATGACATGATCTTGTCAATTGATAGCGTCGGTAACATACATGGAAAACGAAATTTTTCGTTATTTCTTAATTTCTAAAAAATGACTAACATGTATGTTAAAAAATGTTTAAAATATTTCCATCACAAACCAAATGTATATCTTGAATTTTACAGGAATTATCAATGAAGTCGTATTTATTCTGAATGATTTTTGAGCAACTGGTAAAACTATGAGAGAAAAGATTTCAAACATTTTATCAATGCTTTTGTTGAGCTTTCACTTTAATTGCTTAGTTTTTACGACCACAAAATCTATTTCTCTAACAATTTAAATCATATTCGGGTATCACATAAAAATGATATACTAAATGCACCTGTATAAAATATTTTTCAAATACTACACACGAAAACTTAAAACATCAGTGGCAAAAAAGTACGAAATTAAAACATGAAAAATCTAGAAAATAACAGAATATCTAAACTATAAGTAGTATTGCTTGCTCTATTTGCAAATTAAAAACGTGAGCTAATTTAGCTACTAGTATGTTTTAAAGTGTAGACAAATACTTTCTAGAACCGCCGTACGACCCCTTTAAAGCAATTGCACGCTGACAATTCATACATCTTCTAAAAAGAAGTTAACTTTATTTCTAATAAACACTTTAAGCAATATCGCATAAAACTTGTGTGTACAATGTTACAAAATTCAGAAGCTACCGAAGGGATGGTATAAGAATACCTTGATTTTGAACTCTATGGCTTGTGATGGAAAACTGAATTTAGTATTTTTAAATCTGTGTAAATAAATAAGAACTTAATACGAATGCGGTATTCATTTTCCTTCTAAAGTGATTAATTTTTGTTCCGGAGCGCAATTGTGTCATATGTGATAATTTATATTGTCTAGTAAGTTAACAAAGTGTAAGTGGAATATGTCATTGGTCGTTATATGAACTGACAAGCCAAGATGATGTTAAATGTGCAAATCCTATGTTCATCCTTTACAGAGTACTCCTTTAAATTATAACAAAGATTAAACAAATTAGCTGCTCTTTGAGGTTATGAGGCTTGCTTATTTTGGAAAAATCTCCGTCAGCAAGGGCCAAAGCACTACCTCCCTCTTCGTGTGAAGAATCATACATAACAGAAACAACAGTTCACTGTAATAATAGCTTAGTGATTAGAGTGCTTGGCCATTAATCTGATGACTCTGGGCCCAAATTCTACTCACGCAGTTTAACATTCCCGCCCCTCCCCCTCAAACGAATGGCAAACGTTTGGAGTGAACCCAATTTTGATTTCTCGTATTTCTTTCACGTTTAAGTACATGTTACTGAAGTATTCACATGGAAAGTTTGATTACGGTTACCTACAAGTGCTAGCAATTCAGGAAAGTTTTATCTGTGGTGCACTGATTATTTTTTAAAATTAATTTATTTATTTTTCTGATCTGCGAACATCCATTGACTAAGGCCGTAAATATTATATACCAAAGTGGTCATCTAACACTCTCCTGTAACCTCTAAAAGTCTTTCAGTTGAGTTCTGTAACATTCCTTATATATTGAAAGCAGACATTTTCTCTAGGCTAAAACGCTACAGTCTTCAGAAGAGAATATGTTTATAGATTTTCATTTGTAGCTGCTTAAATGGTCTTTATTGCCGTAGAAAATTTCTGCACCCCCTTGCACTGGCTGCAATGAAATTTACCTTGCTGCATTTCGTATAATCAACGATCAGCCACGTGATTCTAACCCGGCTGACATTGATCGCATTGACAGTGTTGTGCGCGCGCTATTTGAAACCATAGGATTTTGTGACTTGTTTTGTTTACATTTGCCATCAAATTCAACAGCTGTGCACGTCCTATTTGTTACTCTCTGGATTAACAGGAACTAAATACGAACCATCTCAGTTACCAGCAGAGCTATTAGGTTTATTAATAAACAAATATTCTCCTTCTAAAGTTAAGAAAACTGTATTAATCTTAAGACAATACTTTCACACGACAAGTAACGCAATTTTTTCATATTTAAGTATTTTGAGATCCAATAAAGAAAACTATGTAAAGCAGATGCAATATTCGGGGGATAAATTCTGAGTGCACAAGTGAACAAATAACATGGTAATCGAGATTAGATGCTCTCGGGGTCAATGACCGTCACTAAGTGATCATTATAAACACTATAAGCAAATATTTTAAAACAATTATAATATTTTAAAAAGCACAAGGAAAACAAGAAGCCTAGGAACAATGTTAAGTATGTAATTCCTACGGAAATAATTAATACAAGTTGGCACCGCTATTCATTATTTGCCTTTTTCTTAGTTTTCATTTTATAATAGACAACATTCTTTCTTCAATTTGGTTGTAACTGCGTCCGTGACTATACTTCCAACTATTTTTATTTTCCGAAATTCATTTTGACAATAATATTTCGTCCCTTTCAAAGAAATATTTACTTCTATTCCCCTTTTCTCCATTTTTGTTTTCCGGAAATATGAAAGAACTTTGTCAACAAAATTAGAAATACAATCCTGGACGTTGAGTCCATTGCTTATGCGCGGCAAGATACGAGCTTGCTTGACAGTTTCCTGCCTGTACGACGAATTTTTTAGAAGAGTCGATAATTTGCTCTATTTTGCTCTGCTGGCATTTCGCATGTCACAAAATGTAGTGACTGTAATGGATGATATAGTGGCACGTATTTTTCCCTTAAACTGCATACTAATTTTGGCTAAACTGAGAAAATGAAATGAGATGTGTAGTGTTTAGCGCCCGCTTTTACTACATATGGCACCGCAGGCGATGACACTGATGATACATGACATGAAGATGGAGCACCGGTGGAATGAGATGGCAGGGGAAACCGGAGATCCCGGAGAAAACCCGCCCCCAGCGCCGTGTTGTCCACCACAAATCTCACTTTGCGGTCACCTGGGATCGAAACGGGTCCGCCTTGGTGAGAGCCAAGCGGTCTAACCACTGAACCACGGCTAAACTGAGGAAGCACATTGCAAGTTAACGACCAGAACTACATCGGTCTGGGTGGTAGCTTCATCATGACAATGCCTTACAGCCCCGATCTTGTACCCGTGATTTTGTTTTATTCCCATCACTGAATGGAAACTCCGGAGCATTTGATTTAAGAACTCTGAAGAATTGCTCAAGAAAAGTGAGGCTATTCTCAAGGTTCTCACAAATAATCACTTGCAATATATGTTTGAGAATTGGCATGGACCCATAGAAAGTACATTTATGAGGGGATTATTTGAAAAAAGATTAGGTAAGCATTAAATAGAGTAATAAACATATGTTGGGAAAAAATCAGCCTGACCTTTGTTGATCAGTTCTCGTAAAAGTAAGATGTAAGGCCTGTGGCGAGTTTATTGTAAATGTTCTATACTACCTACATAAAACCTAATCATGGACACTTTATGCCTATTGTTTAGCACTTAAAGGTTTAATATTATGTGGACAAGACTCACGAAATCCACTGATAGATGCCGGAGACGGTGAGCTGCCCCTTCTCAGTCAGCGCCTGCTCAATCAGTTCCGTATAGGTAAATGGAGGTTTCTTCACGCCGGAGTAACGCCCTAAGGATTTGCCATGCTGCTTCACAGATGCTTGCACTTTCTTTGTGTTTTCGTTGGATTCCGACAAAAGGCGAGATCTTCCCGTCGACTTTGTAGACTTTCCGGCAGGAGTCGAAGTCCGGCATCTGCTTTCACCTAATGTACAAGATTATGCTTTACGTTAGGAACAATTATTTACCTGTAGAATCTTTCTTTGTGGAATTGCTCTTCTCTTATAAGACTTGAAACCCAAAGGATTGCAGGATCTCTATCTAGGAACCAAAACAAAGTGTGGGGTGTAGTAGGAGTCGAAACTAATGAATTATAGGAAAATGGAGAAAAGGATGACACAAAAATTCATGAAACCAATCCAAACAACTGTGGGATATCGCGAAGAAAAGTAAATAAATCTTATGTGTTACATTCCCACGAATTTCTCTACCCATTATCACATAATTCCATATCTCTTCTAAAATATAATCTTATCTAAGAAGTAGTGTATCGAGATTTCATTTAAAATGCATGTTTTGAGGTTCCACAATTAAAAAAAAATCTGATATGTTGCATTTAATCGACTTTGTCTAATCTCGCACAAACTCTTCTTACAAATGGTTATTCTATCTACTTCATGGTAATTGACGAACGTTTGGACAAATTGTTTTATTCCATATTTCTTTGTAGGTACATAGGAATAGAGAATCCAATCAAATCTTTTAAGAGTCGGTCATCGTGTGATAGCTTTGAAATTCAATTTTCTTTGCATATCCAGGACATATAAAGACGAATGACTTCTCAGTTGAGAAAACTAAGTATTGGAAAATGCAATCAAATAAGAAAGTATACTTAAACATTGTTCTATCTAAAAAAATGCATTGGATATAAATTATGTGTTTTAATGAGATCTACTTTTTTTGTGTAGTAAGATTTTGTACAGCTCTTACGATTTACCAATCTCTGGCACCCGAGGTCGTGTGTTCAAACCCGAGAGGATGGGTTTTTTGGGGGAGGCATAAAATCTTCAGCATAGCTTCAGGAGAAAAGTAAAGCCGGAAGTTCCTGTCATAGATTTACAGCACTAAATGACACCAAGCTTGGTAATAGGCCTAATATGTAGATTTTACTAAGGCACACTATTTATTTCAAGTAATTTTCTTTGCGACATTAATCATTTACAAGAGGTATTATTCGTTATTGGTATGGATTTTCAATACTTGTTCCTGCTCTTTCAAAATTCTAAGTCACTAATTAATCATTCATAATATTTCAAAGATATCATCGACTAGCTTTTTAATGATTTGAGTATCGTTTAAGCGTACTAGATCCCTCTCGCACTCACAACAAATAAGTCCTAAAAGCAATTCTGCAAATCTCAATCAACGAGAAGCAGGCGAAAGAATATACATACAATTTATAAAATAATATATAGAGGAGGGTAGAGAAAGTCAGGAAAATGTAACACATTTAGTCCATGTTATTCCAGGTATACTTTTGCAGAAATGATTTAAATTCACATTTTGTCTCAAGTTAAAGGAAATGCGGGACGTTGAAGCGATAGCCATTATTTTTAAAGGGAGTAGCTACGTTTGAAATACCACTCTTTGCAAGATATCACAAAAAACAACAATTTTGTTGCGTATTTTAATCAAAATAAGAAAATCTCCTATGTAAAAGGTAGTTAGGGTAGGAGCATATCCTTGAAAAAGTTCAAATCCTACGCTCGAAAGATGCTTAACTTAAAATATCATGTTTGATATGTATTCAGTATCTCGTTTACGAATTATACTACATTATTTCCCTCTCTGTCATATGCACCGCACGCAATAACAATCCTAAAAAGGGCTTTTCCTTTATTCAAAAGACTTAAAAAACGTATTCCAGTATGGACGTTTTGGATACCGTGCACTTACTTTAATTTTACAGATGAACTGATGAAAATAAAAAAATAACCTATAAAGTTACCTATCAAAATCGAATCCTAACGCGCCAAATAGTTACTGACTGAGCAAAACATCTTAATTGTCTTTAAAATTAATTGTGCTTTAATTCTATGTCCCATAAGTTCGTTTTTGTAAATTTTAATCGCATTGGCAAAGGATGCCCATCATATTCACAGTTGCAAATCCTCTGAAAGAGAAGTTAAAAGTGGACTAGGATCTGTAATGGAAACAGAGGAATCTTGTAACTTTCCCATAGCTATGCACCCCACTTAACACTACTTCCATGATAGAGGCTTAGATGTTATATTATTTAACATATCATAACAAGAAATATATTTTTATTATAAAGTCAAGTATACTAAGCCTATCTGCTGTGGATATCTGAAAAGAATTATCAACTGAATAACGGTTTCTAGAATACTAAGTCTGCAAAACCTTAATTAATCAAGGCATCCCAGAAATGAATTTCTGCTTTAACATCTGACTGCATCATAAAGCTCAATTAGGTACAGCTGTTGCCTTCTGGAGTTTTGCAATTATTTATCGTCCTGTAATCATGTACGTCAGATTAGAAATTAACAATGATTCTCAGATGGGCTTAGAATGTAAAGAACTGAGATGTTTTCAATATTCGTGTTCCGAAGATAAGATAAAATATCTGGAAAATCTTTTCTATGTAACTCGTCTCAAATTAAATGTTAACTTTGAGTTTTTGGATATGAAGCAGACGCGGTATCCCCGCACCACGAACATATGCGAGAAACGTATTTTTATTTCATAAATAAATTTGCAATATTACCAGCGTTACCTTGAATTTAACTATATAAAGCATATCATGCAGCTAACTAAATGTTATTATAATTTAACTACCTTACCTTGAATAATATGTTCATCCTCCTGGAAGCCTAGGTCATCATCATCATCTATGCTCACGGAATTAAATAGAGAGTCAACTTTAAAATTTATGAGCCATGAAAGATTATCGTCATCATTTTCGTCATCGTCCTCAAAGGAATCTCTGTGCATCGTAGAACGGTTAGGTGTCGATTCGCCACTGCAACTCTGAGCACCACTATCTAAATTGGAATCCAGTACTATCGCTTCTTGTACGCACTGGGTGTAAAGACTGCCATCATCTTCTAAACTAATTTCGGCCACACTATTCTCACTCCAGGGTACATAATATTCATTAACACCATCTAAATCCTCTAAGTTCACACTGTGCATTTCAGCAATGATAGATGGAATGGTTTGACTAGTGTCCCATGTGCCATTTACGACTACAACTTCTAATCTCGCGGGAAGCCCACAGTCTTCAAACACGAATTCTCCGACATTTCTCCTCTTACATTCGCTTACTCCTTGATCTGGTCCGGGAATGAAATCATCTGAATGCCTGCGCTTTAACACTACGGGTGTGAATTCTTCGCTTCTGGGCGATAATTTCATTTGATCCATATTTCCTTTATTAATTCCTGTTATTTATTTAATATTATATTAGGAACACATTATAATTTCGCTTTAGTTTGCACGAAGGGACAACAAAGGTCGTGTGATTATCATAAAAATTAATTAAATACGCGAAGGTTTCTTAATGAGAAAATTTTATGCGAACTAATTTTGTAGGATTTATACATAGCATTAACATATTCAAATTCGATGTTAAATGCTCTTCATCGAAATTAGAACAAATCGAGGTTCTTCACGAAATCGCCTATCCTTTCCGTTACTCTGCGGCCAATATGACCACAGACAGCAAACTTCATATGACTGAACAGCAGACGACAAACGAAGTGCGGATAACAATGCGTTTTATGACGTCATGGCGATACCATAGCACTCTGGTGGAGAATGATCCAACTAATAATCTACGTTCCATTAGATTTCTCTGAAGTTTTTAAAATAATGTATTAAATTTAGATATATTTGCCTTTTAAGAGGATTATACGTATTAATTAAGTAATATAATGTATTATAATTTATCAAAAATATAATTTTATGTTAATTGAAAAAAAGTTTGAATAAAATAATATTTTTAAAATAATCATCGGGAAGATTGATAGCTGTCGTCAAAGGAACGCAGGCTGCCGAAGAACAAGTGACTGTGTGTTTCTGTACCAATATGATATTGTAATTTTAAAGTATTACATGTTAACAAGCAGAAATATCTAATTGAAAAAAGAACATTTCGTCACATTTTAAGCTAATAGTTTTATTGTATTTCACAGTAAAGTGGCAATTAATGCAGTATAACTATGGAGGTAGACAACGATCTAGATCAAACTTTGCTGCAGCAATTCAGCTGTATGGGTACAACAGATAGAGATGAACTTATAAAGCAGTTACAAATGCTTGTTGGAAATAATCTGAACGAAGCGGCAGCGGCCTTCTTTTTGGATATGAATAACTGGTATGTGTTAACTACTTTAATCTTTGTGTTGTCAATGCATCTGTTCAAGTCATTGGGATGTATAAGCATATATTTAAGTATAAAATAATATTTCTGTAAATGCGTATGCAGAGGTATTAAACTCCGTTCAACATTCTTTTTCAATCAAAGCTGAAGTATGATAACTAGAGAAAGTAAGAGCAGTAAGCACAGTAACCTACTTTAACTTTATTAAGGCCTTTCTGGACCTTGCTGTGTTATATTTGTATATAAACGGGCTTGATAGTAAGTACTGGGGAGAAGGACGTTTTGTATAACGTTTCCTATTGTTTTCTATGTCAGACAACTTATATTTTTATTGTTATTTAAGTGCTAAATTTATCTTTTATTTTAAATCAGGCATTAATTTTATTCATAGGATCCCATAATGAGAAGTACTAATATATACTGAAGGCACCATATACCATTACAGAACACTTAAATGCCCAAACATCTGTATTTTATGTGCAAACATTAGTACCACATTTCAGACACTTTCCTAATTATGGAGAGAAACAAAATATTCATATCAGATTTGCCCAGAACTAAATATAATACCACTGTTCTGAGGCATCAAAAGGATTAATACAGTCTGATTTTTAAAAGATGATCTTACGACAACTATCAGTCAACTTTCCCATGTGGAGAGCTGCAATGTTGCTTAGAAATTGGTAGCATTATGCATACCTTCCCCTATCTTTACCCTCTCAATACTTGGAATATATAAACAAACATTCAAGATTATATCATGCTGGCAAAAATGTGCAGAAGTTATCTGTATCAGTCTACTTTAATCCATGGTGTAACATCCTGCACACGAACCAGAGTCTGTCAATCCACCTGCCGACCTCACACCCAAACGTGCAATGCAGAGGTTGATAGTCATCCAGTCGATACTGGGAGGAGATGTGGTAAGGATGTGGTAAGCATCACAGTAGCCCAGCCAGTAAGTTGGCTTTCTAGGCCAGATCAATCTGCTTTAACAACAAAAGAAATTTGTTCTTAATATGAATTCACTGTATTTTTGCATCTTCAAAGATGTTATTCTGAGTACCTACTTTTACACTTATTCTCTCTTTCTCTCTCAAGGTCTTATACTGAAACTAAATATTATACCCACAATAAATACATTTGTGAACAGGGATACCTGTTATACTGCATAATTCCTCTCAAGTTTTTGTTGTGCATTTCCCTTAACTCTAAAAGCCCTTAGTACTCAAATATTTGATCTGTTTCTAATATCAGATTTCTGTTATTCCTTGAACTAATAGCCCATGTCATGGAGCGCTTTGTTCAAAGAGCTAAAGGGTTTTGGAGATCCATGGTTCAAATTCCAGCCATGGCATTGAATTTTTCAAGTTGACTCTACCTATCCAAAACCTTAGCCTACATACGGCTAGTGTGAAGAAATGATTAATTTCCATCAATTAACTTAAATGGAGATCCATGGTTCAAATCCCGGCCATGGTATTGAATTTTTCAAGTTGACTCTATCCAAAACCTTAACCTATTAAC
The DNA here is from genome assembly GCA_030765055.1 of Mantis religiosa. Taxonomy (NCBI): domain Eukaryota; kingdom Metazoa; phylum Arthropoda; class Insecta; order Mantodea; family Mantidae; genus Mantis; species Mantis religiosa. Next base: position 90,036,810 of record CM060955.1, on the reverse strand, counting down.
GGCTAGTGTGAAGATATTAATCTCTATCAATTAACTTAAGCTAAAGGGTTTGCTTCTTTAGAGAAGAAAGAAGCTTATATATGGTAGGATGCTCCTTTCGGGTGTAATAGGGCCTTCTTATGTATCCAACCGAAAAGTGTCCACATGCGAGACTTGAGAGTCATTTTCCTCACTAGGTTGAAATGAATAACAGTTTCATTGTAAAGGAGCATAGTCACCTCTTCCTTTTTGAAGAATTCTTTAAGAGAACAGGCAAATTCTTTAGCTTGGCTGTGCAACACCTTGTCTGGAAGTTGATCTTGGTCTTAGGCGGTGAATCTTCAGTCTACCTCCACCTCCACCAACTTTTGCTTCTATGACTATTAATAGAAGACTTTTAGAAAAAGAGGCTAATAACATACATTGCAACATAATGTCCAAGAAAGCTCGGTTTCATGCACCAACTGGCAATAATTGAACTGAGCAATATATGATTCACAAGTATAAGCAATATGGTAACCACAGAACACTACTTTTTGAAGTGAATTTCCCATGTTAATTGTTGGCAACTCTGGTCAATCATAGCATAAGATCTGGTTAGGGAAATAAGCTTGAAAAATCATGCTCTCAAATGCTCAAGTTATTTGTACAGTATGCACAATTTATCTTGAGTATTCGTCTCCCTAGTCCTCACTCGGTAGGTTTCGGCTAACTCCGTAAACACAGATGACAACTTAGAAACATGAAATGCGCTATACTAGTACACTAAACTAGTACACTCTGACATCTAGTGACTAATATGCTAAGCTTTTGCGCGCGCTCTTTGTTTTCTGTGTGCATTCGTTTTGTACAAGTTTGAGGTTAATTACTACAGCTTAACCAGTTTGTAATTAAGGCTGAGGGCACACCAAACTCATCATCATATGTACTTTCTGAGCAACGAACTCCGACTCGGAAACTTACAGGTGCAGTCGTGCATAGTGATGGCTGCAAAATAATAGTGAAAGTTGCAGAAAGTTGCAATATAGAAAAGGATAACAACCAGTTAATGTTCCCACTCAGCAAATCAATAGAACGAGCTGCTGCTTACACAGGAAAAAGCGTCAGCACTGTCAGGCGTATTAAATCATTTTGTACATCTCATCCCAATGAATCTCCAAAAACATCAGGAAAAAGCAGGTAAGGTTGTGATCTGTGTACAGTAATGACTAATAGTGATGTCTTTCTGTCTTCTTTTCCCTTCAATCCTTTCCTTTTTGGCTTCCTCCTTTTTCTTATATATTGCTCTTTTATCTTTCTTTTTCTCTTACTCTGAGCCCTTTGTATATTTCTACATAGCTTTCTATTTCCCTCCATTACCAAAGCTACACCGGTATTTAATAGAGGCCAACAAACCTAGGAGCAAGACTTACGTGTGTTGTGGATGTTATGGTTCTCAAAAGTGGACACACTATTATTCGTTTACCTCCGTAGAACTGTGATCTGAATGCAATTGAACTGGCGTGAGCAAAAATAAAGAACGTTTTCAGAGGACACAACATTACTAGTGATATGTCAGCCAAAAATCTGCAGAAACTTGCTGTATGCATTCTTTTCTGTAACTGCGACAGATTGGGAAGGATACTGCAAGAACTGGAAATGAAATATTGGAGAAATAATGGTGTAATTGAAAATGCGATTGATGAAATTATCAACAGATCAGAGGATACTAGCGATGAAACTGATGCAGTGGACTCAGAAATCGAACAATCACAAAGCGAATGAGTGAGTATTTATGGCTGTCATATTTGTTTACTGTTTTTATGTGTTTCATAAATAGTAAGTAAATAAATATACAGCTTATAGGATCGAGTTCAATTTAATGTTTGTCCACAGATCTCACACTTGCAGCGCATATCTTCACTTATCTTACACACTATTTTGCTGAACTGTGTTTTCAAGGTTGAAACACTGCAGAAACAAAAGAGCGTTAGCTCTCTTTTCTTCCCCTCTACCTGCACTACCCCGTAAATCCAGCACTCTTCTAATCTTGCGCGTACTGTAGTTGCTGCAGCTGTACTTTTCATACCTACCGAGCTGTTTAGCTCAGCTGATCATATGTCCTAATACAGCACTGCTACTAATGATGCAAAAAGTAAAGCTATGTGAGCCTTTGTAGTTGTGACTGCACCTGAGCTATTCAAATTGCTTTTAGAAGATTTGACTAAAGTTCTCATAAAATAACTTATTGTTATCTGTAGAAAATACAGTATTAAAGCATATGATCAGCAGAACATCTATTAGAGAGGCTAGTGTGAAGAAAAATCTTCGCACAGTAGTTGTTCATAAATTGTTTCTGCTATATTTATGGGTTTTGCAATGGTTGCCATTTCGAGTCACTGATTCTGTTGACATGAATGTTTCTATACCATTATACACAATTATAGTACATTTAATACCAAATTTTGAGGCTGAATTTCATTTTGTATTTTAGCTTCGTAGGAATAGTTTTTGTATGCAAGTTTTGTGTGAACTTGCAACCCACTAGTAATAGGATGTGGAATTTGACACAAAAATGTGAGGAATAACATTTTGACACTTACTTATTTCCTTTATGTCCGGATAGCAAACAAATGTGAAGATTTGGGTAACTAATATAAATAATTGTATTCCACTTCTTATAATGAAACCCTTGCAACATTACAAGGGCACTATTTATATTTTGAGCCCAGTAATTGAAACAGTCATTTGATTGAAAACTGCTGTATGGTTTTTCAAAATATTCTCCTTTATGATCAATACACTTTTGTATCCATTTGAACCATTTGTCAGAGCATTTATTCCAGTCTTCTTGAAACACCTTGAAAACATGGTTTTTGAAGGCATCAATGGCTTCTCCTGCCGACAGAAATTGTTGTCCATGCAATTTATTCTTGATGTTGGGGAACAAAAAGTATTTGGGTGTCAAATCAGGACTGTATGGTGGATAACCCATCAATTCGATTTTTTGAGCCTTCAGGTACTCTGTTATTAGACAAGGTGTGTGTGTGTGTGTGTGTGTGTGTGTGTGTGTGTGTGTGTGTGTGTGTGTGTGTGTGTGGGGGGGGGGGGGTGGGGGTGTGGGTGGGTGCGTGTTTTTTTTTTTTTTTAATTTATTGAACTTTAACAGCATGCCCCATTACAGAGTAACATTACATGCATTGAATTACATAGATACATTATAAATTGTAACCACATTCTGATATTATTTTACAATAATTTTTAAAATTTTAGGATTTAAATGTTCAATTCAAGTATTATTTTAAATAATTGTTTACAAGTTAATTGAATTAACATATTTGCAAAACGCTTTCAAATGTTTATTTATCAAGGTTTGGTTTGACACTGGCCAATTTCCTCCATTCTTGTGTACTTCTTCAATCAACTTGTCCCTCTGATGCCTACATTCATAAATAAAGTGGTTTGCGGTCTGTTGTGGGCTATTGCACGTACATTGAGGATCATCTATGATATGAAATCTATACAAGTAAGCTTTAGTTTTTCCATGTCCTGATACCATTGCAGTGAATGTCGCTGTTAATGGTAGTTTTGTCTTAAGGCGATCCTTTATCAAAGGGAAGAATGATTTGGTAAGGGCTCCTTTACTTGTACTGCTCCATTTCTGTTGCCACTGCAGATATCCTGCCCTCTCTATTTCAGTTTTAAAAGTAGATTTTGGTACCTTGTTGTAAATAGTCTTTAGTTCGATGTCTTCAGCAGCTGATTTTGCTAATATGTCTGCTAGCACGTTACCAGTAACACCTACATGTGCTTTCACTCAACTGAAGTGTATTGTCCACTGATTTCTTTCTAAAGTTGCTAGTTTATTAAGTGTCTCCTCAGAAATATAACTGTGTTTATTGTTGTTTTGTAATGTAGATAGTGCCACTTGACTATCTGTAAATATGGCTACAGTCTTCTCTTTTTTCAGCGTATTCGCCATGTTTTGTAGCTCTTCTAGTGCTTTCAAAATAGCCAGTTGTTCCGCTTGATTGTTTGAACACCTTCCATCGAGCCTGAATTGCAGTTGTCGAATTAAAATATTGTGCTTGTACAGAACTACAGCAGCCCCCACTTTTCCATTTGATTTACTCCCGTCCGTAAAAATTTTAAAGACATATGCTCCATCATCCTCAACTGATTTTATATGAGGTCGTTCTGCTGGATGGTTCCAGACGCTTGGTAGTAGGGTGCATCATAGTCACGTTCACTGTGTATATCATTATACAGTTTTATTTTGCCTTGTATTGTTATACCAATTGGCTGGATGCCGGCAATAACACAAGATGCATTATAAGAAATTGTCCTATATGCATTCGTCATTTTTATGTTGAACAGTCTCTGAATCCTCTGGAATTTTTTAATGTTCTTCTGCTTTTGTAGGGCAAATCCCCACACAGGAGCACCATAAGTTAAAATAGGTTCTATTGCGCCTTTATAAATAGTTTCTAGCGCCTTATTTCCCAGTCCCCAAGTGAGTTTTGCGCACTTGGACAGATTATGCAGAAGTCGTAGCGCTTTGTCATGTACTTGATCTATGTGGTGATCAAAGCTAAACTTCCTATTAATGTAAATACCAAGATATTTAATAACATCCACTTGTTCCAGAGTTTTATTGTTCAGATATATGCTGATTGCTTCATTATGATTAGTTTTCTTCTTTGATATTACCAAAACTTTTGATTTTGAGTCGTTAAACTGAATTTTATTTTCTTTAGCCCATAACTCAATTTTCTTTAAGTCCTGATTTGAAAAATTTTCAGCATCTAATATACTTTTTCCTTTTGTCATGACAAATAAATCATCAGCAAATGCTATTACCCCTGTCCGCGGTGTAAATTCCAATTTTAGCAAAGAATTATATAGTATATTCCAAAATCCAGGCCCACAACAAGGTCCTTGCAGACAGCCTCGCTCGACCCGTACTTCAGTCCTGAATTCATTCGTAGAGAGAGTTGCTTTCCTATTTTTAAAATATTCCTTTGTAAGTCTATACAAATTTCTTGGGCACTGCATCTCTCTTAAGTTATTTAAAACACTAGGCCACCAACATGCATCAAAAGCTCCTTTCACGTCCAAACTCACCAAAACAACATAACCAAAAGATTTTATGTCATCTTCAATGAATACCTTCAGCGCCATTGCTGCATCTGTCGTACTTCTTTGAGCTTTAAATCCAAATTGTCTTGTACTGTAAAGGTTTCTCGTCTTAATATTGTGACTTTGGTGGGTTCGTGAAATTAAAAAAAGTTCAATTACACCACCCAAAATGTTCTTTATTTCCACCTTATTCCAATATCACAATTACAATTTAATGTACACAATTACAATTTTGCCAGTTCGTCTTTACACGTACGCTCAGCGCGACTACACGTCTGCCCGCCGCGACTCGCTCTACTCAACTGCCCGGCTCACCTCACACAACTCTGTCGCCTCGCTTGTCTCGATCGGCCCCGAAGCCTCTCGAATCTTCCGTTTATGGAGGGGGAAAACATTCTCGAAACTTCGTGCACCTTCGAGCGGTAGGAGGAGGGGTAAACGAAGACCCAGCCACCCCTCCTGTCTCCCTTCCCTCCGCCGGCCTACATTCACTGCTCGGCATCGCGGGCTTGCCGTTTGGGCAACACTGCTCCCTCCTCAAGGCTGGTCGTCCCGAACAGCGCCATCGTAGCGGGCCAGGCGATCCAGGTGTACCACCAACATCTTTCCTCGGGGCACCTTCTGGATGCGGTGGACCACGTCGTTAATCCTCTTCACCACACGGTAGGTCCTTGCCATGGCTGCTGAAGCTTCGGGCAGCGCCCCTTGGTCCGGGTCGGGCGGTACAACCAGACCAGGTCACCTTGCTGGAACCCTTGGCAGTTAGCTTGCCTGTCGTATCGGGTTTTCATGCGGTCGCTCGCCTTCTGGATGTTCTGGCGAGCCATCTCGTGCATGTCGTGGAGGTGGTCCACCAGGTTCTCCACATACTCGGTCGCTGGCTGTTTCACCCCCGGAGGGCTACCAAAAGCCAGGTCACAGGGGAGGCGTAACTCTCGGCCGAACATTAAGCTGGCTGGCGTGATCCCCGTGCAGTTGTGTGTTGATGAGCGGTAGGCCAGCAAGAACAGTGGCACCTTGACGTCCCAGTCTCGCTGATGGCTGGCCACGACCTTCCTCAAGTGTTCCTCTAAGGTCTTGATGTACATCTCGACCATGTCATCCGACTGGGGATGTAGAGGTGTTGTGCGGGTCTTGTTAACCCCAAGTCTCTCTAGTGCCTCCTTCATCAGGTTGGACTCAAAATTGGTGCCTTGATAACTGTGCAGCTCTAATGGTACCCCAAATCGGCAAAACACTTGCTCCACGAGGCAGTCTGTGATTGTCCTTGCCTCTTGGTTCGGGATGGCATACACCTCCGGCCACTTAGTGAAGTAATCCACGACCACCATAGGTACTTGTTGCCTCGGTCGGATATTGTGAACGGTCCAGCAATGTCAACGGCGATCCGTTCGAATGGCGCTCCGACGTTGTACTGTTGCATGCGACCCCGGCTCCTAGTCTGGGGGCCGCGACTCGCCGCGCACACGTGACACTGATGGCACCATCTCTCAGCGTCTGCTCGGAGCCTCAGCCAGTAGTAGCGCTGCCGTAGTTTGTCAATCGTCCGGTTCGCTCCCAGGTGTCCCCCTGAAGTACCGGCGTGCACTTCTTCCAAGACTCCCGGGACCTTACTCCGGGGAAGTACCAACGGTTCTCTCTGCGTCTTCCCATCGGGTGATTCCCATACCCGGAACAGCACGCCCTCTCTGGTCTTCAACGAGTCCCATTGGGCCCAATAAGACTTGTAGGTGGCGCTCCTCGGTGCGATGTCCGCCCAGGTTGGTCTCGTCCATGCCTCCACTTCCCTCAAGAGTGGCGCCAAGTCTGCGTCCGCCGCCAGCTGCTCCCTCCTCAGGCCTGCGCTATCCCAGCCATCCGCAGGCACTGCCGTGACTACTCGAACTGCTGCGGCACGCTCCTTCTCCTCCACTCTTGTGCATTGGCCGCACTCTTCTGGACAGGGTCTTGGGGACATAGCGTTCGCGTTACCGTGGCTCTTCCCTCTGCGATGTTCCGAGGTGAAGTCGTACTCCTGCAGTCTCTGAAACCAAAGTGCTGTCTGGCCTTCCGGTCGCGCCGTCACCATCACCTCGCTCCTCGCGGGGACAACCACGTTTTCGTTCAAGATGACCCTACCGATTCCAAGGCGCTCTTCGGAGTGTAACCTCTTCTCCGTTGAGCCGCAGGACCTTCCTGCCGACGTCGACCGTCGCCTCGTGGCTCCTGAGGGCATCCAGTCCCAGAATCACCTCCCTATCCACCTTCGCGACGAACACCCACAGACTCACGGCACTCCGTACCAAGGTCAGCTCCAGCAGGGCCTCCTTCTCCACAGGCAAGGTGTCGCCCGATGCCAACACAAGCTGGTATGGTCGGCTCAGCTTCCTCGTCGGCAAACCCTTCGCCACGTCAGGTCTGATGATGGTCACGGCCGCCCCGGTGTCCACCAGTACGCGGCACGGCTTTCCTCTTTCCCAGCCGTCCGCGATGAGGCTGTCATCCATCTGCCGGCTGACGGCGCGGAGTGTCACTCGAGGGGATGGTGGTAATGGCGCCGACGTGCCCCTCTCCACGACGCCCTTACTCGTTTTCCGGCTGCTCTTCCTGGTGTGGGCAGTCTCTCTGCAGGTGTCCGGGCTGTCCACACCCCCAACGCAGGCCACTAGGTGTTCGCCGGCGTCCCTCAGCTGGTCTTCTGTCTCCGGCGTAGCGGACACTCCTCGTTCTCGACGTCGGGATAGATGTTACCTTGGCCGCCTCCATCCTTAATGCCGCTGTCAGCGCATCGTGGATGGTTTTATAATCGCCGAGCATTAGGCGCTGATGAATCTCCGGGTCCCGTACCCCGTCGACAAAGTTGTAGGTGGCTTCCCGGGATACGAACTCCAGTGGCAGGTCAACCAAGGCCTTGATAGCCAGCTGCTCAATTGTTATGGCGAACTCCTGCAGCGTCTCCCCCGGCTGCTGTGACCTTGCCTTTAGTTGGCTGCGGTACGCTGCGGCTAAGCGGTGGTTCCCGAAACGATTCTCCAGGGCCTCCCAGATGTCCTTGGGCGCCGCCGTCGTCTGCACCGCGTTTAGGACTTCCGCGGCCCGTCCCTGGAGGCTTGGTATTAACTGTGTGGCCTCCTCCTCCGGTGACCATCTGTTGTGCTTGGCCACTGTGTCGAACTGGCGGCGGAAGACCTCAAATGTTGACGCGCCGTCATATTTCGGCGGTTTGACGCGCGCAGATGTTGTGTCGCGTCCCGGCGCGTCGGCCTTCAAATCCTTCAGTTTCCTGCCGACGACGTCCTCTACCATGGCGTTCAGGGACTTGGCGCTGCTGTCGGCCTTTCCCTCCAGGTCGTCAACGCGGCTCGCCAGGTCCTCGACGCGCTCGTCCACTTGGCCCATCCGCTTGCCCAGCTCCGTCACGTTATCCCTCACGCCGGCCAACTGTTCTTCAAATTTGGCGGCGAGAGCCTCGTTCGCCACCTTCATTTCCGTGGTCATTTCGGCCATCTTTGTGGTCATTGTAGTGGCCAAGTTGTTGTTTGCCGTTTCCGTCTTCGCTGTTAATTCGGCCTTCATTTCTTCCATCTTCTCGGTGATATTGTTATTTGCCGCTTCTGTTTTTGTTGTTAACTCGTTCATCTTCGCTAAAAGCATTTCCAATGCCGATTCCATGGCCGTAATGTTCGGTGATGTTATCGTCCCGCTTCCTGACACCAGTTGTGACTTTGGTGGGTTCGTGAAATTAAAAAAAGTTCAATTACACCACTCAAAATGTTCTTTATTTCCACCTTATTCCAATATCACAATTACAATTTAATGTACACAATTACAATTTTGCCAGTTCGTCTTTACACTTACGCTCAGCGCGACTACACGTCAGCCCGCCGCGACTCGCTCAACTCAACTGCCCGGCTCACCTCACACAACTCTGTCGCCTCGCTTGTCTCGATCGGCCCCGAAGCCTCTCGAATCTTCCGTTTATGGAGGGGGAAAACATTCTCGAAACTTCGTGCACCTTCGAGCGGTAGGAGGAGGGGTAAACGAAGACCCAGCCACCCCTCCTGTCTCCCTTCCCTCCGCCGGCCTACATTCACTGCTCGGCATCGCGGGCTTGCCGTTTGGGCAACACTAATATTCAATCCTATTTATCATTAACTTTTCTAAAACTTTACCGCATATGTTCAACAAGCTGATGGGTCAATATTTTATCGTCTCACTATCTTCTTTACCTGGCTTTATTATAGGAACTATAGATGAACGCTTCCATCTTTCTGGAAAAATTCCTTCCATAAGACATTGATTATATATTGCTGTAAAGAAATACGGGAAAATCTTAAAAGCATTTAACAGAATATCACTAGTAATTCCATCTTCTCCCGGTGACTTTTTGGGTTGAAATTTTTTAATACAACCCAAATTTCATTAGGTGTAAATTCCTTGTCATCTGGGGTACTAATTACTTCCTCTGCAAGCCTCCTTAGATATTTTTGCCGTTCAGTGTCATCTTGTACTCTATCCTCCGGAATGAAGTACTCCAACATATACTTTAATGTGCTTGGTATATCTTCAGTGTAGGTTCCATCATCTCTTTGCAATGTAGTAAGTGAATTCTGATGTCTTATTTTACTGGCTGCGATCTTATAGACCACAGTCCAAGGATTAGTCCCATCAGTTACATTACAAAATTCCCTCCAGGATTTAAATTTTTCGTCATTTATTTTCCTTTGGTATTGCTGATTACCTTCCAAGTACTGATTCCTTCTTTCTTCTCTTAACTGCTCATTATTAATAGTTCGTTGATATAGTCTTAATGCATTAACCTTTTTCCTCAATATGGTTAGTTCAATGGTCCACCACGGAACTGATTTACTTCTAATTGCCTGCTTCTTACCCCTGCTTACTCCAAATGCTTCCCTGCATGCAGCTTCCATACTATTGTAGAACATTTCAATTGTATAGTCAATGTTATTTTCTTTTACTTTATGTGCGAGCTATTCATCCACACTCTGCCCATTGCCCTGACAATTAAAATTTTTGGTCAGCTTTCGTAGCAACGTTTCCTCAAATGTCTTATAATTTTCTGGGCTAGTTATATATCTAATTCCCTTTAACGTACGAGTTTGGGTTTTGATTGCATTTCCTATTATGAACGATATCATCTTATGATCACAACAGCTTTCTTCCTCTCCAACGGTCCATTCCCTTATTTCTCTCAGAAGTTTGTCATTAACGATAGTCAAATCGACCCAGCTCCTTCCAGTTTGGGATTCAAAAGTTGGCAAGCCGTTGTTTTCATTTATGATATGTAAATTTGTTTCTGTAATGAATTCTTCAAATATTCTGCCACGCTGATTAGTTATTATATCATGCCAAAGTTTGTTTCTGGCGTTACTATCTGCTAGTATTATCAGACCCTTTCCGTTAATATGCTGGAGAATATTTTCAATTTTGTTAATGTCATCTTCTATATTCAAGTGCCCATCAAAGTACATACAAGCTGCAAAAAATGTTTTCTTATTGTATACAACCTGTATAACGACACAATCGCTGTCGGAAAGCTGACCAATTGTAGTTGCGTCAATATTTTTTGTTGTTTATAAATATTGTGTGTGTGTGTGTGTGTGTGTGCGCGCGCATTTTGGTACACCAATCGAGCATCTGTTTGAGATTGCGTCAAATTATGTGGGAATCAAAGAGAGCAAACCTTTTTCAAGGCTAAATAATCATGCAATAATATATGCTGGTGAAACTAATGTCTAAGTTGGCCTCAATCTCACAATATGTCGCATGACAATCTTGCATTATTAGTTTTTGCACAGCATCGATGTTTTCTGGCTCAACAATTGATTTTGGACAACCTTCATAAAGTTCATCATTGAGCGAATGGTGGCCACGATTAAATTCATTATACCAGCGTTTAACAGTGGCAAAGGATGGAGCTTTGTCACCAAATGTGGAAGTTAGTTGATACACTCTTGTTTTGATAATCATCGCCTAGGGGAGTGGATCCGTCCCCTTCATCTGCTGTGGTGCGAGCGCTGCGGACTCTTAGCACTCGTGGTACATCTGATGTTACTACTGTCCGGCCGCTGTATCTCCGGCTCTGACATTTAGTGGCTGCAGGAGGTGGAGGGGGAAGGTTACTAGTACCAACATATAATAATGAGTAATTGAAAACATATCGTCAGAATTATCTTTATAATGAGAGTATAGGAATCTATTAGCTTCAAAACATTGAAATACAACTTGTAATTTCATTATCATCCAAGATATTCTTTACAACATCACTCTATTCAAATATTTCGTTCACACCTTTCACGCACACCAACTGCTTCTGTTGGTGATACTGGAAGTCTGTACATCCGGTGTCGTGGTCAGGAAGCTAAAACTGTCTGCTAGCGCCAATCAGCGTTGTCGCTGCTGGGCGTGGCTTGCAAATCCAGTACCGTGTTGCCGCTGCAATTTTGTGTGGACCACGTGTCTTTTAGTTGCTTTTGGAATCCGCGCTGGTGGTTTGTTTAAGTTTTTGTGTGTGCGTGAATTCCGATTTCTAGCGTCTGTAAGTCTTATTATTATTGCTATTATAGTAATATGGCTACTGGTTCGTCAGAATCCAAGAAAAGAATCGGCTCTTATAAGAGCCAAAGCCGTGAATTTATATTCAGGCTACGTGAGTACTTCGAGAAGGAGCGGGACAATGGTGGACCTCTACTACCTGTTACCAAGGTGCTGGACAGAGTTTGTGATGCCTTGAAGGTGGGAAAAACCACCGTGAAGAATGTGACCAAGGAAAAGTGCCCAGCCGATTTAAGTTCGCCGTCTGCAGTTCTGCGTACCCGGGAAAGCAAAGGCAACTAGTCAGCCTTAAATCTTCACTTGATGCTTTTCAAAAGGATGCTATAAGGCGACATGTATATCAATATTATATGAGAAAGGAATTTCCCACTCGTGCGAAGTTGCTGTGTTCTTTAAGGGAAGCTGGCTTATTCGATGGCGGAAAAACCAGCCTAAGTAAAGTACTGAAAGAACTAGGTTTTCAGTTTAAAACTTTTTCTGGGAGGAAAGCTGTAATGGAAAGAAGTGACATAGTTGCATGGAGAGGCAGATTTTTGCGGGAAATTCTAAAAAGCAATCCCAAAAAGGTGGATGGCTTGATGAAACGTGGGTAAATGCAGGACACACTAAGACAAAGGCATGGACAGATGACACTATTGCAGGCACAATGAAAGTGCCAGTTGGAAAAGGAAGCAGATTGATTTTGCTCCATGCTGGTGGTGTACGTGGTTTTATTCCAGGAGCAATGCTCTTATTCAGATCAAAGAGCACGCGTGATTATCACGAAGAAATGAATGGAGATATATTCAAGAACTGGTTCCAAGAATCTCTTCTGCCAAAGATCAGTGCCAATTCAATTATTGTTATGGACAATGCGCCATACCATTCAGTTCAATTAAACAAAGCACTGACAATGTGTGACAGGAAAAGCGTCATTTTACAGTGGTTGGAGAACAAAAACATACCTGGAGCGTCCGCAGAAATGACAAAAGCAGAACTTCTGCAAATTGTAAAACTTTACAAGCCACGTTTCTGCACTCATGAAATAGACAGTATTGCTGCTGCTCACGGTCACATTGTAATCAGGCTCCCTCCCTATCACTGTCATTTCAATGCCATCGAACTGATTTGGGCACAAGTGAAAGGTTATGTTGCAGAACATAACACAACATTCCGCATTTCTGATGTTCAGCTATTGGTGCAAAATGGTGTTAAACAAGTGACCCAGGATAACTGGAAAAGTGCCGTGGATCATACTTGGAAACTTTTAAGACAAGCCAAGGAAGACGACGGCATAGTGGAAACACGTGTGGAGGAGCTGATAATTTCATTCAGTGAAGATGACGTCAGCAGCGACTCCAGTGATGAAGCCGCGATGAGTTAAGATGATGAAGATATGGATATTTACGAGGATTGCGGCGTCTTCCCACTGGACTGAATGTAAGTTGTTTAATAGCCAATTTCAGTAAACATAGCTTTTTGTTATTTCTTTTCCAGTAAATGGTATGGTACATTGTCTCCATATGCAACTATTCTGGGATCATGTATATACACATTATCCACGTTCATTTACGAAGTTACGATCTGCAAATGCGTGAAATATTTAAAATACACATGTTCCTCTGCTTGAAATTCCCGCTAAAGAACTGGCAACAGCGCACTTCCCCCCCTCGAGAACTGTCAGAGCCGGAGAAAGAACGGCCCGACTGTAGAGGAACTTCGGGCCAAACTGCTGAGCCCCCCCGATGGGGAGTTGTTTGGATTGGGTTGGACTCGAGGGGGCAGTGTATTCCCGACACCCACGGGGAATTGTGTACACCCGGCCAGGCTAAAGCTGCCCGGGGGTAGAGGGTTGCCTAATAAGTCCCGGTTACTAGCCTGCAGAGCTAGTAGAAGGTGTGCTAGATCACCAGGCGGTCCCACCGAGGTTTTTCGGTAGTCTTCCCTGCGGGGTTGATGCACGTAAGTGGCGTATCCACTTCCATCCCATCTTGACGTTGTCAATGGGTGTGCTTTTTAAGAAATCAGGTATTGCCCAATGGAAAGAGCCCCGGAGTATCCATTTCTCCCAGGTTGAAGGAGGCCAGGGTCCAAGGACCTATGGGTCTTGGACTAATTGGGTAGAACCTCTGTACTTAACTGTCTTGATAATCAGCATCGTAAGTCGTAATATAAGGGGCATTCAAAAAGAAAGGAGCCTTAGTCTGGTATGCACAAACCAGTGACAGGACGGTAATATTGTGGCGTGTGTAACAAAGTGTTGTACCGACCAGAGCATGGAAGTTCACAGCCCGTCGCTAGAGGGCATGCATCAATCGTCCAACGCTGTCAGTCGCATTGCAAACAATGAAATGGAGGCGTCTAAAGAAGAGCAAAGAGGTGTTAGTTTTCTGACAGCGAAAGGATTAGAGGTAATGGACATGTATTGACGAATGCTGCAAGTATACGGCGAACACTGCATGTCCCTTACAAGGGTCAAGGCGTGCACAAGCGCTTCAGGGGAGTATGGGTGTCGTTAGCCGATGATGCACGGTCTGGAGCACCACACTATATTACTGATGACATCATCCAGCTGGTTGATGCACTCTTACCCAGGACCGCCAAGTGACAGTGAAAGCCATAGCCGCCGAGGTCGGATTGAGCGTCAGAAGTGTTCACACCATCATGAAGAAAGACTGCTCTTGTGCAAAGTGTGTGCCCAATGGAGGCCCCACAGTCTTCAACCACATTAGGAAGCATGTTGAATGGCCCATTGTTTTGGTCATCTGCGGCGCTATGCTAGGGAAGGGAATGAGTTCCTGGCACAAGTGATGGCGGGAGATGAGTCATGGTGTCATCACTTTGAACCAGAATCAAAACGACAAAGTCTCCAGTGGAAGCATCCAGGGTTACCACCCCCCCCCCCCCAAAAAAAAAGCCAAGGCCATCCACACAAGTGCAGGAAAGGTTATGCTGACGTTCTTCTTTGCCCAAGATGGCCCCCTTCTGATACACTTCCTGCAGCATGGGACAACAGTGAATGTCTAGCATTACTCACAATCCTTGACCAACATTTGCCAAGCAATCAAGTCAAAACAACCAGGCAATCTCACCCTTGGGATCATTCTGCACCATGACAATGCAAAGCCTCATACGGCCAACACAGATGCGGTACTCCTGCAGAAATTCAAATTCTTGGCCACCCTCTACACAGTCCAGAACTCTCTTCTTGTGATTACGCCATTTTTGGTCCCCTTAAAAAGGCTCTGAGGGGCAAACGATTTACCTCGGACAACGTCCAGCTGTAAATGCAGAACTGGCTCACATTGCAGCCCCGGAACTTCTATGAGACAGTCATTTACCCGCCTTGTGTCACAGTGGGACAAGTGTCTCAACAACCAGGGCCAATACTTCTAACATACAGATACTGGTTTCTGTAATTATGTCTCCGGTTCATTTCTTTTTGAATGCACTTTATAAATCACTGCACAAACATTTTCTCGATTTAATTCCATTTTTATTGAGACACAACTTTCATGTTAATGTAAACAAAACAAAAATGATGGAAATTAATTGTTCTTTCACACTGGCTGTGTGTAGGCTAAAAAATGGAAAGATAGACTGAAAAATTCAATGTCATAGCCGGGATTTGAACCACAGATCTTCTGAATTTTTCAGTCTGACTCTGTCTTTCCAAAACAAGTGTTGCTCTATTGACAAAATGTCTAAAGTAGATTATGGTCAACATTGTCATACTTTCCATTGAAAACATCAGATGACATCTACAACATTCAGGTTTGCCAAAGCTCAGAATATAAATAGTGCCCTCATATATGCAACATCTTAGCTGTTACTATGTATGCCAATTTGTCATTTACCGATCATCAGCAAAGCAGCAAATGTCATTGGCAACTGTGTCATGTCATTTAACATTTGCACTATCATAGATAGAGTTAACATGAAAAATTCAATGCCATGGCTAGGATTTGAGCCACGGATCTCCTGGTTTCCGTCCAGTCTCAATAACCAATTGAGCTACCATGGCTAGTGTGAGGAAATGATTAATTTCCATCAATTAACTAAAATAATAAGAGTTAAATGATGAAGCCTGGGTTTCAAGTACTTAGGATAGTAAGTCGCCACAAACAGTGTATCTCAAATGCGAGAGCCTCTAGTGGTCTACCGGGGAAATATACGAGTCAAATGGAAAATTTAATGTCGTGATGGCAAGTTGGCCATGGTAGCTCAATGGGTTAGAGGGACGGGACGAAAACCAGATCTGTGGTTCAAATCCCGGTTATGGCATTGAATTTTTCATGTTGACTATTAATGGGTTAGAGGGACTGGGCGAAAACCAGGAGATCTGTGGTTCAAATCCCGGTTATGGCATTGAATTTTTCATGTTGACTCTATCCATTAAAGACCTTAGCCTATCTACGGCTAGTGTAAGAAAATGATTAATTTCCATCAGTTAACTAAAATTTGCACTATCATTTTACTTTGTGCTGAGACTTAAATCTGAGACACTAAGAGACAATAGCTGGACATAAAGAGACAGACATAGCTTGTTAAGTTTTACATCAATTATCTTCACAATCACAGGAATACTTCATCTTGGCATTGTATATTTCTAAGAAGTAAATAAAAATGCATTGCAGTATGTAGCAGCATTAAATGCAGCTAGTAACTTATTAGACAGTTTTAAAGGATTATGATCAACTTAATAATTGTAAATGTGGTTATTTAACAAGCAAGCAATTTTCTGCCAAAAGTGGTAGTTTTGCAATATTATCACCTTTGTGAGAACTGAAGCCTACACATGACATGTGTGACAATTAATACACCACCAAAGATAACGAGTTAACACCTTCAGCATGTTCCAAAGGAGAACGGCCGCCGATATGACCATAGAGTTAAAGGCGGGGTATAAATGGAACAAGGGGGAAAAAAAAATTAATACACCATCAGATATGACTTAACGTTGGAGGACATAAAATTACAAAAAAAAAAAAAAAAAATGATTGATTTGACTGTGGTTAACTATGAAGGCCACAAGATCACAAGTTGCTACTGAGGCATATTATCTCAAAATGAATTTTAGTATTGGTTTACTGGTAAAAATTTGAGTCAAATTGGGGAGTTTAGTGTTGCATTGGTACGCTGCCATGGAGCTCAGGTGGTCTTTAGCAATGCATGGTTCAAATTCTGGCTATCACATTGAATTTACTCTGATTCTATGAGGGTTGTTCATTATATAATAGCCCATATTTTTTTTCTTTCTTTCTGATCAATTTATTGTTAAATGTCAAAATTTGGTGACAATAGACATCAATATGTCTTATCCATGTCCTCTTTTTCTTTGTAGTCTTCATCACATACTATGTCCTTGCACCAACATTATGTGACAGCATGTATTCTCTGCTGGTAAAAGCTCTTGTCCTATAACTATAGCCATAACCATGCTTTCTCTGCATGAATGACACTCGTCATCTTCAAATGTATCCCTGTAGAAAATCATTAAGCGATCCAAAGAGATGGAAGTCCAAGGGTGCCAAGTCTCGACTGTAGGGTGGATGAGGCAGTGATGTCCAACCCAATTTGGCGATGTGTCCCCAAGCTCTCAGACTTTGTGGGCATGCATTATTGTGTTGGAGCAAGATTTGTGCTGGATTGTTGTCAGATTGAACACGTTCTTAAGTTTATTCAGAGTCTTCACGTATGCCTCTGAATTAATGGTTGAACTTCTTGGCATCACATCCATGACAATGATGTTATCACAATCCCAGAAGACTGCCACCATGAATTTTCCGCAGAGGGGATTGTCTTGAATTTCTTCTTTTGTGGTGAATGAGGATAATGCCACTCCATGAACTGCCTTTTTGTTTCTGATGCAAAGTGGTGCACCCAGCTTTTGTCCCCTGTAATGATCCATTAAAGAAAGGCCTCTCCGACAGTCTCAAAACGCTCCAACAATTCAGATGTAATGGCCTTTCTTTGAATCTTTTGATCTGCTGTAAGCATTTGTGGAACCTAATGTGAGCAGTCTTTGAATATCTGAGAGTCTCGATCATTGCAGATGCACTTCCAATGCTGACTGACAACTGTTGAGCCAATTGTCAAGTTGTGATGCACTGGTCGGCATGAATAATGGCATCCGCATGATTCAGCATGTCTGGAGCAGTGGCTGTGACAGGATGTCCTGAGCATGGCTGATCATGGAGCTCTGTTTCTATATTTTCTGAGGCTTTAACTTTCTTGACCCATCACCCAACTGTACTCCTATCAACTGCAGCATTGCCATGCACTGCACATTAATGTTTGTGGATGTTCACCGTGGTTTCTTTTTCTGCACACAAGAATTCAATAACAGCACACTGCTTGTAATGTGAGTCGTATGTAGATGCCATTTTGATGCTGGGCTATGGCTCTGCCATCTGTAAAAGTTCACCAGGCACCTATAAGGATGTTTGTGTGTGTGTGTGTGTGTGTGTATATATATATATATACACTTGTACTTTTCAACCAAAGTCTACAGAGAGCATATATGAAAAATAATTATCTTGCTGTATCTGAAAAATACATCATGTATCCTCTAACATATATACTTATCTTGTTTCTTAAAACAAAGTAAATACAATACAATACAATCAGGACAATATAAATTACTATCACAATACATATCTCTTTAAAAAAGTTAATCATTCTTTCCAGCATATTCCTCAAGATGAATAATATACCTTCAAATTATAAATCTCCATTATGGGCTTAATCCACAAAGCTGTGAAGAATGTAAATCATAAGCTTAATTCATGATTAATTTCCATCAATTAAATCCGTCAGTTAACTTAAATAATAAGAGTTAAATGATGAAGCCTGGGACTCAAGTACTTACGATAGTAAGTCGCCACAAACGGTGTATCTCGAATGCGAGAGCCCCTAATGGTCTACTGGGGAAATATATGAGTCAAATGGAGAATTTAATGTCAGGACGGCACGTTGGCCATGGTAGCTCTTTGGGTTAGAGCGACTGGACGGAAACCAGGAGATCCGTGGTTCAAATCCCGGCCATGGCATTGAATTTTTCATGTTGACTATCTATCAAAAACCTTAGCCTATATATGGCTAGTATGAAGAAATGATTAATTTCCATCATTTAACTTAAAAAAAAAACACAAAGTTGTTAACTCGTATATGTCTTTTGGTGCAAGTGTCATAGCAACAAATGAGAAGTAAGATAATTTTCAATATCTGTTGTTTACTGTTAAACAATGGTTTTGTCTTTCAATTTTTAGTTACTTTTAATCAGTCATAGAGGAAAGAAAAAGGAAATGCTATACGCTACATCAGAAAGTATAATTCATACAAGAGGTAGCACTTAGCAGACACAAAACCCAAACCGAAATTGCTTCTGACCTAGAAATTTCTTATACATGCTGTGCATAGTCATCAGTGATGGAAAACCTCAGAAAAAACTTATTCTCATAACTCACCCTGATCCTGATTTGAACTCAGGACCTCTTGAACATGGGGCCCTTATCAGTGCAAATTGTTGTAGTGCGTAAAACCTCTAAGTTCATTAATACGTTTTGCAAAATGAGTTGTATGCATTAATGCAAGAAAAGTGAAACGAGCCAAATTAACCAATAGTTTTAAGGTGAGACCAATTTCTATATTATCTTTGCTTTGTACCTATCTTTATTGTTTGTAAAGTTTTATACATGTAGGCCCACTATATTACTTTAGAAAAGGTGGTGAAATTTCAAAACTTCATTTGTACATAATTCTGAGTTATAATTAGTCTTTCCTCTTTGCTTTGGTGAAAATTCATCAGAGGGAAGACATTTTATACCAAAATCCAAAATGATTTGTTTATACTTGCCTGCTGCTATTCCGTTTATTACCTATTTCATAATTTGAATCAGCCAATCAGAATTATTTGCTTCTGCTCAGTACACTAGTGCTCCCTGTGTACATGTGGGGAGTTAGTTCCTTATATTGCCAGCTTCCCAATCTAACCTTCGTCCCTATCATGGCAACTTTTTATACATTTCCTTACTAATGGCCTACCTCTATGTTTACCTTCCCTTGCTTCATATCTGTCATATATCTTTTAAAAATCAGACTGTAGAGTATGAGAGAGCTAACATGACACCTGATGTTACTTCAGATGAATGACAGCTCAGTCGCAATGTCACTGCATTTTTCACTCTTTTGTGACCCGAAGCTGCACTTTTAAGTTATGTTCTTCCTTTTTACTAATGTTTTTATTATTTTCACCATCCTATCACTTGAATTAAGAAACCTTCTATTGCTTCCTCTAAAATTCATTCTTCTTTCCATGTATTTTCTAAAGCACCCCTCATATGCTCAGCTACTTTTTTTTCGTTTTCACGTGTAGCTTAATTTATACTTTTGTGTCAATTCCTGAACCTCCAAAACCTGGAGGTTTTATTGTTGTGGCTGACATAAACTATCCGCAATTTAATTAATTCGGTTGCAATAACAGTGATATGGTGGTAGATGAAGTATGTGATGACCATTACTTTTAGCAAGTTCATGTATAATTTGGAAAATTGAGGCTTTTGGTATTCAACATGCTTCAACATCCCTATTTTGTCAAGCCGTTTAGTGCATTACACCAGACTGCAAAGGGGCCTGAATATTATGCCTACATAACCAATCACTTGTCGCTCTAGAACTCACATTGTAGGTTTCTTTTCAACACTGCTGAATGATAAGGTGCATGATCATTATAATAATTGAAGAGCTGTTTGTTATAGATACCATCTCATAAGTAATGTCATTCTTTTAAGAAAAACAATTGTTTGAAATGTGTTCTGACAAGCAATTGACTAATTTTCAAAGTATAGACCATTAGATTCTGTGGTCTTGCGCCATTGTTCAGCAAGGTTTATTATCTCATAATGGTACCAGTCGTTTTTTTTTTTTTTTTTTTCTTTGCAAAGAATTCGGTGACACCCACTTGCACTGCTTCAGTGTTGTCAAAACTTCTTCCATGTAGAAAATGGGCCATGGATTGAAAAAGATGATAATCTGATAATGCGAGATCAATGTATATGCTGGGTGTGGTAGTGTGATTCCTCCCAGTTCCTGGATTTTTTCCATGGTTGTTTATGCAGTATCGGCTGTTGCATTTTCCTGTTGCAATAGAACTATTTCTCATCTGGTGGTCTCTTTTAGGGTAGAAATGTCGGTGGGTGTCTCAGCATTTCATACAGGATGATATACTCTTGGTAAAATTTCTACCTCCAGCAGAATAGTCTCTGGTCTCTGAACCTGTTCTGGTAGGCCATTTCCTGACCACATTGAGGTGGGATGTTAGTTGAACTGGCCTGCTGGGGAGTTTCCAATTGGTAAAGTGTAGAGACCCTGCCCTCTACACTGTCGTGGCTCTGTCTCCTCTCGCCTCATCCTTCCTCCTGGGGTTGCCCCTTTTGGTAACAGGTACAATAGACCAATTAATATAATTTTGAGTAGAACTAATACTCAGTGCTCCACTTAGTGCTAGTATTTACCTAGAACGCATTTCGTTAGGATCTTCCTAACATCATCAGCTGTTGTCGACTAATGGACGTTGGTTTGGTGAACTCATTGGAGGCGATAGGTGCGTCTCTGTTGGTATCTTGATGAACTTGAAGTTTGGGTTGGAGCTACCAAAATTTGAAAGCCACAGTTTTAAAAATTTGTTGGAATTCATCAACAAAACTAAAAATCTACAATTTTCTCCCACCGACCAAATGGTATCTTGATGTAATCTCTTTGTTCCCAAGTGTGCCAAGAGCCAAACTCATGGAGTACATGCAAATATGGCTTCAGTCCTTACAATTAGACCGAAACATCATAGAGGAATACCTTCACTTAACAAATATTTGCATTGAACAGTCTGTTTTTACATTAAATAAAAAATGTTTCAAACAAAAGTCAGGACTATCTTTGGGCAACCCATTGTCCCCATTTTTGGCAGACCTCTTCATGAGCTTTTTGGAAACCCATATCACAAAGGCATTCCCACTAATTTTCAAACATTGGTATAGATATGTAGATGACATTTGGGCTATAGTAAATGAGAAACAAGTGGATGATGCATTAAAACTACTTAATTTACAAAATCCTGCAATAAAATTTTCCATAGAAAAAGAGACAATGAAATCCCTTTCTTAGGTTTGAAACTTACCAGAAAACATACAACTTGAATTTGGCATGCATAGGAAGGAAACGCATACAAAATTTCATAAAAGCAGATGGATATAACACAAGCATGCTGTTATCAACAGTTTAACCTACAGGCTGGTTAATGTATCTTTAAACAAGATGGAATATATCAAAGAGTACAATAATATCGTTCACATTGCTGAATACAATGGATTCAGTGCTGAATTGGTCAAAAAGAAAATTGATAAATTTAAAAGACAAAGATGCAAACAAGTAATTACTCTTTCCCCAAATAGCAATGAAACTTCATACAGAAAATTTACATATCATCCCAGAGCTACACACCTTTTCCTAAAACTCTACAAAGAGCACAATATTACTTTGGCCCCACAAAACAAATTTAGTGTAAAACACGTTTTGAACTCACATAAATACAAAGGAGATACCCACAGACAAAAAAATCAAATATGTACCGGATAAACTGCAAAGGCTATGACAACTTTTACATTGGGAAAACAAAAAGGAACTTGAACATTAGGCTTAAAGTGCATTTTAGGAACATCAGGAACAAAGAAATAGATAAATTGGCGGTAGCGTACCATTTTTGAAGGGAGAATCATGATATAGAACGAGAAATCCACTTATTAAAAAGTGTCCAAGGTCCAGCTGCAGTAACCACATGAGAAAAAATCTTCATAAAGAAATATTAAAGAAAATTGTTTAATATTGGACACTACCTTTGAAGAAAACCCAAACTTCAAGTTCATCAAGATACCGACAGAGATGCACCTAACCAACGTCCATTAGTCGACAACAGCTGATAATGTTAGGAAGATCCTAATGAAAGGCGTTCTAGGTAAATACTAGCAATAAGTGGAGCATTGAGTATTAGTGCAACTCAAAATTATATTAATTTTGTGCTTCATATTATCATAGTCCTTACACATTGGAACAATAGACCAAGTTTGAACCTCTGCGCCAAATCCCTTGTATAGCGTAGTCCAGTCTCTAAGAGGTCTATGTCTAAGATTAAATTGCAAAGTTTATAATGAAGTTACTAAGATATCCATGTTCAAGGGAAATTGCATCACAGTGAAGCTTTCTAAAGTAGCATTAGTACTGTCTGCCCACCATCTAAAGGGAGAAGGGTTTGAACTGTTCATCTGCTCTGGTAGTGGATCTGTGTACTACAAAATGAGTGTATGAGAGTGATATGAGTCAACCTATGCTACCATATCTAATGCTCGTTTCGGTAACTGCACTGATAGGTATAATGCACAGGGGTGTTATGTGACAACACTTGTTTAAAAATCCTTTCATGGAAGTGTTGAAAACAGTGTTGTTGTATAAATTAAATTAAAATTAAATTAAAATTTAAAAGTAAGTGTTGTTTTGTGTCATTAATCGACTCCTAATTAATTTAATTAACACTTGTTTATTTTGCACAAACCTAGCATCCTTATCATATTTGGAAGGCGAGCATAAACATCATTAGACAGCAAAAGTGATTACATTACTTATGCTCTGCCTTGCCTTGTGGTGGGCAAACAGTATTATATGCACACGTTTTCTTGAGCGCTGGTTTTACGGTGTGGTGTGCGCAGGGGGGAAGAAGCGAGAGCTAATGCTCTTTTGTTTCTGCAATGTGGAAAAACACACTGCTAGAAAAACACAATTCAGCAAAATAGTAAGATAAGTGAAGATACGCGCCATAAGTGTGACATATATAGACAAACAGTAAATTGAACTCGATGCAGTAAGCTGTATGTTTATTTACTTACTATTTATGAAACACATAAAAGTAGAAAACAAATATTATGATAGTTATAAATACTCGCACATTCGCTTTGTGATTCTTCTATTTCCGAGTCTGGTGCATCACTTTCATTGCTAGTATCCTCTGATGTATTTGATATTGATAATTTCATCAATTGCATTTTCTATCACACCATTGTTTCTCAATTGCATTTCCAGCTCTTTGGCCTTGTTGCAATGTGACGCAGTTATGGAAGAGAATGCTTCTCTAGCAAGTTTCCACAGATTTGTGGCTGTCATATCACCAGTAATGTTGTGTCCTCTGAAAACATACTTTATTTTTGCCTATGCCAGCTCAATTGCATTCAGATCACAGTTATACAGAGGTAGACAAATGATAGTGTGTCCCCTTTCGAGAGCCATAATATCCACAACATACGTTTGTTGTAAACTGGTTAGCTAATTAACCTCGAAATTGCTCTAAACGAAATATGGCGCTCATGTGAAAGCTTAACATATTAGCCACTAGATATCAAGAGTGTATAGCGCATTTCAAATTTCAAAGTTGTCCTCTATGTTTATAGAGTTTGACGAAACCTACCAAATGAGGGCTTGGAGTACTCAAGTTATCGTGCGCATCTCTTGTTTGGCACCACCTCCAGAACAAATAAATAATGGAATTCTCCCCTCTCAGCTCAATAACCCTGAAGACAAAGATGATGCAAGCCTTTGAAATGTTTATAATTTGAAAACCTAAGAGCAATTGGAGATGCCATGATTATTATTAGATATATTTGTTGGAGAGCTTTATTTAGTTATTAATGCCTTTGGAAACATTCATTAATTTTATCAAGTTGCAGAGCTATTTTATTAATTTGTCTTTTGGTATGCTAGGAAGAGAAGAGTAGAACGTCATTAGGCATTAGATCCAAATACTTGATCTTATTCACCAGATCCATGGAATTCTTAATGTACAAGCTGCTGAATTCTGGAAGGTATTACAAAGAGTTGAGGAATCCAGTTACAAAGTTGTAGGAAAGTTTGCAGGTACTTTTGATTATGGGTCTTATACATTTTCCTACTTTGTGGAGTTTTGGAAGTCCATGTATTTTTGCTATTGTAGGGGTGGGAGTCTTGATTTTATGCACTGGTGATTTAAAAATGACATATTTGTTAATACTTCATCTATCTATTTTATAATTAAGCAGATATGTGCACACACCATGTAGAGAGTATTTTACATTTGGTACTCTTTGCTGTAAGCAGCAACAGATTTTTGTCTATTCTTGCACTTTACAATATGATATTGATCACATTTTTCGAAACACAGATGCAGGTGTCACTTGTTGTGGAAAGTCTTATTGGAACACATTTGTACAAGAATTGTCAGTCTTGTAGTCACATGGCACATTTTATAGTTCGCTTGGATCCAGGATCTGTCTTGCTTCACACATGTGCAATTCTTGAAAGGATTGTGTTCTACTTTTTCATATTCTTCACTATTTAGTATAGCAGTAAGCAAAGCTGGATAGTAACTAAACTATCAGTAACTAGCTGCAACTAAAATAATTTACTCAATTGCTTTTTTCTTTTCAGTTAATTTGGGTTTCAAATTTGGTATTTAAAACACTTTTCATTTTTAAGTGATACTGTTTACACATGCACCTGTTAGATACAACAGTAGTGTTTGCTGTACTGTGGTTAAAATCATGTTTAGGGGTGGCATGAACTAAATTAGATATTGCAGCCCACTTCACTTTGAGCACAGTTATTGATTTCATTTAACTGGAGCAAAGAACCAGAAGAGCATAAGAGAAGCAGGTTTTATTTTATTTTTGTATATTTTATTTTTATACAGGAGTGGACATATATAGGTATACAGTTGTATGATTAGTAAATTTGATGCATTAAGATCAGTAATTTTGGTTTGTATGGCTATTTATTTTATTATTAAGTTTCACGTCCTTATTGAGTCCATTGAGTCCAGTCTTTTGTCCATTTGTTTGTCTTTTTTATTCTTTGTTTTTATTTAACCAAATATCAACAATCCTGATTTTCAACATTACTGGAAGGAAATTGCGAACGGGTTTGAGAGACATGGTGTGAAGAATTTGAAACACCTCCATCCAGGCTAACAATTTACAGGTTACACAATAAATTTCATCAGACAGGATCTGTCGGTAATGCATAAAAAGGTGGTCGACCAGTCACTTTTACAAGTCCTGAAAATGAAATGCTAGTTGCTCAGATGTTTGTCCAATGTCTACAAAAATCAAAGCAAAGAGCAGCCATGGAAGTGAACACCTCACAAAGATCTTTCGTATGATGTTACATTTAAAATTGAAAATGTAATAACCAGTTTGATACATGGTTTCATCAGCACATTATTACATTACTATTATAAAATCAAAAAGTAAATAGGATCAAAAAGTATTGCACAAAGTGTTTTTTTTTTTTCTTGCCATAGTATTGCAGCTGGGATGTTGAAATTTCACACAGATATAGCAGCTAGAGCTGCACGTGAATAAAAATAAACACTCTGTAGAGAAAACTTCAGCTACATCTATACGAAATTTCAACATTCCAGCTGCAATACCATGGCAGAAAAAAACTTTGTGCTGTACTTTTCGATCCATCCTTGTAATAATAATAATAATAATAATAATAATAATAATAATAATAATAATAATAATAATAATAATAATAATAATAATAATAATAATAATAATAATAATAATAATAATAATAGTAATAATAATAATAGTAATAGTAATAGTAATAGAAATAGTAATAATAGTAATATGTCAATGTACTTTTTGCTATGTATTGTAGTGAGTTCATTTGCATATATAATGTATAATGTGTCAGTACTGCATATCTACATATGCTTATCCCTGTATATGCCAGAATTACCAGAGATTTAGGATGTTTAAATGCTAATTTGTTATTTTTTTCCAGGAATTTGCAAGGGGCTGTATGTTCATATTTTGACTTTGAATCTCCTTACAAGTTGCCTTCAATGTCTTTGGTGAAGGATATAACAATCGGAGAAGGGGAAAGTATACCACCATGTACAAAGTGAGTATTCTATAAATGAAGGTTTCAAATTTCTAGTTCAAATATTAGTAGTTTGGAAGTTAGTAAGACATGAATGTTTGATGCTAATAAACATACCTTATACTAAGGATCTGTACTACAATTTGCGGATAAAACTGTTTAAAAATATCCAAATTGTTTGCATATTTATTTGAAAGTTATATTGAAAATACCATGTTGTAACTTCCATACGATGATACCAATAAAAATGAGTTATACGCAGTTATATGCCTGATTTCACCAAAAGTTGTTAAGACTAACACGAGTTTAGCAATAGTTAAAACAAAAATTGCATTTCACCAACAAGAGTTAGCTTAACACTCGTGTTAAATCTCTTGTTAAACTAACAAGCCAAATTTTTGTTGTTAAGTCCTTAATAATTGTAAATAGTCAAGATGGCGGGCATGAACTCAGCTGTTGATGTCAATTTGCTATATTTAAGACCGTATAAATAGCATTCATAATAGAGTATGGCCTTTGAGGAGAAATGATTTTGAGGAGCTATCAGAATAAAATTTTCTACGGAGACATAGACTGTCGAAAAAAGCTGCTATGAAGGTTACTGCGTAAGTACACGAGAGGTTTGAACATGCATCAAAAGGAATATACCGATCTCGCCTTTGCTTCAAGTATTAATAACTTTGCGATTTTATAATTCACTGAATTATGTGGATAATACACTGTCCGCCTCCCATCTTGAAACGTTCAAGTCACTTGTCCTTCCTTGCTCCTCATTTTAAATTTACATAATACTGGGTTAGAACATGCATCGAACGCAATATGCCGATCTCACCTTTGCTTCAAGTATTAATAACTTTGCGATTTTATAATTCACTGACTTATGTGGATAATACACTGTCCGCCTCCCATCTTGAAATGTTCAAGTCACTTGTCCTTCTTCGCACCTCATTTTAAATTTACGTAATACTGACAAAGTTGTTTGGTTTTTGTAGTAGTGACACATGCATTTGATTCAAATTCGTTTCTAATATTTTCCCACATGACATTCACCGCATCCGTCCTCTTATTTTTCGTGATATCCTTACACTTCCTCCCCAATTCAATTAACAATTCTTTCTCCATTGATTTGTTTATGATTTTGTTCACCAGCCATTTTTTCAGCTGTGTGTAGACGAAAATGAAAACAAAAGTGAATCGCAGTACATTCAGAAAATAATACAACTCATCCATAGCCTTCTATATCTGTAATATATACAAGTTTCTTGATGTTAACACGTGTTTGTTAACATTTTCAGAAAACAGTTTGGTGAAATGCAAGAAATTTAACAGTAGTGTTAGCGCTGTGACAATTGTCACGTTACATTTGTTAACATTGATTTTAACATCTGTTGGTGAAATCGGGCATTAGTGTACTGAAACTGTCCTGTTTTGTGGTTTGTTGTACATCTCTTTTATAATAATTTCACACTTCCAAGTGTCATGCATACACTGCACAACAATAGGACACTTTCCAAACTTTTCTCTGAATTTCAATATTTGAAAACAGATTATTTTTGCTCACATTTTCGAGGTAATGTTAGTAGTTTGCAGAGTGATTTTGTTTCAACTTTTAAGTAGTCAATTAAAGACCTTTTGAATGTACTGTCTGCCCATCCCAAGAAGGCAAGCAGGGAATGAACTGTGTATCTGCTCTGTTTGGGATGTGTTTACTACAAAATGATTATGTGAGAGTGTATATGAGTCACTCATGTTACCAGATCTAATGCTCGTTTCAGTAACTGCATTGATACGTATTATGCATGGGTGAGTTATGCGACAGCATTGTATTTTACATGAACCTAGCATCCATATCATAAACACAGCAAAAGTAATTACATTACACATTCCTCTGGCTTGCCTTCTTATTGTGGGCTAACAGTAACTGAACCATTTTGCACCGCATTGTTACTTGTCACAAGTGTTACAGTAACAGTCAAATCCTGCAAAAACTGCACAAAACATGTGCAGAGATCCAAAATATTATATGTATGAGTAGATATATACAAATATAACAATTTGTAACTTAAAACATCACTTATCTTATAAGAAATGATGATAATTTTCTTATAAATTGTCTGGGATCGCGATTTCATGTAAAACTTTTACAGCCGGAAACAACAAAGCTGTTGCATTCGTTACAAACGCTAGATGTTGATATGTTCTTGTTAGTATTACCAAAATCTGAAAATAAAACAAATTTAAAAAGAGAATTAACTGCCGGTATTTCAAAATTCATTACGCGATGTTTGTTTTTTAAAATAAATATATTTTCCCAAACCATTAAATCTATCGGACCATTTCATTGTTTTAATAATTTAACTTCTGGATTTATTTCGTGGTTAAATGACCAAAAATGATCTGCTACTGCCGATTTATCAGTCTGTTCATACTTAATATTACAAAAATATTCTTTCGTTCTGGTTTCTAAATTACATTTTGTCTTTCCAATATAAACTTTATCACAATCGAAACAATTAAA
The DNA here is from genome assembly GCA_030765055.1 of Mantis religiosa. Lineage (NCBI taxonomy): Eukaryota > Metazoa > Arthropoda > Insecta > Mantodea > Mantidae > Mantis > Mantis religiosa. The sequence continues at coordinate 90,007,697 of CM060955.1, read as the reverse complement.
CTGATAAATACCAGATTTTTTATTATTAGGAATTTTATCTTTTTTCAGAAATTCAATAAATTTTTAATACTGTATTTATTTTGAGGAACTAAAGTTATACCAAACTCTTTAAAAAAATTTTGAAAATGTTTATTAACCCAAGGATGGTAAGTAAATTTTTTAAAATTATGATCTTCTTTTATTTTTCTAAACAATCCTTTAAAATTACTAAATTTGCAAGATAAAGCTATAAAATTTACATTAGAAACTGAAATTAATGGATTTCTTTTTTTTCTAGATCTAAAGATAATAATAAATAATAAATTAAACTTTGGTATTTATAGGAAGTCTACTCATATTGATAATTACATAAAAAAAGTTTTAACCCTTTTTCACATAAATTTGCTGTTTTCAATAGTTTGATTTATAGATTAATAAATATATCCCTGAATAAAGATGAATTTAATAAAGAATATAAACATATTAATACTGATAGAGTCAACATGAAAAATTCAATGCCATGGCCAGGATTTGAACCAAGGATCTCCTGGTTTCCGCCCAGTTGCTCTAACCCATTCAGCTACCATGGCCAACGTGCCGTCGTGACACGGCTAGTGTGAAAAAATGATTAATTTCCATCAATTAACTAAAAGATTAAGACTGCTTTAATTAAGGTTTTAATAAATACTTTATAAATAAAAAAAGTTCAAATATAAAAGAAACTGTTAATGATATTTCTACCCTTAGAAAAATAAAAGATGATTATAATTTAAAAAAATTTACTACCATCCTTGGGTTAATAAACCTTTTCAAAACATTTTTAAAGAGTTTGGTATAACTTTAGTTCCTCAAAATAAATGTAGTATTAAAAGTGTATTGCATTTCTCTAAAAAAGATAAAATTCCTAGTAGTAAAAAATCTGGTATTTATCATTATTAAATTTTAGATGAGTCGCATTTTTTACACATCTGCTTCACTTTCGTGGTATTTATCAGTTTAATTGTTTTGATTGTGATAAAGTTTATATTGGAAAGACAAAACGCAATTTAGAAACCAGAACGAAAGAACATTTTCATAACATTATGTATAAACAGACTGATAAATCGGCCGTAGCAGATCATTTTTGGTCATTTAACCATGAAATAAATCCAGAAGTTAACTTATTAAAACAATGAAATGGTCTGATAGATTTAATGGTTTGCGAAAATATATTTATTTTAAAAAACAAACATCGCATAATGAATTTTGAAATACCGGCAGGCGATTCTGGTTTTAAATTTGTTTTATTTTCAGATTTTGGTAATACTTACAAGAACATATCAACATCTAGCATTCGTAATGATGGCGTCAGCTTTGTTATTTCCGGCTGAAGATGTGTAAAAGTTTTACATGAAATCGCGATCCCAGACAATTTATAAGAAAATTATCATCATTTCTTATAAGATAAGTGAAGTTTTAAGTTACAAATTGTTATATTTGAATATATTTGTTTGCTTCACTGTTAATAGCTTCATATATTACATATGTATGAGTAGATTTGCACTTTTTATTAGAGATATGTATTTCTGTCAACATTCTTAAATTCTTTCAAAATGAATGTTGTCTGAGGTATGAATAAATGAGGATTTTCTGGATTCAGGAAGACAAAAATTACACCTTTACAGTGATTGAAATGTACTTGAAACAATCTTATTTTTAAGGTTTACAAAAACATGGAGAATACAGAATATAGGGGATGAGGTATGGCCTCCGGGGTGCTGTCTGCGATTCAGTGGTGGTGATCAGTTATGTGCTACTGAACGCGTTCCTGTACGACCTGTGGATCCTGGATGTACTACTGATCTCAGTGTTGAGATGGTCAGTCCACATCAGCCAGGCATATATGAAAGTAAATGGCGTATGTCTACATCGTCAGGATCTTACTTTGGAGGTCAGTTTTGTACGCATCATGCTCTTATCTCTCAACTAAATTACATGGTTAAATGTAGTTTTAAGATATGTTATGTACTTCTGTGTTAAGAGACTTATTTTTATATTCAGTGTTTCACGATTAACAAGTTTCTTTATGTAATATATAGCAATAAATTTCCAAACTGTATATTTTGCATTGGAATAAACAGGCACAAAACCATGTTTTGAGTCCCATTCTTACAGAGAGATTTAGTGGCAAAATAGATGTATTCGTACATTTTTGTAATGTTTGGAATTTCTTGACTAATTTGATAGACAATTTTCTCACTTTGGTAGATAAGTGAAGTTTTTGCATGTATTAATTATCTTTGTTTGTACTTAAAGACTAAATTTCCTCATTTAAAAATGCATGTCTCGGAAACTGAGTATATTAGCTTTTGTTTAGTAATTACAAAAAAGATGTTACTTATAATGGCAACATGTTCAAAGCTACCTTCATTCCTTTTTATGCCTGCCTTGAATTTGTGTACTGTAATGGTTTCTGTTGACTATTTGTAGTTATTTAAATCACAATTTCTGATAAATTAATTTTATTTTAAAAAAATTTGTTACATGAACCTTATGTGTTAAATCTGTTAAACATTTTGCAATTTTCATAACACTTATCTAATAATATGGATTGACAGTGGATAGAAAAGCTTCATATTAATGTTCTAAACAAAATGTATAGGTTATATCTCATAAGAATGCCCATTTTTAAGCAAAACTGAATTTCAAACGATTCTAATCTTCAAAGCAAAAGCCATTAGATTCATATTCCTGAGCCACCTTTCAGGGAAGTTTGCTTTTCAGCAACAGTACTACTTTCTGGTTTTTGCTGTTAACAAATTCATTGATACCAATTCCAATAGCTTGAATGTTTTCAAAATTTCTTCCAAATATGAAATGAACCATGGATCTAAACAGATGATAATCTGATGGCACTAAATTAGGGCAATGTGCTGGTTGTGCTAGCAGTTTGATTCCTTCTAATTTGTGTATTTTGTCCATTCTTCTTTTAGCTATTTGAGGTCTCCCATTGTCTTTGTGCAAAAGAGCTCTATTTCTATTAACTAATAATCTCAAAACTTGATGAACTTATTCCAGTTGAGAGTAAAGATCTGCATTGACTGTACTTCCATTTGGAACAATGTACCAGTGAATCACATCCTCAAAATCCAACAGATGCATATTATTTTGAAGCCAAACCAACTTTTTTAATGTGTGTTTGCAGACTGATGAGTATGAAGCCATTGTTTCAAGGTATCAGGGTTGAATAATACACTTGACTTTAAATCACATGTGACATTTGTCCTGTAAATCTATCTTCCCAGGGATTAGCAATAAACTTATGACATATCTACTCTATGTTGAGCTTGATCAGGTGTAGATTCGTTTGGTAAACTATACAGCTTCTGAATGACTTTTTAAGTGTCTTAATATGATAATGTATGGTATCGTTTGAAAAACCAGGTTCTTCCAGCTACCTTTGAGTGCTTGCTTGTGATTTTCTTCCAAGACTCCGTATTCCATAACTTGAGTTTTACAGAAAATAATAAATCTTTAATGTTTTCACCTCCATTATTGAAATACTGGAACCATTGTGCTACTTGCTCCTTGACACTTTCTACAGCTTCACATATTTTTGGAGCCAGGTCATCAGCTTTTTATAATCTTGTTTCCAGTAGTGTTTCAGAAGGATTCTAAACCTCAAACTTTGTTGTCTCCATTTTTTTTTTATTTTTATACTTATATTATTTGTATTGTTCTAAATATTTGTATTGACGTATCCAATGTCATTGTATTGACTTAACGGATGAATAAAACTACTACTACTACTACTACTACTACTACTACTACTGGTAGCACCTTGTTGACAATATGGAGCAATAATCATAGCACCCTATAAATATTGTTGATGAAAATAAAAGCACATATGCGTACGATATGAAGCCAAGTAAAGAACCAACCTTATTTATGAGACACCTAATCTAACAGTACATAAAAAATAAGGGAGAAACAAGGAATGAAATGAAAAACAAAGGGCACAATGTCTGGTTATTTTAAGTATATGAGTGAGGTAGGTAATGGAACTTTATAATAGGGAAAAGGGACATAAGGGGAAATGTGGAAGTGAGAAATATTGAAAATTAAGGTCAAGAAAATCCAGATCCAGTGAAATGAAAGTAATCATTAAAAACTATACAGTGAGTCGACTGAGACCTTCTGTACTACACATACCTCAGATTTTCGTTCAACGTGCTTCACCTCCACTTGAAGGCATTGTCTGCTGGCTAGAACTCTGGTGAGCAGCTGATGTTCTCTGGAGATCAGACATCTGTCAGCAATTCATTGATACTGAGTAAAATATTGCGACTGTGGGTTCATAGAAATTAAAAGTCCAATTTGCCAAAATTCTAAATGTTCTTTATTTGCATAGAAATACACTCTGTAGCAGCAGGATTACATCACATATCACAACACAATCTTCCAAGGTCGGTTGGTGACAATAACAAACAGCTCTCGTTACAACAACACACTCAGCTGTTCTCTGCTTACTGTTTTAAAAAAAAACTGTCCTACTGTCGTGTCACAATCGCTTATATATCTCATTCATAATTCGAGAGACTTCTCGAGCAAATAAGAAAAACAACTATTCTCTGTTAATCAAGATATCTCTCGAACCTTCCAAACATGAAATCCTAGCTGTGCCGGCAAGTCCTTTATCTTAGTTGTCTTCATTTGCCAGCCCCTTTGTGTCCACTAGCCGCGCTGCTTATCAAGCTCTTTATTACTGTGAAACATTATCCGAGGTCTATTATCTATTTGCACCGAAACTGTTTATGTCTATTACCGCGACACTGCTGCCTCCTCAAGACTGGTCGTCCCGAACAGCACCATCGTAGCGGGCCAGACGATCCAAGTGTACCACCAGCATCTTCCCTCGGGGCACCTTCTGAATGCGGTAGACCACGTCGTTAATCCTCTTCACCACCTGGTATGGTCCTTGCCATGGTTGCTGGAGCTTCGGGCAGCATCCCTTGGTCCGAGTAGGGCGGTATAACCAGACTAGGTCACCCTGCTGGAACCCTTGACGGTTGGCTTGCCTGTCGCTGGCCTTCTGGATGTTCTGACGAGCTATCTCATGCATGTCGTGGAGACGGTCCACCAGGTTCTCCATGTACTCGGTTGCTGGCTGTTTTGCGTCCAAGGGGCTTCCAAAAGCCAGATCACAGGGGTGCCATAACTCTTGGCCGAACATTAAGCTGGCAGGCATCATTCCAGTGGTGTCGTGTGTAGATGAGTGGTAGGCCAGCAAGAACAGTGGCATCTTCTCTTCCACGCTCCTTCTCTTCCACTCTTGTGCATTGGCCGCATTCCTCTGGGAAGGGTCTTCGGGACATGGCGTCTGCGTTACCATGGCTCTTTCCTCTACAATGTTCAGAGGTGAAGTCGTACTCCTGCAGCCTCTGGAACCAACATGCTGTCTGGCCTTCCAGGTTTCTAAAGCTCAGTAGCCAGGTTAGAGCAGAGTGGTTAGTCCTCAGGTGAAATGGCTGACCATACAGGTACTTGTGGAAGTGCTCCAATGTTTTTACTACTGCCAGTAACTCTTGCCGGGTGACGCAGTAGTTCTTCTCTGCCTTGCTATCACCCGCTCCTGGCTGTCCTGGACTTGGGATAGTACACCCCCAATGCAGTGGTCACTGGCGTCGGTGTCCACAATGAAGGCGCCACCTGGTTGTGGGAATCCCAGAATAGGAGCACTGCACAGTGTCTTCTTCAGTTGCTGGAAAGCGTCTTCGGCATCCTCTGTCCACACATAGGGCCGGTGTTCTTCAGTCAGGTGGGTGAGGGGTTTGACGATGTTGGAGAACCCCTTGATAAAACGGCGGTAGTAATTGCACAGCCCCAGGAAACTGCGCACTTCTCTCTTGTCCTTTGGCCAGGCCAATCTCTCACAGCCGGGGTTTTGTCCGGGTCTGTGGCCACTCCGGTTGGTGAGACTATGTGGCCCAAGTAGTTAACTTCCTTGCAGAAGAGCTGGTACTTCTTCGCATTCGCTTCAATTGGTTGCCTGCAGTCCTGTAACACCTTGCTCAGGTTGTCGAGATGGTCTTCGAACGTCTTGTCGACGATGATGTCGTCCAAGTATAGCAGGCATGCGTCATATGTCAGTCCTCTCATCACTGATTCCATTAGGTGTTGGAAGGTGGCTGGTGCGTTGCAAAGGCCAAAGGGCATAATTGTGAACTGCCAAAGCCCTTGGCCTGTCGAGAATGCGGTCTTCTCCTTGTCTCTTGGGTCCAGAGCTACCTGCAAGTAACCCGACTTCAGGTCCAGGGTCGAGAATCACTGTGGACCAGCTGGCGTGTCCAGTGTCGTCAATCCTGAGAAAGGGAAAACAGTCCTTCCGGGTGACAGCGTTCAGGTTCCTGTAGTCCACACAGAAACGTAGCTCGCCGTTCTTCTTCGTCACCAGGACTACGGGGGAACACCAAGGGCTGTCAGACTCTTCAATCACTCCCCTGGATTTCATGTCATCTACCATATCCCGTACTGCTGCTTGTTTCGCCAGCGGAACGCGTCTAGGTGGTTGCCGAATAGGCCGGGCATCTCCGGTGTCGCGGTGGAGCACACGGTCCGTGCGGCCATAGTCGCTGTCACCGTGGCTGAAGACGCGCTGGTATCGCCTCAGCAGTTGTCGAACTCTCTCCAGCTGTTCTGCAGTCAGGTGATCGGCAGCCCTCTCCAGTAAACCTTCTAGCTGGGGTCCCAGGTGTTGCGCCAACAGCAGCTCCTGTGTCTTGTAGATTGCGGTTACGCTGACCACGGGCTCGCACGTCCCTAGCTCCGTTCCGGCCTGGACGTCGTGATCGGTGTCTGCCAGGTTGAGCAGCCTCACTGGCACCTCCTCTCGGCACAGCAATAATGTTCTGGCTACACCTAGCCCGTGTATAGGCGTCTTCTGGTCCAGCATCATGTTTCTCACTTCTCGCGGGGACAACCACGTCTTTCTTCAAGACGACCCTGCAGATTCCAAGGCGCTCTTCGGGTTGCCGGAGTATCACCTCTGTGATAAACTATCCGTCTCTTATATCGAGATTTAACTGTATTGGAACACCACAGTGAAGCGAAAAATTATTAATTTTTAGATGAGTCGTATTTATTACACATCTGCTTCACTTTCGATGGCAGCAGCAACCCCAGAATTACCCAAACCGCTGGATCAAGCTTTAGTCGCATAGGAGCCGTAGATGCAAACGATGATTTGCGAAACATGTCCTCAAAATAGGTACAAAAGTGAAGCAGATGTGTAATAAATACGACTCATCTAAAAATTAATAATATCCGTCTCTTGTTTATCGGCACTTATCTTGTTTATCGTTAATTGTCGGCTCTATGTGAACGCTAGCCGCCTGCAACCTCCATGTCGTCGCACTCCTGACACCAATTGTGACTGTGGGTTCGTAGAAATAAAAGTCCAATTTGCCAAAATTCTAAATGTTCTTTATTTGCATAGAAATACACTCCGTAGCAGCAGGATTACATCACATATCACAACACAATCTTCCATGGTTGGTCGGTGACAATAACAAACAGCTCTCGTTACAACAACACACTCAGCTGTTCTATGCTTACTCACTGTTTTAAAAAAAAAAATTGTCCTGCTTATATATCTCATAATTCGAGAGACTTCTCGAGCTAATAAGAAAAACAACTATTTTCTGTCAATTGAGATATCTCTCTAACCTTCCAAACATGAAATCCTAGCTGTGCCCGGTAAGTCCTTTATCTTAGCTATCTTCATTTGCCGGCCCCTTTGTGTACACTAGCCGCGCTGCTTATCAAGCTCTTTATTACCGTGAAACATTATCCACCGTCTATTACCTATTTGTGCCGAAACTGTTTATGCCTGTTACCGCGACAATATTTTCTTCCAATTGAATGTCAAAATTTATTAAATGTATTTTGAATTCTTTATGTATTTTCCCATATGTTTAATTCGTGATTCAGGTAAACTGGTTTTAGTATTCCAATGTGTAAGGACTATGACAACATGAAGCACAAAATTAATACTAGTACTCAATGCTCCATTTATTGCTAGTATTTACCTAGAACACATTTCATTAGGATCTTCCTAACATCATCAGCTGTTGTCGACTAATAGATGTTGGTTTGGTGAATTCCTTGGACACACCTATCACCCCCATGGAGTTCACCAAACCAACATCTATTAGTCGACAACAGCTGATGATGTTAGGAAGATCCTAATGAAATGCATTCTAGGTAATAAGTAATTCTCCAAATAAGTGGAGAATTGAGTACTTGTTTGACTCAAAATTATATTAATTGGTTAATTGGTTTTAATATTAATTATATTAGTTTTTTGTTCTTTGTCGTGGTTATGATCCCAGAAATGCGCTGCTACTGCAGATTTATCTTCTTTTTGCTTGATGTTCCTAAAGTGTCCTATTAATCTGGTTGCAATGTTACATTTTTTCTTTCCAGTGTATATCTGCAGTCCGAGCAATTAATTCTATAAATGCTGGACTTCTTTTCCAGCAGAATTTTGTCTGTTTTTTATTTGTTGGTAAGGTTTCTGATATAGAATTTGTTTACTTGTGCCAGGGTGATGCTAAATTCACTGAGCATCTTTTGGAATTTTCTGGTTGCCCATGGGTGATATGTGAACCTCTTGTATGTTTTTGTTTCTAAAAGCTATTAGGGTGATGATTTCATTCAAAGTTTTTTGTCTATTAAATCTTTTTATTTTCTTGTCTGTAATAACCTATGATAGACTGATTAATGTACTGATGGATGAACAGGAATACATTACCAAATATACCAAAATAATAGAAAAGGTGACTACAAATGCTTTCAGCAAAAAGTTGTTAAGACTCCCATCATCAGCTGTAGCACCAAAGTTCTAACCAGTCAACAACGTCTTGATAATGCTTTCAGTGGTGATAAAATGTGTTGAAAAAAAATAAATGTATGTGAAGTAGTGTGTTCTGACTCATTGTATATTTTTTAGTTATTACATTACTTTATGGTGTTAATTCCAATTTGCTTTTTGAAAGTAATAAGTTGAAATAGAAGTGATAATAAACAGAAATAGACAAAAATATGGCAATAGTAAAAAACTAATGCTTGGCAGACAAGTAAAAAGAAATTAATAACTATTAAAAGCAGCAAGTATCTACTAAGTATGTAAATGTATTGAAGTGCTGCCCTATTAGTAAAGTGGCCAGGGCCAAACTCAGGGTAGGCAGCCCAAGATTTATTTGCATTAGTACTTAAAAATTATTCATATATAATAATTAATGATTAAACTTCACTTATATATCAAAACAGAACAAGTTTTGCAAATTTGTTATTTGTATCATTAGTTGTCATTATCATTATCAAATTGTGTTATCACTTTTATTATTAACTAGGGTTGAGTACTGTGCTTGCTTCATGATATAGCATTTTTTAAATTGTCCCTAGCAGCTTGACCTTTACTTGGGCATTTCATTCTGATTAGACTATTGTAATTAGATTTATTGTCTCTTACAGAAGTTATATGGGTGATATTAACTGTTGCTGAAGGTGGAACAATGGCACTTACACAACAGTTGTCACATCTCAGTGAATTGGGAGCTTCCCCTCGCACAGATGAAACTAATGTGAACCCTTTTGGACACATCAGCAGACCTACTAGTCAGACTTTTTTCCAGGTAAATAAAACTTATTATCAAGATTGAAAGTAATTAGGATGATCATTCACTATGTCATTAATAAAATCCTGCTGTAAATCTGATTCAACTTTCTAATTTAGTGCCCACACACAGCACAAATCACACTTGTTTTTGTTAAAACACAGGTATTAACCCTTAATAACAGAAATTTAAAGCACTTGCATAATTGCAAGCTACCTTTGATTTAGCTTATTTGAGGTTGCCTTAAAGGTTTATGAGAAAACTTAATTTGGATGAAAGGTTTTAATGTGCATATGAGGCACATAGCTTAGATGGTAGTGTGTCTGCCTCACGTTCAAGAAGTCCCGAGTTCGATTCTCGGTCAGGGTGAGTTACCTGGATAAGGTTTTCCCTTATCCTGAAAGATGAATGTCTGGTAACTCTAAGCTCTATGGACCCTGGGCTCATTTGAGCATCATTTCACCCATTCCCCTCATCGTCTGATGTGACTTAACGTTGGAGGACGTAAATAAAAAAAAATTGTGCATATTGGTGTTTTGCTATGGTGGCTCAAGCAGCACTGAGAGCAGAAGAAAACAGTTTGTAGTATGGATTAGAATATTGCATAATCCATAGTGTATCACAAAGGATGCAGGCTCTTATCATTTCATGTCACTATTATGTAAGCAGAAAAAAGATTTTTGAGTTTGATTTATGAGTCACTATGTTTACACTCAACTTCACTTACTATGTTGTTGTATAACTGAAACGTTTTCAAGATCATTCGATCTCATCCTCAGCTGTTTGGTGACTAAATGAACATTCTTCTTCCTCCACTAATACGGTGCTCCGATCCCTCTGTTATCTGGTGTTTGATCTTGAAAACGTTTCAGTTATACAACAACATAGTAAGTGAAGTTGAGTGTAAACATAGTGACTCATAAATCAAACTCAAAAATGAAGAATACTTCACTGTTAATAATGCTTCTGCTTTTAATATTTAGAAAAAAGATTATTTGAAACATCTCTATGCAAGGGTAATGGGAAATTCTTGGTCTGGCATACTTAAGTTGTTGGAATATCAAATAACAAGGATAGTTTTCAAGTATAATCCTTTAAATGGCACAATGCATAACTTAATACAATAAAATCTCCACTTTCAATAACTCTTTTTCTTTTTTTCTTTTTAAATTGCTAAACTTGACTTCTATCCACTCTGAAATAAACAGTATATTGGTTATAGCTTCACAGATGGTCAGTCATGTCAAATAATTTATTTAGCCATGAAGCCAATAATGTTCACTTGAATACTTCAAGACTTACATAAACAGTACAGGTACAATTTAATTAGTATATATATATATATATATATATATATATATTACACAAATATAACTATTTGTAACAAAAACTTCAATCATCTTAAGAAAATGATGTTAATTTTTCTTTTTAATTGAGATCGATTTCACAAACAAATTGCTTGCATCGTCAGTCCATCAACACACTTCATTGTCAAGGATTCTGGTTACCATGTTATTATGTTTTTTTTTTTTTTTTTTTTTTTTTTTTTTTTTTTTTTTTTGTTTCTCAGTATTACCAAAATCTGAAAACGAAACAAACCTAAAAACAAAATCAACTGCTGGTATTTCAAAATTCATGTTTATTTTTTAAAATAAATATCTTTTCCCAAACCAATCTATCAGACCATTTGTTTTAATAATTTAACTTCAGGATTTATTTCATGGTTAAATGACCAAAAATGATCTGCTACAGCCAATTTATCAGTTTGTTTATACTTAATGTTATGTAAATGTTCTTTCATCCTGGTTTCCAAATTACGTTTCGTCTAACAAATATAGGAACTACTTTATGTTTTAAACAAAGATTTAGAAAATGAATGTTTGCAAGAATAGACCTTTTCTTCTTTTGAAGCTTTAAATATAGCTTAATTTCAGATTTAGTGTCCATAAATGTTAAATTAAACGTTGAATGTTATTATAAGCAAAATTATCCATAGTAACCTAAAAACAAAAACAATGAAAATGGATGCTTCAAATTAAAAATAATTTTCTATATTTGTGTCCATATTCATGGGTATAGATGTCCATATATTAAATGGATGAATCTCATGTGTATAGCCTATCCATAGTGAATTTATGTGCATTTTGTCCAGAAAGAGTTTATTCTAAGTCTACTGGTCTGGCATTTATCTTTAGTGCCACCATTTTAAAATGAATATTTTGTGAACATTAACAGCTTAGGAAACCATAACTTGTGAAATTTGTGACATGATTCTGTTATAAGATATATTAAAACAGCTATTGTTGTTGTAGGACTCGGTGCAGCAGACCCAAGATGGAGATACCAACATGATGTGTTAACATTGACAGTACCCTCCAAGAGTTGTGTGAGTGAACATTAATGTGATCCCAGTGAAATGAAAAGATTGCTCGAGGTTGAAGCACATTCTCTTAGGTCTACAGTAGGAACTGGAACAAAACCAATTTTTAATCTTTACTTAAATTACCACACATTTGCCTCCCGAAAGTTCAAACTAATTGTATGCTAGCTTGTAGATCAGAAATATTTTTAAGGACATAGCAAATATCTTTTTTGTTGTGAACCATCAGATTTTATCTCTTAAGGCATTTGTGAGATGGGTCAGAATAAATGTGTGACCATATGAGTTTGGTTTTGATTTCACAAGGTTTTACATTGAAAATTAAATAATCTTAGCTTGAGAGAAACTATAAAAGCTAATATTGATCTTTCATTACATTTCCATTTTTCTGGCTATTTCAACTAACATTTAAGAAACGTTTTGAAATAATTTTTGTTTTGTCCTGTATTGTTATTCGCTATTTTTTAAGATTGGAAATAGAAAATTTGCTCTAGAAATACATACTTCATTTGAAATGTTTTATATTGTTAAAATGAAAGCAAATATGTATCTTTGAATAAAAACCATCACAGCATTTAGAAGCAATGTATGTGCATTCTTGTTTGTAACTTCCCAAGAGGAAGATATAAGAATTGTTTCCACAGAAATCATTTATGCATTTCCTAACATTCGGATTTGGAAAGTGTAATAAATAACAAAGTTTCCATGCTGAGTGTCTAGCATAGGATGTAAATATAAACTGTCATACATGATAAGGATAACTTGCAGGTACCTGATGCATGTTATAGAGCATCCAGTTCAAAAGATGCATTGTGTGTTTTTAATTGTTTTTGCTAGGAATATTTCTTATTAATGTGATGCAGTTTTTCATCCTATAATGACCACCCATGGATTCAGTTTGAGCTACCTGTTACTATCAGTACATAAAAGAGATAGGGATAATTACACAGTATTACAGTAGATGCTCATAATAATTATGTCTGCACATTTTGTGCATTTCTGCATTAATCTAAAAAAAAAAAAAAAAGACTGTTAGATGTAGAAACTGTATAATTATTTACAACAATTTTGCCACTTAAATAATCTAAATGAGTAAATAAGAGAAAAAGGTTATAGGAAGCTATTAATTAAGTAATATTAAAAATAACAGCTGTGCTGTGTACATTTATTTTAAATTTTCTTCCAAGTTTACATCCCTTTACTTTTATCAAGTTTGAGATTGTTTTATTAATATATGAGTTGCTTGTGGGGAATATATGTAAGAGAACATTTTGTTTATCATAAAATAGACCCGTGTTATTAAAGAAATTATCTGATTTCAGGCTACAATAGTACTTTGTGTGTTAAAGCAGGTTTTAAAACATTTTTGGAAATAGTATCTCAGCGGATGCTGTTATTCTAATGGTTGTTTCCCTTGTTAAAGAATGTAAAATATTTTTACTGTTTATGAGAACCCCTTTCCTGCCAGAAAAAAAGACCAAGGCCATACCTAATTAAAGAGTGAAAATTGTAAAAGATTGCTTAATAAAAAGCTAAATAAAATTAAAAAAATTAGTGCATTATTTATACCTGTAGAATGGTGTCTCCTCAGAGGAGGAAATGGTAGAAAATGTAGAAGAGGATTTAAAGGAGTTGTTATAAGAAGATAGAGATGTAAGGCCCAGGACAGGAGAGATTGGATTTTAATAGTGTGGAAGGCTCGGCCCTATAAGGGCTGAATACTATGGAGTAAGTAACTTAGCAGAATGGTTGTTGTACAGCAAGATATATGAGTACATGGCTTGGTAAAATTCCTCAGTGATTTGCAGCTGTTGAAAAAATCTGTCTCTTTAAAAAGACTGGTTTAATAAAATTAGCTATCCCTTTTGAAATAACTTTATTTTTTTTAAACAAAATATTATATTGATAACACTAGACTCGGATCCAGGTATGAAGGTTGTCGTCTGCTAGTTGCGCAGAAACCCAGAAGTATCACGTGACTTAAACAGCCATTGTGTTTCATTTAAGTGTCCTCGTACAAGCAGAGGTGTTCTCTATTCACTCTTTGAAGTTTGCTTTCGTTTGCTGGGAAATAAGTAGTGGAATAAAGTTTTAGTGTGAACCATAATGGAAGATACAACAGTACGCCAGGGGTTGTATAGGCAGGCTGTATGATAAGGGTGTGCTATTGCGCTTAAATGAACTTTTAGTAATGTGTCAGAATGCTTGTCTGCCCTCCAGAACTGCAAAAATATGGCAACACCTACCCAATATCTGTCTCTTTTTCTGTCTCCTCTATGTGAACCATAACTTCTGGCTGCCTTCTCACCTGGATCTGAGTCTAACAGTGTTGGAGCATTATTCATCAGCACTTAGAATATATCTAGAACTATTCTTTCTGATACTTGATTTTTAAAATGTTACTGCTAGTGTAATCTCAAAGAATTACATGAATTTTATTTTACTGACACATTTTCACACATATAAGGTAAATATACACATATACCAAAGGAGCAATGATGGAGTTGATTTTGATATGCTTTGCTTTATAATTTTATATTCTTCAAAGCAGAATCAAAGGAGCATTCTGGTGCAAAATCCTATGATCACTTGAATAGAATTTAAGAGCATTTTCATTTACAAATATAAGTTTCTGTTCGCAAGATATACAGTATGAATGTTGTGACATTATTTGTACTATTTTCTAGTTTTATGTTAAGCCTCACATAGGCAAAGATACTGCAGAAACTGTTTAAACAGTGATTTGCAGTGTTTAGCAATGGTATTCTACTAATGGGAGAAACAAAACTTTCACATGTAACTGGTTTTGTAATCCTTAAATTCATCAAACATAGATACATCACATGATAGGTGTATATAGCAGTGATCAGCAGCAGCATCCACCCTCATGCTGCCGTCTCTTACCCGCATGCACGCTAGTGCACTCGAAACTGTTGACGGGTAAGCAGTGGTGCAGTGACGGCTTTTCCATAGTGTCAGACAACTCCTTAGTCACGTACAGAGACAATCGAAGCATACAGTGTTCACATGTATTTAAATAAGTATATTTTATGTAATTACATACCAGTTATTCAGCCGTTTCTTTTAAGAAATTAATAGGCTAGCATAAGTATACAGGGTGTTTCAAAATGTCACCGAACGAACATATAGAAGTAGTTGCTCAGCTTCTATGTGACACATATAGATAGTTTTTGTTGCCAATAGAGCTGCATAAAAAATGCTCCAGAATGAGTGTGGATTAGGCAGTTACAGAAACAAAGCGTGCCTCGTGCTGTCGTGAGTTCGCAGGTATAGGTCACATGCTGTGCCCCAAGCTGTAGCTGTTTGTAAACATACCAGCATACTCTGCAGTACCAGACGAGCATTTTATTTCACCGTTTGATAATACTAAATAAAGCATGTCTAACTGAAAAGGAAGCTGTTGATATTTACAGTAAGTGGTTGAAAGTATTGTACAATTAAGATCATAACAAAATGCTCTGAAGTTAAACAAATAAATATGACCATTGATGTAAGTATTTTTACAATTCATATTTTTAATGAAACTAAATTAATTGTGCATTCGTTGAACTCCCTTCAGCTCTTCCATCCATCAAAATCATATCCGTCATTTCAGCATTCGCTCCATATTGCTTAGATTTACTAAGTACGCACAAAATCGTCCCTGTTAGGATGGAATGTGTAGTTTCACACTGAAGAGCAACCTTGCAACTGTTCGAGTTATTAGTCAACTTTTGCACAAATATCTGCCCTTTGCCCCATTAACTGAAAGGTAGGCTAGGGTCACTGTTAAAGAGCAAGGAGTAATATTTTTGTTTTCATGGCCGGTGCATCCCAATAACAACTTTTGAGGTTCGCACACCGGTGGTTCCTGTGCTGCTAATCACAAAATCATGTAATATTTAATGCTGCATAAAATTATACCTACAGAACTTCGAAGCTGCGACATCGAAATTCGGACTAGTTAAGTTATAAACTACACAATGGCTATAATCGTTCGGTGTCATTTTGAAACAACCTGTATAATATACTCTAGGACAGTCTTATTAATATTGTGCTATGCAATTAAATAATAATAAAATACTACATCTAATAATAATAATCATAATCACAACAGACAATACAATAATAACAATCGTACTGTAACTGCTGGTGTCCCTTAACTACTCCAGTATTTCGAGATTTAACTGTATTGGAACACCACAGTGAAGCGAAAAATTATTAAATTTTAGATGAGTCGTATTTTTTACACATCTGCTTCACTTTCGTACCTATTTTGAGGACATGTTTCGCAAATCATCGTTTGCATCTACGGCTCTTGTGCGACTGAAGCTAGATCCAGCAGTGTGGGTAATTCTGGGGTTGTTGCTGCCATCTGTTGATTTAGTGATGAATTTAAATGTGGGATTCTCTTCTAGTGGGATTTCAAAGTTCATTAGTTGGTTTTTATGTTTTTCTATGGGAGAGGATATACATAGAAAAACATAAAAACCAACTAATGAACTTTGAAATCCCGCTAGAAGAGAATCCCACATTTAAATTCATCACTAAATCAACAGATGGCAGCAACAACCCCAGAATTACCCACACCGCTGGATCTAGCTTCAGTCGCACAAGAGCCGTAGATGCAAACGATGATTTGCGAAACATGTCCTCAAAATAGGTACGAAAGTGAAGCAGATGTGTAAAAAATACGACTCATCTAAAATTTAATACTCCAGTATTGTTATTCGTTTTATCTCCTTCTGATTTGTCACTATCGCTAGCATGATTAGTGTCATAGTGCCACTGCAGATTATATTTTTGTATCACATTCAGGATCTTATTGCATATAAAACATTACGAACATTATCAAATGGTGTAAGAAAACTATGCCTGCTCCTATGAAGGATTAAATAACATAGGGGTAGAAGATCTAACTGAACATGTAGCCATCTTGTACACAATGTCCATACACAGGTAAACTAACGAGCCTATACTGATCACCCCACAAGCTAACAGGCTGCCTCTCCCTTCCCAGCCCTCCCTATAGTGCATTTGGTGGTGCACTACTTACCCAATACCCGTTTTAGCATATTGTGAAGGCTGCTGATATATAGTTTGAATAAATGTCCAACAAATTGGTTATTCATCAGATAGTCAATGAATGAATGGATGAAGTATAAAATCCAGAGCATTAGCAAAGATATTCACTTACAAGTTATAGGTACGTTACTGGATAAGTTGATGGCAAGAAGTGGTAGAGAGGACATGCATTACGTGAGCTCTGTGATGAGTGTTTCTCTCTAAAGTTATTGTGCATTTAACAGAGTGAAAAAGAGGAAAAACAGGAATAAGAATAAAGGGACATTATGGAATGGGCATGGGGCATGGTTTTTTTTTTTTTTTTTTGTGTAATTTACGTCCTCCAACGTTAAGTCATATCGGACGGTGAATGAATTGGGTGAAATGATGCTCAAATGAGTCCAGGGTCCATGGAGCTTACAGTTACCTGACATTCATCTTGAAGGATAAGGGAAAACCCCGGAAAAAGAAACCTTATCCAGGTAACTCACCCTGACCGAGATTCGAACTCGGGACCTCTTGAACGTGAGGCAGACATGCTACCATCTATGCTACCGAGGCGGGCCTGGCATGGTTATGGAAGGCTGTGGTTCTGGTGGTCCTACTGATCAATGGTGGGGTAGAGCTGGACCCTCGGCCAGAGACAGAAGATGTAATGATGAGAATTGTAGAGGACATGGTACAAATAAACAAAATGGAAAAAAGAATTAATGCAAGACTAGTTGCAAACATGGAAGAAATGAAATAGGAAATGGGAAACTACGAAAGAAGAATAGGAGAAAACGTATCAGAATTAAATAAAAAATTGACTTATTTAGAAAAAATAGAAGACAACAGGAAGAGGAATGTAATTATTTTTGGATGTAAGGAGGAGAGAGATAAAAGGTAGTGGTGGAGGTGGAGGATCTTATTAACCCTTTCACCGATATGGACGTCATATGATGTCCAAGTTAAAATGCCCCAAACTGATATGGACGTGTATAGACGTCCTGCGCATACATGCATTCAATGCTCATTTAACGCCAATTATTTTAATCTTGCTGTTTTACAATAAATTTAAATTAGTTCTATAAGGAATGTAAACGTATCCTTAAAGGTTTCTTTTTGAATTGTACACCTCCAAACCTGGATAAACACCCAAGGGCACATCTGCAGATTCACACCAAATAATATTGGTTTCCTTGCGAACTTCTTTTTCGCAACACACTACACATTTTCGAAATGGTTACAAGATTTTTGGGTGTGGGTGGTATACTTTTAGGAAAGTTTTCTCTCAAGTATGAGGGATGATGTGAATTTTGCTACCCCCTAGTATAAAGAGGCCTCTGAGTATTATAATACTCAATTAGGTTACGAGCTCTTTATACGTGCAAGTACAGGTAGATGAATGTCTTTTACAGCTCTGAAAATTACTAAACAACTGTGCATAGTTACATCCACTGGTATAAAAATACTTTTTATTTACCATTTAACTGTTTTCCGTAAAGAGGGATAGCTAGTAATAGCTGATACGCATCACCCATATTTGTCCCGCCATTTCCCCAAACAATGGAGTAGCTAACATGCCAGCTGTAGACCAGTACACGTCACTGCTACGTATGTCCTAAAGATCTCCTTCATAATCGTACAACAAATCTTCCAGATTTTCTACAGTAATATCAGAAGCCTGTACACATCATACCCAAGCTAATTTATTTGCTACATTACGGAATTAAGCCATGGTTAACAATGAAATTTAACAATTTCAAATGTGCCATACATTTAGCTCTAGATAGCTACAAGAAATCACTCTGAACACAGAGAGAGTTATGGATGAAGTCAGCGCACTGAAGGATGAAGTTTATTATGCATTTATACATGCACACCTAAGTTATGGGGTCATTTTATGGGGGGCAGCAGGTAAGAAAAATATGTTAAAATCATTTAGGCAACAAAAGAGAGCAATAAGAATAATGGAAAAAATCCCTAGGAGACAATCATGTAAAAGTAGCTTTAAAAAACTTAAAATACTCACATTACCCTCTTTATACATATTTGAATGTCTCAAACATGTAATAAGAAACCACATAGAAGGAAAAAATAGAAACATTCATGAATATAATACAAGAACAAAACAGAACTACTTTAGAAATAGGTTCAGGGGAACATTAGCTGCCAAATGTATTGAAAGTACTGCAAAAAATTTATATAATCATTTACCTCACTCTATCAAGGCAATAAATGAAGAAGTGAAGAAAATTTATGCAATAAAGACTTACCTAGTGAAAAACGCTTTCTACTCAATTGAGGAATACAAAAAGGGAAGAGAGACTTAGACTTAGTTTATTAAATTTTGTTATCGATCTATTGTGTATATCTAGAATTGCTAATAATCTGTAAATAGATTTATTTGTTTTATTATTGAACTGTAAAAATGTAATTGTGTTACTTTTGACGATGCTTTGTAAAACATGTTGCAAATGGCAGAATAAAAATCTAAAATATCTGAAATACAGAGCGAAAACTGCTGCATAAGGCTACTAGAAACCTTGGTTGAGAAACACTGTAATAACAGATGCTGACAGAGAGTTTTCTTTCCAGTGCGTGAGTGTGTGACGCAATATATTCTCGTCATATTATCGCTTGGTATAGCATAAATAAACTAAACTTGAACCTGAGAAGTCGCTTGCGTAGCTATACATACATTGGCTCGTATACACACCAAACAAAATGATTCACATATTAGGCGCGTTCGGACCAAGAATGGCTTTTGCTACAGTGAAACAAAGTAGTGAAATTTCAACAATTTATTAATGTAGTCTCTACTTTATTGTTACTGTAGATTTATACTGCCTTTAATGAGTTTTAAACCAGTTTTTATTTCGTTTAAATAACTTAATAAATACGGAAGATACGGAATTGTATTTATGATGCATTTTTACAGCATTTAACAATTTAAATGTCCTGTTCTGTTTATTGGGTATCCGTTTCCGGCCATAAAGGGTTTAAATGGCCATCGGCGAAGCGGTTAAGAATAAACTGAAAATTGAACTAATAGGATGGGAAATAATTGACTCATTTAAAGTGGGAAGAAGGGGAGCAAACTCAAGGCCTATAATTGAGAGACTTTTAACTTTAAATAATGCATCCAAGCTAAAGGAACAAAAATTTTTATCGAACATGACTACGACAAGAAAAGAAAAAATTTAGAAATGTTTAACATGAGAGATGAAGCTAGCAAAAGAACAAGGAAGGAAGGCATTTGTTAAAGACTCTCTTTGTATATTGATGGTATCCGGCAGGATATGGTCAGCAAAATTTTATGTGGGAATCACATATACAGAAAATGAGAGCGATAACGAATGCTGGAAGTGGAGAAAGCAGAGCCTCAAATGGCCAAAACATGGGAGTGATGTGAGAGAAAAAAGTAGTGGGGTAAGAACAGATGACACAAGATTTGACATCAGAAGAGGGGAAACTTTTGAGCTTGGAGATCAGCTGATGAAATTGCCGGGGAAGCATGTTATACAATTGAAACAGATGAGAGATGAATCAAGGAGGTTAGCTTTGGGTGTAACGGTGGACTGGATGTTTGATGCCAGGGCAAGATCACTGTAACGTCAACTCCGAGTGGCAGTATAATGCAAGTGGAGGGTGCTCTTGGGGTTGAAGAAGAAATTAGAATGATGCGTAGCAGGTCTAAGTTGGACAGGTTCTGTTTTGAAAGGAAAAGCTCAGTGTAAGGCAAATCTTTAGTGGTGTGGAGACTTGATTGTGGAAAAGTGTGAACATTGCCATAGAGGGGTATGAATATTACAGTCAAGTGGCAATAAGAGCAGCCAGAGGGGCAGAGCATCAGGGAGTCTGGGAGTTTTTATAAAGAAAGAGAGAAGTTTCCAGGTTAAGGTTGTGGAGGAGCTGTATGAGTTAAGGTGCTGTGGATATTGGTTACAGGCCTACTAGGGAACGCTGATAAGATGGCTTTAGGCATTGTATATAACCCACTAAGTTTCTCAGAACTTTATGATCCTAGATGTTACTTGAAGACTTAGTACCAGGGCAAGGTGTGAGCAGGCTCAAGTAAGAGCTGAGGAAGATAATTTTGTAATGCAGGAAATAGAGAAGCAACAAAATAGTGATAAAATTGTTAATTAAGAAGGTAGAAAATTATTGCAATTTTGTGAAGAAAATTTTAGTCTGTGAAATGGAATAAGGGGGAAGGATAGGATGGGGAATTCACATTTGAGCAATGGACAATGTGTAGTGGACTATGTACTTTATTCATCAAATGATGTATTAACAAATTTTGAGGTAATTCAGAGAGTTTATACTAGTTGTCATTTTCCATTGAAGGTTACCTTTCAAGTTAAGTACAAGATGAAAGATGATCAAGTAATTAGAATGGGAAAGGATGTAGAAGTATTGAAGTGGAGAAGGGAGAGGGGGGGGGGGGGGCGAGTAGGAAATATTTGTAGATAGGTTAAATATGATTATGGGGGAAGATAAATGGGTTAGTATAAATGTATTATTAAAAGGGATGAGATCAGAGGAGGCAACAGAGAAAATAGAGTGGTTAAAAAGGCAGAGTGTAGAATGAAACAGAGAAAGAGGGGCAAATAAAAAAAAGGGGATGGTATGATGAGAAATGTAATAGGGCTAAGAGGAGGGTTGAGTGGGAATTAAAGGAGGTGGAAGATACAAGAGGACCAGGAATCTAGAATAAATCTTATAATCATGAAGTGAAGTTATAAATGCTTAATTGAAGTAAAAAAGAAAGAATGAGGAGAGAGAGTAAGCAGGAGTCTGCTAGAAGCAGCTATGAAAAATGATAATTGTAGAGTATGGCAAATAATCGAAGAATGTATAAAAGCGCTAAAATGAAAAACATTATAGAGTTAGCCTGCCTCAGTAGCGTGGTGGTAGAGTGTCTGCCTTACGTTCAACAGGTCCCGAATTCGAATCTCGGTCAGGGCGAGTTACCTGGATAAGGTTTTTCCAGGGTTTTCCCTTATCCAGAAAGACGAATGTCGGGTAACTCTAAGCTCTATGGACCTCGGACTCATTTGAGCATCATTTCACCCATTCCATTCATCATCCGATATGACTTAACATTGGAGGACGTAAAATTAAAAAAAAAAAAAAAAAAAGTTATAGTTAGAAATATGGTGTAGGGAGCTAAGGTAACAAATTTTATCCCATTGACTTTAGTAGGTCATGTAAATAGATAAACTATCTGCTTCAGAATATGGGAGGAAGCAAAAAGATTAAAAAATAATAAAGCAACAGGAATTGATGGTATACCAGGAGAATTTTGGAAAAAATAGTTGGAAAATAGAGAAAGGAATGAGATGCTGACTAACATGATGAATATTATATTTGAGGGAGGGAAGGTAATGCAAAATTGCTAGAACAGTATTGTCGCGAACCCGTTACTGCAATAGCGCGGCTTGTGCAGACAAAGGAACTGATAAAGATAGCTCGGAGATAAGGGTCTGCCGAAACAAATAAAGTTAGATGGATGGAAAATTCTAGTGACATCTTGATTGATAGAGAACATTCTGTTTCTTGTTTATTACAGAACAGTCTGGAATTATCAATGGAGGTATATATAAGAGATCGCGACACGCCAGCAAGTAGTCGTAAACGGAGTTGTAATGAGAGATTTTGTAAACAGAGTGTAATCAAAACTGAGTATCGTGCAACTGTGAATCTTTTGTTTGCTGTCAATGAGCTTGGCAGATTGTATTTGTGTATGTTATGTAATTCTGCTACTGTAAGGTTTGACTAGTGTGTGTTTCTATGAAAATAAAGAGCATTTTCAACTTCTGCAACTTGGACTTTTAATTCTACGAACACACAAAGTCTCAGTATGTTGTTGTTGTTGTTGTTGTTGTTGTTGTTGTTGTTGTTGACTAATGGCACTGGGGATTAGTTGATTTGCATCATTTTCCCCCTAGCTTCCCAATATAAAGCCTGTAGGTTCCCACTTTTGAGACCATTACGTTTGTCCAAATGGTGTTTGTTCATGATGACATCCTCTTTACAGATAGTACATTTGGGTGTAGGTATGCAGTGTATTTTATAAAGGTGTTCTGCAAGACAATCATGGCCAGTTTCCGTTCTAAATAGGGCCACTGCAGTTTTTCTTGGTAATTTTTGTATGTCAGTTTTGTCTCCAATGTTCTTATAATCCTTGTCTTTTAGTTTATTTTCTTCATCAAGTCTCTGCTGTATTTTAAAATGTTGCTTAATGTTGTTTAATTGTTTATTAATTTCAGTTTGTCTTACAGGTTTTATATTTTGAATTGCACCTTTTTTTGCTAGTTGATCAGCATGTTCATTACCTAAAAGTCCAACGTGGGCTGGAATCCATTGCAGGGTGGCATGGTTTCTTGATTGGGGAAAGGAAATGTCAAAGATCCAGTTAATTATAGAGGTATTAGTTTATTGCCAATTTTAGGAAAGATTTATACTGGGGTTTTAGTGAGAAGATTATATTGCTGGGCAGAGAAAGAAAATAAATTATCAGTAAAGCAGGTGGAATTGAGAAAAGGAAGGAGAACAGTCAACAAAATGTTTCTTATAAAGTCAGTCGTAGATAAATAATTTAAAAAGAAGTAGAGTATATATGGCATTTATTGATCCAGGGAAAGCATATAATACTATAGATAGAGAAGCATTGTGGATTAAATTGAAAAATAAGTGATTAAGTTTAAAACACATCAGAGAAATTAAGAATATTTACACAAATAATAAGTTTTATATGAGGTTGAACGATGATTAAACAACGGCAAGGATTGCAAGCAATTTGGTACGAAGGCAGGGTTGTAAGCTCAGTCCTATATATTTAATTTGAAGTTATAAGGAAATGTGATTATGAGTGAGGCTAAGTAGTAATGGGAGATGGAATGACCATAAAATTAGTGTCTTAGCTAAGGGAAGAGTAGCAATGAATTTCCTAAGGTCGTGCCTTTAGAAAATACCATAAATGCAAATAAGTCGATTGGAAATATTGTACAAAATACTTGTTGAAACAAAAAGGTTTATGGATCACAGATTTGGGGAGGTAACAAAGGATGGGATACATAGTTTGATAGAATACATAGTTTGTTCTCTAAATGGATTTTGGGTTTACCTACATCACCACCAAATGCTGCTGCTATGCTGGAGATAGGAAAAGTGGGTAGTAAGGAGATGACAGTAGAAAGGTTGATAAAATACAATAAAATTACTAGATGAGCATAATATTCTAAAAAAATGTTTAATGATGCAAGAGAAATCTTGTGCTGGGACAAACTGGGTTCAGGGAATAAGAATATTACAGGAAATTGGAATAGATGGGAAGAGAGGCAGGAGTTACTCAGAAATCTCTAAATAAAAGTAAGGAATAAAGTGGAGGATATAGAGAAACAAAAATTAGTTATTTTATAGTCAACTAAAGATGAATTGTGGTAGAGAGAAATATGTGGATGTATGCAATAGGTTAGGGAGAGAATGTTGGGCTTGGACTAAATTAAGTGTGCATAGGTTAAGAGGAGGTAGGATGGGAGTGAACTTGGATAGATATCATTTATGTGGAGGAGCAGACAGTGATTTACATTATGTAGTAGAATGTGAAGAAACAAAGCTTTGGAGAAAGCAGTTTTTACAACAAAAAAGGGAGGGCGCAGAATATTAATATAGAAGTTCCAAAAAATAGGATAATGAAGCTACAAATAAAAGAAAATATAAAAATGCTAGGAGAATTTCAGGGAAAAGCAAGAGGCAATGGTATGGAAAAATAAAGAAATTAAGTTAAGGTCCACCATGCATAAATAACCACGACATTAAAATGTATGGTAGATTACAGGATAAAATAGAGCAACCCAAGTAATGTGTAAGAAAATAAATTGTAAACGTTTTTGTGCGATTTGTTTGTAAAAAAAAAAAAAAAACTACACACCACACACACTCAGCCTGGGACCCAAGTACTTACGTTAGTAGATCACCACAAACGTTTTATCTCGGATGCGAGAGCCGCTAATTCTCTACCGGGGAAATGTGAGTCAAATGGAGAATTCCATGTCGGGACAGCATGGCCATGGCAGCTCAATCGGTTAGACCGACTCTACGGAAACCAGGAGATACGTGGTACAAATCCCGGCCATGGCTTTGAATTTTTCATATTGATTCTATGAACGTACCTGTAAGCCTGTCCAAACCTATATACCTTCTCATTTTGAATGACACACACGCACGCACACACACACACACACACACACACACACACACACACACACACACACACACACACACACACACACACACACACACACACACACACACAGCTGTTGTTCCTATCTTCAACGTGTATGCTCAACTAAGTTGTTTACTTCTGGTTGCCAGCGGTGGTTCGTTTGCTTCTATTAGAATACTGGCTACTGAATTGGTAGGGAAAACTGCCTACCAATTCGAAGAGTACTGGCCTGGATGGGTTCAAGCATTTTGAGTGAATTTGCTGTGGCAGAATTGTATATAATGCAACCATAGTCTAATTTAACTCCAATAATAGCTCTATATGTGTTCATTAACACTAGGTAAACTGCTCCCTAGTGTCTGGCTGCTGGGATCTTCATGATGTTAAGTCTTGGTAGACACTCGTCTTTGAGATTTTTCAGGTGAAAGGTCCAACTTAGCTTAGAGTCAAACGAAACAAAAAGGGGATTAAACCCATTAAAGGCAGCATATATCTACAGTAACATTAAAGTAGGCACTATATTGATTAATCGTTGAAATTTCACTACTTTGTTTCACTGTAGCAAAAGGCATTCTTTTTGTTGAATGCCCCTAATATTTGAATCATTTTCTTTTGTGTGCATAGGAACGAAGGTATGTATGTATAGATGGTCAATCAAGGTTTTCACACACACACACACGTACGCGCACACGCAAGCACACATGCACGCACACATGCACGCACACACACACGCACACACACGCGCGGATTATAAAATACAAAAGTAAGTGAAGAGAGGCCGCCCACCTTTTAAATTTGAATTACACCAACATGACACAAATCTTGGCATTTGCAGACGACCTACTCGTTTTACAAAAGGGGTAAGTATACTGGGAGCCGAAGCTTATGCAAATGAAGATATGAGGAAAATAGAAAGATGAGCTAAGCAAAACAAACTGCACTTCAACCAAAATAAATCCAAGGTCATGGTAATTTCAAAGAAACGAACAAGAAATAATGAAGTAATCAATCTCTATATAAACAATAATAAACTAGAACAAGTAGAAGAAACCAAGTACCTAGGCATATACATAGACAAAAATTCAGTTTCGACAGCCATATTACAGTGGGGTCTAGGCCCAAAGGCATTAAGCATCATAAGTAAAGGGGCAATCACACCTATTCTTACATACGGAGCACCACTATGGGTAGAAGCTGCACAGAGAGTCAAGAACTCCTTAAAACTGCAAAGAGTCCACAGATTAATAAATATTAAGATAGAAAAAGCCTACCGCACAATCTCATACGATGCCTCCTGTGTGATAGCAGGAGTACAGCCTATAACAATAACTATAAAAGGGAAAGCAGACCTATACAAGACACTGAAAACCAAAGAAGACTATGACTCACCACTGGAACTTAATATATGGAACCATCCAGCTCAAACCGTTAAAATCAAAATGACAGAAGATGCAGACACCACTACCTACTTCAACGTCTACACGGATGGCAGCAAGATAGCAAACAAAGTTGGAGCAGGAGAAGCAATTTTCAAAGGAGCAAACCTAATCAAATCACTAAAATTCAACTTGAACAAAAATTGCTCTAATAATCAAGCCGAACAGATAGCCACACAGATGGCCACAGCTAAGACAGAAATCAATAAACTTAATGTAGCAGAACTAAAGAAGACAATTACAGTCCATACTTGACAGTCAAGTAACCCTGTCACTTCTCGAGAACAATAAGAAACATAATTCCTTAACAACAGATATACACAGTATTCCAGCAGCACTTAAGTCAACAAAACTGGAAAATATATTTCAAATGGGTAAAATCACACATCAGCATTCCTGGAAATGAACTAGCAGACAAGTTAGCAAAGCAAGCAGGAGAAGAACCAGGAATAGAAACAGTTTACAACAGGATACCAAAATCTACAATTGAAGCAGAAATTAGAGAAAAGGGAATACATGATTGGCAGAATAGATGGAACAACTCAACTAAAGGAGCAATAACAAGGAGTTTCTTCCCCTCCATTAGAGAGAGACTCAAGGTGAATCTGTCACTCATGCCATGTTTTACAGCTCTAACTACAGGACAGAAAAACCAATTCATACAAACACCGATTCCACATCGCAGATAACCCTACATGTTCATGCAACACAGGACACCAAACAGTACATCACATAATATATGAATGCCCAGAAGTACTACAACAAAGAAACACATTAAGAGAAGACATTAAGAAAAAAGGAGGAAGTTGGCCAGCGACTGCACAACAGCTTGTATCCAAATATCTGAGAGACTTCCAACAATTCTGCTACTCAATAGGACTGTGAAGTGAAGTGCAGTGCAGTGTAAAAACAAAGAGTTAAAGTTGTGACAGTGAGAGTGACATCAACATTGATTACAAGAACAATAATAGTAACTATAAGGACATAAAAAAGACTGAATCAAGAAACAAATTGAATACCAAAGAATACAAAGCATGTAATATTACTTGTAATGGGGCATGCTGTTAATTAATTTTTAAAACTTAAGAAGAAAAGAAAAACACATGCACGCACACACACACACACACACCCCTCAACCATTTTAATCTCCCTTTCCTCTTTTTAAATGCATTTCCAATTCTCAGAGTAGTAATTTTATCTGGAATGAAATATTTCTACCTTTCATAGGTTAGCAACAATTAATATAATATTAAACTGCATGATATTTAAAATTAAGTGTATCCTGTCCCAAAAATAAATACATTAATTTAACGACCAATTAAATAAATAAAATAATTATTTTGTTTGATAATGACCGTTGAAATACAAAATCACGTTAGCGTCACTGGCATGCTGGAGGCTTCATGGAGGAGTTCTTTAAATGTCAGTAAAACTGATATGATGCATTTCACTTTTAGCCACACGTAGAAACCATTGAAATAGACCGAGCTTGAACCTGCAACCTTGGGATCAGAATGCCAGCATCTAAGTCATCCTGATCAGCTTTTAGTCGCCGTTGTCGCCGCCATCTTCGTAGTAGTAGTAGTAGTAGTAGTAGTAGTAGTAGTAGCAGTAGTAGGTGAGGAGCAGGATGATGATGATGATGATGATGATGATGATGATGATGATGATAATACCAAAGGAAACCTGAAAGATCAAACAAGAGTGTAATGCTAATCTAATATGCAGCTATAACATTTAACAATTAAACATTTAAGCAAGAAATAGTTTATGTATTTGAAGAATCTATTGTTCGAAACATTGCGCAGCAATTATTTGCTCTAGAGGCTGTGTAACAAATTAACACAAAGATCACGAAAAATCAACTGTCATGTAGATGCTGTTTCTGTGACCAGTCAGTTTAACAAGATAGTATTAGCAGTCTCTTCACTAACTTTTTTAGGGACATAATATAGATTTACTTCAAGAATATTTTAAAAGTTCCGTCTTCCAGAGAACTGGTCTACATAGGCAATAGCAATGTCACTGTGGTTAAAGGGGCATGTGGTCGATGAACTATGCGATTGGTACCTTCTCGGGGTCAAAGGTCACATTTACTCTAAAGACATAGATGCAGCCATAGTGCAGAATTCCAGAGAGGATCCCTTCCACCCTTCTACGTCAATCGTGAGGCTTATGGGACTTCAGAAAACGTCTTCAACTGTTAGAAGGCGTCTTCATGCTGCCGGGATCCACACTAGGAAGCCATCTCAAAAAGAGAACCTTACAGAAGCACATCAAGCTACTCTTGTGGGATTTGCTCTCCAGTTTCTTCCAATGCCTCAGACATTCTGGGATACTGTAATATAGACCGACGACAAAGTGTTCTCATCCGACGAAGAGGGAAGGATGATACTTTTGGTGTCCAGACAAGACACGCTACAACCCAGAACTCGTAGTGACCACAACAAGAAGCGGTAGGATTAGCATCTCTTTCTGGAGCTGGATGACGGCTGCCGGTGTGGTTCAACTGGTCCGTGTATCCCCAAGAATGAATTCTGAGGAGTATGTGGAGGTGCTAGACGACTCCATGTTACCAGGTGTTTGTTGCATATATCCTGAGGAAGATATGCCTATCATTAACTATGTTCATGATAACAGCAGCATTCATACTTCAGCATTTACCCTAGATTGGATAGAACAACTTCCTGAAGTTTCTCCTCTCCCTTGGCCAGCCAAATCACCGGATCTGAATACCATTGAACACATTTGGGCTATTATGGTTAATGAATGGAATTGCAGGGCAGAAAAAAAACTTCTGAAAGCCTCGAGGATCATGTTCAGGAAGTATGGCAAAACGTGCGCATATGACATATTTGTGAATCTCTCGTCGCTTTTCTTACTAGGAGGTTTAATTCCCTTTTAGATGTAAATGGTTGGTAGACCGGGTATTAAGCTATTAATCGTTTGTTCCCTATCCCATATTATTGCCATCCATTTTTAAGCTAATAATTCCATCCTTTCCTTTCTTCATATGCACTTCTTTTTTTTATTTTATATTATACTAAAATATATATATCTATGTATATAGATATACTTTTATTTTCCTTATTTAACAGTTTTTTATTGTTTCCATTTATTTTACTATCTGTTTTCTTTAGTTTCACATATATACACGATACACATAAACATCCATGCCCAAGGCGGGACTCAAACAAGCAACCCTCTACGTGGCGGAATGCTAGAGATATATGCTCTAATGACCGTGGCTACGAGGGTCGGCCGTCTTAGGCATTTAGATAAATAAAACAATTTAGAAATTGGTTTCAGTTTTCCTATGTATTAATTTTTCTTTTAAAAAATTATCTTTTATTTTCTGTCTCAAAAATTATCAAGCATAAAACAAATTAAATTCCAAAGTAAAGTTAAGATTTAAGCTTTGCACTTATCAGACAAAGAATTCAACATTCAATTGGAACATCATATAATAAAATGTCCAATGTACTACAGAGTGTTTGGCTTAAACCAATGTAATCTCCTCCTCGTCCCCCCTCTTCATTATTATTATTATTATTATTATTATTATTATTTATCATCATTATTAATATATTCATTATCATTTACAGAAAAACTTCAGAACGAGATATGTATTTTGAGATTCACATTTCTTCAATACATTATTTATTTGAAATAGGTATTGAAGACTATTAGTTAAACCAATAAATGTGCAATATATGTATAGATAAAACTATTAAACTATTATTATTATTATTGCTGGGTAGACTGCTTAAAAGGGGGATTATACATTATTACATTCGTCTCCTGCCTCCTCTGGTTGCTGGAAGGGAACATTGTGAGTTGATTAGCAGGTAAACCTGACCTTTCCTCTCACCCGGCTAACCTAACCGATCATAGACATTTGTTCCCCTTGCCTTTCCAACCCCCTCGTCCATCGGAATACTTTTGCACGTCTGTGTACAAGAGGTTCTGGGTTCAATTCCTGGCTGGGCGATGGGAACATTCAATAGCCAAGATTTCCCTATTTGCTCCAGTCTGGAAATGTGAATGTATATGTGTGATTATCATCTTACTTCCTGCATATGGCAATAGCCAATCGGAGTACACTTGTGTGTGAGAGTGATAGTAACACACAGTATACTGTAAGAATAGTGTGCATGTTATCGAGAGCTATTAAGCATGTGTTTAAAATCCAAATAAAATGTTGCTATTTGGTAAAACTAAATAAATAGTATTAGAAATTATGGTAACTAATTATTTAAGAGAGATGGTGAGCAACACATCACTTCAGTAAACGTCCTCACCATTGTCATTATCGCCATTACTGCACTGCTTTCGTCCAGAAACTCATAATTTGTACACTGTGCAAAGGAATTTCAATCTTGATGCAACAGTCACTCCCTGCACTGTTCTTTTTCGTATGTCACTGTGTTTTCTAAGTGAGATAAAAATTCTAGGGGAACTTGTCTTACTTCTTTTTACCTCTGAACTGATTCGAGAAATAGTGAATTCACTCTACACATGCCTGAGCAAATCCTTACACTTTGAAATCAACTCTGTACCTTTCGCCATCATTTGAGATTCATTCAAAAAACTGATACACCGTATGCAGAACCTGTCGTGCTTCACTGCATAAAACACTACATTTTGTTTTTCTTTTTTTACTAATACAATCAGATGTTTCACTTAGCAACATTTTGCAAACTTCCACAGATTCTTAGAACTGCACATTATCTACCTGGTTTGTTCCATGGTCAGAGTATTTTAGAGGGTACTAAGAGAAAGGGGAAGCATAACATGAGAGTCACAAAGTTATGATCACCTCTCTTGACAGCTCAAGGATGGTTATATCTGACCAAATACATATAAAATATAATTATGTGTAATTACTGAACTACTGAAGCTATAACTACACTCTTTTCTCACATATGCTTGGCCGTTATATCTGACATAAATTTTAAGTTTTTAATAAATTATTAATCCAACCATTGATTTCATAATTACAAAGAGAGAGAAGATACTTCTGACAGGGCAACACCACTCGCTTGTAATTCGTTATGACCATGTTGCCACTGAAGGTCTTATCCAGGAGGTTTGAAGCGAATAATAATGTATAAAGCCCAAAGAATTCCAATAACAACAGGTACAAGAGTTTTGACAACTAACATGACAGTCTATTCTAAAGGTAAAAGGCTGTTGATATGAATCATTACAATTATAGACAGAACATAAATAATGGGGAAAAAGAATGTAAATACTCCATCACATTAAAGAACTAATGGACAAAAACATAACTGGAAATAACCTAGATAATGCTGTTGGATAGCCTTTCTAGGCAGTATGGAATTAAAGGATCCAAATAGAAACAGAAACATCAAAGTATAAATTTCACAAACATTTATGTATTGTCTGGGAAATAGAATAAAAAAAAAATTACCGTACACTGCTGCTTATCTTATGAATTCTCAGTAAATAATATTTTACAATCTAGTGTTCAAGGATGTGCCTTAATATGAGCAAGCACAAATTTAATCACTTAACAAAGCATGTTATACAGAAGTTTTAGAAGTAAGGGCTTTACAAAGAGAGTCAACACATTTTAAGACAGTTACACTGTATTATATTTGCGAAGTTCTTAAATTACATTTCACTTACACAATCTTTTAGTATAACAAAAAAATACACATTCTTAATCTAGAAGAATGAACAAATATAAGGTAAGAGAAATTAACAACAATCTTGGGAAGGAATGTGTTTCCTGCATAGTGTCCAAGAACTTTTTATTCTTAAACATTAATTCTGCTTCAAGATTTAAAAAGTTTTGTTTCTGATGATACCATATCACTGAGATAGTATATTTCAAGTTAGAGCTACATCTGCTTATTAATTTTGCTGTTTGAAACTATATGCAGTACATTAACGTCAGCTAACTTTTTTAACAAATACATACCAGACCATTAATTACAAGCAACATTTCATAAATAATACACAGCTTGATATTACTGTGGATTGGATGATGCAACAATGATGGAAATTATGTTGGATAAAATTGGAAACTTGAGGAAGAAGCACAAGTTTTTTTTTTTTCTTGGCAAAGAGAAAGAAATGTATCCTCTAGGGGTATCCAGGAGCTGTACTGTTGAAGACCAGAGGCCATGCATCAAAATCAAAATTTTACAGGGCAAAAATCCAGACAGAAATCCACAAAGGTTTATGTGAAGTTTGTAGTGAGTTTACAGTAGACCGTAGTACAATTTTTGTTAAGTTTATCATTCAAATTCATGTCCAAAGGAATTTCAACATGGGCAATGAATGCTCAAGTAAAATGATGATTCTTGCTTATGATTACCACAGAATCGTCTTGATAGATAGGGTTCCATGTCAAAGAAGTGTTACAGTTCTTTCCTGAAGTTGAAAGAACCAATGCATGGATGTCAAATATCCCTCTACGGAACAGCTTTCTACCACAGTTGCTTGAGCCACTCAACAGATAAACAGAAGTGGATGGAATAGAGCTTCTGAGAAATTGGAACACAGACATAGAGAAGCAGAGATACTATACTGGAGGATTGTAAAGGGAGATGGGGGGGAAAAAAAAAGACATTTAGATAAAAAAATTAATGTGCATTATTTATGAAATGTTCCCTCATACAAAAATAGTTACATTAAATTAAAATTGTATTATTTTCTTTTGATTTAATTGCTTCTATGATTAACCTTATAATGGAGTTGCATATTCTGCCCTGTGATTCTTGGCATATAGCAAGTCATAACTTTACCAGTAGTATAGTTTTACAGAACAATTTTTAAACTTTTAGTATTCTCCTATTCCTTGTAAGAGAATATATCACAAGGTTTTGCTAAGTGTTGAATAGTACTAAATAGTTACAAAAAGGAATGTGAAAAATTAAACGGCAGAAGGGGATGAATTACTAGACATTTCAAAATAACTGAACACCACTCTGTTCTAAGATCCAATGTGTGTGTCATCAATAGGGATATATGCCACGTTTTGATTAATCATCTGTTATTACCTTCAAATCTTAACCTTTACTACCTCTCTTAGGCCGCGCCGTGGCTCAGTGGTTAGACCGATTGGCTCTCACCAAGGCGGCCCGGGTTCGATCCCAGGTGACTGCAAAGTGAGATTTGTAGTGGACAACACGGCGCTGGGGCGGGTTTTCTCCAGAACCTCCGGTTTCCCCCGCCATCTCATTCCACCAGTGCTCCATATTCATCTCATCCGTATGTAGTAAAAGTGGGCGTTAAACACTCAAACATTTCATTTCTGTTCATAATTTCATTTTTACTGTTGCTGGCACCATTTTTTTATGTATTTTATATATGCAAGATATAAGTTCTGCACCACCTAAATAATTTTTTTAGCATGTGATTAACATGAAATTTCGTGTATGAAGTCATATGCAGAAACTCAAAAAATATATTATATTAACCACTTTGCAACTTCTGGTTTATATTTTCTCCATGTTCAGCCAGTACTTTTAACAAGTACGATATGGATAATTCTGATTCATTACTGTTAAATAAAAAAAGTGTTGGCTTAACAAAGTAATTATTTCTCTGATTTGATTCTCCTTTGTTTAATATTAAATCTGTATATAAAATTTTTATAATAGATTTCCATCATAATCACATGTCACCATTCTCTCAAAACTATGCTGACTTATATGTACAAAACACAACTAAGATGAAGCTCTATAATGTATTTATTTTGGTTCAGTTCTGAATCTTGTGTCAGCACTGCAAACAATCCTAATTCACTGATAGCATTATAAACAAACTCGTGTATAGAAATTCACATCAGTTTGCACCTTGGTCAGTGTGAATTATATGGATAAGGTGTTTTTGTTTGCAGTTTTCCCTTATCCTGAAAGATGCTTGAGAGGTAACTCTCAAGCCCTGGACCCTGAGCTCATTTGAGCCACATTACATCTCAAATGCACAAACCTAATATTGGTGGTCTTTGTCACTGATCTACAATGCCACATGAAAAAAAACATTTGCAGAGCCAGAGTTTTTTTTAAAGATATTGTTTTTAACTGTAGTTTTACTTGTGTATGCCAATAGGCAAGATGTGAACAGGCTTAAAGCATACTTTACATTTTTGGAACAGACAATGTATCACAATGAAAGCACACTATAGTTTTATTTTTACACTATGTTTATTTGCAATTTTTAAAATATAAAGAGAAATAATATCTTGTTTGCTAACAATGCTGTCAATTGCCAGGTTCATATCAGCACAGCCAGTATGCTGGAATCTCATTCCAAAGTTCTTTTATGTCAGTCAATTACTGACATGGGGCTATCCCTTTTAAGCACACTTAAAAACCATCTGTCTGTCCTGGGTTTACACTTGAGATCTTGGGATCAGCAGGCCAGTGCCTAACTTAGACAAAGTGTAGAAGCATGACAGAGCTTAAAGCAAAGGCACTGACATTTTGTGCGTGAGACACATGAAGTGATTATATCACAGAGATTGGACTACATTAAAAATTGGCTTAGAAGAAGTACCACTAATATGAGATATAACTTACTTGAGCTTTCAATAAAATTACGCAGTATTAAACAAATCATCAAGAAGTGGATAAGTATGTCTTCCTAAAAAGTTGGACTAGTTTATTAAAATTGTTTAGCTTACCGAAAAACTTAAAAGATGTGCAAACGTTAAATTCCTATGCTTCTAAATAACAGTAAAGAGTATTCTGGAAAGGGAATAAAACAAAGTCTATGACTCACCTGAAAGGGATTGTAGATTTGCAAAGGAGTCAAGCCAGAAAAAGTCTAAAAAGAAATTATACACTGTGGTTTTCTTAAGTTAAAATAATCAGTCTTTATCATCTTAGGATAATTAAAATTGTCTACAAAAATGGCCCTGCTGTAAAATACTGTTAGAATATATTTTTAGTAGTCTTAAAAGTCTCACAATATAGGAAAAAGGCATAATTTTTCCAGGATGCAATAACTAAGTTTTGGTCAATAGAAACTTATTGTATTTTATCAAATAACACTAGCCTTTCTTACAAAGATCTGTGAGAGAAAAGAACATAATTTAACTAAACCATTATTGCCACAATGCTTTTAGTGCTCTATAGGTCAAATAAACCCACACTGGGCATGCTCTTATGTGAAGGCCTGTTTCATGTAATGGTTAATAATTTACTTTTCTTCTCTGTAAACATTAGGAGCAACACAGTGTGCAGAATACTATTTAAGCAGAATAGTTGAGATGCTGATTTATTTTGTTTAGTAAACTGCAATCTTAATTAATGAAATTCTCAGTGATATGGTACTGGTTACATAAAACTGAAAATGCATAACAAAAGTTATGCATCCTTTGCAACTAACTAACTGGCTTTTAATTGACTAATCTTTATTTCAACATTATCGAGCAGAATGGACTTATGACAGAAAGCTAATTATTTTCACTTTCTGTTGTTTCAGGTTCGGTAACAATCACCTTAAAGGTTGTTAGAGAACAGTTTTGTCACTAGCCCCAACTGGTATTAAGATCTCCAATTACAAAGAAATGCTACACTCACACCTTTAATGAAAAACCTGACCTCTTCACATTGTTCACTTAATAGCACAACACAGATTTTTTAGATTTTAAATATTATAATTTTATTATAAAGAAGCAGCAATCTGAAAAGTTCATTGATTCTTCATATGTATTGCTACATTACAAAATACTTCTTACAAATATTGTTAACTTTTTTTTTTTTTTTTGCTTGTGCTCAATACACTGCCTCACAATGGGCAACTTGTACAGTCTAAATCTGACATTGTGTCAATGACTGGAGTGAAATACACAATATGTATTTCCTCACTGCAGTACTGATGACAATTACAGCAAAATATTTTATTCACATGAGTAAATAAAATATAAACCAGAGTTTAGTCCATTTAAACTGGTAGTGCGTGGGAATACCTGAAGCTTTTCACTTAATTATCCATAGCTTTCACCAGCATCCTGAGTCCTGACAACTAAGAAAATTTCTGACACAAGGGGAGGCATTAAGCTGTAAAGCATTTAAATAAGAAAGGCTCCTTCATTGATCAACTCAAAATCTTCAAAACATACTAAAAAGAGTATTATCAAATCAAATTTCATTTTAGTACCACTTATTTAGAGAATCTTCCTTATCACCTTCAGCAATATGGCACGGAAGTCAGTAATTCAGTTCTCCCCATTATAGTACTGCCAGAAAAATATAGCTAATCTGACAGTACTAAACCAAAGACAAGAAGTTCTGTAACACATTTATAGCCTTAGCTTTACAGCCCTGCAATCTTAATTTTAGGATAGCACTTCAATGAAGGATTAAGGCAGTGTTCAAAATGATTGTGAACATACATCTACACAAACCACAAGATAATGCAAAAATGTGACATTATCTTTACATGTACTTTAATGATAAAACTCTGGTTCATATTTGATCTGCCCTGGTTATTAAAGATATCAGATCACAGACAATGACAGACTTCTGCTGCCTTATATAGTGCTGTGTGCAAAGAATGCATAGCAATTTAAGAGATCGAGAAACACATTTACACCAATCTTCACATTATACATATATATATATATAGATCAACAAATACAATGTTTCTTTCTTCTGCTAATGGTATTCACCTTTTCTTGCATTTATTATTCAAATCTACATAAATAATTCCTCAAATCATAATGCTTTAAAATATATTTACACTGTTTTTTAAGTGGGAAAGGAGACAAAAGTAAATAGAGAACATCGGACTATAAAGTTGCAAATTAATAACAACAGCTTACAACTTCAGTGCAGCACCTATTCAACTGTTATTAGTATTATCATTATTTCTTTAATGTAAGGTACTCAAAATTGCCATGTTTGTCTTGCACACTGTTATGTGTTCTTCTCTTAGAGTTTTCTGTATTCAAGATAAACATACTTGTTTTTCTAAGAAAGGAAAGAAACCAAAAGGATGCTTTCACAAATAAGACAAAATGCTGTACACACCCACACATACACATATATACACTCTTTCCTTTATACTGTTCCATCATACATGATTACTTCAAAAACTTTGTCACCTTGCAAAATATGTCTCTACACTCAAATACTTTTAAGGTTTCCATTTTAGTCTATTTTGACAGTGGAGTAGATCTTGCGAACGAAGATACTTGTGCCAACATAACCCACTGTGCCACACATTATTCCCAATGCAAGACTGAACAATGCCATGTAACCAAAGTAAAATGCTGTTTGGAACAGCCCATACATTCTGCAACAAAATACAGAGTAGAATAAGTAAGGTCAATTTTGCATATATTACATTACAAATAAAGATCTGTTTAACATCTTCCTGAAGGGCTCGAGTTTATCATTTAATCACAGTAACTAAATCATAACTAAAATCTAAAGATGTTTTAATAAATAATTGTGTATATTATAAACATCAACATGATATATTTCAAATTTTCTAGTGTCTTATGCATTGCCAATTTTATATACATTATTATTATAAATATTTAATTTAATATTTGTCAGTTTATTGCTGACACATAACAAATTTATAAAACCTTTTTTACAAATAGATACTTGGGATTAAATTTCCTTAGTTCAACATGTTAGACTTTTGTATCTTGTGGTTCAAAGAGTTCTAGACTCTGCTTAACATTGAACTGTTATTTTAGATGTAACAAAATGTTTGCGTCAATGCTGCCGTATGGTCTATTACAACCTTCAAGGAAACTTCATTCCAATTAAATGATGGTTGGACCCATTTATTAATTGGAGGCAATCCTGCAGATGGATAAGATTATAATTAAATCTTTAAAGATGAATTTTTGAACATGTTCTTTCAGGTGAACTGGTGCAAAACTATTTGCAGTTTGGAGGTTAGTCTCTCTCTCTCACTCACTCTCTCACTCTCTCTCACTCTCTCTCTCACTCTCTCTCACTCTCTCTCACTCTCTCTCACTCTCTCTCACTCTCTCTCACTCTCTCTCTCTCTCTCTCTCTCTCTCTCTCTCTCTCTCTCTCTCTCTCGCTCTCTCTCTCTCGCTCTCTCTCTCTCTCGCTCTCTCTCTCTCTCGCTCTCTCTCTCTCGCTCTCTCTCGCTCTCTCTCTCTCTCGCTCTCTCTCTCTCTCGCTCTCTCTCTCACTCTCTCGCTCTCTCTCTCACTCTCTCTCACTCTCTCTCACTCTCTCTCTCTCTCTCTCTCTCTCTCTCACACTCTCTCACACTCTCTCACACTCTCTCACACTCTCTCTCACTCTCTCTCACTCTCTCTCACTCTCTCTCACTCTCTCTCACTCTCTCTCACTCTCTCTCACTCTCTCTCACTCTCTCTCACTCTCTCTCACTCTCTCTCACTCTCTCTCAAAAAAAACTTTCTCAAAAGAGCGACGTTAAACTGTATGCAATAAAATGGAATCAGAATCCTCCAAAATTATAATAAATTACACCTAATTTTATCAATTTGAGAAGTATGCATTTTTTCTATATTTTATGTAAATGCTTGAGAGAGAAACGGGAAATGCCAGCACTGTTGTAGACAGTTAAACGAAAAGAATTGACATTTACTACATTTCTCTAAAAAAGTAAAAATTCCTGATAAAAATATGGTATTTATCAATTTAATTGTTTAGATTGTGATAAACTTTATATTGGAAAGACAAAATGTAATTTGGAAACCAGAACAAAAGAACATTTTCGTAACATTATTTAAACAAACTGATAAATTGGCTGTAGCAGATCATTTTTGGTCATTTAACCATGAAATAAATCCAGAAGTTAAATTATTAAAACAATTAAATGGTCCGATAGATTTAATGTTTGGGAAAAAATATTTATTTTAAAAAATAAACATTGTGTAATGAATTTTGAAATACCGGCAGTCGATTCTGTTTTTAAGTTTATTTCATTTTCAGATTTTGGTAGTACTGGCAAAAACAGTGACTTCTAGTGATTGTAACATTGACAGCAAGGTTGTTTGAGCTGACAATGTGAATGAATATTCATGAAATCACAATCCTCATCAATTAATAAGAAAATTTTCATCATTTTCTTTTAAGATAAGTGAAGTTTTATGTTACAAATTATTATATTTGTATAGCAATTATTGCTTCTCTGTAACTAGCTTCATATTTTACATATTTGAAAAGAATTATTTTACTATAGCAGAGTCAAACTAATAAAGACATATGATGCTTGTACTTCTAAAATGCCATTTAATTCCTCTTTTATTCAGTTTTAAATCTTTTAAACAATTAAAGATATGCTAAGATATCAAGATATGCTAATACATGTTTTTTAAACCTTTCTTGTGCATTTTGATCACAGCTTTTGAAGCTTACACTCTAGAAATTCCCCCTTCACTTCAAATTTTTAATATTCATAATGATGGTAGCTGTTTATCAGGAAGTATGTTAAGAACTTGCAAATACAATAATTAATTATCTGCACGTTCACTTACGCATTCATTTTCCAGTGTTCTTAAAAACTTTTAATCAAAGGGCAAAAGCTTTAATGGATTGCCTAAAACTGGTTGGTGAAACAAGCTTTTACTAATTTCAATTAGAGAATTTTAACCTAACTCATTAAACCAGGCTGATGAAACAGGCCTCAATGTGCTAATGTGTACATTAAATACAATTGCTCAGTGTTACTTCATCCTGAATTCATGTTCTTTGTTTCATTTTTTTTATACCTTACAATTACAAAATAAAAGTGTAACACTACTCACTTCGTTTTGAAGAAAAAGTAGTAAAAGGAATACATGTAGACATAACCAGATGTGGATGCGGCTGCCAAAAAACTTGTCCATTGCCTGGAAATTAAATATTAAATAACCTCATCAATTAATTTACATTTAAACTTTTAAAACCATTTTCCCCTGTAAATGAAACATTAGGTAAAACATGTTTCTCATTCCTTAATATTCTGAGACTAGCTGGCTGCCTAACTTAGCATAGGTAATTTTTCAAACTTGAATGACTGAATTTGCTCCAACCATTCTTTATGAAATTACTGTGCAGTAATCTAAAAAGCATGTCAAACTGGAAACTTCAATGTCATGGCCAGGATTCGAACCATGGCACCTAAGGCACCTAAGATACAAAAATATTGATAACTCCACAATAGCAGCTCATTTCTGGTCTGAAAATCATGAGATTGAAGATAGCACCAAATTACTAAAATACGTACAAAAACATAGGGAGCTCATCTGGGAGAAAATATACAAAGAAAAGCATAAAAACCAACTAATGAACTTCGAAATCCTGCCAGAAGACAACCCCACATTTAAATTAATCACAAAAGCAACAGATGGCAGCAACAACTCCAGAACTACCCACGCCATTGGATCAAGCTTTAGTCACAACAGAGCTGAAGATGTAAACAACAGTTCACAAAACATGTCCTCAATATAGGTATGTAAGCGAAGCTGTGTAAAAAAATACGACTCATCTATAATTTAATATATGTTTTGCTTCACTGTGGTGTACCAATACAGTAAAATTTTGATATAGTGAATGAAGTGTTCTACAAACAAGAATTAAAAGATTAAGGGGGAGTATATGCTGCAAATACCTGGAGAAATGGAAATCTGGTAACTGGTTCCTGCATCACAATGCACCCATGCACAAAGCCCTTTCTTCTGCCAACTTTTGGATAAAAGTAGGATGAATTCAGTTTTCTATCCATATTAAGCTCCCCTGGACAGTTTTCCCCATGCAATTTATAATACAACTTCAAGGACACCATTTTGAGGACATTGATGTTATCCATTGTGAATCACTCTGAAGGTGTTTAAAGAAAATTGCTTCTAGAGATGCTTCCACGGTGGCAAAGTAACTCTTTTAACTACAGAGTTCATTGAGCTTAGAGTTACCTGACATTTATCTTTCAGGATAAGGGGAAAACCTGGAAAAACTTTATCCAGATACCTCATGCTGACCAAGATTCGAACTTGGGACCTCCTGAATGTGAGGTAGACACACTGCCACCACACTACAGAGGTGGGTTTGGCCATCTTCATTACATCTCTGATTTAAGAATGTCCCTCATATAACAGTTGTTCTGTGCCCATTATGTTAATTCATTAAAAAACTTTCCATATGGATATCAGATTGAGCAATTTTACTTGGTGCAAGAAAGAAAAAATTGAAGCAATGCAAATTTGCAATATGTTCTATCAAATTATGGACTTAAGCATATGAAATAAGCATAAAACAATGAATATTTAGAAAAACCCAATCCTATGAAAACCTTATTTGACACAGATAGTAGCAGTTTTAATAAGTTCTAATATTTTCCTGTACTAAGTTTTTATTTTTTTATTTTTAACTTAAATAATATTCATTAAGTGTGGAAAGGTCTGCACATTCACAGAGAATTCAAAATATAACTTTATTTCTAATAACACGATCTTAAATTATATTCTAATTACAATCTATCAAGAATATTTTAGAAAATGCCAAAATAATTTCATTTGTTCATGTAAAGGATTGTCTGGGAGAATAGAGTTTGTTTTGGTATCCTTTAATGGTGTCCAACAGGTATGAATAATGTACCCTTAATATTATGGGTACACATTACGTGTTGACGCCACAGAGCTGATGATGCGAACAATAGTTCGCAAAACATGTCCTCAATATAGGTACATAAGAGAAGCTTATGTGTAAAAAATACGACTCATCTATAATTTAACATTGCATTTATTTTGAAAATGCCAAGAATATGTTATTTGCATTTTTATAAATGAATGTGTTTAAAATATTTATCTTCTGCAAGAAAAACAAAAGGCACTGCTATGCACATCAAGGATTCAAACTCATGTGAATACATGTATGGATAGTCAACATGAAAAATTCAATGCCACGGCCGGGATTTGAACCACGGATCTTCTGGTTTCCATCCTGTCGCTCTAACCCATTGAGCTACAATGGCCAACGTGCCATCCTGACATTAAATTCTCCAGTTGACTCATATGTTCCCGGTAAACCACTAAGGTCTCTTATATCCGAGACACACCATTTGTGGCGACTTACTATCGTAAGTACTTGAATCCCAGGCTTCACCATTAAACTCTTATTATTTAAGTTAATTGGTGTGCGGCTAGTGTGAAGAAATGATTAATTTCCACCAATTAACTTAAATCATGTGGATCAACTTAGGAAACATGTGTTTTACCGCTCAGCTACCATGTGTACAGCCAAGCTGCAACGCATCTCCCTAGTATTGCACAGCTTAGAAATGAAGCCAGAGTGGTATCAAAGCATATATTGGAAAAATTAATTATTATTTCACACTAGGCGTGCATAGGTCAAAGTATGGAAACGTAGAGTCAAACTGAAAACTTCAATCTATAGCCAGGATTTAAATTGAATTTTTAGTCTGATTCTAGCTTTTCAAAGCATTTATTGTGAACGCAGTATCCCAAATGTTTATGAAGTTATCTGAATCAAACTTTGTTTCTGGTAGCTGCTCATTTTTCTTGTCAAAGGGTGTGTAACATCTGAAGAAGTGTTACATATATGTCTGGTTAAGTTGTAGTACATTATTGTTGGAGTCAGATGATTAATAATTGTCTAACATAGTACGCAACTGCAGA
Source organism: Mantis religiosa (assembly GCA_030765055.1). Taxonomy (NCBI): domain Eukaryota; kingdom Metazoa; phylum Arthropoda; class Insecta; order Mantodea; family Mantidae; genus Mantis; species Mantis religiosa. The sequence continues at coordinate 89,964,355 of CM060955.1, read as the reverse complement.
ATCTCATGCTTCTGCATTACAGTTTCTCAGAGATTCAGTGTGTTTTATGAGTCATCCGCAGCTTCCAAATAATGATTGGAGGGCTTCTGTACCTTCATAACAGCTGTGTTACAATACATATGCAGGAACTGACCTGTGTACCCAATGGTCACCTTATAAATTACTGAAAACAAGGCCTGGTATATTGTTAGTCGCCAGAAGGTTAAGAAGGCATTGTGTGTGCTCAAAGAGCCTCTCAGTTCAAATACTATACTATTCAAATATTTAAAATAGAAGCACAATTAATCCTGTAATGTTCATTTGTTGGAGTACTGAAGTAATTACACTTATTTATACTCGCCTTCACTTTTAAATGTTAGAACCTTTCTAACAGGATATCTCATTCTCAGAGAGGGAATCAAAATATTCTCAAGCATCACCATGTATTGCACACTGGTTAGTGTATTAAGAAGCTTCCACAACACACCTGGATCTTCCCTTGATATCCACCCCAGCAAATTACAGTGATGAAATTGATGAAATTTTTCACTGTATCGGAATACCTTCGAATGACAATCACCTTTCCCTTTTGTGTGGAAAAAAAGTATCGCCTTGTTTGGGAATATCATTATTTCAATCGCAGTTGGCATTTTCCTCTATAAATGCAAGGTGCCTTAATCTGTCAAATGTTGCTTTTTAGCTGATATTTATGCAAGTCCTGCATTGTTTATATATCCCAGAGCTGATCCAAGGAATTGTGAATGTGTCTTTACTCCAGAAGCAGTTAAAAAAGAATTCCTCTCTACTATTGCAAAGCTGCATCCATTTGAGGAATGAACACGTCTTCTTCCTGAGACAGTACAACAGTGTTCAATTCCTTTTCTGCATAATCTTAACCATCAGTAGAGGCAGAGACTCCCAATATGAGCTGCTGAACAGAAAACTATCACAAATTTCCTTGTGCTTTTATTTTGTATGTTCGTTCCACTATTGTCGAATATGATGTAATTCACTTAAAGACAACCTGTTCAGGCTTCATGCATTTCTGCACACTTCTACATTCATATGTGGCATATTGAATTTAGCTAAATTATACTCTTAAAGAAGCATTACTACTATCCTATTATTAATTTTACTTAATGTAGTATATGAAATGCAGGATGTTAAAAATAAGCAGCCACTGTGTGTTATTTAAAGATTAACAGAAGAAAAAAGGTATGCTATATACAAGAAGCGTACTTGTGGTCTTAATCACAAAAATACCCCTATGTTTTACCAGATGTTTAGTAACGCCATACAATTTGCTGCAGTGGCTACACAACTACATTGCATGTGGTGTAAACAAGGTGCTGTGCCATGTAGGACTTTATTTTGGAACTGTCTTGTACCTTGTTTAAACTTTTGACTATCATTGAAATTGAATCATTTACTGCAGAAAACATACCATCTATAATCCTCAGCATTCAGCAGGAAGTATGTGCAAACAATGGTAACACAAACTGTCACAATCATCAATATGATGAACACCAACAGCATGAAGCCATACACATAATATATTTTGTATGCCCAGAATGACGTAAAGATGAAATACCTGCAAGCAAAACAAAATAAGGTTGAATGTAAGTAGCACAAGTTAATATGAACATAGATGTTCAGGGTACTCAATAGATTATTCTAAAGCAAGGGATACTCCGATCTCTAAATTTCCCTCGATGGCTACACAAAAATGATTAAGATGCCTTATGGGTATTTTAACAACAAGCTTACGTTTAATTTTATTGTAACAGCTGGTTCGCAATAAACTGGGAATAAGAATGAAAAGAGAAATTTAGTTCACAATATGCCAAGAGCAGAAACAGCAATGTGGAAAGTCAATTATGAGAATTGCAATTTCATTTGTTTATTACTGACCAATTATATTTTTTTCACCTGCCTGCAAATTTTCAAAATTTCATACAATAAAAGCTCTGAAAGCTAGACGTTTATTTTTTTATGATTTCTCTGGCTGAAGTGCATCTTAATATTGTAATAGATGGGGTACATTCACTATGAGTTATTACTACCCATTATATATTTTTGTGTTCCTGTATTCATGGCAAAAATTGTTCAAAGAGCTAAATGGATGCTCTAATAACGAGCTTAAAAAAAAAATAAAAGAATGAACCAAAAATTATACAGAACAACATTTTCAAATTCTGTCTCTGCAGCCCTGCGGTCCTGTGCACTTGTACTGAGCACACATCTGCTGGCAAGCCACAGATGCCACCACGCAACAATTGATCATATTTACATTTGTTTTCGCATGTTTAAAATGTCTCCAACTGAGAATACCACCCACTGTGTAATATGCTATTCGTTTTCTTAGTGCCTAAGGTGTGAAAGCAGTTGACATTCACTGTCAGCTTTATGAAGCGTATGGACAGAAAGTTATGAATGATGAAATAAGAATGGGTAAGGGCTTTCAAAGATGGCTGAAAGAATGTTCATGACAAGGTATGAAGTGGACAACCCTCAGTGATCACTGATGATTTGGTGCAGAAAGTTGCTGAAAAAGTGACAGAGAAAAGAAACTTTATGATCTCTTTGTTATCAGAGGCATTGCCTCAAGTTTCAAGAAGTTTTATCTGTCAAGTCAGGCACATAAGAAGTCTGTTGTTCTGCAGAGAAAGAAAAGGAGCTAAGAAGTAAGAATAAAAGAAAGTAATAAAACAAGTAAAATGCATAAAATGTAAACATTTATGCAAAATAGGTTTATTTATATGTTAATTTTTTTGTGCATGATTTATGCACTTCTTGAACCTATTATTTTCCTGAATTAGTCACTTTTTTTACCTGCTCCCTTGTAAAAATGATTGAGATTCAACTACATTACTTAAATTTTAAAACTGTTTAGTTACTCTCTAGTTCTGTTTGAGAATACATTAATGTAAAACATTACATTTCAATGAAGATGGAGCCAAAAGGTAAAACTCCTCCTAGGACCACAATGACAGCTGGCTCCATGAACCATTTCTTCTCTGGTATCGGACGAGGCACAGCATTTATACGGCAAGGAAAGTCAGGCTGACCTGCTAAGTTGCGTCCAAGAACTGTTCCAACCAATGTAAGCGGAAGGATCACAAAGATACAGATGCATGTCACAGCGACCTGAAAATGCCCAAAGGAATCAAATAAGTGCCAGAATATTAATACAGAATACTATTCTCGGACGACAGAATTACTATACTTACCATGGTTCCAAAAGGTATAGCTCGTGATGCATGGTAGTATATAGCAATAAAATTGATAAAGAAAGCTGTGCCACAAACTAAAGCTGGAAGCATGAATGCTGAAAGTAACATTTGTCGTATCCATATCTTGCCACCCATGCGAGCATACAGACTACCTCCAAAGTAACCATTTACTGGAGATGTTGCAGCATACACAAATATAGCAGTACTCAGCAATGAACCTCGTCTGCAAAAAAATTCATACATATTAATTTATTAATCGTAATACACAGTGCAAAACAAGTGTAAAATGTCAGAGAGTTAAGTCTTACTCTGTGTAAAGTTCTCCTAGTATGGCAAATATAATAACGCTGAGAACCACAACAGTGACTTGGTATCCTGCACCAACCAGAGCAGAGAACAGCATTGAATGAGATGCTGGTCTAAAAACATCACCATGTACCTGCTTCCAACCATACTCATCTCCCAGGTCTCGCTCCTGCAAACAAGTTCAATTAATCTCTCTTGATCAATTTATATATACAAATACTAAAATGTTATCTTGAAAAACCCTAAACCAATCTTTTGGAAAGCACTATTCCTCCGGACAGATGTAGGCTATTAAGCATGATTTGGAATAACCAGGAATGGAAATAAAAATAATGATTAATTCACAATTAAGTTATATTAGATCTGGAAAAAGAACAAAACACCTGATCCTGTTTTTAACTTTTCCATTAAATTTCCTGAGAACTGCATTTTCTTTTTTAAATTAATGTCCAACATATCATATTGGATGAGAAGTGAAATGGGCTCAAAAGAACCCGGGCTCCATAGAGCATAGAGTTACCTGACATTTATCTTTAGGATAGGTAAAACCATGGAAAACCTTATCCTGATAACTCAACCTGACAAGATTCGAACTCAGGACCTCTTGAACTTGAGACAGACACCTACCATCACACTACAGAGGCACACTGAGAACTGCATATATCCATATTAGGCATACAACGCTCTTTAATGTACCAATTACATAGCAATGCGAAAACCTAAAACAGCAACTAGACTTTCTGATTGCAGATGAAAAAGTGAAACCCAATGAATTCCAGCAAATATTGTTGGTTCACACAGAAGATAACAGACACCAAAAATAATAATGAATACAAAGTAACTTGAATGCACTTGATAAACTTTAGCTAGAAAAATTGGAAACAGTAATGGTTCTGCATGTAGAAAATGTTTAATTGTATCAAATTTTGATCCTAGCTAACCTGCATTAATTTAACTGAATCAGAAGCAGGCGAAAAAAAAATTGATATCACATTCACAAGACCTTAATCTACTCATTATTTATACAAAATATTCTTAAAAGTGATTACTAAACTGGTAATGGAGAATGACATGCAGCAGAGTTGCTTCTGCAGAAATGAGGAAAATGAAGTTAATCTGACATCCAAACAGAAATTAGAAAGGAGAAGTTACAAGAGATAATGGCTTGGCAATGAGATTTAAACAAGAATGGAGAAAGTGAGAACAGAGTTAGAGCACAATTTTGTGCTTCATTGTAACATAGTCCATCTAACAGGAATAGTGTAGAGATTAAATTAAAGAGCTGGAGATGATAATGGAAAGAAGAATGGAAACAATGGACATGAAAAGATACAACCTATTAATTTCTGGGGTGGAAGAGCAAAACGGAATCAGAGCATTCCAGAAGATATGGGAATTACTAACAAAGGAATTAGGAATGAGCGAGAGGCTTTGAATTGCGGAACACATTTAGAATTAGGAAATCAGAATGCAAAAGAAACATACTGGTAACATTCAGTAATATGGAATTGGTAACAGAAGGAGGGGACTAATTGAAAGGACTAAGGTGAGGAAACAAGGCTTTAATGCATTTATATGAAACAGCGAACTGTGGATTGATGGACGAGTGGCTAAGCAGAGAAGTGGCATAAGCAACATCAAAGAAGCACAGCATATGAATGTTGACACAGAAGAGACAAACAAGCTAACTTTGATATCCAGGTGAATGTCCAGAACTCACATGGAATAAATATAGTGTGCATTGACAGAGAGAAAGTGTAAACAGTGCAAATGGAAGAGAAGAGGGAGGAAAATTCATAAATGGCAGTCATGAAAAAATAAGGAAAAATGAAATTACTTTATGGCCAGTACAGAGTGAAACAAGTAACGGGAACATGAATCAGGAAAAGGAGTCAGAATTAGGGAGGGAATAGTATATAACGTATATTTGTAAATACTCAAAATTGAAATCTAAACTAATATAAGATGTGCTAAAAGCATTACTTTGAACAAGCCAAGGTGTTTGTTAAATTCGAGAGAAAGTAAACAATACACTTCCAAATCCCGGCCATGGCATTGAATTTTTCATGTTGACTCTATCTATTAAAAACCTTAGCCTATATACGGCTAGTGTGGAGAAATGATTAATTTCCATCAATTAACTAAAATACACTTCCTGTTAACCTGTAGAATACTGTATACAGAACGTGAGCCATCACATGATATTATGCTTATGTTTATAAATGCTTCATTTTTTACCAGCAAAAAGTGTATCAGCTGGATCAACTTGCAACTGAAATGAGACACGTCGCAATCTGTCTTCCCCATTACCACTGCCATTACAATCCAATTGAGTTAGTGTGGGTTCTAATAAAACGGCGAGTTTACAAACAGAAACAGTACTTTTAAACTGGCTGACATTAAACAACATATTCATGAAGAAATTTCCACCAGATTAAATTGGTATATCCAATAGACCTCAGAAAGTGGTCAGTTGCTAATCAGCTGAGGATAGGACTGAGACGGTCTCGAAAATATTCCTGTTTTTAATAGTTGATGTGAGTTTTAGGTTTAATAAAATATGACTCAATAAGTCTTTTAATATGAAAATTATTGCTAATCTTTATTTTTACACAGGTTACATTGCTATATCATTAGAAGATAAGATGTACTATTACTGCTGATTGGTATACAAACATCTGTTCACTACAAACTTTTAAAGATGTTAATGAAAACTGTCCAAATGAAAACTAATTTACATCATGACAATTCATGATACTGATGCTCTATCAACTAGGTATCCTGACGCCCTGATCAGTAACATGGAACCTCCCATACAACTCTGATGCCTACAACTGCGAATGTCTGTCATCATTTAACCCTAAGTTAACCCTTTAACCCTAGTACCTAGTGGTATCTTTGTTTCGAAAAATTGAAGATAAAATGCAAAGAATCACTTTTCATCCTCAGATGAAGTAGCAGAACATTATACCACCTCAGGAAGGTGGTATCATTGCTTTAAAAACTAGTTTCGTTGAATACAAAAATCTACTGATGTTGAACGAAAATATTTTTAAAAACAATAAAATCATTTAAATTTGTAAAACTAGTCATTGTTTGATTTTCTAACATTTTTGATATTGCCATTGTACTGACAGCATATATGTATAAATATAAGAAGTAGTACACTTCACAAGAGATGCACTGAGCGAGAAATCTACCTTTGTAGAAAAGTACCTAAATGCCATAACATGACAAAATAATTGTTTTACTCTCAGAAAAATTAAGATCTAATGTGGTGAAAACTGATAAATACACAAACAATGAATTTAAGCAGAATGGCACTATAATTTATCTTTGTAAATGTGTTCATTAACAAATACTCTTTTAAAAGTAATAAAAGAAATTTTCCAAACTGCAAAACAATCCTTTATCATTCAGCAACTTTCCTCCCAAATAGGTTCATACAAAGAAGATACTTCACAAAAACCATTTCATAATTATAACCGCCCAAATTTCCATACTTAGGTAAAAACTTGTTTTATTTAGTTAATTATATTAGCAACATCTAAATTTCATAGTGAGAATAAATACTCTCAAAGTAATTAACATACCATATCATCCAGTTCTTCATCTTTGCTGTAGCGTGCATAATCTTTCCTTAGAGTCCTCATGAGAATCATAGACACCAGTCCAACTAAGAATATTACCATCATAAAGCTGTTGAAGATACTGAACCAGTGGATCTGAAATTTAAGAAATAATGGTTCATATTAGAACTGTGTGTACGTTTATATGGTTCCCAACATTTTACTGGAATCTACCAACATTGTTTTCTCTAACATCTTGCTTTACATTAGGCTCAGTTTTATTAAATCTGAGAGTGTCATCATGAGGCATAATCAGAAAGTTCACCACTGAGCTGTCTTTAAATCTTACATACATGCAGTGTTCCTGCCTGATAAAAATGAGAGGTCACATGACTTTCTAAAGCCTTACAGTAACAGAAATGAACATGTGTCCTGCAACTGCTGTTCTTTTTCTATGTAGTCAATATGTCAGCTTATAAAGAGCAAAGCTACTTAGGAATATCAAAATACACAAAATCTAGACTAGTATATGAACTAGCAAAGGAGACTTTCTTCATTGAGGGCCTCCAAATGAAGCGAGGGCTACCAAACACAGACGCTTACAAAAAATTAATACAGGACAGAGTGAAGAAGAGGTAAGAAATCGGCTTGAGTTCTACTCAATGGAGGCAATGATGAATAGGAATGGACAGATACTAACCAAGACCTGCGACACTGAAAGCCCAGTTTCTGCCTTACATTCAATTATCCAACAAAGGAGCAATACATTCCATAGGAAGATCAAGTACAAAACACTTAACCAGGCAGGAAAAATGTATGACTATCACATGACTGTCTACAATACATGTCAAGACACTGATAGCAAATCTTTGGAATCCCCTGACATGCGTCGCCTGCAGATGTTCATCTGCTCAAACATGGCTATTATGAGAATTGATAATACACTCCCTCGAGAATTGACATTCAGAGGTGAACAGAACTCTTCATGGAAATTGGGGCTCATCAATGCACCGGTGTAGAAACCAGGTGCAGAAGTTAACACATGGTACAAAATCCCCTGGTTGCGACGCCTCTACCCATTGGGGTTGCTAAGGATGTAGCTGTTGCTCACGAAGAAGCTTCCACACCATACTGTTAGAAGTATCCATTGCATGCACAATGTTTGTGTACTTGTTAATGGATCCTCTTCAACCTAATGTAGTACAGCTTCTTCAAATTAGGTAGTGCAGCATCTTCTTGGAGCACCAGTCATGCCTATTGACGGTGAAGGTACCTCGTTCTTGGAGCCATTGCACAATTCTGGCAAAATGGGTATGGGATGGAGTCATGTGTTGTGGATAATGCTCTTGATACAACTGACTAGCTGTTCTTCCATTCCATTCCACGGTGCTGTACACTAACATCATGTCCGTGTATTCTTCAAATGAGTACTTGCTATTCAAAATAATGTCTAACTCAGTCTCCTCCACTAGACCTAGAAGTTTGTAACATGAATTTCAGAACATTTGGTATATAGGAAAAACAAAAAGAAATATGATAACCAGACTAAAGGAACATATGAGATGCTTAAAATACAAACAAATGGGTAAATCTGCAGTTTCACATCATTTCTGGATGACCAACCATAACATCAAACCGAACATTACACTAATAAAACTGACCAGTCATGCAGCAGAATTGGACACATGAGAAAAGCTTTTCATTTTTTGAATACTAGACATGACATTAACTTGGAGACAGCTTTAATAAAACATGTTAATCATACCATAGATCTTGCCGTATGGGAAAAAAATCTTCATTAGTAAAAATCGTCATAGAGTCATGAATTTTGAAACTCCACCACTGGACATCTTTGACAAGTACATCATGCCATCTATTGACAATATACGGAGAAGAGGAAACCACTACAATTTGCACTAGTCGAGACTCAGGTGAAGATGGGAGCAACAGTTCTTGAACATGTCCTGTGAAAAACAGTGTAAGTGAAGCAATGTGTCAATATCTTCTCAATTCACTTTTATGCTAAGAGTAATAAACTTTGAAATCCCCCCAGTTAATAATTTGATAATTATAAATTCACAGTTTTACCCCCAGAAAGAAGAATGCAGGCAGCAACAACAGACAGTCGGGCTTCAAGGTTGAAAAAGGAAGCAATAACTCATGAAACCAGTCCCTAAAAACAAAAATGTAAATGATGACTATATAGCAAATGGTCTGTTGTCTTGCTCTAAACAGTGCTCAGCTAAACAAGATTTTTCTGGCTGCATCAAACCTACATTTATATGGTGTTCGTTGACTCTCGTATTTACTGATTTTCCTGTCTGTCTTATGTAGGCAGCACTACATATACAAGGAATACAATTCATGGCACTCTTAGTATAAGATTAACCCTTCATTGGACTAATTACATTTCTGATTTTGGATGGAGGTATGTGGACAGTCTTGATGTGTATTTAGCTATCACACTCCTGATCTCACCAGATACCTTGCCAATGAAAGGTATAATGGCTGTTTCAGTCAGTTTGTCTGTTGTATGTTGTGTGCTGGTAGAGGGTTGGCTACATGTGCCTCGTTTAATGGAAGCTCTAATGTCATCCATTGAGAAACTATTCTGTTGGCAAGTGCACCTGAAGTGTTTTAGTTGTACTTGAAAATGGCCTGGCTTGAAATCCGAGAAAATCTTGAGAAGTTACACTGTTAGGAAAGCTTTAGTTTCAATTTGAGTACTATAATACCTTAGTTTCTGTCTTTCTAATGTTGCAATTTTCAGTTTCTAATTACACACAACACAATAATGTTTATAATTACAGAATGTATATATGTATGTATATATATAGGACATGGAAAGTATGAATACCGTTCTTTTATAAAAAACTGAAGCTACTGACAGTGAAGCAATCCAAATATTATAAATAAACTACAATACTTGGTAACTAACTCCACTTATCTACTTAAATTGGTCGAAATTCTCCAGAATTGGTTTTGTGATGTATCCATCACATCCTCAGCTTGTAGACTTAATAGGTTTTTTTGTTACTTCCGGTAGATGGATGGTTCGCTATCATGCTGTCATCTACTGGAGACAACACAAACTTATTGACTGCATTTATTGGCAGAATTTCAAAATTCATAACGTGATTTTTATATTTCAAAATATTTTCTCACAAACCATTAAATTTATCGGTCCATTCAATTGTTGTAATAATTTAAAACAATTTAACTTCTGGATTTATTTCATGTTAAATGACTAAAAATGAAATGGCACCGCTGACTTATCTGCTCATTTATTTCTAAAATGTTCCTTCACTCTGGTTTCCAAAATACATTTGGTCCTACCAATGTAAATTTGATTGCACTCTAAACAGTTAAATTGATAAATGCCAGATTTTTTATGCTGTATTTATTTTGAGGAACTAATGTCATACCAGATTCTTTGAAAATATTTTGAAATTTTTTATTTGCCCCAGGATAAGTAATTTTTTTAAATTATAATCATATTTTACTTTTTTTAAGGGTAGAAATATCATTTACACTTTTTAACATTTAAATCTATTCCTTGGTGTATAAAATCTTTATCAAAACCATTAATTAAAGCAATGTTAATGTGTTTATATTCAGTATTAAATATCAAGTATTGTATTATAGTTAATTGATGGAAATTAATCATTTCTCCATACTAGCCGTTTATAGGCTAAGGTTTTTGATGGATAGAGTCAACATGAAAAATTCAATGCCATGGCCGGGATTTGAACCATGGATCTCCTGATTTCCGTCCAGTCGCTCTTAACCTTTGAGCTACCATGGCGAATTTAATGTCAGGACGGCACGTTGGCCATGGTAGCTCAAAGGTTAAGAGCGACTGGACGGAAATCAGGAGATCCGTGGTTCAAATCCTGGCCATGGCATTGAATTTTTCATGTCGACTATCCATCAAAAACCTTAGCCTATAAATGGCTAGTGTGGAGAAATGATTAATTTCCATCAATTAACTAAAATAATAAGAGTTAAATGATGAAGCATGGGACTCAAGTACTTACGATAGTAAGTCGCCACAAACGGTGTATCTCGGAAGCGAGAGCCCCTAGTGGTCTACCGGGGAAATATAGGAGTCAAATGGAGAATTTAATGTCAGGACAGCACACTGGCCATGGCATTGAATTTTTCATGTCGACTCTATCCACCAAGTATTGTAGTATTTATAATACTGTTCTACTTTCATTTTGCAATCACTTTTGACAGATTTTAGCACCTTGTAAATGTATTTGTTAAATAAAGGTAGAATAAGTTAAGGCATTAATATTTTTGTGGTATATAAATTATAAAATTAGATCCACATTCAAGCTTTTCAAGAAATAAATGTTTTATTTACCCTATGCTGAAAGAAGTTGGGATCCAGATATTTGTCAAATCTATCTTCAAACTTAACATTGGATTTTTTCCAGTTGACCTCATAGGTGAATGGAATCTTAGCATCCAGCTTCAACTTTACTTTGTTTTCTGAAGTCAAATTCACATCTACAATCTGCTTGCCATTGTAGCCTATATCAAACTTTTTGTGCGTCCAAATGTAGTAATTCACAGTTCCATCTTCTTCTTCCATCTCACCAACAATTCCTGCAACAAATGATATATTTCTGTGTAGAGTACATTTTTCACAGCAAATACTAGTCAAAGTTGTGTTGAATGAATTTATAAAGCAATTATTTTTGAATGAAGAAGAGTTACAAAGTAAAATGCAATAGAAACACACCCCATACAGGAAGATCATCAAGGTACATCTGATACCAATAATGATTCTTCACAGCATACGTGAAAGCTTTCTGCTTTTCTTCAGTCAGCTGTATCTCACAATATGGTGTGCTTGATATGTCGGCTGGAAAAATAAGAAACAGGTTTACTTAAACAGTGCAGTTTCTTTAAGATTTAATGTACCATTTCTACAGTAAAGCATGTAAGTAGCTCATACCTTTAAATTCAATCTCTAACCCACTGAACTCCAATTCCACACCTTGGAGAGCTTCACTAAGAGTTTCATGGTAATGTCCAATGCTTTCTTTGGTCCCCACACAGAACGGTAATGAAAAATATGCATAAGTTTCCTGGCGGTTGTGATATGGGCCAACAGTGTTCATCCATAGTACTACCTCCTCATTGTCTTCATACTGCAACATACCAAGAATTATTGTAGTTTCATCCATTGAGATACATTAACAATATTGCATTTTAAACTTGCTTTATACTTTTTGCTATAGAATTAACAATACATCTATCTGAATAGTGTGCCAACTAAACTGACATTTATTATTTATGTCTCATATGTTACTTTGGTTCAGATAAATATAAAGGGACTGGTTACTTAAGAGAACATAATATAATGCATTTTTTGTGTCACATTTCTTTATAAAATAATAACACAAAACCATCACTGCCGCTAGTGGTATCTAGTATGAAATTGGTTGAACATTTTGCTATCAATTCCATTTATTAAGCAACTTTCTATTAATATTTGAAGCAAAAGGTTAGAAACAGTGATGTATTTAACATTTGAATGTACTCATTACTTTCAAACTTTCTATTTTCAGTAATTCTGGCTTTGTAAAAGTACTCGATTCTTTAATTGGCAATGTCTTTTTTTATGGTTTGTCCCGAAATAGTATACAGAAATGCATAATGCAAGTCTGTGTGAATATTGCCTTGGTCTCTTCATGTTTTGTTTTTTCTTTTATTACTTGAAATTCCTCTTTCCACTGTTATTGAAAAAAAAAACCAACAAGTATTCTGGTTAGTTTCTGTCCTTGGACATCAAAACCTTTTACTGAAAATATGCAAGTAAATGGAATAAAGTTATTTTAAATCCAATAAACAGTTCTACAAGGTAACAGACATCACTGCTTTATGCTCCTATAAAATGTTATTCAATGTGCCAATTGAATTCATTTGTAGTGAAAAGAAAATGTATAGAAAGTTGCCATACATATTGAAAATGATAAGACAATGAGCAAATTAGGTAAATAATAATTTAAAGCGCACAAGTGGTATGCACTAATACAAGGCCCTTATGTGAACCACTTAGTAACGTGTGTCACAGCTTCTCTATTTCTACCATGAGGAAAAGTAAAGATTTCAGTAGGGATAATATTTGAGAAGAATTTATATCACTGGGGAAACATAACTGTAGGTTATAAGCTAGGAGCAATCTAAGGGAAAGAGAGATGTTTATGTCAGCACAACTTCTTAGTTTTAGGTCTATGTTACATTTGTAGCTCTAAATCTTGTAAAAATATATCATTTACTTTAATATTAGCTATAAAATTTTCCCTCCTTTAGTATGTGCTATATATTTTGCTTCCACCTTATGTAAAGAGCAGTCCCTACCCAGGCAATATTGGGACCTTCTATGTAGGTAGGTAATTAAATAAAGAGAGAAAGAAAGGAAGGAAGATTGGATTGGATTGTTCAGAGAGGATTCGGCACCTCGACCAGACTGGTCTTTTGTATCTATGTCCCAAGTGAGGGAGGATGAGGAAAGAGGAGACAGAGCGGCCGACCCCAAGGAAGGAAGAACGAGTTTTAAGTTAACTCTCCTATGCTGAACAATCCAGTTCAACTTCTTACATTACTAATAATAATGTTAGGGATGACAGAGAAAACATTTTAAATATCCAGTAAGACAAAAAGTATAAACTTGGAAGAAGTGTAGGGACAGTGAAGCACAAATTAGTACAAAAGTGAATCGAGAAGATATTGACACATTGCTTCACTCACACTGTTTATTCACAGGACATGTTTCAAGAGCTCTTGCTCGTATCATCAGCTGATACTCGACTAGTGCAAGTTGTAGTGGTTTCCTCTTTCTCAGTTTTGTCAATAGATGGCGTGATGTACTTGTCAAAGATGTCCGGTGGTGGAGTTTCAAAATGCATGACTATGACGATTTTTGTTGATGAAGATTTTTTCCCATACGGAAAGGTCTATGGGGTGATTAAACATATTTTATTAGAGATGTTTCCAAGTTGATGTCATGTCTAGTATTCAAAAAATGAAAAGCCACTGCTGATTTTTCTGTTTCACCATTTTTAATGTTTCTTAGATGTTCTTTAGTTCTGATGTTAATATTTCTTTTTGTTTTTCCTATATAAATTTTAGGGCAAGTTTCACATTTGATCTCATAGATTCCTGGTTTTTCTTTGGTAGAAAAACCAGAAACATTAAAAATGGTGAAACAGAATAATCAGCAGTGGCTTTTCATTTTTTGAATACTAGACATGACATCAACTTGGAAACATCTCTAATAAAATATGTTAATCACCCCATAGACCTTTCCGTATGGGAAAAAATCTTCATCAACAAAAATCGTCATAAGAGTCATGAATTTTGAAACTCCGCCACCAGACATCTTTGACAAGTACATCATGCCATCTATTGACAAAACGGAGAAAGAGGAAACCACTACAACTTGCACTAGTCGAGTATCAGTTGATGATAGGAGCAAGAGCTCTTGAAACATGTCCTGTGAATAAACAGTGTGAGTGAAGCAATGTGTCAATATCTTCTCGATTCACTTTTGTACTATCCAGTAAGACATTTGACCATCTATTTATATCTGCTTACGGAAATGGAGATGGAGATGTAATGCGCATCAATTTGTATAGGCAATGAACAACTGTTGACCACAACGTTGATGTAGTATAGAAGACTGTATTCAAAAGAATTTCTATATTAACACATTATTTATATTAGTTATTTTTAATATAAAATTCTGAAAATGGCATGTTCATTTATTTCCAAAAATAGCCCCTTGGGAACTGATGGAGACAAACTATGGATACACTTTACATACAGAGTAGATATAATACCCGTTGATGACTCCACACATAAAGAGGTTATTAGATATACATATCTGAACCTTGTCAGGTTGTGCAAGTGAGACAAGGATATTGAAGATTAAAAGAATAAAGGCACATAACCTTTGTACAAGAGGTTGGTGCAGACTATTTTGCAGTGAATAAGAAATATATAAAATGTAATTTCTATAATATAAATGTCAGAAGTAACAATATTACATAAACAGAAGGGGGAAGAGAAAGAGAGAGATTCCAAAACAATAACATACAATTCCCTTTCAGACAAACAGTCCAAGTTTTTCTTAGCTTTGTGTGAGATGACTGGTGCAGATATTCTGTCTCATAAACTAGAAAATCCCTAATTTCATGCTTTTATGGAAGAACATACAAGTAAAAAGCTTCCAAATCTTTAACACTGAGACATAGCTATTTAAAACTCTCTTACAATAGACTATTAAATTTCAATTTATTGCAACCAATAGATTTACATAATTTCTGGCATTGTCATTTAACATTAAACAATTACAGTTAAAATATAACAATAATTGGAAATAACAATTACTTATAAATACTCATCTATGTCATAAAATGCACAATTTATAAGGTAAATCTTTAACTCTTTAGTGAATTTGGAACCCGTTATTTGTATAATCGAGGATGGCAATTTATTGTGTAGTGCTTTACCAATCACATATGGATTTTTTTCAAAAAACTTCTTACTTTTCCCTTCCCTATACATACAATTTTTTGCTGTGTTGTACGTGTGCACACTGCTATTGATCTTTATATTTGACTTATGTTTGACTAAAAGAATAACTCTAAAAATATATGAGACCAGTTAAAATACTTTCTTTTTTATATACTGCCCTACAAGAATCCCTGGGTTTTAGTGAGCAAACAATCCTTAGACACCTCTTCTGTAGTACTAATAACCGCTTCAAATTATCTTTATTCATTGTGCCCCATAGTTTAAATGTGGATGGATGATTCCATAATAAATTAGTTTTAAATTTGGTTTTACCAGATAGCAGGGGCGGCTTCTCAATGGGGTAGCATGTTTGCGCTACAACCAAAATGCCGGGTCTCCCTTTAATGCAAGGGCATGTTCCATTTGGCGTTCAGTTCGACCTTGTCTAGTGCAGTGGTCCTCAGCGCGCTATATTGTTTGCAGGTGCCATATAGTTCACTCTCAGTTGCAAACCACTGGTATACAACTCAGTTGCAAACCACTGGTATACAACTCAGTTGCAAACCACTGGTATACAATGGGGAGGTATAGGCCAGGATGAACCTAGGGCGTGACGAGGCAAGTAGGGGGGAAGGGCGAGGCTTATGGCTGCATAAGGTTGGTTAACCTAGCAGCCAGAGAATAGTGAATGCCAAGCCTTCTTCTTCTGTTTTCAGTGCCACCTATTATTCTCATATTAAATGTTCGCATCGGTCAACTATTACCACAGATTACTATTACCTACCAGAGCATAGCCACATGTTTTGTGCCGTGTTTTGTTAGCTGTGTCGTGCTTTAAGTAGTGAATAAGAGTGATTTATTTAAATACAAGTATATTGTGTTATATAAGGAGAAACAATGAATTCCATAAAGGGTCTATTAGCACATCCTTTTTAAAAATGAGCTTAGAAGAAAAAACCGAAAATATGCGACTTGGAAGTCCCACGCCAAATATAAAAATCACATAGGTAGTCAAAACAAAAACAAGATATTTGAACAGGAACTTTAACAACAATGCATATGAGAAATATAATTTGATGCGTGGTTGTAATATTAAAAATAGCTTGTTTTGCTTTCCTTGCATTCTCTTTGGCGGTGAAGATCCGTGGACAAAACATGGCGTGAATGCTTTGCAGTATCTTCATGATCACGCTAAAAACATGTAACTTAAAAACTGCACATGAAAAACACAGTTTTGCTATGCTTGGCAATGTAAATATAGCAAAGCAGATGAAATGTGTAGTGTTTAACGCCCGCTTTTACTACATATGGCACCGCAGGCGATGGCACTGATGATACATAAGATGAAGATGGAGCACCGGTGGAATGAGATGGCGGGGGAAACCGGAGATCCCGGAGAAAACCCACCCCAGCGCTGTGTTGTCCACCACACATCTCACTTTGTAAAGCAGATGGACAGTGCATATCGGAGAACAATTGAAGAACACAGCCAGAAAGTGGCTCAAAATAGGTATGTTTTAAACATTATTGTTAACTGCATTAGGTTTTGTGGAACCTTTGAGTTAGCTCTACGAGGACACAATGATTCAGATACGTCAAGCAATCCTGGTATTTTTCGAGGACTGATAAACTTCGGGCAGAGCTAGATTGTGTTCTGAAAAACCTATCTGGAGAATGCTACAGTGTTTAAGGGGACCTCCAAGACAATCCAGAACGAAATCTTGCAATGTATACTTGAAGTCTGCCATGAAGAGATATCAAGTCCGTTTTTAACTGCATAAATAGAAGAGTGTTATGCTCTAGAGTGTTTCTGAAATACACATGTTGTGTTATACGCTGTGAATTACTGTTAACTTGTGTATACAGCAGTCTATAGTGGTAGGCTTAAACAACCGTTTGTTACTTTAAAAAAATTAAATTGCATGGATAAATTTGTGAACCACCGATTTTCAGAGCCACACGCCGCTCCTGCCAGATAGTAAGCCATATAGTTCAACAAATAGATACCCTTGCTAATTTTATTAGACATATAATTTACATGCCTTGTCCACGATAAAGTTTTGTCTGTAAGTAGCCCTAGAAATGAGTGGTCATCAGAGGTGTCTATTTCTTCACTTCCCATTTTAATTCTCATATTCCTGTATAGAAATTTATTCACTTTAAAATATAGTATACTTGTCTTGTTTAGAATGAACCAATGCATCATTTTCCTTCTGTTAGTACTACCACGTGTAAACACCAATTTTGAAAAACATATGAAAACATTTCAACTATATAGCTTGCTGTGGTAACTTCAATTTTGTTCTTCTGTAGGTCCCCAAGATGCTATCCTTGCTTACTTCCATTTGAAATCTATAAACACAAGACTCCTCATTACATTCTTAAACACTTCATAATGCAATGAATGCACTTTTGAAAACTTCTGAACAACTATAGGGCTGCAACAGGTTTTATATGTTATATTTCACATCACTTTACAGAACTAACTTGACTTTTTAATTTGAGTTACTTTATTAGAGTTTATTCATTTATTTGTAATGAGAACACTAATAAATGTATTTCATCATGTCAAAAATTAAAACAAGTATTTCTGCAGAACTGAAAATCAAATAGATTTGTTGAAATTAATTGCAACAATCTAATGGAGAATTTGTGAACAAGAAAAGTGTATGACGTATGACATAATTTCAAGATTACTGATATACTATCAGGTAAGAAGCATTCCCTTGAAAAAGAACTGGAAACCCACAATATTTGTTGCTTTAAGCAAGCCAGTATTTTCTCTATCTTTAAGTCTGTAATATTTGACAAAAGAAGTGTTTCAATGATTATGTAGAAAATGAAGCTAGCTACAGTGAAGCAATGAATAGTATACAAATATAACAATTTGTAACAAAAACTTCACTTCACTTATGAAAATTATGTTAATTCTTCTTTTTAGCCCGCCTCGGTAGCGTAGATGGCGGCATGTCTTCCTCACGTTCAAGAGGTCCCAAGTTCGAATCTCGGTCAGGGTGAGTTACCTGGATAAGGTTTTTCCAGGGTTTTTCCTTATTCTGAAAGACGAATGTCGGGTAACTCTAAGCTCCATGGACCCTGGACTCATTTGAGCATCATTTCATACATTCCATTCACCGTCCAATATGACTTAACGTTGGGGCAGACGTAAATAAAAAAATAAAAAATATCTTCTTTTTAATTTCATTTAAAAAGAATTAACATCATTTTCTTAAGTGAAGTTTTGTAACAAATTGATGTATTTGTATAATGAGTGTTTCAAATTTGAAAATGTACGAAAGGTGTTTAATGTATTGTAATTCAATATTCAGTAATAAGTACAAGTGAAATGTGCCTAAGGATAAAAAAATGAGGGTAACTTTTAAGTCATTCTTTCTTTTAAGTCATTTTTAATAAATTATGTCAGTATTCTTTAGATCAAAATCCAGGTCCTAGTGACGATATAAAATTATAATAATTTGTAACTTAAAACTTCACTTATCTTATAAGAAATGAAACTGGCTGAGGATGTGAACGAGTGTTTTCACAAAATCGTGATCCTGATCAATTTTATAAGAAAAGTTTCAAAATTTCTTATAAGGTAAATAAAGTTTTAAGTTACAAATTATTATATTTGTATATATTTGTTTGCTTCTCTGTTAATAGCTTCATATTTTACGTATTTCCTAGTGACTAGTTTCTTTTCACATAACATGGTGCATAAGTTGCACGTGGTTGTTCTGAAGTGGCAGTTCATTGTCTTGAAACATACAAAAGCTAAACCACAGAGGAGTAGCTCAGCAAATATTAGTTATATGTAACTCATTCCAATTAACTAGTTACTATATTTCATAACTTAATGTGAATACTTTGTCAGTGAGATGCTAACACGGAGGATAGGAATTGCAAAGCATCATAATTTCTTTAAGAAGAAATCAAAAAATGCCTGCCAAATTAGCATCACCATGAACAGCAATTGAAGAAGTAACATTGCCACCATCATCAACAGTAGCAGAATAAGCACATCCTCTCCATTAACCCTACCCTTAAACAACAACAGCCTCATCTGCGACAGGAATTTTGGTGATATGCAGCACGTTGACTATTTTGCAGCACCAGGTTGGGAAGCCATTTTGTAGCAGGAATTATGGTGTTCCACATTGCTGCAGGGGTTGTCTGCTGTCCTCCTGGATGGTGACGAAGCCATGAGTTGCCACTTCTTCTCGATCTGAGTCCTTGGTTGAGATCTGGTACTCAGATGTATTGATGTATATAAAAAAAATCTCCTGCGCTGCTTAAGTCGTTACATGAGGACCTTTTTCTCAAGTGTGGTTGCAAGTCAATCATTTTTTTAAATAAACTCATAAATAAATTTTGATTAATTTATAAACATCCAAACTTGTAATTTAATTGCGATACTTTATGCCAATTTTTTAAACAACACTTTACATAAGAATGATATTTCTTCGATACAATTTTCTGAAAATCAGTTTTAACTATTTTTAATATTTTAGTCCATTGACTTCGACATTCCACAATCCAAAACATGTCTATTTTCTTCAACTTTATGCAATCGAAAGACACTCTGCGTTTTAGATGTTTTACCAAAATTATTGATTTTCCCTTCTCTCGTTGAAATTACTACCAATCAAACTTAATTTTCACTGGTCCATGTCACACAATACATAATCTCATTTTTAAAACTACCAATGATAAAACATTCACATCATATGACTTACATGTTGCATCATCTTATGACCTAGTGAATTTTAACAATTTCCTTTCTTATTCATTTTAACCTGTCCATATCGATTCTTAAATAATTAAACATATTTAAATAATTTTACAATTCTTGGGGCCTATTCAAAACAACTGTAACACATCTGAAACATCACTCCTCCAAATGGTAATATGAAATCCTGACCATGCTGGTCCTTAGGATATGGTATCAAAACTTAGTGGATTACATTCAAGATACATTCATTTTTATATAAAACAATACCACTATGAAACATGTCCCAAATTTTTAGTTGCTGCAATGATATGTGATGGCCTCATGCTTTATCACGCAACCACTTTACAGCTTATCCAAAATTTCAAGTTTGTGTTTGAGGCCTAGTATAACGTGTTTCCTTTAGAAGCCATTGTATGTACTGAACTCTAAAGAAAGCCACAAATTCAATCACACAAGCAACAATAGTATATAATAAAATTGACACATTGTTGCACATTATTTCCGCTTTTAACATTACGCAAGCTACAAGAGGCCAGATTCTGAGAGACTGGACCATTGAGAGCTGGATTAGCAAGAGTTGTGTTACTCCGAAGTTGAGCATTTCTGAGAAATCAACAGTATTATGCATTCAACGTCTGGAAGTATAATTTGTTTGAAATGCCTACAATGATGTAACACATACTGATATTTTGTACAGTGTCTGATTTGTTTCTTTAGCAAATCTGAAACAGAATTTGCTTCTCTGATGGTTTGTTGAAATGTATTTGTTTTCCAGATATTGTATCAATTTTTGTTATCACTTTCTTGGTTAACTACTGCTGGATTTTAACATCAGGCACTAAAAGTGCAGAGTATATTTGTATTTAGTTGTTCTTACAATCTTCATATTGAAGGTTGCAATCTTTGTTCATATTACTTTTATAAGAACAATACTTGGATACTATGGTCTTCTATCTTTATCTTCCAGCATACTGGTTTTTGCAAGTCTTGCAAATACAGGTGACAGCGTTTGAGTTGGAAAAATAATCCAGAAAGGCCTTATTAAGGTGAAAGTTGGATGTAATAATTTCAAGTTTGGATGCTCCTGCATTAAGTAGTTGTGCAGAATAACCATATTATCACAATTACAATTTTCTGCATTTTATTTTATTCTTTGCAACTATTGGTTTCTTTCCAAAGACTAACTTTATTTTCACTTAGACAAAAGCTTTTCCTAAGACCATTAGGTTTTGCATATTTATCTGCAGAGGGAGCCAATGAAGCACTGCATTTTTTCACAGGGTGTATGGACGTGTGATTCTGCACCGCAATCAAAGCCAAGCTACGGATGCAGCTTTGGTCTCTCCAGGTTCTGCAGTATTGAATTACCAATTATAAGATGTAGTTCAATTACAAATAATTATTTTGTCCTGAATTTAGTCACAAAGAATATCATTGCTCAGTATGTGTTTTCTACTGCACAATGTGAGTTTCTTTATGTTTCACATGTATTAACTCAATCAGTTTGTCAAGTGGAAATATGATTTGCAGAATGTTTTCTGGGTGTTAAAAGTTCCAAGCCATACAATGTTCTGTACACACATTTCAAACCCAAAGGAAACATTCAGTTTAAGAAAAGACAGCATAGCATTCTTACTGAAGAAACATTGGACAACATCGGTCATCGTTTGGAGACTTGCCCTCCCTAAAGATTGTTCAGGCATCTTAAACAAGAGGCAACCATTGCTTATGGCTGTGTGGAAGAGGTACTAAATCACTGAAGTGAAAACCACAAAAAATAACTGTGGCACATGCTTTTCAAATCAATGATCCTGTTATTAGGTGCACATTTTGTGAGTGGAATCTTAATAGTGTATAATAGCAAAACATATCCACATTTAATATTTTTCTCAGATAAGGTTTGATTCCATCTTCACGAATATGTGTGCACACAAATTATGGGAATCCTGACAAACTTAATATTGCTCATAACGTATCTTTCCATAAGAAATGCAGCGCCATGGCTGAATGGTTAGAGGGCTCAGCTCTCACCAAGGCAGCCCGGGTTCGATCCCAAGCAACTGCAAAGTGAGATTTGTGGTGGACAACACGGTGCTGGGGCAGTTTTCTCCAGGATGCCCGGTTTCCCCCACCATCTCATTCTACTGGTGCTCCATCTTCATCTCATGTACCATCAGTGTCACTGCCTGCAGCGGGTGTTAAAACCCTACACACTTCCATTACAAAAAAAAAGTGTGTGGTACCCATGAGCAAAGAAAGATATAGGGCTAATTCTCTCAGTCAACAATAAACAAAAAGTATTTTCACTTATAAGGGAAATTAATAATTGTTCCAACACAAAGCATGTAGGCAAACTTTGAAAGATGGAATCAAAATTAAAAAATTCAAAGTCATTGCCACCATCTGAACCAAAGATCTTCCATGCTAGGCATGACTGCTCTAGCTCAGAGAAACCTTGGCAACATGTCCATATGGCATTAAATTCTCCGACTCACATTTTCCCAGTATACCACAAGGAAATCTGAATTCGAGATAACATATCCAATGACGAATTACAATTTTCATAATACACAATTTATATAAATATTTCATTTATTAAAACAAAAACACTGCCAACTGCCAGTATCATATGTGCCGCCAGTGTGCTGGAATTTTGTCTTGCAGAAGTTCTTTTATGAACCAGTAAATTCACTGACATGGGGCTATCATCTTGAAGCACACTTGAAAACCATTCGTCTGGGACACATTGAATACACAACTTTGGGATCAATAAGCCGGCGTCTAACCAGTCACCCAGGCCAACAGTCAACAACTAATGACCCCTACACACATGTATACAATTTTGCCCACCCCTTTTTAGGCAATAAAGCCACAGTGAGCACAATCTTGCTTTTTTTTTTCAACAAGACTTTGCCATAGGTCATACAACTTAAATTAACTTAAATAATAAGAGTTAAAATGATGAAGCCTAGGACTTAAGTACTTACAATAGTAAGTCACCACAAATGGTGTATTTCGAATGCGAGAGCCCCTAGTGGTTTAGCAGGGAAATATATGAGTCAATTGGAGAATTTTATGTCATGACGGCAAGTTGGCCATGGTAGCTCAATGGGTAAGAGTGACTGGATGGAAACCAGGAGATCTGTGGTTCAAATCCTGGCCGTTGCATTGAATTTTTCAAGTTGACTATCTATCCAAAACCTTAGCCTATATATGGCTAGTGAGAAGAAATGAATTATTTCCATCAATTAACTTAAATGCATAGCATTACTTTTGCCCAGAAAAGTTACTCAAAAACAAATTAAATTCTAAATTAAAAAGATGATAGCTCACAGGAGAATACGCCAGAGAAATACAAATCAGCTGCAATGACTATAAATAAATCTACATCCAGAAGACTAAAAGGAGCATAAAAGCAAGAACTTTATCTTGATTATCATGAAGAGAATAGAAGTATGAATCATGGTACAAAAGGTCTGCTAAAGCTATACAAAAATAAATGATAGTACATAGAAAAAGTTAATAATATAACATATTAAAATATTTTTTATATTTGCATTTAATTTAGTTTTCAATTTTTTATGTCAGGTACACTATACTAAATCACCATCTTTTCCCTGTAGTGAAAATTTAGAATAAAAATGTCATATACATCATAATCTTAATTATATGTGTTGTTACTATATCAATCTTTTCATCACATAACGTATTGTGAAATTTGCACTAAGGCCTACAATAATTAATGTAATTCTCAAAAATATTTAACAGAAATATATTAAAGAAACAAATTTTAATGAGAAAATATATATGTATTAGCACAAAAAAAAAGAGGAATAGTAAGAATAAAAAATTAAAATTTTGCAAAATGTGGCTTTCCAATTCCTTATAAAGTGACCTTTCTTCTGCCTCCTTTTGTAAAGGTGTCACCAACTCCACTTGTTGGGAACAATATATGCAGGACTCCAAATCATATGTTATGATACATATGAATGCTGCTTTAATTTCAGCAACATGTCATAAATTTGTCAAATTACTCAAGTGGAAACAACCCAAAACAGTAGGTACATTACCATAAATTTATCAAGCTACATCTAGGCAAAATCAAAGACGCCAAAGTGGAAACTCAACAGACTGTACTATAGCTATGTATCCATTATATGGAAGGAAAGACGACTCAGATCATGTACTTATATGAGCATAATGGAGCAGTAGCACTACTGGGAATAGAAATATACCTTGGAAATAAACAAAACCTGCTTAAATAACTACAGAGATTTTAATGAGAGTTTACAAATTTTTGTCTTATGGTGCCTGAAATTTTATCATTGGCGCAATGGGTTTTGGAAGGAATTTTATACAACCTTGTGTAACTTGGCTATGTTATGTGATAGATGCAAAACACACTACAAAAGTTCATTTCTGTTCACTTTTAGTATCTGCTGGGCAAGTAAAAAGTATGGAACAATGCCTGTAACCCCGCTGATATATTTTTTTTTTTTTTTAGAAAAGCTGTAAGATATCAACTCGCTCTCATATTACTATGATTACAAATAAAGGAGATGAGTATTTTTATTTTTTGTTAAATGGCAACATTTGTTTTTTCTGCACTCCTTCAGTCCTCAAGTCTCAAAACGTACAAATACCCTTTCAAACCGCAATTTAAATTTATTAGGACCTTACTTCATGTGTACTGACCAAAGGAAAATGCATCATTACTTCAAATTGAGTAGGTTTTGAATTAAACAATACAGTAGGCTACTTCAATATGTGGCTCTGGATTGAACAAATAGACAAAAGCTAAACTAATAAGGACAATAATGCTTACTTCATTTCAAAATCTTCCTGAAAGTAATTCGTCACAGCACAACTTACAGAAAGACAACGAATTGAAATACTGCCAAGATCTCCTGATCTGAATCCCTTACTTTTTCTTGTGGGGATATTTGAAGTGGACGGTTTACAAGAACCGACCAAGAGATCTTGAAGAGTTAAAGCGAAGAATTGGGCAATAAATGCAGCTGCTCAGGTGAACAGTGTTGCTGGAAACATTAACTAATTTCAAAAACAGACTTTGGCAATGTTTAGCAATAAGTGGAGGCCATTTTGAACTTCTTTAGAAGTGAATTCATCATGTGTTACAACACAGCACCACTAATTTTGTTATGAATGTGTTTTCTTGGTTTAAATTTCATGTGCTGTAATATGTCCTAATAAATTCAAATTACAATTCAAAAAACTTCTACATGTACATTGCAAGATCTGAGGACCGCTCCCCCCCCCCCCCCCCCAAAAGCCACTAAAAACGCCTTGCTCTATTTACAATAACAGTAATATGAAAACATGTTGATATCTTACAGCTTTTCTAAAAAAAAAAAAAAAATAACACTTCACAAAACTATGACAAAGTTACAAGTATTGTTCCATTCTTTTTACTCACCCCATAAAATGAAATGCATAATACAGTTATTTCTGCAAGACTTTGTGCTGGCATATAACATTTATTTCAACAAGTCCCTTTGTATCTATAATGAAATGCATAATGTAACTATTTCGCCACATGTTTATCTCAATGTAAAAATTAACATCAAAGGTTTTCCAGGTGACTTTAATTTAGTAGGTGCAATAGTCTTTCTTTTTTCTTAAAATATTTATAAATGACTTTTACATATCTTATTTTATTCTACCAAAGTTTAAGTGCTTATATTTATCTTAAGAAATCTTTTGAGTTTTATACCTCCAAAAACAAGGATTCAGAGGTATATGAAAATTCCTGTTCTATTTCAATGAGGGTATTTAAAGCACTTATGTATTGTTTCAATATTAGAAGCTAAAGCATTTCAAGGAATTTTACTTTGCCTTCTCTCTTCCAGCCAATTTTTTACATTAATTATGTTAAGTAAAATTTATTTTATGATCTACACTTTTAAGATCATAATATTTGCAAGCCTTTGCTTAATATGTATAAAAATAATAAAATAATCCCCCCCCCCCCATAAGTTATGTTTTTAAAGCAAAAATCAGTATTATTTAAATTAAAACATATATTAAAAAAAAACATGTAATGATGTATGGTGGTGGTGTTTAAAATGATTTACGTTGATTTGGCGAGGTTGTTTTCTGTATAATGTGTTCAATGTCCTAGAACACTCCTCAGTGATGGAGCTACACAAAAACAAAACAATAGAGAACGGTGACAACATATACCAAAAGCTGATAAATGTCTCTATTTAGCAGTCAGTTTAATTGATTATAATGTTCAAGATTAATTTGTCAAAATGTAAATATTGAAAATGTATAATTTAAATCCAAAAAGGCACCTTTGTAATATCAATGGATAAAATAATTCTTGTTTCACTACAAAACCAGAATGTGTTGCAACTGTAAATGCACAACTACCACACACTTAAGTGCTTCAATCATGAGGAAGCATTATTGATTTACTGTAACACCAAGGTCTATCAACTTATTCAGTAATTACTTTTTGACACTATTTCATAAATTATATTAGATATTTATATTCATAATAAATTATTTCATTTACTTTCAATTATTTTATACTGCAGTTTTAATATGTGCTTTGTCAACAAAATACTTTTACTATACAAAAAACTGAAAAGACAATTTAATTACTACACAAATATAATTATTTATAAGAAAAGCTTCACTTATCTTTAAAGAAATTTATGAAAATTTCAATAAATTGTCAAATTCTTTAAAGATAAGTGAAGTTTTTGTTACAAATAATTATATTTGTGTATTATAAGTTGCTTCACTGTTACTAGCTTCATTTTTTACATAATTTGCAATTTAATCATTTAGACATAATTAATATGCATAGAAAAAGTTTATTGACAAGTAGATTCAGAGTGAAGAAATTCAAAACACAGCTAGAACTTGCACCCAGGTTCTTTAGCTTACTGCAGCTCTCACCACAGCAACATGCCAACATAACAGTTAACAGTTAGAGTCTCACATTTTCCCCAGTGAGCCGTAAGATTTCAGATTCAATCAACACACTCAGTAGTAATTAACCAATAAGCCCAAGCCTTGTAGTACTTAAAATATGTTTCCAAAGGGATATATTACCTCAAAATAAATTTAAGATAAATGAGCAGCGTTAAACGGAAATATTTCAGCAAATTAAAAATGATATTATTACTCAGAAAGCTACATCAATGTTTGTTGTTCAAAATACTGAATTTTACATTGTTTTTCAGGATATGAAAATAAATTTGTTACAGAAAATATTAATTCTATCTAATGAAAATAAAATTGTAACCCTGAATTACATGAATCACCAAAAAGCATGCACACACAAACTAAACTTAATCTATAAACAGCAGGATCCAATAGATTCACTGTGGCTCGCCATGCATTTATTACATGTTCACTTACCAAATAACCTATATTCTCATTTAACCTATTGTTCCTTAACATTTGTGGTGAATTTGAAGGGCTTGGGAAGAGGGAGGGACCTGAAGAAATGCCCATTATGTCACCAAAGGGATAAACAATGACATTTACTTTAAGAATTTTTTTTTTTTTTTTGTAATTTACGTCCTCCAACATTTAGTCATATCGGACGATGAATGAAATGGGTGAAATGATGCTCAATGCGTCCAAGGTCCATGGAGCTTAGAGTTACCCGACATTCGTCTTTCAGGACAAGGGAAAACCCCGGAAAAACCTTATCCAGGTAACTCACCCTGACCGAGATTTGAACTCGGGACCTCTTGAACATGCTAACATCTACGCTACCGAGGCGGGCTACTTTTAGAATGTGATGAAACTATGTTGCTTAGGGAGATGACAGGTAAAAAGTATGGGCATGGTTACCAACTGAAATTCAAGCAATGAAGTTAATGAGTGCAAAAACTAGGAAAAATTTAGTTGAAATTGGGAGCTTTTTGGGCAAAGTAAGAGCCAAATGGTTGAAGAAGATAATTAAACACAACGAAAATGAAGTTTTTTTTTTTTTTTAGTTAAGATGCAAATAGGAACCCATTAGCTGGACCTCAGAGTTTGGGTCCATTGGGCCCAAGGGTAAGCAGCAACTCAGTGTAGTAATAAGTATGTAAATGTATAATACTTTGTAAATGAATGGAAATAAAAATTACTTACTTAACATGTGGTTACATGATTGGCACAATTTACTTAAAAGAATTTGTGGTTTAGATTTTTTCAATATCCATAAATAATTATCATTTTTAAATCAAATTACTTCAAATGTGAACATATTAGGTTGAATATGTATGTGAAAAGCAATGTTTGTTGGTTTCCTCAACTTCATTGAAATAACAGCAGAAGGGATATCAGGAAATTATTCAGAAATTGAATTAATTATTATTTGGGCACATAATGCAACATTCAGCTTGTTGCTCTAAAACACTAAGTAGTTGACAACAATCTCGTCAACTGAAGCTGTTGACGTTCAGTGTGTTCTGACAGTAAACTGAAATGGCAATTATTACGTAAAAAATGAAGCTAGCTACAGTGAAGCAATGAATATTACACAAATATAACTATTTGTAACAAAAACTCCACTTATCTTAAGAAAATGATGTCAATTTTTCTTTTTGAGATCGATTTTTTAAGATAAGTGAATTTCTTTTTTTAGCATAAAAGTGAATCGAGAAGATATTGACATATTGCTTCACTCACACTGTTTATTCACAGGACATGTTTCAAGAGCTTTTGCTCTTATCATCAGCTGTTACTCGACTAGTGCAAATTAGACAAATTTGCACTAGTCGAGTAACAGCTAATAAGAGCAAAAGCTCTTGAAACATGTCCTGTGAATAAACAGTGTGAGTGAAGCAATATGTCAATATCTTCTCGATTCACTTTTATGCTAATTTGTGCTTCACTGTCCCTATGCTTCTTTCAAGTTTATACTTTGAATGATTAGGCCTACAAGTCTGAGAAGCATTCAAATCTCGATAGTGTTATTTTTATACTGTCAAACAAGATGGAGGACCAACAAACAGTAAACTTGTTTTCAGACAATTTGCACTAGTCGAGTAACAGCTGATATGAGCAAAAGCTCTTGAAACATGTCCTGTGAATAAATAGTGAGTGAAGCAATGTGTCAATATCTTCTCGATTCACTTTTATGCTAATTTGTGCTTCACTGTCCCTATGCTTCTTTCAAGTTTATACTTTGAAGTTTTTGTTACAAATAGTTATATTTGTGTAATAATGAAATGACATTGTTTAAATCTTATTGAAAGATAAACTTTGTAACAATTTTGAACAAAAGATCTATAATTTTCAGTAATGTGTAATATATCATGTGTTCCATCACATAAGACATCCATGAATTTGTGCATTAGCTTTCTATTCCCACATTCTAAAGCTGGAATCAGCAAATCTTTACTTTGCATCCTTTAATGATGGAATAAAAACAACTTCTGTATAATTTGTATACAGAAGTTAGAATTTGTGATGTGTAATGTTTGCAAATATTTGGGAGAAATTCCACATTTTTCATGACAAACTAAATTTTAATTTACTGCCTCATAATACACTTGGAAATTCATAACATACACACACTGAAACCAAATGTTTCCAAATCCATACGGAACAATGCTGTATTAGTGGGGAATGTTGGCAATTAGGTGAATAAGCCTGGAAACATAATCTTGTATTTGTGTTTCGCTGCTTACCGGCACACACAAAATGTTTTAAAGAAAAATTTGTTCAAGAATTTAGGCTTACTCAATGTAAACTGTGTAAAAGTGCTAAAAGACTGAGAGAAAAATTAATAAAAATAAATGGCAGTAGTTGATACTTTACTATCCTGTAACAGCATACATTCTATGTAACACATTTATGTTAGTGCAGTACTATTTTTGTCATGCATGCAAATCAATGAGAAGAGTTATTGAAGCATTTTACTTTTAAACCTGCAGCTTTTCCTTATTTGATTAAAGTTCTGCATTACTAATAAGGAGCTGCAGTGCACATAATGCACAATTACAAGGCATGCATTCAATTAAGGGATTTTTTTTTTTTATATAAGAAGAGAGAGGAGTGCAAAGGCTGCAACTGCAAAGCATTCACGAAAGCATAGCCGAAACATCAGTGCAGCTAAAACCTATGATCACCAACAATCCATTAATAATCAGGATTATTGAGCACAATCACTAACATACTTTTCTCAAGCTTTAATAACCATTAACCATAATCAACTCTAATACATTAAACATGGACCTGGAATCAACTTATTTTCTTCCAGTATGTTCCATTACGATAGCACATACAATATAGTACCTGATTCAGTCACTGTATTTTAAGCCTACACAACCAAGCTGAGTATTTAATTTTCTTTCAACTTCTATATGTTTGAAACTGAGTAATAACAGACCTCATTTATAGTTTGATTTTGTTACAGTAAGAATCAGTTTCATTAGGCTACACAGAAGTACTGTTCCTGGATGCAATCCACAAAATGTTTAAGTTATGACTTGGTTAATAATACTGTCATATCAATAATATTAACATTAATTCATTCATAAAAATCCAATTATCTGAAAAATGCTCTTCCTTACAAATTTATCAAAGGTAATCATAAAGTAAATGCAGTAGAAATGCAATTTAAAGAATGAAAATGTAACTATGAAACTAAAACAGCATATTAGCATAATCGCATTGGTTAGCTGATAGTAGACTGCAATATATAAAACCATATTTTTCTTAAATCTACTTACATAGACCTAATTTAACCCAACCCAAACTAGTTCTTATTATTACTTAAAATCCTGGAATCACGTCATATCAGACAAGTGAAATGAATGAAATTTATAAGCGAGCTAGGGTCCACAGAGGTTAGAACTACCCACATTCATCATTCAGATAAGGAAAACCTGGAAAGAAATCTTATCCAGATAACTAATCCTGACAGAGATTTGAACTCTAAACCCCTTGAGTGTGAGGCAGACATGCTACTTCCACACCACAGTCAGGCTAACCAACCTAGCTTTAGTTAAGTATAAAACTTTGTTTAAAATATTCCATACAGCATGGAGCAATTCTGGAGCTGCACATTATAAATTGGTCTACAAGTTTACAATGCAATATAAGTCATACGATATAAATAATTCCCTTCTTGGAAGTGTTGAAAACAGTGTTGTGATAAATTAAATTTAAAGGTAGTTGATTAATGAAGACAAATGCCAGGTATTATGTTTTGTTTGTCAAAAATACAGTAGTATAATTGGAGAAAAACATTAAATGCACAGTAATATGTGAAATGCTGACAATACTGCAAGTGCACAACACAAATCAAAGAGTAATACAAAATGGGATTCCAAGTTTGAACACTCCTACATTAATAGTAACTTAAACAGTGCTTAAAATTAGATCAGTTATAGATATGTTTGATCTGCAAACAAAAACCATCTGTGGCCTTGTCATTGCAACCTTGAGTAGTTCTCAAACTTACTGATCCCTAACAAACACCATGATGGGAGTTATTTCATTCGAAACTGACGAAATTACTAATTTTGATCATTACACGCTTTACTTATATTGTTTTAGGTGACGTCGTACACACTATCAGCTGATACACTCCGCCATGTAACCTATTATATACTTAAAGCCTAATTTCAGACTAAACAAGCTACCACGTCGTGCAACCTGGTTTTAAAGCTGATAAATTAATGTTTCCCTAGAAACAAATAACCTATCTTCTGAACGATATACGTTCTAGCAAATAACATGATTACTTTTCATTTTATCCAAGGCTACGAACAATGTCAGAGCTCTTAATAATAATTCTTTGAATTTATATTTGCTGTCAAAATATTTTGTTGTGAAATGTAAATACCGGGTCTTACGACTAAACGTCAATTTGTGAACGCCCTTTACGGGTAGATGCAGAGAAATAATTGGACTTACTATGTGTGTATGTTCATCGCCACTCACTCCAATTATGACGAATATTGCAATCAAAACATGAAATGTCGACATACTAAAAAAATAAATTAAAACCTAACAAATTAATGCAGATTAACTTAGATACGTAAACTGCTCAATATCCTCCCCATTGGTACTTTCCAACTTGACAACTTTGGCATAAAAACATTTATAAACTGCCACGTATATCGCAAGATGTCTCTGCTATCGTGTATAGACAGGCACACCAATATACAACGAAAAACTGCAAATACAGGTCAAGTATAAACATAGGACGTTAAATTAAAAGATTTGTTTGTTATATAACATAAAAATGAACCATTTTTAAACATAAGTATTTAATTTAAGATGATAAATTGCGCATTGATATGATATTCATTCTAAGAAAAGTATATATTATACATCAAAGATCTTTATCAAAAGGAAAAACACTACATCTGCCACATTAATTTCATTGGAGCCAAAATAATAATTGTTTCTAAGAAAGTTTACACAGAATGGGGTGGCTCAGGCTGTAACGTCAGTGGCCTGCATTTGAGAAATTGTGAGTACAATTCACGTAGCCGAACTTTCTGAGCTATGCACAGATCAGCACAGATTAAATATGGCCTTATTTTTCACTGGTGGCCGGGCGGCCTGGGGAGACAGCTGCGTGCGCACAGTGGTTCTTACTGTTCCTTGCAACCGCCTTTCTCCCCGTCAGTTCATGTAGTATGATGTTTGAGTGCATGTCCGACCGTTGCTGGTGTGGTCTCTTGTGTTCTTTATGGTCAAATTGCCCTTAGTTCTGTTCTAATGCCACGAAGTGTATATACTTTAGAACACCGCATATTCATTTATGATTCCTACGTGCGAACAGGGTCTTGTAGAGAAGTGACACGGCTATTTGTAGACAGATTTCCTGGTATTCCTGCGCCTCACAGAGAGACAGTTCGTAAACTTGTAAAGAAATTAAAAGAAACTGGATCTATTCTTGAAAGGAAACCCAAAAGAACTTGCCATGTGCTTACAGAGGAAAAACTAGATGAGATAGGACAAAAGTTAGAACATAGCCCAGGAAAATCTCTGAGTAGGTTATCACAGGAAACGGGTGTTTCGCAATTCTCCGTTTGGAAAGCCACTAAACTTTTGAAATTAAAACCACATAAGATAACCGTAGTTAAAGAACTGCAACCATTTAATGATGTGAGTAGAGTAAATTTCTGTAATTGGGTGGCGGGTGAAGTTAATGATGGCTCTATGGACCCAAAGTTAATTTTTTTCACAGACGAAACATGGTTTTCATTACATGGTCATGTAATGTCACAAACCATCAGATATTGGAAAGAAAAAAAACGATATTGTGCACAAAATGCCATTGCATGACCAGAAAATTGATGTTTGGTGTACTGTGAATGCGCACTTTATAAATTGTTTTATTAGCTCATTCGATCACAGAACATCTAATTATTCATTCACTGGTAATAAATTAATTTTAAGTAGGCAACTTTTTCCTTTTTATTTCCTGTCTGTCTTGTATGGAAATATTCGTTATATTAATATAATTGATTTATTATTATTATTATTATTATTATTATTATTATTATTATTATTATTATTATTATTATTATCATCATCATCATCATCATCATCATCATCATCATCACCATCATCATTATCATTATTATATCAATGCACTAATCGAATTAAAAGAAATTGAAACTGGCCTGTCTGAAATGGGTAAATAATGATACTCTGCAAATTTTCTTACGTATTATAGTATTATTAGTTTCCTTACATAGTGTTGGTCTTTTCAGTGAAATCATGCTTTCACTGTTGGCAACGCTCCAGCAATGACGTCACGCCATAGCTATGCCATATTTCTGCAGTTTAACCTAAACCAATGACAAATGTCTCATAAGTAATTAGACATGGCTAATAGATAGAGAGATAAGGAGGGATAGTGAGAAACGGTTAAATTGCAGAACACGGGCATCTTCTTAGCTTCGTTTGCTGCGTTAAGGAATGGCGTACCTGAAACAAGCTGTTGCCAACTGCGGAGTTAGAAGTATGCAAAGAAAGCGAATTGTTGCCAACACGTTCCTCTCGTTATTTTTGTTCCAGTATTATTGTAGCATAGATGTATTACTAATCATATTGCAATCTTTCAATGTAAATAATGTTTCTATTAAACAAGGCTATTCAATATACAATGGCACAAACGAATTATCTAAAGAGGAAGGTATTCTTTGAACCACGTACTTTTAAAGTGAAATGCAGACAGTTATAGGAACATGTTACATCCGTGAATGTGTCATTTTATGTTTTAATACTGTTTTAATTAGTTTGCCTGTGGGTGAATTTGCCGTGCAGTACTTTGGTTACGTTCTTTACGTTAGTAGTTTTAGCGATGCAGGTTGTCATTGTTGGCAACGCTCCAGCCACTACGTGAGTGAGTGTGTGGTGTTTAAGGGCCCGTCGACAACAAGGTCATTTGGGCCCCAGCCACTACGTGGCCCGCCATTCTCCACTCCGTTGTTCTGCATTTTAACCTGAAAAAGATCTATTTAAACATTTTGTGCTTTTATTTGTCCCTTAAGGTTTACTAGTTATGCAGTCAAAATTCAGTTATACAGATGTATGCACATTCATTCAGGATAAAAAAAATACTTTTAGGTTATTCACAGAAAACCCAAGATATAGGTATTTTTATTGTCATGGAAATATTTTAATCATATATTAATTTAATCAAAATTATTAATCATTTTAAAATAAATAAAAAATAATAAAAGATGCCCAGTCTACTATTAATGACAGATTTAGATGGCATTTTTTAAAAATCTACTTTTTTCATATCTTTGAAAAATGCTGCACTTGCATCTATGGTTTCTATGCTGAATGATATTTAGCATTTCATTTTTCAGTTTGTGCTATTCACAGACTGATATCTCTCTCTCTCTCTCTCTCTCTCTCTCTCTCTCTCTCTCTCTCTCTCTCTCTCTCTCTCTCTCTCTCTCTCTCTCTCTCTCTCTCTCTCTCTCTCTCTCTCACACACACACACACACACACACACACACACACACACACACACACACACACACACATACATACAAACACTCACACATACACTGACCATTTTCCAAAAATGATTTTTATTCCATAAACCTCTAAACATGTATTTTTATTGAAATTTCAATATCAAATTTTTGCATGAAATACTTACTGTAGCTAAGAGGCAGAGAAAGTAAAAATCGATCAGAAATATGATGACTTGTTTTTACAGTTATCTAATCTTAAAGTTAGTTATCTGTTTTATTCCCAAGTTTATTACATATTGTAACCCACTTTGTATTTTACTAGATGACGAATAAGTATTATATAAATGTCACATTATGTCACTTCACTTCCATGAAAAAAGTGTGAAATTTTCAGTGGAAAAATACAGAATTAAAAAAACAGAATCTACATAATTAAAATTGGTATTAAGAGAAGAAGAAAATATCTAAATGAGTTAATGTGCTATAGCACAAAAGGAACTTAAATGAAACTTAAAATTTGAACTTGAAAAAGTTAGATAAGAAATTTATTCATGCTTTTCAATCACATGCATGATGTAAGACACATCATGTTACATATTCTATACTCACTTGCTCTCTCTCTCTCTCTCTCTCTCTCTCTCTCTCTCTCTCTCTCTCTCTCTCTCTCTCTCTCTCTCTCTCTCTCTCTCTCTCTCTCTCACACACACACACACACACACACACACACACACACACACACACACACACACACACACACACACATACACATACTTACACGCTAAGTTACTTGTGTTTTAGATATATTTTTAGTGAATGAAAACAGTTTATCATAATTAACACTTGCACTTCCTCTTTAAATTTATCAATGGATACCATTTTTTTAGTGTCAGGTAGTAATTTATTATATAGTTTAGTACCATTGTAAATGGCACTGTACTTATATAATGAAATTCTAAGATAGCACAGGCTCAAATGATCTTTATTTTTTTGAGCTGTAATTGTGTTTATCCTGGTATTTTTGGTATTCAGATAATTGTTTCTCAACACACACACGCACGCACACACACACACACACACACACACACACACACACACACACACACACACACACACACACACACACACACACACACACACACACACATATTGATTTTTATTTTGTTTGTGTGTATTTTTCTTATTTATTACCTGCTGATTTTCTGATAGCTATTTTGTTGTTTTCATTAAGTGTACTGCCAGTATTAATTGATATATTTGTATCATATGCAAGTAAGATAACATGCCCTTCTGGGTTATGGGTTAATCATAAGTTTACAAAAGGAACGAAAGTGGAGCTGGGACTCAGCCTCAAGGGACCTCTATACTAATAGACTGTATAAAGAATTGTATGTTTCATTAACAGATTTTATTTCACTTCTACTTGTAATCTCCACAAGCTGCCTACAATTTCTAAGCTATGATTCCAATCATTTATTTGAGGGAGGAAATATCAGTCCAGGTCAATAGCTCTGCAAACTGGCCAGTGCTAATTGGTGAGCATCCCTTCCCTTTACTTCATCACATATTTTTGTTTACATTGGTTCCTTTAAGTCTTCAAATTATGGAAGCAATTAAACGGTCACCTTTCTACTATAACACAATTGATATGGGATTACAAGGTGAGGAATAGTACAGTAGGCTTTTGTCGAGGTTGGTTCATTTAAGCCTTCAATTAACCATTAAAGGAATTTGAGGGTCTCCTCCCTGTTAGTAACAAAAGTCTTTCCACATTTACAGAAGATTGGATGGAAACCACCCACTCCACTGCCCAACCTTTAGTCAATGTAGCAACATAACATCTAAA
This sequence comes from Mantis religiosa, assembly GCA_030765055.1. NCBI lineage: Eukaryota > Metazoa > Arthropoda > Insecta > Mantodea > Mantidae > Mantis > Mantis religiosa. The sequence goes on along the minus strand of CM060955.1, from coordinate 89,927,228 downwards.
TACTGTAATGCAAGAGAGCAAATGGCTTCATTGCCAACAGCTTAACATTACAGTTGCGACGATAGTTCTGTGCCGGTGACCTACTTTCTTCGCGCACTGAGGAAAGTCTATATCCAAACGTCACTTGCACCTTCTGCTGGCACTGGAAGATGGGAGACAATGCAGCACGGCCATATTTCGAAAACTCGGCTTTACTAAATCGCATACCTTAAGATATATGAGCACTTGTTCATCTTAGCTACTAAGAAACAACAGATATTCTTTATTACCTCATGTTCTTTTTCGTTTTTACTCGTTCTACTTTGACATCACAAATGTTTTAATTTATGGGAAAATAATAATCTGAGGTGATGCCTTTGTGGCTTGTAGCGCCTGAAAGCGAGTTAGCCGGTTCTCGTGGCCATGGTCCTTAGTGTTTGGCACTAGTGGTCTGTCACGTAGAGGACCGCAGTTCGACTCCCGCCTCGGGAGGTATGGGTGTATTTGTTCGTGTAAATGTTGTGTATGTAATGGCAAATAAACAGTAAAACAGAAAACAACTGAAAATAAATCAACAAAATGAATAAAAGAAAATAAACACGGTATAGTGTGACTCACCGAATTGTTGTTCATTCACAGAATGAGGCTGCTATGGTGGGTGCGAGACTGTGCTGCTTACAGTTGAATGTATTGCACTCATCACAGAACACGAGGTTAATGTTATAATTATAAACAACTTTAAATATTCTGGTCCAGTTTGTTTCTCTTCACTTCTAACACACGTACGCACTCACGTACACGCGCACGCACAGAATTTAGTCTAATCATCTACCAGAAGATTCCTTCTTTTTCAATGTAATCATTTTCATTTTTTTTTCAACATGCAGACATACATTTTTCCACTTTTCTTCTCCAATATCCACAACCCGTTGCTCAAACAGATTCATGACATTTTGTAACTTAAAAGCTGTGTTACGACCTGATATCCATTGTTTGATGTCGGTCCAAATAAATACTATGGGGTGTAGGTCGGGTGAGTAGGGTGGTAACCTCACCACTGAATGGCCATGCTGGGATAGGAGCTCGTCGATCACGTACGCTTTATGTGATGGCTCATGTGCCTTGATGAGGCTGTAAAGCTCTACTTTCAACAATTTTTCTTGAAAGGACACGTTTCTTGATTTGCATAGCTCTTTTGCATCTGCATAACTCTTGCATAGCTCTTTTTGTGGAGCAGCTTGTAGGAGCTTTATCGATCTGCACGTTATGATATGGAGCATTATCTATCACTAAAACTGATTTAGGAAGCAAATTAGGAATTAGTTTCTCAATTAGCCATTTTTGTAATTCCTTCCATTCATCTCACCATGATAGTCTCCCGTTTTTTTATTTGACTGGAACATCAAAAATTCTCCAGGAAAAAAGCCCAATTGTCCTGCATGGACTATAATGACTCTTGGTTCCTTTGCAGTAGGAACTAATAAACCAGAGCTGCTGTCGTCGCTCCAGTTGTTTGGTCTTGTGTGAGTGCTATGAAGATAAGTTTCATCTTCATAGATAATCGACCTTCCTTCGTCTCTAAACTTTTTTATGGCACGTAAATATGACACGCGTCAATCTCTTATGTCATGTCTTTCCTGTAGCAAGACCTTATTGTTCATTGTTTTCTTCCATCTGAACCATATGCCACGTAAAATAGTCTTTAAACTTGTGCTTCCCCCTTTAAAGTTTATTGAATCCTGAAGTTTCAGGTGCAGATTTTTGACAGTCGGCACAGTTTTCTCCTGAATATAAAAATTATAAATTGTTTGGCGAATTACACACCTATCAGAATCATCAATTTCAGTGATCCTTTTTGGTACACGATGTACCTTTCCAGGTGTTCCAAAGGAGGTCCCTTGTTCCCCACATTTTGCCCCTTCTTTAATTATTTTACGGACTGTTCTTTCAGGAACTTTTGTTGCCGCACTCACCCTCTCTTGTACTTTCTTCATTGATATTAGCATGTCTCCAGAAGCTGCTTCCCGTTTCATAAAGAGATGGACATTATTAACAGCTTCACGTGTTTGGCTGTGAAGTGTTTCTCCACCAAGTTTACTTTGAATTGGGGCGTTTTTGTCTAAATAAGAAAACATATACACAGTGCGATTAATAATCACAGTTACAAAATGTAATAAAATTTGTAAAATTTTAACGTGTCGACAACGAAGCGTAAGAACACTGATATTACTCGGTCAAACCTCTCCACGATACTGACCATTTCAGTGCACTGTGCATGACCGAGAGAATACCCCGAGAGTGAGTGTACTGCGCATGACCGAGAGTGGCTGTACTGCGCATGATCGAGAGTGTAGGCTCGGCAACTGGCTTTAGACTAGTCCGCACACGGTCCTCACTGGTACAGAACCATCGTCCGAGCTGTAGATACCAGCCGCTATTTTTGTCACCTTTTAACAAAACCCAAACCCAGTAAATGTTTCTGTATATATATATACATAATTGATCTTTAAGCCTAATTTAGCATTTTGTAAGCTCAAAAGAGATAGTCAACAACTAACATTATTAGTTACAACTGTTATTTGTATTTTTTTATCTGTTTACCACATATAATAATACTATAACTGCACTGTTTGCAATAATTATGATATTTGTATGAATATTCGATACTAAGGTGCATGATGTACTCTGAAGCCACAAATTGCATTTTTAAAAAAGTTTTATGCATTTGTATGCATATGTGTGTGCATGCGCGCGCGCGCGTGTGTGTGTGTTTGTGTACAGTCACTGCAATCGAAATTTTTCATGATAATAGAACAACAAACACTGACATAACATGGTGTTTAGTTTTAACTTCTCCATACAATTAGTACTTAGTCATATTTCCCTTAAGTTGTATCACTTTCATGAGTCTTCTAGGCATCAAGTCTACTAGATTTTCAAAATAGTTTTTCTCCGTTTGCACCCATATCTTCTTCAACACCTCCTACCAGGCCAGTCAAATACATGTATATTATTGTCTTACAGGGATTTCTGAACCATCTTTGTTCTATGAGCAGGGGAATTATCATGCATTAAGTTCTGACACTGATGAATTGTCCAAAATGTGACCAAGTGCTATTACAATACAATTGTAAATGTTGCACACATTTTATTTCTGTCATGTTCTTCATCTATGATTTCATTGCTATTGTCACTTTCATTTCGGATTTTATTTTTTCCTTCACACTCTTCATTTCAATAAATAATTGCTGAAGTATTTCCTCCGTCACGACGTTTGATCCCACTCTGACACCAGTGTGACGAAATGACAACACCAAGTTGTGTTAAACTCATTTTATTTGTCCCTTGAACTATTAGCACAGCGCTAACATATTCAATTATATTTTGTTACTGCTCAGAGGAAACACAACTGACTTCTTGCTGACTATTTGCTCCATAACTAGCTGCCATTTCAACATCCAAGAGCGGGTACAGCAATTCACCTGAGTGGGTTGTTAATCACCACAGCACCTAGCTGCTCAATACACCTTTATCTCTGTGAGATGGAAGATTATTAACGTTTCTTCACAGTCTTTGTTATCTATGAGCTTTGGAAACTTCTAGCCGCGCCAGGACGCGGTGTTCACTTGTGCGGTCACCCATTCAAGCGCCGACCACGGCCTCTCGCTAGCATAATTCGCCATGAGCGAGAAGCTGACCGTGTAGAAGGGGATCAAGGATGAGGAAGGGGTTTGTGGTCCCAGATCAAGCAAATGAGCGGGACACTGTTGTCCGCTCTTCCTTTCAGTAGTGACCAGGCCTTGGTGCTTAACCTGAGGAAAAGGTTTCATGAGATATGTGAAAGACTTTTCACGCAGGAAGGTTCAAAGCGTCCTCGGGCAGGCAATACTCTTCCTTTAGCGAAGTGCCCTAGCTGTTGGTGTGTTGCACCCATACATATCCCCATCTACGGTAGACTGGTTCTAGAAGCACTTGGAGGTAGATTTTTCTGTTAAAGCGAAGGCTCTCGAAGTTTGGCTGTCGGTAAAACAAAGGCTACGTGTTTCCCCTCTGTTAACGAAGAAGTGGCGCGAGCGCTCCGCCCAGCATTGTGACAGCAGGCAGTGGTGATTAGACAGCGGTGCCAAGTTTCCTCTCTTCACCGTCGCTCTGGCGTTGTGTAATGTTTCTTTTCTTTATTTACCTGTGTAGTCCAGATGGACTGACTGCCTTTCAAAATGAACAAACTTTTCATACTTTCGGTCAGTAGCTCCTATATCAAAACATCAGTTGAAGTCAGATGATAGAAACCTCTTTATGAATTTCCCATTCTTTTTTATGCAGGAACTAATGAATTTCAGAAGCTGCGCAATGGTGTCTATTGTTTTTAAGCAATTTGTCCCCTCTGTAAACCCCAAGCACTTGCCCAATAGTTTCCATCTCGTTGCAACTTGATTGGGGACAGTTTGTGTTGAAGGTTCTACCTGGAACGGAATAGACTTCTGATATAACATTTTAATACATTAATGCATTGAGAGTTTGAGAACCGAGCGGGATGTCTCAGGCGGTTTCGTCTGTAGCCCGCATTCGGGAGGCCCGGGTTAGATTCCCGTGACTGACATACTTATTTGGAGATTTTTCCGGGTTGTCAGGTGAATGCTGGATTGGTTGATTACATTCCCCGAATTTCCTGTCCCTCTATTTCATCTGCATTATCATTTCACATCATATCTCATCTGGTGGCCTCTTTAAGGGTAGAAGTGTCGGCGGGTGTCTCAGCAGTGCATGGCAGGATGATATGCTTTGAGTAAAACTTTTTCCTCCGGGAGGACGGTCTCCGAGCACGGTCTGGTGGGGCCGTTTTCGGACCGCTGCCAGTTGTACGGGCCTGCCGGGGAGTTTTCAACTTGTAAAGTGTGGTGACCCCGCAGATGTTATGTTAACCAATGACGTACTAAGAGGCAGAGCTCATTGAGGAATGCAGAGTAATAATTTACTTTATTCTTACAGCGAACAGATTATAGTAATTTACAAAACAATTACATATTAATGTAAAATACATGTTTAGTAATAATGCTAGATAAAATACAAACATACAAAAAGCATATACAAAAGTAATAAACTGCATCCTTTTAAAATTTGTCATCTTATGTTTTAAAACGATCTTACTAATAAGTATGTGTATTAATGAACAAATATTATTTACAACACTATATCTTTTATTACCTGATTGTTTACTCTCATGTAAAACTAATATTTGCCGAAATTTTATACTTCCATTGTAAGGATATTTATGCCCGATTTCACCAACAGATGTTAAAATCGACGTTAACAAATGTAACGTAACAATTGTCACAGCGCTAACACTACTGCTAAATGTCTTGCATTTTACCAACCTGTTTTCTGAAAATGTTAACAAACCTGTGTTAACGCCAAGAAACTTGTAAATATTTCAGCTATAGAAGGCTATGGATGAGTCGTATTATTTTCTGAACGTACTGCGATGCGCTTTTGTTTTCATTTTCATCTGCACAAGCTGAAAAGTGGCGGATGAACAAAATCATAAATAAAGCCGTGAGATAAATTTCTCATCGATGGAGAAAGAATTGTTAATTGAATTGGTGACGAAGTGTAAGGATATCGTGGAAAATAAAGAGGACGGATGCGGTGAACGTAAAAGAGAAAGATATCACGGGGAGAATATTGAAAACGAATTTAATTCAAATGCATGTGTCACTACTAGAAGCACCAAACAACTTGTCAGTATTACGTAAATTTAAAACGAGGTGCGAAGAAGGACAAGTGACTTGAACGTTTCAAGACGGTAGGTGGACAGTGTACTATCCACATAATTCAGTAAATTATAAAATCGCAAAGTTATTAATACTTGAAGCTAAGGCGAGATCGTCATATTCCTTTCGATGCATGTTCTAACTCATTATTACGTAAATTTAAAACGAGGTGCGAAGAAGGGCAAGTGACTTGAACGTTTCAAGACGGTAGGTGGACAATGTATTATCCACATAATTCAGTAAATTATAAAATCGTAAGGTTGTTAATACTTGAAGCAAAGACGAGATCGTCATATTCCTTTCGATGCATGTTCTAACCTCTCTTGTACTTCCGCAGTAACCTTCATAGCAACATGTTTCGACAGTCTATACCTCCGTAAAAATGTTTCTTCTGATATTTCCTCAAAATCATTTCTCCTCATAGGCAGTACTGTATTGCGAATGCCATTTAGACGGTCTTAAATATAGCAAATCGACAACAACAGCTGAGTTCATGCTCGTCATCTTGACTATTTACAATTGTTAAGGACTTAACATCAGAAATTTGGCTTGCTAGTTTAACAGGAGATTTAACGCGATTGTTACGCTTACACTTGTTGGTGAAATGCAATGTTTGTTTTAACTATTGCTAAACTCGTGTTAAGTCTTAACATCTGTTGGTGAAATCGGGCATTAGAGTATTTACATAAGTAAAGTATGTTTAAGTAAGAGTATTTACATATTGGCCGCCTATAGGAAATACTAATGTTACAGTGATTATACACTTCCACAAAAGTTTTCCATCCTTGTAACTAAACAGTCTTGCTATCCCTCTTGCGAAAACAAAATCATCTATTTATGAAAACTGTTATGTAGTAAGAAATTTGTTAGTTTGCGTTTAAAAAGCTCTAAATTTTTTATATTTTTAATTGTGTCTGGCATAAATTTGAATAGCTTCAATCCTGTGACAATAAACTTATTTGCAAACAATGTGGTATTGTGTGAGATTAGGCTAAAACTGTGTCTATTTGTGGTTTCATGCGGATAGGATTCGTATGTGAGGTTATGGAATCTCCGTCGCCCACAGTGAGTCGGCAGTCCCGCGCTGTGTCCACAAGAAAGTGGAGCATGTGCAGTAGAACCTCGTTTACACGGATCAACTAAGTCCAGGACCGATCCGAGGTAACGAAAATCTGGGTTATCCGGAGAATGACGGAAAAACCATAGAAACATTTACATCGCCGAAATATTTGTAATGGAGTTTAGGAATTACTACCACCACATTAAAAACAGACACTGTATGTACTGAAATAGCCCAAGTATTTTTACTATACCCAATATAGCTACAAACTGACAGTAGGAAAAAAGACAGTGAGATTCTGCTGTCTCAGTTTAGTGTAACGCTTACGAGCAGCGCGATCTCGCATTCGCTTTAACATTAGAAGTTCATTTGGCAATGTTTCGGCTTGGCTCTCGAAATAAAACATCAATTTCTCCATGTTTGCTACTGCTTGTGCGTGGGTCATAACCACAGCTGGTTCAACTACACTGTCTGAATCTGAATGCTCTTCATTTTCAGCAACACTGCATGGAGCAATAATACCTTCCTCTGTAATAGATTTATAACCTCATTCATTGTCAACCAAATGTCAACGTGTTTTATCAACATCGGAACAGACATCGATATTTTTAAAAATGTATGTAAATTCTTTTTTTCCACAGTTACTTTTTGTTCTTCAATCTCCTGGCAAGTCACACACACCAGGCCACAATTTTTCCCATAACTTTATCAAAATTTCTCTTCTAACCTGTCCCAAGCAGGTGGGGTAATGCAATGAATTGGAGTAATGTACTTACTGAGTATAGTAATTTATTGCCTGTAAAACAGGTCTCTATTTAGTACGTTAAACAACCTTTTGTTTTCTTCAAAACTGGACTGGTTTATTTGGACGTCCGGGTTAACGAGGTTTTACTGTAGAGTAGTCGTGCAGCGTCGCCTGAAGGGCGACAGAGAATAGGTGAGGCTGAGTTTCGTTTGCGCAATACAGAGAACCAAACACAACTGTTTGCATATCATAACTCAGCAACTTTACTAATGAACTTCGCCGCTCCCCACCCACCCCCCCCCCCCTCAAAAAAGAGAAAGAAAGAATCGCGACGAGGTTTTGGAGATAATGCACGAAAGTTCACTTGGGAAAACTAAAATATCTAACTATTTCATTTAAAAATGGCCGATGCTACAGAAAAAAAAATTGACAGTGTAAGAATGTTAAACTTTATTATTTGTAAATAGTTTAATTACGATTTCATTTTTATATCAGAATATTAAATACATATATTTCACTGAAACTTACGTATTTACTTTTTCTACTAGGGGGAAATATTGCATTCTACTTCAAAATTCGATATCGAGATGTTGAAAGTACGTGTTTTGAGAAACCTACATTAAAAAGACGCATTTTTAGAAAAAAATTTAATCTGTTAATGTGAGTGTGAATGTGTGGGACAGCATGACTCAAAAACTAAAACGGTTAAGTACTATACTTGGTATTTAAGTTCATCTTCCAATGAAGTGACACAAAGATTGTCAAGAAAATTCCCTCGCCCGTCCCCCACTAAATTCCAAACTACTGTTTTAAATACTAATGACTGTTTAAACCAAATAAAAGAGCGAGAAGCCATTTAAAAGTGGCGGGAAACGAATAATACTTAAATGTGGCCGATTCACTGTTAGAAAAATACCTGGTGCATATTATAAAAATAACAGCCTAGTTTAGAGACGTTTCAGTAAAAGGTATAATTAAAATACGTAGTGAATGTACATAGAGTGATTCCAATATGGCAGCTGACCCATCTTCAATTGTTTCAGAACTGGGAGTTATATTTTTGTCTGAGGTTTGCAATTAACGAAAGCAGCATTTCATATAAGCATGTTTATAATATCGATTGCTACTTCAGGTTGCATTTACCGAGCGGAATGGTTCAGGCGGTTTCGTCTGTGGCCCACATTCAGGAGGTCCAGGTTCGATTCCCGCAACTAACCTACCTTCCAGTGTCCAACCGGGGCAACAAGCACCTGATGGTAGTCGTGGACTACTTCACCAAGTGGCCGAAGGTGTATGCCATTCCGAACCAGGGTGTGTTAACTGGATAAGGTTTTTTCCGGGGTTTTCCTGGATCGCCAGGCGAATAATGGGTAGGTTAATTACGAGGGCTGTTCAATAAAGAATGATCACAACTTTTTTTGACAACGTACCTTTACTCATCCTCATAATTTTTATGGTCCTTATCAAAATAGTCTCCCCTTAATGCGATGTACTTGTCCCAGCGTTTCTGCCAGTCTTTAAAGACATGCTGGAAACTATTTTTTGATAGATCCTTCAAAATCGCCTCCGCAGCCTTCTCCACTGCTTCTGATGATGGATAATGCCTCCCACGAAGGCGCCTCTTCAAGTTAGGGAATAGAAAAAAGTCACATGGGGCTAAATACGCACTATAGGGAGGATGAGGGATGCACTTCACGTTGGATTTTTGCAAGATATGCAATAACATTGGCAGTATGCGACCGCGCATTATCGTGGTGCAGCATCCAGCATGCTTCACGGAAATGTGGTCTTTTGCGTCTGATATGGACTTGTATTGTTTTCAGGACATCATTGTAGTATTGTGCAGTTACTGTTGTGTGTGCAGGTACAACATGCTGATAAACCATTCCATGAATATCAAAGAATGAGATGACCATAACTTTCCTAGCAGAGACAACCACTTTTGCTTTTTAGGGGGTTGGTGATGAAGGAGATTTCCACACTGAGCTTTGCTCTTTGCTCTTAGGATCAAAATTATGTAGCCAAGTTTCATCAGCAGTGATTATGTTTGAAAGAAACTCATGGTTTTCCTCTAACATCAACTTTAACTGCATGCAGACCTGCATGCGAATGTCCTTTGGTTCGGGAAACAACAGTCTTGGAACCCATCGCGCACAAACACGTCTCATGTGTATTGTTTCTGTCACCAACGTGTGGATGGCACCCAATGAAATGTTCAGTATTTCAGAAAGTGATCTTAAGGTAATTCGTCGATCCTTTCTCACAATGGCAGCAGCAGTGTTGATGTTTTCTTTCGTAAGAGCAGTAACTGGAGCAAAGGGGTCCACCTTCCTTTGGAATTGATTGTCTCCCCTCTTTAAACATTTTAAACCACCTTCGAGCTACTCTGTAGGGAAGAACAGACTCTCCATAAGCTTCCTGTAATATTGTATAGGCCTCAACTGAAGATATGTTGAGACGAAAGCAGAATTTCAAAGCCGCATATTGTTCCTCGCGTGTTACCTCCATTGCAGAGTTAGACGATACTGAACATGTATGAACTTGCCTGGTTCTCACAGGCGGGAACCAGGAGAACCAACAATGAAACTACTACGGCGTGTTTGTTTCACATTAAGCTAACAGAATATAATAAGATTGAATTTTAGTGCGAAAAATTATCACTAAAAAATTATGATCATTCTTTATTGAACAGCCCTCGTACATTCCCCGAATTTCCTGTCCCTTAATTTCATCTCCATTATCATTTCATATCATCTCTTCTGTAGTGGTCTTTTTCAGGGTAGAAGTGTCGGCGGGTGTCTCGGTGTTGCGTGGCAGGTTGACATGCTCTGAGTAGAAGTTCCCCCTCCGTTAGGACGGTTTCCGGTCTCCAAACGCGGTCTGGTGGAGCCATTTCAGGACCTCGGTGGATGGGATGCCAGTTGTACTGACGTGCCGGAGAGTTTCCAGGTGCAGGGACGCTGCCCTCTGCACTGTTGTAGCTCCTTGAGACGGCCGCCCTGTCTCCTCTCGCCTCATCCTTCTTTCCGGGGATGCCTCACATAGGTACAATAGACCAAGTTTGGACCTCCATCCCGAATCCCCTCCTTAGCGTCGTCCAGTCCAATCAGGTTTCAATTTAAACTATGATTTTCACGCAAGCTTGTGGTTTGGAGGGAACACGCAGCTGCTAAAGGTAGGATTTTGCGATTTAATTTTGCGTGGATAATACAGGTATGAAGGCACTCTGGTATGAAGCGAACGCGCCATTTTTCGCTAGCGAAGATTATACACGTGTCACAAAAGTTTTAAGCAATTCTAGCAGCAAAGTATGTAAAAATCAATGGGAAACATACAATGAAGCTCTGGAAGCGCCACTTCCCCGACAATTTCAGAATTTTAAGAAGAAAAACAAAGAATTCATGCCAAAGAATGTTTTATCGCGAATATCCGCGATGGTGTTTTTTTTTTTTTTTTTTTTTTTTTTTTTTTTTTTGCCATTTGCAACCTCCAACGTTAAATCATATCGGACGATGAATGAATTGGGTGAAATGATGCTCAAATGAGGGTCCATGGAGGTTAGAGTTACCCGACATTCGTCTATAAGGATAAGGGAAAACCCCGGAAAAACCTTATCCAGGTAACTCACTCTGAACGAGATTCGAACTGGGGACCTCTTGAACGTGAGGCAGACACGCTACCATTTACGCTTATACTGAATCGGGCTATCAGCGGTGCTGCGGAAAACTTGACAGCTGCGTAAGATCGAGTGAGAGGCTCATTCAATACTGAATATCTGTGTATTCACGCATTCGTAACCTTGATTACCTGCTTCGCAGGTTTCAGGAAGCAAACGCAACTCTTCTTAGATAGGAAGTGCTTGACAGATTTTGTCACGTGAAGTCTCTAAAGTGTACGAAGAAAAGTTTATTATTAGTTTTATGTGACGCTTTTAGTACAACTGTAAGCATATTTCGATAATATTAATAATAATATTTTACTTAAATTTGTATATAGTGGTGACAAACAGGACATTCTTGAGAAGTTTTAAGTCATTAGGAAAAGTGTGTGAATTGCATACGGTGACTTTGTGGCTTCGTGAAATTAAAGGTCCAGGTTACAAACACTAAAAATTTCACTTTATTTCCGTAAAAACACACTTTGGTCAACCGGGAAGTCCAGAAATATGTCACATACACAATACAACTTGCAGGGTCATCGACCACAAAGTTCACACAGCTGTTCGCACACACGAGTTCAATTAACAAATATCCCCCAATGGCGGGCGGCTTTAGAAGAAAGACGAACGCTCCAGAAACCCGTCTTCTTCCCCCCACCGTTTCGGCAAGCTTTTTTCTCCGCACTGCACTGTCTGTCTCTTTGAATTCGTCGGCCGCGCCGCCTCGCCTCAACAATGCGTTCGCGACAATACTTTCTCCATCTTAGGTTAATAATTCACGGGGAGTGGGCCAGTTCTTCGAAACATTAGAACGTCTGAGTGGAGAGAGGAAGCAGGAATGTCTGCCTGTAATGTGACCAATCTTGCAATGCAAGAAGAACCTACGTGTGACTATGCAATAAAAAGAGTACTGAAGAGTAGCCTTAGTTCTTTGGGTTATTATTCTCTCTCTCTCTTTTAATTTACGTCCGCCCCAACGTTAAGTTATATCTGACGGTGAATGAATTGGGTGAAATGATGCTCAAATGAGTCCAGGATCCATGGAGCTTAGAGTTACCCGACATTCGTCTTGAAGGATAAGGGAAAACTCCGGGAAAAACGAAACCTTATCTAGGTAACTCATCCTGACCGAGATTACGAACTCGGGACCTCTTAAACGTGAGGCAGACATGCTACCTACCATCTACGCTACCGTGGCGGGCATTATTCTCTCTTATTTTAATAAAAATTATTACTTGGAGCTTCCCTCGCTTTGAAAGTCAAATCTCTCCACTGGTAAAAATAACTAATAAATCTGCAAAATGTAATGTCATAAGGTTGGTATTTGAAATGAAATGATGTATATAACGTAATATGCTTGCTAAGGACAATTTTTTTATTCTGAAAGTTATGAAGGAAAAAAAGGATGGTAATTATCGCGTAATTTTAAAAGGAATTATATTGAAAGCTGTATTCTAGATGAAATTTTAAAGGAAGCCGAAATTACTGATTGATTTAGTTTCACAAAAGTCAAAAGGCATTTATACAAAAATAATACGAAAAATTTTGTAGATGGAAATAAGAAAAACGTGTTAGTTCGAGTAGTTCTTTTTTTAATTAACGTCCTACAAAGTTAAGTCATGTCGGCGATGTTATTTTTATTATCGCGTTATTATTTTTCTAGCACTAGGAATACATAAAGGGAAGTTTAAAGAAAGTTATAGAACCATGTAAGGGTTAATTTGCTTTGGGGGATTTTCTTACAGATCTTTGAGTTGCACTTTTGGAAAATTCATTAGAATTCCAGCTTTGCATTTATCCAACTTTTCACTTTTGAGATGCTGTTTGTACTCGCGCACATACACGCACATACTTAAAATTATTTTTTCCAGTAGACTATAAAAAGTACGAGTACATTTGTTGGTGTTGCCATCCACTTTTTGGTTGGAAGCAATACCTTCTCTGTTACAAAAACTTTGTTTAGATATACAAATAATTCCTTGAAAATCACAGTTCTTATATCCAAAAGTATCCCGACTTGCTGACGCACTGATTGTGGACGCTCGCAGTCCTTTTTCTAAATATCTGATGGTTTCATTCCATATTCCATTAGCAGAGAAAGAGTTATAGGCTAAATTTTTTTCGAGTCAATAATTGATGCCCGTACATACGTGAAACCACTTCTTTTCTTAGAGAATTAACATACAGGGAACGAGATTTTGTCTTTTTTCAACAAGATTCTGCAACAGCTCATACAGCCAATATTTGGATGAAAACAATTGAAATGTGCCCTAGGACAAAATTATTAGTGGAGTCCCTTGGTCCCCCGACCTAACACCTCCGTTTTCTCTCTCTGAGTTAATTTAAAGCAATCATTTTACAAGACAGCCCCCACACACCCTGGAATAATTAAAAATATATCGTCAAGAAATTGCAAGCATTTCTCAACGTGAATTACGGCCAGTGATGGATAGTTTCCTAAAAGAGGTGTCAAACATGTACGTACAACGGCGGTGGCCAGTTTCAGCATCTCCTTTAAACCTGTTTAAGTAAAGCCTTTAAAATCAGTTTTTAAAATGTTGCATGATTTCATCCGCGCCTTTCTATGACAGCGGCAGACGGCAACGAGCGCCGAGCGCGCGGACACTCAAAACAACGCAAAGCCGGTTCGAGTGCTTTTGGGTCTCTCGGTATATGGATACAACGGGCATGGGAAAACAAGCATAGTCGAGTTTTAAAAAAAGCAATTCGCCATCTATATGCTGGTTTTGAAACTGCAATCAGGAGAAGCATAGGGGTGGTGGTTTAGGATTTGAAAAACATGTTGATGCCGTAAAATATAATATATTGAATAAATCGAATCTTTAGTGGGGTCCGCAGTTTTTTTTTTCGTAGTAAACTTTTTCTTGGGATATATTAATGAAACAAATATTTCAAAATTCAATTCGAATAAGGAAGACTTCACAGGTTATAATGCAGAATACTTTGTTACTCGGGCAAATAGGTGTATCGTAAACATATAATTAGCATCGTTTATTTTTGAGAAATTAAAAAATGACGAACGGTTTTTAATGTAAAGGATAGTTTTGTGGTGGGTCTTTTTTTTTTTAAAATAAATCTGAGGTAGAATCGTGGAGGATGATCTTTTATACCGAGTTTGGCATTTGTTTCACTCGCACCTAGGGTGAGCATAGAGTTTTAATGGTAACGGTGACCTGGCAGTGATTTTCATTATCTTTCAGGAAAGAGATAAGATCCACAAACTCTTTGGTTTCATAATATTTATTGACATATCTTAAATTTCAGTACAATAGAGGTATTGAATCAGCGATAAGAGGCAATTTTGCTGACTCACAATGTTGCCTCGTAAGAAGTATGGTGAGAGATAAGTTCTGTGTTTGGGAGCGCCAGGGGGGGGGGGGGGGGGATGTATACTTTGGAGAAGTGTTGCAATAGTCCCCTCCAGCCTTGAAGGCCGGCCGAGGATATATTCATTCCTTTGAACGTGTTCTGTGCTTTGAACAGACGACGAGCTTCGTCTCAAGTAAGTTGTTGTCAAGCACTGACACCTTGGTGGATAACCTGGTTGGCAGAGACCTAAATCAACAGTAAGGTGAGCTTTTAGTGGATGTAAGCTGCTTAATACACTAGAGGAAAAAGGTTAAACTAGTGTATCTGTGAAAGTATATCTAAGGGATAAAAGAACGTAATTCTGACAGTAAATTCTGAAATAATGGGAACAGCTGAACAGCGAAAATAGATTATATATTAAATTGATACTATGACAGATTTCAATGGGCGGAGTCATACAGGAGGTGAGAATTAGCCCAGTCAGAACGTGAAAGATTTTACTTACAAACATTGCAAACCACCAATGTTGTAGCATCAATGCATAATTTCAAAATCAAACTATGCCACTGGAAAACTTATTATAATAAAGATGGAGACTCCGAAAAAAAATTATGTTCATATTCAAAACATGTTTATAAAATGATAATAATGTGCAGGGTAAAATATCGGCGTATCATACAAGCACTTTTCCAAAATAGTATCGGCAATGTGAATATTTTGGCCTAATAGACGTGCTTTTTTTTGTTATAATAATAAGGGATACAAAATATAGATATATACATTATTACAATACGAAACGTACATCAAAGTAATGCATTCAGGAAACACCTTACTTCTCATGCGCTAGCATTTTAGTACCACCAGAACCATTAGACACATATTGACATACTATTTGGTGTCACTGTCTCATACAGAAGGATTTATTCCACGCTTGTTTATTTATTCCACTTAATACATTTGCGCGCTTTCTTCCAGATGCTGTTGCTTTGCCGGTTGTAGAAAGAGAGGGATGATAATTCCGTTTCTTTCCATTCCTCAATTAACATCACGAAAGTAGCCGAGACTGTCGAAGTTATCCGAAGGAAAATCAATTCTACCATGGAGATGTGAACATAATTTGTACTAAAGTATACATATAGCACACAGGGAAAAATAAATGTACGATAGATATTTCAAAGCATGCGTACGTATAAAACATGCCATCAACAGCTTAAAACAATCTTATTCTATATAAGATTTTAAAATGTCCCGTATCTGTCATCTACTATCGAAACAAATAACTCAATACTTCCATATATTGCATGGGATTTACAATTCTTAATTCTCCTGGTGTGCACCTCTGGTCCATAAACCCAAGAAAATTGTCTATGTCGATAAACCGAAAATTCAACAACAAATATGTATAGAAGATTTTATTAGAATTTCAAGGAATTTTGAATTGAAGATGATTATAACGAGAAAGAAGTGGAGCATTTCCGTGCACATTTGTTCAAGTTCATTTGAAAAATCATCCAACCAATTTTCATACTTCTTTCTCCATTGAAAAGAGCTCTTTCTGATTTTTATCGGTTGTCGACATAAGCAACATATTCAAAATGTACGAGTCTCGATAAATCGAGGTTTTAATGCGTATCAATATCTATTACAGGCAATAGCTCAAATGTTTCTAAAGCCAAGTATTGACTGCGATAATTTGAGCTTCTTTTTTTTATAGAATTTTCGGGGCGATTACTCAAAATGACAGTGGTTTCATCGAGGTTATTCTCATCTGGTAGAACTGATGTAAAGTTCTTGTTTATCACCCAATATCCTGTAGCGTAGGTGGTAGCATGTCTGCCCTCACATACGAATATAGGTCAGAGCGAGTTATCTGGGGCTTTTCCCTTATCTTGAAACATGAATGGCGGGTAACTCTAACCTCTCTGGACCCTGGACTCATTTGATGATGTCTTCCATTTTATTTATCGTCCGATATGACTTCACGTTGTAGGACACAAACTACAAACTGAATGAATGAATAAATAACTGAATAAATACATGAATAAATAAATAAATAAACAAATAAAAATAAAAACATCCTTGAAGCTTCTAATTTATTAACGACTGCTTGAAACACTTCATTGTCACCTGAAAATTTCAGTGTGGTATCCGATAAGTGCTAGAAAAGTAATAGGTCCCACTATGTTTATCGAGTATGGTGGCTCAGGCGCTTTCGACATTGGCCCTCATTCGGGAGGTTTGGGTTTGATTCCCGTGGCTGACTTACCTGACCAATGTTTTTTTTTTTCGGTTTTCTTTTCCGGGTCGCCAGGTTAATTACATCCTTCGAATTGCCTCATCCTCCATTTCATTTCCATTATTTCATATCATCTCCCACCTGGTGATCTTGCTCAGGGTGTTTCGGCGTTGCACGGGAGGATAATATGCTCTTGGAAAAAATTCCTCCTCCGGTGGGACTGTCTCCGAATCCGGTATGGTGGGGCCGTTTCCAGACCACAGTAGGGTGGGATGCCGGTTGAACTGGCCTGCCAGGGAGTTTCTGGAAAGGGTAGGCACCCTGCCCTCAGCACTGTCGTGGCTCCTTGGGAATTCCGCCCTCTTTCTCCCTATCTCCCGGGGGTATCCCATTTGAGGGCATAGTTACAATAGACCAAGTTTGACCACCATACTGAATCCCCTCGGTAGCGTAGTCCAGTCCTACTAAGTTTAATGCAACAATGAGATGCCGGTTTTCTTTTCGTTTTTTATATCGTCCTCCAACGTTGTCATATCGGACGGTGAATGAATTGGGTGAAATGATGCTCAAATGAGTCCAGGGTCCAAGGAGCTTAGAGTTACCCGACATTCGTCTTGAAGGATAAGGGAAAACCCAGGAAAAACCTTACCCAGGTAACTCACCCTGACCGAGATTCGAACTCGGGACCTCTTGGCGGAGTGACAGCTTTTGCAGTTCTGCTAGCACCACTTCGTCCCACCATTGGAGAGAGCCCGCGAATAGGTTACCATATATGTAAGTGACATTATAAGAGTGGTGCCAGGTTCTTTTGGTCATTTAACTGCTATAGTTGGCTGTTCAATATTCAAGATCCAATGGGCAAACTGAGATGGCGGATAATGTTTAGAGGTTAAGAATTCGTGGTTTTGAAACATAAATAGGGGTTTTCTAATTTCACTATTTTTTAATACGTAGTGGTGGCGCGGTTTAGTTTGCTGCCTTGGCTACACAAGAATGTATAAGGAGCAGCGTTAAACATTTAAAAACCACTTTTTCGCTTTCAGAATAGTTTAGGTGGTCTAAATAATGGGAGGGGATTAATAAAATACCTACGACCCCATATAAACCAGGCTGTAATATTAATAGTTTTGTTCCTGCGATTGACTTCATTACAAGAATATATTGAACAATTGCTAATGCTCCAAAATATTTAACGTGCGTTCTTTTACAGGTTGACGAAATGGCCCCAAAGTACAAGTTAATCTACTTTGACTACGAAGGTCGCGCTGAGCCAATCAGATTTATACTCAGTTTTGCTGGGAAAGAATTTGAGGATGTCCGCTTTTCGATGGACGAATGGCCCAAACATAAATCAGGTAAGTTGTAATAATTTATTCTCCGTTGCCTAAAAGCGGGTCCTATGTATTTCTTAGCAATTTTTACAACTATAGACATGAAATTTGATGTACACTTTTGCACCAATATTTAAAAAAAAAAAAAGAACATTGTGCGTTAAGCTGCATAGGTCGTTTGATAAGTCTGGTAAAAAGAACAAGAATATATATATATATATATATATATATATATATATATATATATATATATATATATATAGCCGTATTCCTAACAAAAAATGGTGGGGGGACGCAGGCCTACAAAATTTTCCAGATGCTGGAGAACCGAACAGAATTCTGCACTTGTATCTACATTCGCCTTCCTGCTTTGGTTGTCTTCAGCATGCGTACGACTTTTTATTCATTATTTTATGTAATCCTCTAGATTCCACATATGTACTAGAGGTCCGTTAATAGTCATAAATATTATTTGAATGTATGCATTTTGTATTTTTGTAGTATTTTGAATGTCCACCTCCGAAAGATAGTGGGGGGGACGGCGTACCTCGGCGTTCCCCCTCCACTGGTCCTATATATATTCGTGAATATTTCACCATATTTTTCGACATAGTCTCCATTGATGGTTATACATTTGGTCCAGCAATGTTCCAGCCTTTTCATCTCGTCGGAAAAACAGGTTCCGCCAAGGTCTGAAATGCTCGTTGACGGTATCACTTCTTCATTTGATGAAAGTTTCTCACCACCAAGCCAAATTTTCAAGTTTGGGAACAGGAAGTAGTCACTTGGGGCTAAGTGTGGTGAATGAGTGTGGTGAATGAGGAACCATTCAAAGCCCAACTATGCACATTCGCCATTGCGATTGCTGATGTGTGCTATTGTGCATCATCCTGGTGAAAGAGCATTTTTTTGCGTTTCAATCTCGGCCCTTTTCTGTCAATTCATGTTGGAAACGATCCAGCAATGAAGCATAATAGGCTTCAGTTATGGTTCCACCTTTTCCCAAACAGTCTACGAGGATTATTCCTTGAGAATCGCCCCCCCCCCAAAAAAACAGTGGCCATCACCTTACCACTGACAAAATGATCCTCACCTTCTTTGGTGCACTTTCACCAGCCTTTGTCTATTGTTTTGACTCTGGTGTATAATGATAGATCCAAGTTTCATCAAAGGTCACAAATCGGTGCAAAAAGTCTTGCGGATTACGATTAAACATCGCCAAACACTCGGTAGAAGTGTACTTTCGGATACGCTTTTGGTCGACTGTGAGTAATCGCACTCACAGCTCTTTCATTGCCAATTTTTCATGCAGGGTATTTTACACTCGCTCAATTGAGATGCCTACATCCTCAACAATCTCACGAATTTTGATTCAGCGGTCTTGCATAACCAGATTGTTGATTTTTTCAATTGTGTTCTGAATGACGACCTCAATTGGGCGACCAGAGCGCGATTAATCTTCGGTGCTTCCATGACCACGTATAAATTCATTGGTCCAAAAGATTAATCAGACCCTTAGCCGCAGGAGTCCCGGAATGCAGTACTCTGTCCCCGCTACTCTTTGCGGCCTACATGTCTGATTTCCCTCTGGAACCACATACCGTTACGTGCCAAATGCCAACGACGTCCTCATAATGGTACGTAACAAGAACCTATGATATTGCTATCCTCCGCTGCAGCGCCAGGTCCGAGCTATTGGCCATTGGACTGAGAGATGGAGGATAGCCATTAGCCCAGGGAAGAGCTCCGCTCTGCTCCTGGTTAAGGTCAGTGCTAGGTGACCGGATTGGTCGCTGAGGCTGAGAAAGAGGCAAATCCCATGGGTTTCCTCTGCCAAATACCTTGGCGTCCTTCTCGATCGTGGCCTCACTTACGCCCCTCACTTCCCGGTCAAAGCCGGACAAAGGCATTCAGCACTTAAGCAGTTGTGCCCCACCCCTAAATCTACAATGCCAACACACCTTAAACTGCGCCTGTATCGAGCGATTATCCCGCCCCTGATTCTGTACGGCTGCGAAGTCTGGGGATCAGCGGCTACCACCACTATTCGCGGGCTGCAGCACGTCCAAAACAGGGCGCTGCGAATTATCTACGATACTGGGCGTAGATTCCCGTCCCATATCCTCCACACCTACTCCGGAGTCCCATATATTGTAGACGTGGTGCGGGAGAGATCCCGTACCATCCACAATAAGCTAGGCTCCCACGCCAATAACCTGGTGAATACCCTAGGCCGGTATGACCATAGGGTTCCTCGCCGGAGACCAAGTTACCGGTTACCCAAAGACGCTCTGGGCAACTAAACTGAGCAGGACCACCTTCCCCTGACTTTGTACCCCCAAGCCCAGAAATGAGCATGGTAAAACTCATACCTTAACATTAGTTCATTTCCCTATAGCCTGTCAAGCGGGCTGTGCTCATATACCTCTCAGGCAGGCGGAAAAGTGCAGCCGGCACTGGGCGCACACAACCCCACGGGGCACTTGCGCCCACACATGCCTAGATATACCACTGCCTAAGTCAACCGTCTGCGGCACAAGGCATTTCTTTTATACTGCCCAGATAAAGCCGCACTAAGCGGCTAGGTGCTGAGAAGCAAACACCCCGCCCAGGTAAACCTGGGCGACTCGTATCTTCTGCTGGTAAATGGTCTTCAATGTTGGTACAGAGTCCGCGTGAACTTCATCCAATTCAGTTTTCATTTGTGCGGCAGTCCAGCCCTTCAAATGAAAATGTTTAATCTGTTTTCTCCATTTTCAATCGCAGCTATCACACTAACCAGTTCAGATGGCTGTCAACAATGAACTGTATATTGTAGCACATACAAATTTTCTGTACAGTCTTTTGAGTAATCAAGCTTACCGCCCACAAAGTTGCAACAACAAAAAATCCATATTTTGATGGAAATTTACCAGACTTATCAAAGACCCTCATTTTTATGTTTGTGATTTAAATCTTCAAAATATAAGTTTATATAAAGGTGTCTATTTAAATTGTGTATAGAAAATATAGAACTACGTGCATTATGTTACAGCCATGCCATTTGGTCAGGTTCCAGTGTTGGAGGTCGATGGTAAGAAAATGCATCAATCTGTAGCCATTTGTCGGTATCTCGCCAAACAGAATGGGTTAACTGGCAGCAATGATATGGAGAACTACGAAATTGATGCTGTTGTTGATACTATACAAGACCTGGCCGGAGGTGAGTGAACAAAATAATAATTGATGCTTTTTGAGCACTCGGTGATCTCGATTATAGCGATGTTGTCGTGCAGTTATGTATTCAGCTGTGGACCATTGTTGCACTAAGAGCATTTACGGAAATGAGGGGGAAAAAGTAAATACCTCGGTCTCGCTCCTTCTAAGTTTCCACCACAGCTAGTTATCTGTTTGTTGACCCATTCCCAGCATTGTGTTATGTTTACTTTTGTTAAAATTATCATGAGCAACCGTGTAAAATACATATGACACTACATTGTCCTTCAGTACAAAGTATCGAAATAACAAATGAACAATAGTATTTAATGACTTGCTGTCTTGTAATCTGTCTTGTAGGTCATATTGGATGATAATGAAATAGTTGAAGCGAAGGTCAAACGAGTCCGAGGGCGCCCTAGAGTTTGAGTTACACAATATTCAGGATAAGTGAAACGCCCGGAAAAATACCTTATCCAGTTAGCTCACTCTGAACGAGATTCGAAATAGGAACTTCTAAATGTGAGGCAGACACGCTGCTCGATACCACAGAGGTGGGCTTGCAAACGTTGATATATATATATATATATATATATATATATATATATATATATATATATATATATATATATATATATATATATATTGGTTTAAAATAGAAAAACAATAGAACATAATACATATACAGTAAAACCTCGTTAATCCGGACCTATTAGGGCTTAAAGTTGTCCGAATTATCAAAAGTCCGAATTAAGTGAAATGAACACAGAGGAAACTTGTGAATTTTTCACCAATCCATTTAACTCCTTCCACTTCAAACACTCGAAGCCACGACTCCTTTGTGGACCTTGATGGTTCAGAGTTTACTGGTATATAGGTACCGCTCACCCCGGGAAAGTTTATGGTAAAACAATTATCTCTCCATCGTAGACCTGCATTCCTATTTCACTCAGGTCGGGGAACTCAATGCCAAGCACCAGCGTTGGTACCTGCGGCCCACGGGTGGACAGGAGAAGCAATGAAACCATTCGCATGGTAGATACGGATCCTCAGCTCAAAGTAAGGCGTTCCTGCCAATCCACATATCATCCGCGAAGTCGAAAACGGTCTTCTGTAATCGACTTCTAGATTTCAAGCACTTCCTCTATCATGTATTACTCATATAAAAATGTATTGCATTCAGACCATAATCGCTTGATAACCCAGGTTAAACCCCGCTTTGCCAGCCACGACGTCCTTGTTCAAGTCCGCAATGCAGATTGAGACAGCCTGAACGACTCCATCTCTCCTAACCCAAATATATTGACCGCGGTCTCGTCCTTAACCTTCATCGTGGTGCTAACTCTCCGCAACCCTACTGTTCACAGACTATCTCCTACCCTTCCCGAAGTCCTACCTTTAGAACTTATGCTTCTCCGTCATTCCTGGGCGGCTCGCCGACTCTACCAGCGCTCCACATGCCGAATAATGGAGGGTTTGTCCAGCAATTGCGCCACGAGTTTCGTCACCGACTAAGCGATTGGAAGGAACGGTGTCTCGAATGGGCCTTGAAGAAGGCGATGTGCGGAGGATCGCAAAAAGTCTTCTAAACCGCAGAGGTTTACCAACCTCTAAGGCACCCGAAGCCTGGTCTATGAATCAAGCCATGGTTTTTCCGAATACCTTGAGAGGAGCATGAGGCAAGGAGATGACCTAGATTTCTCCGAATTGTTTGGCGGGAGGTACGCCATTACCTTCGACGTTCCCCCAACGAATGTCTGGGAAGGAGCCCGATGTACCACGTCATAAAAGCTTGGAATTTGTTTAGTACAATAAAAAAAGTATGTTTAAGTGCGCATTGACTTAAAATGACTGCATGTTTGTCTATAAACAGAATTTTCCAAAAATGTTTACAATATTTTGGTACACTCCATAATTTTTAGTAACCATAAAGCAGATGTTTTAGAGTATTCTTCATCTCTTCATGCTTCTTAACCGTGCTTATGGTAATTTGTAATCTGAAGTGAAAACCCATGAATTTGACTGCAATCTTTGCTTTATTGATTAATTTAAACATTTTGACCTGCTTTATTGATTAATTTAAACATTTTGACCCTCTCCTCTTTGTCCTCACAATATGTGTCAGTGCAATGCTATCACTGCAACCCAAGAACAAACAATAAGATTACTAAATTCTGTTGAAATTTATTGAGTAATCAAGAAGGAAATTGGCTGCTTCTTCAGTTTTAAGTTTCCAATCCCTCAATCCTATTCTATAGTGATGTGCTGGAGACCTATATGATATATGAGGTTTGAAGGGACGACTTGTACTTTGACCTGTTGAAGATCTTTTGTATCTTGCCCTTGATGAGGCATTCCATGGATGGTACAGATGAGGTGAAAGGAGACAGAGGGCAGCTGGAACTGGAGGAAGTGACATCAGAGAGGGTCCCTACAGTTTTCAGATACAAACTCCCTTCTTATAGCTTGTACTACTGGATCCCCCTCTTCCCTGCTGGCTTACAGGACCTACTGGAGGACCTGGAACTTGAAGACTGGTTGCAATCTGGAGGATGAAGGTTTATTGAGAGTATCCTTTTTTCCTGCCTTGTAACACTGAGACTCCTGCCAACACTTACAATCCTGAAACAACCAAGCAGGCTGAAGGTGAAGCAAAAGGAAAAGTAAAGTAAAATGGAGGAACAGAAAATCTGAGGGCTGTAATTAATTTTACAACATTTGCTTAGTGATTAGGTAAACTCCCATAAAAGTTCATGAGTCAGTAAGGTTGGCCTCAGAGATTGAATCCAGTCACCTTGCTTGTTTAGAAATATGTAACCATCACAATATCTTGGACTAGGTGTCAAGTAACATTTGAACTGATTCAGTAGTATAGGAGAGTGACACCAATCTTTGTTGCTTCTTCATCTTAAAGCATTGCTCCTGTAGCAAAGGTACTTTTGATGTAGTGTCATTAAGGCTTATAAACTTAACTCATAAAATACCTAGAGAATATTCTTTTTGTTTTGGCCCAGGCTATAAATTATAAGTTACAACCTACATTGTTATTCAAGCCATAGCTAAAATAGTTCTCAGAAAACAAAATTTGTTACAATAAACAAACAGTGCTTACTGCTTATCTAATAAATATGTCCATTTATTTTTCACTTTGTATAAATGTTCTCCTAGAAATTGAAGTCGTGATTTGTCTCCAGAAATTAACTAGAAATAAAGTTATATTTTATTTAATGAAACACTATGCATTAAGTGTAACATGTATGAAGTAGTGGTTAAATGTTTCACTTTAGAGAAACCCTTAAACACTTATATAAAGATTACTGTAAAATGTTTGTTTATATTTACAGCTGTATTTAGTGTCTATACTATACAAGATGAAGGGGCCAAGAAAAAGAAAATGGAATCTCTGAAGAAAGAAACTATACCATTTTACACATCGAAGCTAGACAACCTTGTAAAGAATAACAAGGGATACTTTGTGAATGGGAAAGTAAGTACATAGAAATAGTTGCATTCTTTCTCAAGCTCACTCAAGAGAGAGAACTGCACAACTCAAAATGAGAAGTTATATAAATGTTAAACTTTATATCTAGCTTAAGATTTTTTTCTTCATTTCGTTGTTGATGTTTAATTTCTCAGGTCGTTAATTCACTTATACCAAAGAAGTAACTCATAACCACTTGCTGTACTTAGTTATTTCTGTTGACAACAGAGAGCATTAAAATTTGTTTCTGAACCATTCTATTTAGGACTTTTGTTTACTAACAGAACCTATCACCCTTCTCACACAAAAAACCATCTTTCTCTCTTTCCCCTCATTTCTCTTCTATTACCTGTTTTGTCCACTCTATTCCCTTCTAGCCACCTCACTCCTCTAGCTGCAACCAATAATAAAACAGCTTTATTTTAAGTGTTGAAGCTAATTTAACACTATACACATTGTGTCCATTGTTTATGTGAAATGTGATAATAAACATATGTTCATATTATAAACAGTATTGTGATGATAATGATGATGATGACACTAATAATAATTTATTTACATTTAGTAACAATAGGTTTTGTCAACAAAAAAGAATGCTTAAAATCTATACAATATATATATATGTTGTTAGGGTACAAGTGTGCAGATTTTGCGAGCTGGCAGATCCAAATATGATGAATAATAAAGTCCCATAACATTTTCATCTTGAAAAATAAAGGAGATAAGTGAACATTACTGAATACATTCTCTGCAGAGTCTGGCAACAAGTAAGATTTCAGAGCTTAATGTTAATGTTTTGATTTGCAGCCAAACATGCATTCATATTTGCAATGGGTGAAAGTCTAAATTAGGTCAGCACTTGAAAGCTGGTTTGCCATGTGCCTGTGTGTTTATCAACTAATGCCAGTAACAAGGGGTGGGGTGCTTTCCTTTTGTTTTAAGCTATTCAATCATTTTCACAAGACCTAAAGTAAAAGCTGCACAATGACTATGCATAGGTTGATCAAAGATAACAAATTCAGCTATTAATTATGGAAATACCTCATTCAGTTATGTGTATTGTGTAAAATTAAATCAAAGCCACATATTTGGTAAACAGGAAATAGTTATTAATTATTAATAGTTAATAACTACAACATGAACATAATGTAAGGCTTAAAAGTTTACGCGAGCATTATTAATTGTAGCCTCACATATTTAACATTTTAAACACAGGACTGATTACCCGTGAAGCTACAGTCATTATCAACATAATGTCTATTTACAATAGATGCTCAAAATGTGCTCTGTTAGACTCTTTGCTATGACTCTTGTTTTGGAATTCTCCTATAGGGAAACTTATCCTAAGTATGTGCTTCATGAATGTTCCAGTTGGCTTTGCTAAACAGCAAGAACCATACTATTCAGGTATAAACACTGCCATACATAGTTCTGAACACATTAGACGAATCTGAAACACCAACAGAACCCGCTGCTGTGTTGCAGCAAGTAGTTTTACTGTTTGCATTCCTGACCTTCCGTTCTACACACATGCCAATGTTGCAGATTTGCCAAGCATAAGCCTGTGACTTAATTGCAATAGACATTGCATGAATCCATCCTTTCATATCATTTTGTGGTTAAATGAATCATTTTAGCAATATATGGTAAATAAACAAATAACTCATCTTTTCTAGCCATACGTCATTATCCTAATTGCAAAAGTAAATTATAAACATGTGATGAAATTTTAGTTAATTGATGGAAATTAATAATTTCTTCACACCAGCCGTGTATAGGCTAAGTTTTTGATAGAGTCGACATGAAAAATTCAATGCCACGGCCGGGATTTGAACCACGGATCTCCTGGTTTCCGTCCAGTCACTCTTACCCATTGAGCTACCATGGCAAACCTGCTCTGATGACATTAATTCTCCATTTGACTCGTATATTTCCCCGTTAAACCACTAGAGGCTCTCGCATTCGGGATACACCATTTGTGGCGACTTACTATCGTAAGTACGTGTGTCCCAGGCTTCATCATTTAACTCTTATTATTTTAGTTAATTGATGAAAATTAATCATTTCTTTACACTAGGCGTATAAAGGCTAAGGTTTTGGATAGATAGAGTCAACATGAAAAATTCAATGCCATGGCCGGGATTTAAACCTTGGATCTCCTGGTTTCTGTCCAATCGTTGCATTGAATTTTTCATGTTGACTCTATCTATGTGATGACATATTCATGATCAAAACTTTGATAAATTTTATTTTTTATTTCTGCAACTATGCATTTCAGAGGAAAATTGTACAGGTACTTTTGTTTCAGCTTAATATCGGGAAGCTGCTGTTGAACTCTGCACACTCATACACCTAACACGTTGTATATAATTTATAACTAATAGTATATTTACATATCACATTTATTTTGTGCATCCAACTGTTGTACATTATATAAGGAATATTTAATTAACCGTTTGTGTAATCTCTGTTTATACACTTGAACATTTGCGGTAGTTATTTTTATTGGAAGTGAATTGAAGAGTTTTATCTTACAACTTTTGTTAAAAATTGCAATAATATGCAATATATTTCAACAATTTATTCTGTACCACATTAAACCCTGGCTCTGGCAAGAGAGTCACATAATCTATTTTCTAAATGGATCCTAAGCTTGTAAAATATGAAGTTTTGTTACAATAAGAGGGATTCACACACACACGCACGCACACACACACACACAAATTTGATATTACATTTACATGACTTTCTCTACACTCTTCTCTTCAGAGAAGATGTAAAATTAAGAAGACCTTTCCATGTAAAGGGTAGTATGAGATAAAGGGATTTTCTTGAAAATCTTTGCTCTCTTTTTGCAGGATGCCCAATAAATTACAAGTTTAGTATTTAACCATTTTATTTTTTTTATGCAGTTCACCGTTAGACATACCTGCTGATAGATAGACATACCCAAAATACATTTTTGGTTCATGGACTCCCAAAATGTGTTCTTGCAGTAAAATCTTACTATTGAATTTTTGAGTGGAATGCACTTTCTTTATGAACTATATATAATAAGAAAGTAAAATTTGAAGTCTGACTTCAGTGTAACCCATTATATACATTTAAATTATTTTTTTTCAGCCAAAAGTTAGCAAAAGCATTTTATTATAGTTTTATTATAAACAAATATAGTTACTTAGGTACTGAAAGTTGACATCTACGTGATCAACTAGGGTAACCATGAAACATTCTAGTTAAGTTTATTGGCAACAATGTCCTGTAACGAAACCTATAAGAATACATAAAAACATAAAAATGCAAAATTTTGAGAAAGAGCTTGTAATTTGCCAAAAGCTTAATTAGGTATGAGGAGGTAATCAGTAACTGTATATTTAAGTACTAAATATGTTGTGATTTTTGTTTACAGTTGACATGGGCAGATATGTTCTTTGCATCTTTGGTGGACAGTCTCAACTTTACCATGACCTATGATGTAATTGGAGATTGCCCTAACCTCAAGAGCCTTAAGCAGAAAATGTTTGACTTACCTGCCATTAAGACTTGGATTAGCAAACGTCCAAAGATGCAAGCTTAAGAGCCATCTTTCATTGAATCAACCAAACCTGTGTTATCCACTAAAGATACTTTAATATGTTTTCCATGTACACTGAAAAAAAAACTATATCTAAAAAAAATAAATGAAAACTATTTGAGTAACAAAATCGTTTTATTTCTGTAACTGTTTTTGGGAAATCAAACATCAAATTATATGAAACTTTTATGATACATATAAAACTTTTATTACACATGCAAGTACATTTGCAAATGTAAGTTTAAGAGAGAACTTAGATTTGCATATGTACTGGCATGTGTAATAATAGGTCTTCTTTCTCTCAGTAGAAGTTCATTATAAAATTCTGAGCATTAGACACACATGTGCACACACATCTCCACATAAACATACTTTGGAATATATAATCTTGGTCTTCTTTCTCTCACTTTATAGATTTATGGTATAGACACAAAGGTAATTGGAACACTGTAGATTACCTTAATGATCATTAGATCATAATGTATTACTCCAACTTAAATCAGGTTTAGATATACACTAAGGCCACTAAGGCCACTCTGTGTCAACTATAAAAACTGTAAATAAACACCTAGTGATGGTCCAAATGAACTTTGACGTAATTTTTAGAATTGCTATTTTGCGGAGATGGTTTAATTTTCAATTTAGTGGATTCATTCCAGAAATGTTCTTCTATTACTGCTGATGGCACAAAAAAAAAAAAATTAATAATAATAATAATAATAATAATAATAATAATAATAATAATAATAATAATAATAATAATAATAATAATAATAATAATAATAATAATAATAATAATAATAATAATAATAATAATAATAATAATAATAATAATAATAATAATAATAATAATAATAATAATAATAATAATAATAATAATAATAATAATAATAATAATAATAATAATAATAATAATAATAATAATAATAATAATAATAATAATAATAATAATAATAATAATAATAATAATAATAATAATAATAATAATAATAATAATAATAATAATAATAATAATAATAATAATAATAATAATAATAATAATAATAATAATAATAATAATAATAATAATAATCATATCATCATCATAATCTGATGTTGGACTCATTCCTTTATTATGTATATAATAGTAGTGCCAACTTTGGAGGATTAAATTGCTATCCTGAACTCTACAATGTTCTATCCTCATGCCAAGCTGGCTTTTGGAAAAATCATACAACCAGTGAGCAAGTAATTAAACTCAGTCAAGAAATTAAAGAGGGATTTAAGAGAAAGGATACCTTAGCTGTATTTGTTGATTTGCAATCTGCATATAATACCATATGGTGAAGTGAAGTAATCTTATTAAGAAGCTACAACAGATGGAAATTAAAGATAATATGCTGCATCTGATATAAATTTGTATCATTAAGATAGTGATATTTAAGATAGTACTATTTTTAAGTGCTATTTCTTAAGGTTCAACATTATGAAGATGAAAAAAGAAGAAAAACCAAGTTTACCTCAGGGTGCTGTATTTAACACCACTCTATTCAATCTGTTAAATGCTCTACCCAAACAACTCCAAAACAGGCATAAGTTTGCACTGAATGCAGTTGACTTCATAATTTGGAAATCACTGAAATCTGACAAACTTGAAATTTTAAAGACTAATATTTAAAGTTCTCTGAATATACGAGGGTCCTTCAATAAATAACCGAACTAAGTTTTTAATTAACACATAATGGCTTTATTTCACTAACATTTACCTTCACACTTTTGAAGAAATCTGCCTCTGATGAAATACAATTATTCCAATGATTTGCCTATTGTTCGAAACATTTGTTGAACCCATTTTTGGACAGTCTGTTCAAGATACCCAGGAAACCCATTGTTCAACTCCTTATCACTTTGAAAATGGCAACAACGAAGCTCCTGTTTCACATTAGGGAAGAGGTGAATATCACATGGTACGAGATCTGGAGAATAAGGTGGATGAGGCATGATCTCAATTCCCATTTCTGCGATGACATCTTGAGTTGCACGAGCTCAATGAGCAGGGGCATTATCCTGATGCAAGATCCATCCTCTGCTTGCGAGATCTGGTTGCTTTTTGTTGAGTTTTTTCTTCAGTGGCCCCTTCAGTACGTCACAATAGTAAGCAGCAGTTACTGTGCATTGATTAGTTAAAACATAATAATACAGAATGCCCTGTTTGTCAAATAATACAAGATGCATGATCTTTCCTGCACTTTTCGGAACTTTTGCTTTCTTTGGCCTAGGGCTGGATGAATGTTTCCACTGCGAACTCTCCCGCTTTGTTAACGGGTTGTAATGGTAAAACCAACTCTCGTCACCAGTGATGACCCTATTCAGAAGGTCCGGCTCTCGTTGTAACCTTCCGAATCATTCTTGACACGACATGATTTGGTGAGCCTTCTCTTTGTCCTTCAGCACATGTGGTACCCATTTCGCTGCAACTTTTCGATAGCCAAGATCATTGCAAATTACGTCATCTACAGTTCCAAAAGATAAACGCATTATGCCAGCAACTTTTGAAATTGTTATGTGACGATCTTCTCGCAGAATTGCGTCAATTGTGTTAATGTTGACTTCCGTTTTTGCTGTTACGTGTCTTCCAGGGCGCGGAGAACCTTGAAGGTCTTCATGACCCCCTTTGAAACGTTTATACCACTCAAAGACTTGTGTTTTGCCTAAAGCTTGCTCCTTGTATGATTGCTGCACCATTTCAAAGGTTTCTGTAGCAGTTTTGTCTAACAGAACACTAAACTTTATTCATGCCCATTGCTGCAATTTCAGTTCCATGGTGGGTGCAGTAAACACGACCTCATGTGTCGGGCTCTAACTCCCAACTGATTGACTCTGCATGACTGGCACTCACAGCACTGCTAGAGGAAGGATTCACCTTTCCACCACTGGCAGCCATGGTACTCCAGGGTGGTTTATTTAAATACAATTAAATTATTATTTGAAGCAAAAGGTTAGAAACAGTGATGTATTTAACATTTGAAAGCAATGAGTCGGTAATTCAAAAACAAACATCACTTAAATTATCCTTACTTGGACATGTTTCAGAGAACGTTTTGTCCCCATCGTCAGCACCAACCAGTCGGATAACTGCTGACGATGGGGACAAAACGTTCTCCGAAACATGTCCAAGTAAGGATAATTTAAGTGATGTTTGTTTTTGAATTACTGACTCATTACTTTCAAACAATTAAATTAGTTCGGTTATTTATTGAAGGACCCTCGTATTTAAATAGTGGTGCTCTAAAAACTGCATAAAAGTTAACCCTGTAAAAAGTAAATTTCAGCTCTTTTCTGTAAAAAGGAAACAACTTAATATTATTTTCAGCTATGATAATACCTAATTAACTAGAACAGAAAGTGCTAATATCTTGGAATTTTGTTGGACTTGCAGGGACTAAATGTAGCTGTTCAAGGTCTACGATATATGTTACATATCAGTTCTTAGCTACTGCAGAGAAGTACTGATAACATCATTTTTAACTTCCATGATACTTGAGCACATTCAAAATAAAGCTCTTAGGTTAATTACTGGGTCTATTAAAACTACTCCTAAAATTACCTTATGAGCATTTACATGTAATAGACAATAATGACAGATTTAGAAATGCAAGCCTTTTTAACATATAGAAAACTCTTGAGATTTCCAGAGAGTAAAAAATGGGTAAAACATCATATGTCTACCTTCAGTTTGAAAACTCAATTAGGCTTCATACAGAAAGTTCAGCAAACTATATTACCCATTGTACATGGAACCTCTCATGCTCTTTAACAACCCACTGAACATGGTTGAATTTATAGAACCTTGATCTAATTGCAGATTTTAAGAAGAAAGTAAATTCGTCTATAGAGGCCTATATGATCTTGAAACCATAAATGTAAGTTTACAGATGATGAAAGCACTCACATCTATACAGACAGTCTTTAAAATCAAGAAGATGGAGCAGGAGCTACGTATAAATTCTTTCCTTTCTATAAGCATTTTGGAAATTTATTTCATAAGCTTTATGGAGAAAATGAAGCAATTTTTATTTCCATACTAAATCTATTTGCCAAGACAAAAGATTTCAATCATAGTTTTCTTAGAAGATTCCAAAGCAGACATTCAGGCTATTATTTTGACTAACTGTCCTAAAATGGAAAAAATAAATGAAATTCATAATGTGATTAAACATCTCCAAAACTTTAATAAATGTATAGTTTACCTAAATCTGGAAATGAGCAAGCGGATATGTTTGGACAAGATGGGTTCCAAAATTGCTCAATCAACAAAATATCCCTATGAAACAATTAAAGTAGTTAAAGATCATTTTCACAACCAGCTGACAAACATCTTACTACCTTTGAAAAACTTAATTGGAAAGATCTCCAAAATAAACATAAAACAATTGCAGATCTACCTAGAAAATTGTCTATTGCAATATTCAAATTAAGGATAGGCCATGATTGAGTGGACATTTGTTCAAGATTAGATTAATGAACTCCCCACAGAGCATTTTATGTAATAAATATGACTTAATGAACATTGATCACCTAGCTGGATGTGAAATTCTGAAAAATCAAGAACTAGTGTCTAAATACTGGGAAGCAAAAGAAGAATGATTTTATTAGAAAATTCTGAGCATTAAACACACATGCGCATGCACACATACACTTTGGAATATATATAGTCTTGGTAGATTAAAGTAAAAGTTACAAAATAATTGCTGTAGCACTTCTTGTGATAGTTTTATGTTGCCCGATTATTGGGAGACAAATTTAATTCAATGGCTTCTGTTTATTTAATACAGTCAACTCTTTTTCTTATTCTCCTCAGGATGTGATGTAGAAAGCTGGAATAATTAAATTAATAAAGGATGCTTTAGATCACTTATTTTATCTTTCAAGATTTTGAAGAATGTACTACTTTTAAAATGCAATACAAACTATTTTTGCCCTGAATGATTTATTATACTTATTACTCTTTACAATAATTTTTTTGTACACATGAGAAAAAATATATAAACAAATTAACAAATATTTAAGTATAACATTTTAATCATAATAACTTTTAATAAACATTAAACATCATAAAATTATACAATGAGTTAACTGAGACACTGTACTTCACATACTACAAATTTTCTTTCAACGTGTTTTACTTCCACTTGAAGGCATTATCAAGAAATTGTCAACTGGCTAGAACCTTGGGTGTTCCAGCTCATGGTTTTTGGAAACAAGACATCCGACGATGATCCAATAAGGTTAACTAAAATAGTTTCTTCTGTCAAAATTCATTAAGTGTGTTTTGACTTAATATAAATGTTTTCCCAGATGTTTAATTCTTCTTGGTTTTATGTTCTATGTTGTAGTTATGATCCCAGAAGTGTGCTACTACTGTGGATTTATCTATTTCTTTTTGCTTGATGTTCCTAAAGTGTTCTTTTAATCTGGTTTCAATGTTACATTTTGTCTTTCCAATGTCTTATCTTATTGCAATATCTTATTGCAGTCTAAGCAATTAATTCTATAAATGCCAGATTTCTTTACCAGATTAATTTGGTCTGTTTTTGCTTTTTAGATGAGGTTTCTGATATTGAATTTGTTTACTGGTGCCAGGCAGTTTTAAATTCATGTATAGTGAATTCAAGTAAACTAATCCTGACAATGCATTTTCTGTTCAATGGTGTTCAGTTCGTTGGTACTGCTTTTAAGTCTTTTCCTAACGTTGTTCAGGGTGTTAACATGTTTGTTAAGATCCATGAATCTTTCACCGAGCTCTTCCATGTCTTTCTTCAGGCCAACCAGTTTATTTTCAATTCTGGTTGATAGCTCAGTCATCTTATCCATTGCAGATTCTATTTTCTTTTCATCTTCTCCACTGAGGAAATCATGTCGTTATTTCATTTCCCATTTAATCTGTTCCAAATTCTATTTTCTCCTCCATCATTTTTATTGTGGAATTTAGTATCATAATTTCACTTCCAATCTTGTCCATTATAGATTTTCATTTCTATATTCTCCATTGCATAAATAACTTGTTAGTATCAGCCTCTGTAGTGTAAGTGGTAGCGTGACTACCTCGTGTGCAAGAAATCTGAAGTTGGAATCTCAATCAGGATGAAATCTGGATAAGGATTTTTTTGGGGTTTTCCCTTATCATGGAAGATTAATGTCAGATAAATCCAAGCCCATGGACCCCGGGCTCATTAGAGCATCATTTCACACATTTCTTCATCGTCTGATATGACTTAACTGAGGACATAAATTTAATAATAAAAAAAAAGCTGTTGCTATTTCACCTCACATCTTCTCCACTCTAAGCAATGTCACAGAATCAATAGGATACAAGTACCTATATATAACAGATGTTCTTATTCTATCCATATACTTTGAAATATTAACTTAAATATTAATAAAACAAGAATTATATTATTTCAACATCATGATGTAATAAAATTTATGAATAAAATTCAACAATAAAGCATTTTGAACCGATAAATTCTTAGAAGCACATTTTAAATGGAAAGCAAATTTTTAATTCATATTGACATATTGCAAATTGTGACTTTGTGGGTTCGTGAAATGAAAAGTCCAATTGCACCACTCAAAAATGTTCTTTATTTCCACTGACTTACAGTTAAACATTTGCCAATTACACAGAATTATGTAATCCACACAATTACGATTCACCAGTTCGTCCGTTACAATTCCACTTTGCTCTCGCAATTACGTACAATCCTCCGATGCACGTACACAGTCTTCTTGTCCGTAAACTAGCACTGCACTCTTACGCTGCTCGCCAAGAACTGACTTCCTCCGGCCCGGCGCGTCGCTTATATAAGACCAACTGGCCAATCTAGAAGTTTCCGGATTAGACGAAACACCCCGCACGTTCGAGAACCTAGGGGGAGGGCGAAAGACGGCACAGTAGCCCGCGATCCCTCTCCTAATCATCCCTTCAGTTAGTGACAGGAGACAAATGGGTAGGCGCGGCAGAACGCCCCACGCCCGACCCCACCTGCGGCCAGCCCCACAGGGAGCTCCGACTTTCGGGTGACACTGCTCCCTCCTCAAAGATGGTCGTCCCGAACAGCACCATTGTAGCGTGCCAGGCGATCCAGGTGTACCACCGACATCTTCCCTCGAGAACCTTCTGGATGCGGTAGACCACGTCGTTAATCCTCTTCACCACCCGGTACGGTCCTTGCCATGGCTGCTGGAGTTTCGGGCAGCGTCCCTTAGTCCGGGTAGGGCGGTACAACCAGACCAGGTCACCTTGCTGGAACCCTTGGCTGTTGGCTTGCCTGTCATACTTGGTCTTAATGCGGTCGCTCGCCTTCTGGATGTTCTGGCGAGCCATCTCGTGGATGTCGTGGAGATGGTCCACCAAGTTCTCCACATACTCGGTCGCTGGCTGTTTCGCTTCCGGAGGGCTTCCAAAAGCGGGGTCACAAGGGAGGCGTAACTCTCGGCCAAACATTAAGCTAGCTGGCGTCATTCCAGTTGTGTCGTGTGTAGACGAGCGGTAGGCAAGCAAGAACAGTGGCACCTTGACGTCCCAGTCTCGCTAATGGCTGGCCACGACCTTCCTCAGGTGTTCCTCTAAGGTCTTGATGTACCTTTCGACCATGCCATCCGACTGGGGATGTAGAGGCGTCGTGCGGGTCTTGTTCACCCCGTCGTGCCTCCTTCATTAGGTTGGACTCAAAATTGGTACCCTGGTCACTGTGTAGCTCTAACGGCACCCCAGATCAACAGAACACTTGCTCCACAAGGCAGTCTGTGATTGTCTTTGCCTCTTGGTTTGGGATGGCATACACCTCCGGCCACTTGGTGAAGTAGTCCACGACAACCATTAAGTACCTGTTGCCTCGGTCGGAAACTGGGAACGGTCCAGCAGTGTCAACGGCGATCCATTCGAATGGCGCTCCGACGTTGTACTACTGCATGCGACCCCGGCTCCAAGTCTGGGGGCCACGACTCGCCGCGCACACGTGACACTGACGGCACCATCTCTCAGCGTCTGCTCGGAGCCTCAGCCAGTAGTAGCGCTGTCGCAGTTTGTCAATCGTTCGGTTCGCTCCCAGGTGTCCTCCTGAAGTACCGGCGTGCACTTCCTCCAAGACTTCCGGGACCTTACTCCGGGGAAGTACCAACTGTTCTCTCTGCGTCTTCCCATCGGGTGATTCCCATACCCGAAACAGCACGCCCTCTCTGGTCTTCAACGAGTCCCATTGGGCCCAGTACGACTTGTAGGTGGCGCTCCTCGGTGCGATGTCCTCCCAGGTTGGTCTCGTCCCTGCCTCCACTTCCCTCAAGAGTGGCCCCAAGTCTGCGTCCGCCAGCTGCTCCCTCCTCAGGCCTGCGCTATCCCAGCCGTCCGCAGGCACTGCCACAACAACTAGGACTGCTGCGGCACGCTCCTTTTCTTCCACTCTTGCGCACTGGCCGCACTCATCTGGACAGGGTCTTCGGGACATGGCGTCTGCGTTAACGTGGCTCTTCCCTCTACGATGTTCCGAGGTGAAGTCGTACTCCTGCAGCCTCTGGACCCAACGTGCTGTCTGGCCTTCCAGGTTCTTAAAGCTCAATAGCCAGGTTAGGGCGGAATGGTCAGTCCTCAGGTGGAATGGCCGACCGTACAGGTACTTGTGGAAGTGCTCCAATGTGTTTACTACCGCCAATAATTCTCGTCGGTTGACGCAGTAGTTCTTCTCTGCCTTGGATAGCGTCTTGCTGTAGTAGGCCATCACCCGCTCATGGCCGTCCTAGATCTGCGATAGGACACCTCCAATGCAATGGTCGCTGGCGTCGGTGTCCACAATGAAGGCGCCACCTGGTTGAGGGAAACCCAAAATTGGAGCACTGCACAGGGTCTCCTTTAGGTGCTGGAAAGCGTTTTCGGCGTCCTCCGTCCACACATAAGGCCGGTGTTCCTCTGTCAGGCGGGTGAGGGGTTTGGCGATGTTAGAAAACCCCTTTATGAAGCGGCGGTAATAACTGCACAGCCCCAGGAAACTGCGCAACTCTTTCTTATCCTTTGGGCGAGGCCAATCTCTCACAGCCTGTGTCTTCTCCGGGTCTGTGGCAACCCCGGTTGCTGAGACTATGTGGCCCAAGTAGTTCACTTCCTTGCGGAAGAGCTGGCACTTCTTCCCGTTCAGCTTCAAGTTGGTCGCCTGCAGTCTCTTTAGCATCTTACTCAGATTCTCGAGGTGATCATCAAGTCTTTCCGACGATAATTATGTCGTCCAGGTATAGCAGGCAGGCGTCGTAAGTTAGCCCTCTCATCACTGACTTCATGAGGCGTTGGAAGGTAGCCGGTGCGTTGCAGAGGCCAAAGGGCATAACCGTGAACTGCCAGAGCCCTTGGCTTGTCGAGAATGCGGTCTTCTCCTTGTCTCTTGGGTCTAGAGCTACCTGCCAGTAGCCCGACTTCAGGTCTAGGGTCGAGAACCACTGTGCACCAGCTAGCGTGTCCAGGGTGTCGTCAATCTGAGGTAAGGGAAAACAGTCCTTCCGGGTGTCAGAGTTCAGCTTTCTGTCGTCTACGCAGAAGAGCAGCTCACCGTTCTTCTTCGTCACCAAGACTACAGGGGAACACCAAGGGCTGTCCGATTCTTCAATCACTCCCCTGGATCTCATAGCCTCCAGCATGTCTCGTACCGCCCCTTGCTTCGCCAGCGGAACGCGTCTATGTGGTTGCCGAATAGGCCGGGCGTCTCCGGTGTCGATGCGGTGAAGCACTTTCTCCGTGCGGCCGTAGTCACTATCGCCTCGGCTGAAGACGCGCTCGTATCGCCTCAGCAGTTGTCGAACTTTCTCCAGCTGTTCTGCGGTCAGGTGGTCGGCCGCCCTCTCCAGTAAGCCTTCTAGCCGGGGCCCCAGGTGTTGCTTCGGCGCCGGCTCCTGTGTCCTGTCGATTGCTGTTACGCTCACCACGGGCTCGCATGTTCCCAACTCCGTCCCGGCCCGGACGTCGTGATTGGTGTCCGTTGGATTTAGCAGACTCACTGGCACCTCCTCTCGGCACGGCAGCAATGCCTTGGCTACACACAGTCCGTGTACAGGCGTCTTCTGGTCCAGCATCATGTTCCTGGTTCTCCGGCCTTCTAGTCGCGCCTTCACCACCACCTCGCTCCTCGCGGGGACAACCACGTCTTCGTTCAAGACGACCCTGCAAATTCCAAGGCGCTCCTCTGGTTGACGGAGTATAACCTCTTCTCCGTTGAGCTGCAGGACCTTCTTGCCGACGTCGACCGTCGCCTCGTGACTCCTGAGGGCATCCAATCCCAGTATCACCTCCTCAGTCACTTTCGCGACGAACACTCACAGACGTACGGTACTCCTTCCCAAGGTCAGCTTCAGCAGGGCCTCCTTTTCCACAGGCAAGGTGTCGCCCGATGCCGTGACAAGCTGGTATGGTCGACTCGGCTTCCCTGTCGGCAAACGCTTCGCCACGTCAGGTCTGATGATGGTCACGGCTGCCCCGGTGTCCACCAGCACGCGGCACGACTTTCCTCTCACCCAACCGTCCGCGATAAGGCTGTCATTCATACGCCGGCTGACGGCGCGCAGTGTCACTCGAGGGGATGGTGGTGATGGCGCCGACGTGCCCCTCTCCACGACGGCCCTTACTCGTTTTCCGGCTGCTCTTCCTGGTGTGGGCGGTCTCACTGCAGGTGTCCGGGCTGTCCACCCACCCCCAACACAGGCCACTAGGTGTTCGCCGGCGTCCCTCGGCTGGTCTTCTGTCTCCGGTGTAGCGGACACTCCTCGTTCTCGACGTTGGGATAGCGTTACTTTGGCCGCCTCCATCCTTAATGCTGCTGTCAGCGCCTCGTGGATGGTTTTATAATCGCCGAGCATTAGGCGCTGACGAATCTCCGTGTCTCTTACCCCGTCCACGAATGTGTAGGCAGCTTCCCGGGATACGAACTCTGGTGGGAGGTCGACTAGGGCCTTGCTAGCCAGTTGTTGAACTGCCAGGGCGAGCTCCTGCAGCGTCTCCCCTGGCTGCTGTGACCTTGCCTTCAGCTGGCTGCGGTACGCTGCGGCTAAGCGGTGGTTCCCAAAACGATTCTCTAGGGCCTCCCAGATGTCCTTGGGTGCCGCCGTTGACTGAACCGCGTTCAGGACTTCCGCGGCCCGACCCTGGAGGCTGGCTATTAACTGTGTGGCCTCCTCTTCTGGTGACCATTTGTTGTGCTTGGCCACTGTGTCGAACTGGCGGCGGAAGACTTCAAACGTTGACGCGCCGTCATATTTCGGAGGTTTGACGCGCGCCGATGTTGTGTCGCGTCCCGGTGCGTCGGTCTTCAAATCCTTCAAGCTCCTGCGGACGACGTCCTCCACCATGGCGCTCAGGGACTTGACGCTGTTGTCGGCCTTTCCTTCCAGCTCATTAACGCGGCTCGCCAGGTCTTCGACGCGCTCGCCTAACTCTGTGACGTCCTCTTTTACGCCGGCCAACTGTTCTTCAAACTTTGCGGCGAGAGCCTCGTTCGCCGCCTTCATTTCCGTGGCCAGGCTGCCGTTCGCTGCTCTCATTTCTGTGGTTAACTCGGCCTTCTTTTCTTCCAACTTCTCGGTGATGTTGTCGTTAGCCGTCTTCATTTGTTTCAGTTCCGCGGCCAGGTTGTTATTTGTAGTCTCCAGCTTCGCGGCCAGGCTGTTATTTGCCGCTTCCGTTTTTGCAGCGAGGTTTTCATTTGCCATCTTCATTTCCTTCAATTCGGCGGTAAGGTTGTCGTTGGCCATCTTCATTTGTTTCAACTCTGCGGCCAGGTTGATATTTGCCGCCTCCGACTTCGCTGTTAATTCGTTCATCTTCTCCAAAAGCATTTCCAATGCCGATTCCATGGCCGTAATGTTCGGTGATGTTATCGTCCCGCTTCCTGACACCAATGTGACTTTGTGGGTTCGTGAAATGAAAAGTCCAATTGCACCACTCATAAATGTTCTTTATTTCCACCGACTTACAGTTAAACACTTGCCAATTACACAGAATTACGTAATCCACACAATTACAATTCACCAGTTCGTCCGTTACAATTCCACTTTGCTCTCGCAATTACGTACAATCCTTCGATGCACGTACACAATCTTCTTGTCCGTACACTAGCACTGCACTCTTACGCTGCTTGCCAAGAACTGACTTCCTCCAGAGGTCCAGAGGTCCAGAGGTAGTCCTAGTCGGGCGGGGCTTTCCCCGTCCGGGTGTCATATGCCGCAGTACCTAGCCGCTTTGCGGCTTAACCTGCGAAATGAACTAGTAGATCCATGTTCTGCTGGGGTGTTTGAATTTGTTTACTGTTTGAAATTTTGGAGAGGTTTGGAATGGGTTGCCCCTCTTTGTCGTGGGCAGCTGTACTTAATCGTTCTCCCTTTTTTGGGAGACACGAATTAGTTTTTTGCCCCGTTTTGGATACGGGTTTTGTAGCGCTTGTCCTTTGGCGTAGAAGTTGTTCCCAGAGACATCTGGGGTTTACCTTGGGTTACCCAAGGGGGCCCAGGACGTCTCTCGGCAGTCTGAAGGACGGCAAGCGCCTTTGATCTCTCGGGTCATACCTTCCCAGGGAGTTCACTAAAGGGTTGGGGTGAATTTGGATTTTCTCGTACATTGATCGTGCCCTCTCGCGAATGACATCGACAATGTACGGGATCTGGGAGTGCTCATGTAGGATATGAGCCGGGAATCTCCATCCTGTATCGTAGATGATGCGTAGTGCCTTGTTCTGCAGCGTCTGGAGTCTGACGAAAGTGGTATTAGCCACTGTTCCCCAGATCTCGCAGCCGTACAGAATCATAGGCGGAATGATCGCCCGATACAGTTGGAGTTTGAGACGGATCGGCATGGTTGATCTGAAGATAGGGTATAGGCTCCGGAGTGCGACGTGCCCCAGCTGGACCTTGCCCTTGACGTGCGGAACGTAAGTTAACTTACGGTCCAGCGTCACCCCGAGATACTTCGCCGTTTGCACCCAAGGGATTCGACGGCGCCGTAAAACGAAGTTCTGCTGTAACCGGTTGGCTATGGTTTTCGCCAGGAGAATAGCAGAGCTCTTCTCCGGGTTAATTGCCATTCGCCATTTTGCGCTCCATTCGCCAATGGCCCGGAGCTGGGTTTGGATTTGCCGGAAGCTGTACCGTGTATTCCTATTGACTGCGAAGATCATGAGATCGTCCGCATACTGACAGGTCTGGGTGTTGTGATGAGTTGGGATGTCGGCCATGTAAGCTGCGAAGAGCGCCGGCGACAGCACGCTGCCTTCCGGTACTCCAGCGCCAATGGGCCGCTCGGTGGACAGCTTCCCCTCCATCTTTACTCGGAAGCTTCGGTTTCCGAGGAAACCGGCCACCAAGGAAATGTATGGACGGGGAATTTCATGCTCCAGGAGTTTGTAAATGAGTCCTTCATGCCAGGTAGTGGCGAATGCCTTCTCCACGTCGAGCAGCACTGCTACCGTTTTAGACCTTTCCTGGAAACCCAGGGAGGCCTTCTCGGCAACCCGCAGTAGCTGCTCGGTCGTGGAGTGGCCAGAACGGAAGCCAAACTGGTGTTCCGGGATTAGGCCCCTTTCCTCCAGATGAGGAAGGAGCCGGGAGAGGAGCAGTTTTTCGAATACCTTCGATAAAACTGGGAGAAGGCTGATTGATCGGTAACTGGAAGGAAAAACCGGATTTTTCCCCGGCTTTAAAACGCACACCACACGCGCCTCCTTCCAGATAGCTGGAAAGTGGCGCATGTATAGGCACGCGTTATAAATCCGGGTTAAGTGAATCACGGCTCTTCGTGGAAGGTGCTTGAGCATTTCCGCTGTCACACGGTCCTGCCCAGGTGCTTTGTTGGTTCTTAGAGAGTTAAGCGTGGTCGCTAACTCTCTAGGGGTAACGATGGGAATGTGGAACTCCTCGTGGTCAGGGGGCGGAGCTTCTAGGAAGTCTTCCACCACCTGTTCCACGAGGTCAGCATGGTCATCGTCCATTGGCTCTACCCTGGGTTGGAACTGAGCCTCCAGATAATCTGCTAGCGCCTCTGCCTTTTCTTTCGACTCGTAGACGAGTCGACCTCTAGGGCTATGTAGGGGATGCTGGTGTACGGTTTTGTCTTTCCGCAGGCTACGGACTATTCGCCATGGTTTTCTCTCCTGGAGATTGGTTTGCCTTAACATGTTTTCCCAGGCCTCTTTGCGGTGTGCTCTTAGGAGTCGTCTTGCCAGGGATTTGAACCTCTGGTGTACTTCTCCTATCCTGGGATGGCGAAATCTCTGCCACAGCTTTCTTACGGCGTTTTTAGCCCTTATGAGTTTTTTGATGGGTCCTGGGATATAACTGACCAATCTAGAAGTTTCCGGATTAGACGAAGAGACGGCAAAGTGGCCCGCGATCCCTCTCCTAATCATCCCTTCAGTTAGTGACAGGAGACAAATGGGTAGGCGCGACAGAACGCCCCACGCCCGACCCCACTTGCGGCCAGCCCCACAGGGAGCTCCGACATTCGGGTGACAATATTTAAAAATTAAATACAGCATTTTATATGTTTAAGCAGCTATCTCAATTTTAAAGCATCGATGTTAAGAGTAATATTTATTACAGCATATTTCACTCATCTAAAGTATACTGTAGAAATTTGGG
The DNA here is from genome assembly GCA_030765055.1 of Mantis religiosa. Taxonomy (NCBI): domain Eukaryota; kingdom Metazoa; phylum Arthropoda; class Insecta; order Mantodea; family Mantidae; genus Mantis; species Mantis religiosa. Next base: position 89,884,225 of record CM060955.1, on the reverse strand, counting down.
AACTAACTAGTATTAAGAATAAGACCAGACTATCGAAACTGCATAAATAAGCATTAAAGCATACATTTGTGCAAAATGTTTGCTAGAGTCTCTGTAGAGAGGTATTCTTAATACATAACTTTCATATCATTATACATATATAGAGTAACACAATAACGAATAGAAGAGAACAACTGTCTGCAGATATGTACATATATTAAGACCAGGAATATTGACAACCATTGTAGGGTAAGTTCCATGAATAAACCTCAAGCTAATATGAGTCTGTTTTATGAGAGAGTTATGCCATAAAATAAAGTGCCAAATAGCAACAAATCTGAGAACGATCCTATAGTACAATTTTCTTGGGGTGGTAGCTGAGTAAAGATGCACACCAAATGAATTAGTCTATTACTACACCTGGAAAGAGACTTAGGAGCAATTCCACATGTGGAGTCATTGATGGTGCATACATTAACTGCTCCCTATGTGGAACTGCTCCTCACTCTTCTTCCAGGTGTATTAATAGATTAATTCATTTAGTGTGCATCTTCACTCAGCTGCCACCTCAAGATAATTCAACTACTTTATATGAACTGTTACAAAAGTACCTAGAACACAAATGGCTATATAGAGTGAATTGTAAGTGTGCTATTATATTATTTTCTCTTTTATTGTGTTAATAATTTTGACTGTATTAAGACCTTCAAAGTGTGCTCTGCCATATAAATCATCCACTGCCCTCATCACCACCACCAAAACTCTCATAATTTCCTTGAGTCATAAGGTAAGTTCAAGATTTCATATTTAATACCATGAACCAATATACCATCCAAGAATAAAAGATATACTGTGATTATATTTTTGCATGTTTTTTGATAAGTATAAAGTTATAGAATTGAGATATACGAGGATCGGCTGATAAGTCCTGGGTCTCACAATTAAAAAAAGAACATTTAAATTTATTTTTCTTTATTTCTCAACATAATCTCCAGTAAGGCTAATGCATTTGTCATACCGGTGTTCTAATTTAATTAAACCGTCTCTATAGTGTGATTTATTATAGTCCTCAAACAAAATAGCTGTTTACTGCATCAGTGATCTCCTCGTTGCTGCAAAATCTTTGTCCTCCAAGATATATTTTGAGGTTTGGGAACAGGTGGTAGTCACTGGGTGCTAGATCTGGCAAATAGGGTGGAAGTTCAATGAACTTTAATTTGCACATGTTTTCCATTACAATGTCTGAACGTTCGGCCAGAGCATTGTCATGAATAAACAAGATTTCTTTTCTTTGCCCAATGAGGTCTTTTCCTTTTCACGTCATCATTCAACTATCGCAGTATTGATAGTATTCACCAGTGTTACTTTTACCCTTTTCCAAGTAATCAATAAAAATAATTCCTTGTGCATCCCAGAAAACACTCAACATAACCTTGTTAGCTGACAAAATTCACTTTGCCATTTTTGGAGTTGGTTCACCTGGCACAATTCACTGGTTTGACTGTGAGTTACTTTCTGGAGTATAGTGATGTAACCAAGTTTCATCCATAGTAATAACCGCCTCAAAAATTATTTGGGAGTTTTATCGTAGAGCTCCAAATTCTTAACGGAAACAGTTTCTCTAGGCAACTTTTGATCTGGTGTCAACAAGCGCGGCACCCATCTTGCACAGATGTTGTGAAAGCCCAAAATATTACTTAAAATATTACCTGCATGTTCTTTTGACAGCCTATGCTATCTCAAACAACTTCAACCTGCGGTCTTCCAGTACTAAACGATGAATTTTTTCAAGATCTCTGGAGTTCTGACTTCCATAGTGTGTCCAGAGCGAGGCTCATCATTAGTGCTTGTACATTCCATTTTAAACTTTGCAACCCTACTTTTAATCATTGTGTATAAGGGGCAGAGTCTGTCAATGTACTGTGCATTTGCTCCTTGATTTCTTTATGTGTTCAGTCTTTCAAATGTAAGTATTTAAACACTCAAATCCTCCATTTTCATGAAACCTCTACACCTGTCTTATTTAAAATTCAGTTATAGAAAAGTTAAACAAACTATTTACCTGTAACTATGGATATAAGCTAGTCTAGAGTTAAACTATATGATGCTAACTGTCAAACTAGCTCAGTGGTGCCATCTTTATGTGAGGCCTGGGACTTATCAGACAACCCTCGTAATTTGTTGTAGTCTAGATGTGCAACATCCTGTGTGCATCATTGCAAGTCATAACTTGGAAGCTGAGATTGCAGAAACAGATTATGTGATTCTTTAGGAATCATGTCCTCCCACTGCACATGTGGAGTCAGTTTAACTGACATGTGCCAACAATTATGACTAACCAGAGATGATTAAGCATATGCTAAAAGGAACTAGCATCACTTTGCTCTTGACTATCTTCCAAATGGAACTTGAGACTCCTGGAATAACTGTACAGGTAATTGATGACACAGGAACACAAAAAAGTCATAACTACTGATTGAGTTAAAGGCAACAATCAAGAGTACACAAAAAGGTTTCTTTGGCCGTAAAGCCATCTTTCTGGCACACTGAATCATGTACATCAAAGCACATTTATCAGTAATTGTCACTATATGACCTAGAAGGAAAACCAGAGGAAAAAAACTATTAGTTATTATATTGTGAATTATGCAATTAATAGATATGTTTATTTCGTTACCTTTTGGGAACTTATATTCAGAACATAAAGAAATTTCATGCGGAGAGATGCATTTATTTGAAGTGGCATTTACTTCAGTAAATCTATAACTTGCATTTTTAACACTTTTTTATTTTCTACTAATCTGTCTGCTTTAGGTTTTACAAATTCTCAAACTGAAAATAAGGAACAACTAAATTAAGATTTTAGAAAGTCTCAACCTATCACACCAACACTACTACAAAATCATTTTTATAGAGTTGTGATTAATGTAATTTTTAATTCTAATTTAAATGTAAATATTTGAAATAATACTTATTATTAACTGAAACAGTGAAAACAAGTAATATTTGCTGAATAGTATCTGTTTTATTCTATAAGTAGAACAAAAAAGAAAATTATGTTCCTTGAAATAGTGCACATCTGGTAACCCTGGTCTACATACATGTAATACAATCAGCAAGAAACAAATAACAATGGCAGCAGATGAGTTTTATGAATTTAATAAAAAATCCAGAGGTCAACAAATATTTACTCCACATCTGGAATGCACTTTCATTTCTGCTTAATGGCACCAAGTTATTATATCCAACAAACTTCAATGAAAATTGAAATAATTAGTCTTTATATCTCTGTTTCAGGTCGTTTAGCAATCCATTCTTTGATGCCTTTTAGTTGAAGTACTTTCTGCTTCAAAGCTTCGAGATAGGGGTAATTTGATAGCAGTTCCTGTTTAATGGTGGCTTCCATTGTTTCCACGAATGCAGCAAAATACATATCTACCCAACTCAGCTGTGGAAAAGAGAATCTTATTATATTTATGTCAATAAAATATTTAAATTGTATATTGCATAATCATAGTCTTTATCATGATGGATGTGAGAAATTGTTTTTGAACAGCATTATGTATATGGGTTATATAATATCTAATGAAGTATTTCAGAGTATACTTAATATACCATAGTAAAACAGTGTACTTGGATGACTATAACTCTATAGCTTTGTGTTCATATTATGGTAGTTAAAAAAGTTCAGACCTGACTCATTCGCATGACTTTTGCTTATCAATAACAAATGTGCATACCTTTTATATATTGTATGATTACTCACAATATATTTTTTGGCTAGGATTATTTCAAGTTAAGCAGAAAGTGGTTAGTCTCAAAATGAAAAAAATAGCATTCAAATATTTATTTATGGAACAACCTCTTGTGATGTACCGAAAGGTAAAGAGGAAAACACTCAGATGTTACATTTACCTTAGTTTTTATCAATATATCTTTCTACAAACTATTCTTACTATTCGAGATAAATATTTCATTTTAATCTTGTAGCTACAAGGGGAATGTAGGAGACTGGAATTGTAAACAAATCTTAAAATACTAGTAGCTACATATATGCTGACTTTGAAATTCCAAACTTTGCATAATATCATGAATGCTTTAGTGCTTTAAGAGTGTATAGAAGAATTAAATTTAAACCAATATCTCAGAGCAACAAGTAACTCAAAAATTGTAGATAAAGCTCCAGAGGGGCGCAGCTATCTACTATGTGGCATCCACACATCAGGAGGCAAAATCGAGGCAGACCCAGAACCAGATGGGTGGACTCCTTCAGGAGAATTGCAGATCCACACTGGTCCAGAATAGTTTCGAGCCGTGATAAATGGAGAATTCTACAGAAAGCCCAGCACTGCAAATGTGATGAGTGGAAGTGGACAGTTATAGGTTAACAAAGACCAAAGTGGAGCAAAATAATTTTCATGCAGACTAACTCATAGCATGAATTTAAAAGAGGTACCCCTTTTTAGGAGTCGTTAAACCTTCATATAGGACTTTTAGGCTACTCATTCATTCATAATAAAAAAAACAAAAAACAAGCAAACAAACAAAACAGGGAAAGAAAGAAAGTGTTGGAAATTTATGTTTTAATCAGATTCACATTTTAATTGTGATGCAGATCTTTTAATATATGGAATTTTAATCAAAATTTCAAACATTCATAATTCAAATTTTTTGCTTTAACTTTTTAAGCTAAACATCCAGACATGAGAACTTAGTAGTTGATTTTGTTAAACTTACTGATTTTTAGTTGATTGATGGAAATTAATCATGTCTTCACACTAGCCGTATATAGGCTAAGATCTTTGATAAAGTCAACATGAAAAATTCAATGCTACGGCCGGGATTTTAAATCCCGAAGATCCGTGGTTCAAATCCCGGGCGTGGCATTGAATTTTTCATGTTGACTCTATTATTGATTTTTGTTTGGATCAAAATTTTTTTACTTTTAATGGTGAATTTTTTTCAGCAAACTTCTGGCTTAGCAATGAGTAATCCTCTTTCACCTTTTCTTGCTAATCTTTTTATGAGTTTTTTCAAAATTCAAGTCACTAAAGCATTTCTTTTGATTTTTAAAACATGGTATAGATATGTTGATGATATTTTTGTTATTGTTCCTGAAAAACAAATTAACAATGCTTTAAAATTACTAAATGTATAAGATAAAGCTATAAAATTCACATTAGAAACTGAAATTAATGGATTTCTTCCTTTTCTAGATTTGAAGATAATTAGAAATAATAACAAATTAGATTTTGGTATTTATAGGAAGTCCACTTTTATTGATAATTACATAAAAAATAAAAGTTTTTACCCTTTTTCACATAAATTTGCTGTTTTTAATGGTTTGATTTATAGATTAATAAATATTCCCCTGAATAAAGAAGAATTTAATAAAGAATATAAACATATTATTAATACTGCTTTAATTAATGGTTTTAATATAAAACTTTACACAAAAGAAGATTGAAAAATTTAAATATCAAAAAACTGTTAATGATATTTGTACCCTTAAAAGAATAAAAGACAATTATAATTTTAAAAAATTTACTTACCATCCTTGGGTTAAGAAACATTTCCAAATTTTTTTTAAAGAAGTTGGTATAACTTTAGTTCCTCAAAACAAATATAGTATTAAAAATTTACTACATTTTTCTAAAAAATATAACATTCCTAATAATAAGAAAAATCTGGTATTTATCCATTTAATTGTTTAGATTGTGATCAGGTTTATATTGAAAAGATGAAACATAATTTGGAAACCAGAACGAAAGGACATTTTCGTATAAACAAACTGATAAATCGGCTGTAGCAGATCATTTTTGGTCATTTAACCATGAAATAAATCCTGAAGTTAAATTATTAAAACAATTAAATGGTCCGATAGATTTAATAGTTTGGGAAAAGATATTTATTTTAAAAAATAAACATCGCGTAATGAATTTTGAAATACCAGCAGTTGATTCTGTTTTTAGGTTTGTTTCATTTTCATATTTTGGTAATACTGGAAAAAACATAAGAACATGGTAACCAGTATCCTTGACAACATAGTTTATTTATGGACTGAAGATACAATCTTCTTTTGAAATTGATCTCCATTAGAAAGAAGAATTAATACCAATTTCTTAAGATAAGTTAAGCCTTTGTTACAAATATTTATATTTGTGTAATAATAAACATCCAGTGTTTAAAGTCTATCACATCTAAGGCTCATAATACATACTGTTGCTGTTTATTCTTTTTGAAACTTAATACTGATCAGTCTGCTGGCTGAAGATGCGATGTTAATGTTGCAAAACCTGTCCCAGAGAATTTAGAAAATTCTACCAGATAAGTGAAGTGTTGTAGTTTATTCAAAAAATAAAATGTGTGGTTAGCTTCACTGTCAGTAGCTTCCGTTTTTTATAAAAAATAATTGTTACTGTTGTTGTTTGCTAATGCTCTGGATCCTAGACTTCAGTATTCTCTGTATGGTGTTGCAATAATAGCATATTAATACAATTTTGAGTCGAACTGATACTCAATGCTCCATTTATTGCTAGTAATAAATGGAGCATTGAGTATTAGTTCGACTCAAAATTGTATTAATTTTGTGCTTCATTGTATCATAGTCCTTAAACAACGGAATAGCATATTAGTTAAGTTTGAATATCTCCTTGCATTTTTGGAATAGCTGGACGCAATAATAAATGCTTTTTATCTATAACAGCATCTGGCTACTTGCAAACAATACATTATGAAGAATTATATATATATTTATTCTATGAAGGTGTATGGTTAAGTAATCAAGACCAGTATAAAGCTCTGAATATTGCTACAGATTTACAGATTTCAGGGATGAATTTCTTGTCTTCAAAGACACACTTCATGTTCTATTTGCACTTCTAGTTTTAAAATCTTCTTGCTGGTATGATTTTATTTTATTATTAATTTGTAATTTGGCAGACTGGAAAGATAAAGTATTAATTTTGTGCTTTTTTTGTTAACATATAAGTCTGTTCATTTTCAGCTAACCCATATGTGCTGGAAACCACTGTAGGATTAACAACTGTTCGCCCGATTTTGTAGCAGCTTTGACAAATGGAGTATTTAATTTATTGTACTATTTTTTAAATATTGATTGGCTACTGCCTGTAAGGCAGATTTTAAATCACAATATATGTTGAATTTATTAACATAGTTATAATTAAGTTAAAAAGCTCTTTTAAGCTTGTAGAAATGGCTGCAGTGTTAAAATTATTAAATGACACAATGGATGTGTGAACTGTTTTTAGAGTTAATAATAATCTTAGTTCGGGTAAATAACAGTTTTTAGCTATGATATTTTCAGTTAATTGATTCTCGAGGTTAATTTCTAATTGAGAGAGAGAGAGCTTCTTAAAGTGGCATTTTCTTAATTTTAGTGTTTGTCTGTATGTTATATTTGTTCTGTATATTGTTTACTCTTTGTATGTAATTATCTTATGTTCAAGATATTCTGTTGCTTTTATTACATAAATTCCAGCAAGTGTTAAAAAAGAGCTTTTGTAATTTTTCATATACATTAGGGCTAGTTTTTCTCTTTCAAAAAAATGGTGGGCTGCATAAGACTATCAGCATTGCAGTAATTCATATAATTTTAATTCCTTCTGTAATTAAAGACAGAATTATGTAATAAATATTAAGAATTCCAATAATACATGTACAATGTTTTGTCTGTGGCCAGAATTTGGGAGGTCCAGGTTCGATTTCTGTGGCTGACCTACCTGACCCATGGTTTTTTGGGGTTTTTCCCAGGTTACCTGGCAAATGCTGGGTGGGTTAATTTCCTCTTTCTCCATTTCATCTCCAATATCATTTCACATCATCTCTTTCAGGGTAGAGGTGTAGGCGGCATGATATGATGGCAGGGTAATATGCTTCTTGTAAACACTTGCTCCTTCAGTAGGATGGTCATTGGTCTCTGGGCTAGCGTAGTGGGCCATTTCAGAACCACAGTGGGTGAGATGCCGGTTGTGCTGGCCTGCCGGGGAGTTTCCAACTGGTCATTTATAGGGACCGTGCCCTCTGCACAGTCGTGACTCTTTGGGTTGGCTGCCCTCTATCTTCTCTCACCTCATCTTTCCTCCTGGGGATGCCCCACTTGGGACATAGGTGCAATAGACCAAGACTGGAACTCTGTGCCGAGTCCCCTGCATAGCGTAATCCAATCTCATGTTTGATATATTCTCATAAACTAGGGACATATATCTTGAATTTTCTGATAAGGTAAGAATAACTTCTAAAGTCCTCTTCATTTTTGATGATTTTTATATAAAAATTAGTGATAGACAAAATCTTACAATACAAATAAAGATAGAACTTATTTAAGCACACAGTTTATGTTAAAAAGCTTTTCGTTTTAAAATTTCTAAGGTATTTATTCTTTGTTATATAATTAATATAACATTTGTAGTATTTTGCAATGAAAGTGTAAATGTGAATCAGAGAGTTATCTGGTTTAACCAGAAGTAAGAAGAAAATAAATTTTTTTAAGAATAGTTTGTAGAAGAATAGAGAAAAGCATATCAATGCAATACATGAGATTTTTTAAAAATGTCTTCATTTGTATATCTTTAAGTTCTGTCGTTATATTTTTGGGCTTTAATTTGATTAAAAAAAAGTTTTCTGAACTTAAGAATTTCTTAACACTGGTTTAATCAACTTTGACAAGAACCCTCTCACATGAACTCCTAGGTCTTTGAAGGATAGGAAATAATTCTGGATAAAGAAAAAATTCCCACATCAAATGGGAATCAAACTTGAGACCTCTGAATGAGAAATCAGAATGCTGATCAGAGAGACAATCTTAAAACTCTTGTGTGACTAATAAAACTAATAATTTGAATGATATATAAAAGACCTTGAAGTTGTCTTAATTTTGAACCAGTTTTGCATAGTTAATAAACCATAAATAATGGGAAAAAGTTACTACATAACACTCATAAAATTTTAACGATATACCTACAAAACAACATAGAAAGCCACACCACTGGATCAAGCTTTAGTCGCATTAGAGCTGATAATGCAAACGATGGTCCGCGAAACATGTCCTCAATATAGGTACGTAAGTGAAGCTGATGTGTAATAAATACAACTCATCTATAATTTAATAATTGTTTCACTTCACTGTGGTGTTCCAATACAGTTAAATTTCAAAACATAGAAAGCGTTTAATCAGAATGAAGCACCTACACAACTTATGCAAAATATCCTTTTCTGTAGCATTAGCCATTTTAAAATATTCACTTCCAAATATTCACCATCTATAAAGTACCTTACATGATTCTTTTTTTCCTGTATAAGTTAATTAGTAATGAAAACCGACTTATATGCAAGCAAGTTGTATTTTGCATTGCATATTTTGTATGCATAGTGTCCATTTTACTCAATTTGTGATTATTTCTGGTAAAGGTTTATCACTTTTTATACAAGGGATTTAAGGAAATTTCAATGAGCAGAAAAAGGGATGTGAGTATAACATTTCTGATTTATATATACACACCTAGACATATTGTTTTCCCTAAAAAGTAGAACTTAAAGTCTCCTTGAACATTAGACCATTAGCCTTCTTTATCGGTATGCTCGTAGTTAGTCCCTTTGCAATATGACTATGAACCATATTTTTCCTGTCTTCTAGGAGGATTATTCAATAAATGTTTCCCTATTTTTTCTCTGCAAACCACATGTTTTAAAATTAAGTTGGTACTGCAGAAACTTTTAATGGGGTATGGTGACTGCACTCTAACATCAACAGCATGAGCTTGCTCCGTGTTTATCACTATAATACCAGCTACCATGACACTACCACTTGAAAGTGCGCCCAAATTTGAACTCCATTCTGTTATTTGCATTTTCACGGAGAAAAATGAAATGGTTATCAATATTCATTGCCATTTAGTGTGTGTTTATTGTGAACAATGAGTGAGCGTTGAAATGGTCCACCATTGGCATTTATGGATCATGGAAAGATGGCAAGATGTGCATGATGAAGAATGCAGCAGCAGGCTTGTTACCGCTACAGGCAAAGCAGCTACTATTGCAATTTGGAATGTGATGGACGAAGGTCAATTCATCAGCATTGATGAGACAATGAATTGACTACCTCCTGATATGGAAACTGAATGCTCCTCTACTGCGACAAACCTGTCAGATGTCTTGCAGTATTGAAAAATCTGTTCAAGACTTTGCTTACTAATGCTCACAAGCAACAACTGATCGAGGCAGAACTTCAAATGGAACCTTTTTCCCCATCCACCTCTGGATCTTGCTCAGTGATTTCTATCTCTTTCCACAACTCAAGTTGCACCTTGGAGGCAAACACATGTGACTGATGAAGAGGTGGAAGCAGAGGTGAACTGCTGGCTATGGAGACAGGATGTGACAAAGGTATCAAAAAACTGCTGCCAAGATACCAAAAATATTTGGATAGAAGTGGTGACTACGTAGAGAAATAGTGTAGAGTTTTAGAATGAAAATAAAATATTTTACAAGTGTAAATAACACGCTTGTAATTTTTGTAAAATAGGGAAGCTTATTTATTGGATGGCCCTCATATCATATGTACAACTTTAGGCTCACACATCATTCACATACAATGTCCATTTTCAAAACCAGTCATGTCTATCTTTACAGTTTTTGGCAAAATACTAAAAGAAATTCTGACACATGTAATATAGTACATTGTCACATTTCTAGAATGCATTATACTGGTTCCTTTATAACTGTTCTTTAGCAGCAGTCTGAATGAAATCTGCTTTCCAAATGGCATTGAACAATCTCAATTTTTAGTAGCTTAATTGGTTTTGAAAATAGATCTCACATAAGCTGTTTGGTGTGTAAATGTTTTCACTTGATGTTTTATAACTTATGTTAAAGGTTGCATAACTTACTTTTCCACCAACAAAATAACCGTTATTATTCTTTACTATCTCATCAAACTTGGACATGTAGAATGGTACTGTTTCTTTAATAATGTTGTCATAAATTTTCTTCCTGTATTCCTCATCACCATGGTAATAGTCCACTAGTTCTGCAGAGAAAAATAAATTATTTATTGTAAACTTTGTATCAGTAATATAATTCTGTTTCCAAGCCCAACACATTCAATATAAAGTCTATCAAACCAGGAGAGTAATCTGAAAATGATTTTAAACTAATTCTTGTTAAAAACTGTATATATTGAGACTGTATATATTGTCTTTGAATTACATACATCAGTAACATATGATAAATTTACATTTTAATTAAGATAGAGTAACGTAAAATATGTAAGTTGTGTCATGTTCAATAATGGGTGCGGCTCTTAAAACATGTCCTATTTTTATAAAAAGTGATGTAGTATCAATATCTAACTCACAATAGTTTATTAAATTGTTTAATACATCACCCTGTGTAAACTTCTCATAGGGGAGGGGATCCGTCCCCTTCAGCTGCCATGGTGCGGTCACAACACACCCTTAGCACTTGTGGTACCCCTGACGCTACCAGAAGAATGTTGGGTCAAACTTCAAGCCCCTGTCTGATTGGAAGTTGTTCGAGTTTGGTTGGCTTTGATAGGGCAGTGATTCCCCAGTGCAGCACCACTGTCAGAAAGGGCTGAGGAAACATTTAAGTTCCCAGATACTAGACTTCAGAGCTAGTAGCAGATCACCAGTGGCCTTACCGAGGCAATCAGTAGTCTTCCTGTTTGGTTGACGCACGTAAGTGGCATATACACTTCCACCCTGTAATGAAAAATTCAATGCCATGGCTGGGATTTGAACCACAGATCTTCTGGTTTCCGCCCAGTCACTCTTACCCTTTGAGCTACCTTGGCCAACGTGCCATCCTGACATTAAATTCTCCATTTGACTCATATATTTCCCCGGTAGACCACTAGGGGCTCTTGACTCTATCAAAAACCTTAGCCTATATACGGCTAGTGTGGAGAAATATTAATTTCCATCAATTAACTAAAATAATAAGAGATAAATGATGAAGCCTGGGACTCAAATACTTATGATAGTAAGTAGCCACAAATGGTGTATCTCAGATGCGAGAGCCCCTAGTGGTCTACCGGGAAATATATGAGTCAAATGGAGAATTTAATTTCAGGACGGCACGTTGACCAAGGTAGCTCAAAGGGTAAGAGCGACTAGATGGAAACCAGGAGATCCGTGGTTCAAATCCCGGCCATGGCATTGAATTTTTCATGTTGACTCTATCTAACAAAATTTTATACTAACACATAACCGCCTTTCCTTCACAAACCAGTTGTCACATTCAATTAACAATCAGAATGAAGTCTATATTTCAGTAGCACCGTTGCTGTTGACAGAGTTATTTTTTCCAGATCCATATAGACTTTCTCCAGCACTGAACAGCATTTCTTTAAATGCATATGATTATGTGCATTATGTCAATGTCTATTAGTAGTATATTCTTTATTTATTTTGCACAGGATGACAGATAACTAATTTATGGCAAAAACACTGACTTACTTGTTTTTGTCTATAGTCTTCCAATGTTTTAAACATATCAGTAATTAAATTAGATATCATTTTATTTTTGTGATTTATCAAACCTTAATTCCAATACCTTTTGTCTAATTTAGTTTCATTAACACACGAAGAAAGCATTGATATCTACTTACGTAAGTCAAAATCAGAGATGGTGTCAGCAACAGCATCTATCTCATATTGTTCTTCGTTGTTATTACCAGCCAGACCCTGAAGTTTGCCAAGATAGCGCAGAATAGAACGGCTTTGATGCATCTGATGTCCATCCACTTCCAGAATGGGTAGCTTCCCAAAAGGCATTTCTGTGCATTTACAAATGTGCTTATTTAAAAAGATGAATTCAGTTTCCTATATTAAACAAATTATGTTTTGCATTCATGAATGTCTAGCATAAGTAATTAAAAAAATAAATTTCTGACATCAAAATATGTTTTCTTTCTTGTTTTCTTTTTATTTTATATCACTTTCAGTGGATGGTTATATCATGATGGATCTGATAGGAGATATCTTGTGGACTAGTCTGTACCAGACAGTTAGCCTTTTAGGACTCATTTCTGTACTTCTTACTTTGTCACATCCACAGAGGCATGTTCATTGCAACTTTATACTTCTGCTGCTTGACAAGCAGATGGCAGCTTAATCACATGCACACACAGATCTTAGAACATAGCAACTGTATCTCTGCTTCTACATGCGCTGAACAAATGACATTAGGGAACTGACCATCCTATCTGCTTCTACACCAAGCAGGATGGCCCAGGCAGTTTGGTCTGTGGCCTGCATTCAGGAGGCCTGGGTTCAGTTATCGTGACTGACCCACCTGAACCATGGCTTTTTGGGAAATTTTCCAGGGTTGCCAGGAGAATGTTGGTTAGGTTAATTACATCCCCCGAATTTCCTGTCCCTCCATTTCATCTCCATTATCATTTGATATCATCTCTCATCCATTGGTCTTTTTCAGGGTAGAAGTGTCTGCAGGTGTCTCGGTGCCTTGGGTCTCTGCCCTTTGTCTCTTCTCATCATTCTTACCGGGGATGGCTCTCTTGGGGCTTAGATACAATAAACCATGGTTTCAGTGCCAAATCCCTTCTGTAGTAATTCTAATCCTAATTTATTTCTATTATCGATATGTAAATGGTAAAAATTTGTTATTACCATCTGTTTTTCACTTTTACTTTCTTTATCACAGACTTACAATAAGCAGAGGAACTACTGTATTCTACCCAAAAAATCATAAAAAATGTTGACTGCAAATACATATTTTGGGGATCCCTGAATCCATAAACAGATTTTTCTAAAATTTTTTCTAAAAATCTCTGTATTTGCACTGTGTGTGTGTGTGTGTGTGTGTGTGTGTGTGTGTGTGTGTGTGTGTGTGTGTGTGTGTGTGTGTGTGTGTGTGTGTGTGTGTGTGTGTGTGTGTGTGTGTGTGTGTGTGTGTGTGTGCGTGCGTGTGTGCGTGTGCGTGTGTGTGTACAGCATAAATAAAAAATGGAAAGCCAGTTGAATATTAAACTTAGTATTTAAGTTTAAGATCTTCCAATGATACAAATCAAAGGTTTTTAAAAATATCCTTCTCTTCCAAACTAATTTTTATAAATAAATGTTTATTTTCTTGAAAATTTTCTTGAAAATTTGTATTAAATTACCACATACAGAAGATATTTTTGTGATAAATGAAGATTATATCTTAAGTTTCCTGGGAATAGCTTCTGACGCTCTCTTCATTCTGAATGACTTTTGTATAACTGATACACTGTAGAAGATGAACAAAATTTTAGCACACAAAATATGAAGATCTCATTAAAGTACATAATTTTTGTCACATACAAAATTTTCATGATGCTGTTTTAATTTTCAAGTACTTAGACTTTTCTTAAGTGGGAAGTTCTGATATTCAAATTAAATTCTGAATTTCAAAGCCATCAATTAATGACCACCTCTTAAAAGATTGGAATATTACTTAAGCCTGTTGCATTCTCTATTTTCATTGCACCTACAAGGAAGTATGTAATAAAACTATTTATATAAATGTCTATCTCATTTAACAAAAAGTAGATAGAATAATAAGTTAAGTTTAAAGGGAGTCGATTAATGACACTAAACAACACTTATTTTTAAGTTTAGTGTCATTAATCGACTCCCTTTAAACTTAATTTATTATAAAAACACTGTTTTCAACACTTCCAAGAAAGGAATTAGAAAAATAAGTGTTTCTGAGAATAACAATGTGTACTAGAGTGAGTGGAGAGAGTCATAGGAGTGCAATACATCAAATTTTTACTAAGTTTTAGACTTAAGGTAGAGCTCTGAGTTATGGTATTAAATACCTAATCTGCTATTTACTTTGTCAGCTAAACAAGGCATATAATAGATAGAGTCAACATGAAAAATCCAATACTATGGCTGGGATTTGAACCACTGATCTCATGGTTTCCGTCCTGTTGTTCTAATCCATTGAGTTACCATGGCCAACTTGCTATCACGACATTAAATTCTCCATTTAACTCATATATTTCCCTGGTACACCACTAGAGGCTCTCGCATTTGAGATACACCGTTTATGGCGACTTACTATTGTAAGTACTTGAGTCCCATGCTTCATCATTTAACTCTTATTATTTTAGTTAATTGATGGAAATTAATTAAAATAAGAAGCATATAATATTTACTGACATTAATTTATTAGTTTAAAGCAGTTTAATTCTGGATTCCTTCAACTTCATTTAATACTTTTATTTATGTGTTAATTGATTGTAATGCATTGAAATTCACAGATATATCTTACAAACAGCAACAACAAATACTTACAAACAGCAATCAATATTGTCAAGGAGATTTTGAAAAATCGAATGTATTTTGTGAAATAAACAAGCGCCAGAACACATGGAAATCATGGAAATCAAACATGGAAAAATTAAATGAATTTCACAATTTAAATATCTTGGGGAAATAATTCAGGAAAATGGAATCAAAACTAAAGCAAGCAAAAGCAGATGCCAAAAAATGGAAACAGCATATTGGTTTACTCAAAACATATATAATAAAAAATGCATGTCTAAATATACAAAATTAAGATATTATAACACTGTAATTAAAGTAGAGTGCCTCTATGGAGCAGAAACATTAATTTTGAAAGGAAAAGCAGATATTGAAAATATTGAAAAAGAAGAACAAAATTATTAGAAAAATGTTAGATCCACAAGTTGTTGGTGAAGAATACAGACTTACTGGTAAAAAGGAAATAAAAGAAAATATACATACATCCATGATGATATCGGGAAACAAAGGTTAAAATTTTATGGATGTATTAAATGATTAATTTCAAATAGGCTCACAAAATAGATTATGGAATTTTATGAAAATAGAAGTAAAGCATGAAGCAATATTATGGTGGCGCAGGGGGTTCCACGTTGACGCTACAGTTTGATGCAAATAATATGGGTAGCTCAGGGTTGAGCAATGAGGTTTCTCTCAGGGTATGCATGGGTATGTATGAGTAAGGATGATGGTTCTAATGACACTGGAATGCTCATTTCAAACTGGTTTAATGACTGCTTCTTTTTATCATAACATCAAACTCGAAGTTGCCGACCAAGGGTTACCAATATCACTGTTTAGAGGTACTGTATGTGGAATGCTTATTGCTCGATAATACTTAATTCGTTCTTCATGTACTTATGAATCAACAAATATATTTTCCCATCATTTCTGGTCTCCTTTGACCAAGATAAAACCAGATAACTGCCTGAATTGGCCACATGTCGCGGACTGTCTGTCCTCACACTATACACAGCTGTGCGTGGGTGTGTTACTTTCACTTCTGGGAGCCCTCTTTTCACACAAAGATTCCCTTTGTGACTACTTTGTCCATTGTGATTATTAGTCTTGGTCATGCCATTTTTAAGGGTCCGAAGAATACCCTTTTCAAACAAAGTCAAGTGCTATCCCTTAGAATTCTATTTCTTCCATGTCTTTTGTTACACAACTCAACCAACTGCACCTGTTTGTGTCGTAACAAATATACAATACTCCTTTGAAATCCATTACGATTCTTTACTCATTGCAATTCTTAATTTCTCTATCAAGCACAAGTAGACATTATGAAACGGATTGGTAAAGTAAAAAGTAATTTAAAATTAGCAGGAATCACTCAAGACAATATTCTAAACAGGAACGTCTTTAGAATGAAGGTGCATAAGTGGCAAGTTGACAATCAAGAGAACAAACCAAAGAAAAAGACTGGAACAATGTGGACAGGTGACAGAAAGAAAGCTCACAGCCAAAGAATGAGAGGACTTTGGATTCATTGAAGAGCTAGAAAACGTCTCAAATTACTTTGTGTAGTCCTACATGGGCTATTTGCGAAAAGAGAATAATCATAAATAATAAAAGCAATAATAATAAGAGGAAGAGGAACATGGAAGGAATGAACAGGTCAAATCATAAACTAAAACGTTATGAGTGAAATTCATCCAGATAAGCAAGCCTTAATGCTATTGATATGACTAATAATTACAATGCTCTCTCTCTGCTGTTCTGTGATCTAACATTTACCAAATTTCTGTGCATTTGTTTTCTTTGTTCCTTTAAGAAAAATCTCATAAAATGGTTATATTTTAAATTAATCTTTTCAATTCCAGAATGCTTTTAATGAATGAAACTATACAATGTTATTCTTTTCACATACCCAGTCCCCAATCCAACTTGTTGAGAAATAAGTGTTGTAAAATATATATTCAATTTTCTTAATTTTTGACTAAATACTGATAATAATTTACATGTTTTGCCATACTCTGTAATACTTATACTTGAAACATGTAACTTAAGCAATGTCGATGTTAAAATTGTGTACTCACTTGGTTTAAGTTCTGGCCATTGCTCCTCCTCTAGTCTATTGTCCTCAAACTCAATACCACCATAATGCAGAATAAAACGAATAGGTTCACCAAGACCTCTGATGTTGAAGTATGTCAACTTGTATTTAGGACCCATCTTTGTTGTTCTGTAAAACCAAATAAAGAACATTTGTAATCTTGTGAATCTTAATGGATTAAGAAATAACACATCTGGTCTGTTAAACTGCACTTAGGCTATATGACTTATTTAGTATTGTACTCTGCCCTAGATGTCTTATGAGGATAAGAGGAAGATGATTTACAAATTGTGGTAGGCCAATATCTATCTCAAGCTTTTGTGCCAAGAACTTATGTTTCTCATAGAGGCAGACTAAGAAAAATATTGTTCTAGTAACAAGTAAAGACATTTTATAACACTGGACTCCAAAGTATCTGAAACATCAGAACCAAAACAAAGTTTAAAACTTTCTCATTGCTTTTATTCCAAATGAGGGGAGGATATCTTCTATGTGTTAACCATTTAGGATGAGAAAGCATAACCTTCACCATTTAACCTATCTGCAAGTAGGGATGTTCCTTTCTTATAAATTGTATAAGGAAGAGGCAAATTATTCTACCAGCTTGAAAAATGTTTTTCATACAGTTTACAATAAAATATGTGCAAAATCATTGGACAAAACTTTTCATACAGTTGATAATAAAATATGTCAAAAATCACTGAATTGATGAGTTTTTATTCCAGCCTGGAAAGAGTGTCCAACTGTTTTGAATATAAGGCAACAGTTATTTTGCATGTACAATCAAAGTTCTTAGAAGTTTTCATAGCAAATCATAACAACGAAAGAGCAATGCAGTACAGATGTATTATTTTATCTTGACAGAAATCCTGCGCGGTAGGGATGAGTAGCAACTGTGGTGGGGATAGTGCACCTATCGCCACAATGCATCACACGCATAAGATTACGAGAGGGGAGGGCGGTGCATAAGGTGTCTAAAAACAAATTTCATTCTTGAAGCCAATTTTGCAGCTCTTATAAACTAAGTTGTAATTCTTACTATGGTAGTAATCTCCATGCTTTTGTTGGATCTTAAATAGTACATAGGCATTTGGAACAAAACCCTGTTCTCCTCCAGCAGGCATGATAAACAATTGTCGGCCTTTCAATATCGCTGCAGGATCCCAGTAACGTATTTCACTCCAGGCATATGGTCCAGTATGTGCTGAATTGATATAAGTTTCATCCATATAAACTATATAAACTTCACTTCGATATCTCCAAACATTTTGTAAATACTTAAGCCTTTTTGCACGTATGATAGTTCTATCTTCAAAAGAACTCTTCTTAATGTTCAGACACTGCCTTGGAAGACAGTAGAATTTTTAAGCTTCATAAGCACTTTCTTCAAAGTAGGTCTTTGTTTTTCTGTGCTTTAAAAATTATTCATAGTTCGCCTACCTACTTCTGAATTAAAACATCCAAATTAGATTTTGTGCATGTTCTTAATCTTTGTTTACTGGGCATAGAGAAGAATGTTGTTGCACTAGCACCAATGGCTTTTCTTTCCTTAATAACTCTCCTAAACTGCTTTCAGACACAACTGTTGCCTCAGACACCCTTCCCCAGATTTTTATAGCTGACGCAGACCGTTGTTCCTTTTTTATAAATCTATTAATATTGGTTATTACTTCTCGTGTTTTTAAATGTAGCACTTTATTTCCTAATGTGCTGCTAGGAGGCGTCATTTATAAATGCTCTCTTGGAACCAGGAGACAAGCACATTTTGAAACAAGCTGTAGTGTTACCGAGTAGTTCTACACGTGTTTCATTGCTTGCAACTGGTATGCAACTGACCTGCCCTCCCCTCCAGTTGCAACCGTTCTGAGGTGGACTCGTCCAGATACCACTGCGCATCGCTCTGCACTTTTCAAGATAAAAAAATACCTCTGTACTTAGATTTCACTATTAGTGCTTGCCTCTGCAGCGTGGTGATAGTGTGTCTTCCTCACATTCAAGAGGTACAAAGTTTGAATTTCGGTCAGGGTAAGTTATCTGGATGAGGTTTTTTCATGATTTTTTCCCCTATCCTAAAAGAAAAATGTTGAGTAACTTAAGCTCTGTGGACTCTGGGTACATTTGAGCATTATCTCAACTATTTCATTCATTGTCTGATAGGACTTATGTTAGAGGATGTTAATCTAAAAATAAATGTACCTACAATTAGTGTCTTTTTTTAAAATTTAAAGTGCAGCATTGATGTTTATAAATATTCACTAAACTCCAGAAAATATAAATTAATTTATAAATAAAATTAGTCAGAAAAATCTTATGTACTGCACTCACATGACTTTCTTTATTCTTGTACATCTTATTCTTACTAGCATTTATGCCTCTTTCTCAAGATGAACATTTGCAGAAATATGTGTTGCTAATTTTCTTGCAGGTGCAATGGAAGTATGGGAATACAGTAGGCTTTAAGGGATAGTTAAATCTTTTAAAGTTGGTTAGTATGTGACAGATTTTTTTAAGGTCGAGAGAAACATATTAATACAGACTTCTCAATTGAAATAAGTGTAAGTATTGAAAAATTCAGGCAAATAGCAAGGAAATTGTTCAATTAACAAATAATACGTCTGTTTATGTACCGAACGTATATAAGGTGCAAGTATATACATATCAGGTGGCCCAACTGCCCCGTCTTTCAGTTAAGCAGATATCCCTCCTTACATTACAACAGCTGTAGAATGCAATGGGATAAATCCAATTAAACAGACGACAGTGGCCTGACCGAAT